>JAQMCX010000039.1:3418384-3507726 GCA_029814765.1 Acanthurus leucopareius
ATGCTCTATATGTGAAGTGTCTTGAGACAACTTTGTTGTGATTTGACACTATATAAATAAAATTGAATTGAATTGAATTGAATATTAGGCATTTTAATCATTTACTCTCAGGCTTTTACACATTTCCACTGGCAGTTTAATATTCTAAGGGTTTTTTGTGTCAGTACATGAAAAAAAATGCTTGGCTAGTATGTATGGGCATAAATGTTTCAATAATGCTCACAGGCATGTTCTGCAGTGTAAACTAAAGCATTTGAAATGATTTGGCAATAGGATTTTTATTCATGAGTATGTTTCTGTTTTGTTTACGCGTTATTTCCAGCTATAAAGATAGTTGTCACTTTCATAAAGCAGTGTAATAATTCTCATGAAGCAAAACTAAAACCTGATTTTAAGGCCAATTAATTTTGGTCACAACTCTAATCCTTATGCTTTAATGGAGCTGCTAAATGGCCCAAAATTGACACTGAAACCAACACTTCACTTCACACTGTTTAGCAAGATCAAAATACTGCAAATATCCCTAACTAGAAGGTTGAAGAGAGTTTCTCTGTTCAGGTTCTTTACCCTGTCATATGAATGCAATCATAATATTCCAGAAGCTTTTTTAATCTGTTAAATGTAGAAAAACCCGTCTTAGGTTATTTATTTAATTACTTTAAATGGTTTTAACCCTATTACATGGATTTAACCATTTGTTTGACTAAATAATATAGAACTCTATTAGAGTGCATATGTGCAGGAAACAGTGAAGAGAATCAAAAGGAGACTCAGCTATTGCCATAAAAGCCCGATGATCTTATTATGAAGTCAACAAGTGGAGTAGATGGTTGGAGAAAGGAACTGAACAATTAACAGGGCAGGAATTATGGGAAAAGTAAAGTAGAGAAGGCCAAAACCCAATCTTTCTAACTGAAGTGTATATGTACCTCTGAATGAGAAACTGTGTGATCTCCTTCAGTGTTAAAAGCTCAAAGTAATTTTGGCTACACTTGTTCAACAACTCTTGATTTACCTCTGCAGCACTTTACCACTATTTGAGCTAATCTTTGTCTTGGAGAACTCTCATACTCTGAATCCTAAGTATCAGTTGTTCGCCATTTTCTATTCAACCCACAGGACTCTGTATACAGATAAAGGCTAGATGCCTAATGCAAAAAGTTTTTTTTTAAATCAGTGTTACAATTACCTTTCGGCCTATCTTTTAGTAAGTACTTACTGACTCGTTTCCTTTGTGTTCTGCAAACATTAATGGTAGTGCTTGTGTTTCTATTATGATACAGGTGGTCTTGTCTCTGCTTGAGAAACTCGTTGTACACACTGGCTTACTATACTGGGTTACTATAATACCGTTATGTACGAACAAAATTATTTTTTTTTCATCAATTATCTGATAAACAGTGTTGTTATTAATGCAAATTAAAAAAAAAACAAAAAACAAAAACAAAACTAAACTTCATCACTCAGAACACAAAGTCATTTAGATTCTTTTAAGTTAAATATGATGATACTCCCCAAGAATAAGCAATTGTGCAACTTAGTTTATTTATTTATTTATTTATTTTTTTTGTGAATGACTGGGTAGCTAGTAATTATCACCGGTTACAATCTTATCAGTCTATCACTAATTCTAATTTATTTATTTATTATTTAATTAATTTCTGGTTCTGTTCTATAGTCTTATTTGGTTTTAGAATGTCATCACTACAGGTTTTTCCAATAAAGAAAGACCATAGAAGAGCTCATGGCCCAGGATGAGATTTCATGAACTTCCCTGTGGTTTCAGAATCAGACTGGAGTCAGATTATCACTTCAGTTACAAGACATTATAAATGTTTACATTTAAATGGAAATTGGTAATAACCATCTCAAACTGTGCATGCTTCTATTTACTTATGATACATCAATATGAATGCTGATAAGGTAATGTGGAAGTGAGCTGGAGAGCTGAACAGACAGCCGGGCAGAAATAAAGATAGATGCAGACAGATGTAAATAAAGAGGAAACTCAGAGAGAATGATTGATGTTCAAATACACTGTTTGATTGAGCACTGCCACTGCTTTTCTCTAAATTTCCTCAGGAGGGCATTGTTGTAAAAATCCATACCCTATCACAGAGGCACTTTGAAATCTGTGCAGGTGAAACAAGCAAAATTGCTTGTAAAAGCAGCTATGTTTTATGTGTCTTCATGACCTACAACTAAAGATGTGTCTTTTGTTTAAAGGGGGATGAGGTTAGTGTACTTTGTAATCAAATACCTAATAATCAGTTTTAATAGCCTGAAGAGCCTAAATCTGTAGGTGAAGTTGTCAGAGTTCATAGACTATTCTGTTTGCACATGTCATAGGAGTAATATGTACTGTTAATGTGTTTGGTTTTTTTTTCTTTTAAAATGTAATGCACATAAAAAAATCATTGTACTTGGGTTCAAGAATGAAAGATGCTTGCAAACTGGCTGGGGAATAAGGAGTGCAAATACTGCACACAGAGAAATATCTATAGACTTATTCATGAGTGTGATTGTAGCGCCCTCAGCCTCATGAAAACGCATGACCGATCTTACACTATATCTTTTTTGTTCTCAATTGATACAAAAGCACACAGGCAACATGACGGCTCTTTTCTCTGCCTAATGGCTTCAATTGATATTATATTTCTTTTTTTTCCCTTTCCTGATCCAGATGCCTTCCCCTGTCTCACCGCCTCTCTTTCTCCTCATAACATTTCTGTGCCCTAGTGACTGTTAATGAAATTAGCCCTTGTTTTGATCTGGTCCTGTAATTTGATATTTCTTTTTGTGATGTCAGCTAGGAAGGGCTCAAGGTATCCTTCGTCTCCGCTGACATTTGGAGCGAAAGTCATTAGTTATGCACTTGATCAGAGCCACAAGCGCAAATACATTCACCCCCCCCGACCCCATCTACCTGCTCCGTGGATTGCAGTATTAAACAAGGGGCTCCAATGTTATTCCACTTGCCTCATTGCCTCCACTTGTATGCTCTGGTGAGCACATAACCACCCACTGCCCTATGAATTCTCAGAATTAGCAAAGGGCAAAATTGAGGCGGTCTATTTTGCCTTTGTAAAATGTTTAATTCAGAGAGGCTGTGACAACCTTTCATCAACTCTCCTTTTCAACTGCAAGGATAATTCAGGGAAATAAAATACATATAAATAAAATATAAAATGTCCCATTTTAATTGAAGAACACATTGTAATAGCCAACAAGTCATTGAGACTGTGACAAATGCTCTGTAATATAAGATTGTATTAAAAAGAGCTAATGAATTGTTAACACCTCTTTTTAAAATAAAAACCTGTGAATTCCCAGAAACCTTGGTGAGGGACTTTACTGCCTGGCTTATTTGACAGATCACCTTGATGCACAGAGTGCACGGCAAATGCACTGAAAGCACTCCAGACAGTTGGAACTGGATTCTTATCTTAACTAGGGGGGAATTATTTCGGTTCACCAAGCCTCAGTAATATGTTAAATCCTTTCACTACACAAATCATCTGCCCAATTAAGCCCATTTGAAGATAAGATAGGTAGCTTTGATCAGTGAGAGGAGTCGTTTGGAGGACGAGGTCCTTATGAGTCATTTCTCAAACATTTGGAGAGGAATTAAAAACTGTGCAGCCTCGGTCTGGAAAGGTCACCACCTGAAACAATACAGAGCCATCTCACGTCTAACCAAGAGGGCTGTGCCATCAAGTTTGTAGGTTTCAGACTACATTTACTTAATAAGATGAGATATCCACATACTGTAGACTCATTGATTTCAGTTTCCTCCAAATATTATTATTATTATTTTTAGATTTAATAGAAGATGTCATAATTAATACACCTCTTAATCGTGCATCTTTATTAAAAGCCATAGTCATTAATTTTTTTGTTTTGTTTTGTTTTTCAGGAATTTAAAAACAAGGGTTAAGGATGTCAATCATTTGTCAAACATAAAAGGTTTTTGGTTCTTTTGATGCTTATTTATCAAAAAATCAAGTAAGGCTTTTCAACACATTTATGTGGAATTTAATGAGTCTGCTAATGATTACAATTAGCTGTTACCTACTCCACTTCAGTTATTATATTTCAATGTAAATCCACACAGTGCAGTTTAATAGAATTTTAATGTCAACTAATTTTGTCTACACCACTTTCTAGCAAATAGCAGCACAGTTCACCACCAAAGATCAATTACGGACATTCATTAGCCTTAAAGTGTACATCTACTGTCCTGTCACTCATGAAGACGTATCTTCCTACCTTTGGTATATCTCATTATAAAAATGACATGCAATGGGGGATTCCAGGAAGTGAGAGGAAAGCAAGGTTCTGAAGTGTGAATATCCACTAATTAGCCATATGACTAAGATTCTCTAAGGGGAAGAGGAGAGCACAGTCACAGTACGGTACATGATAGGCAAGCTAAGGCAACATGAGTAGGATAAAATCTTAAGTCATATTTCCTGAAATCTCATCTAATATGTGCTTGGAACATGTCAACATGTAATAGTGTGATCTTTTATCATTATGTTACTAATAAGAGACCAGAACTGGCTCTATCTTGACATTTAGACACACTTTAAAAAACTTTACTCTTATTTTTTAGTTCAAGTAAAGTAAAAATGTGCTACTGCACTACTTCTGTGAAAACAAGCCATTTGTGTCAACACACTCCATATCTGTTAATTAGCAGAATGATGCAAAAACTGACTGTAAGGCGAGTCTCTCTACCCACAGCATTCAAATAGCATTTAACTGCAGGTTTGAAGCTAAGTTCTAAATTTAATAATAATAATAATAATAATAATAATAATAATAATAATAATAATAACAATAATAATAATAATAATAGTAATAATGCTATAGGAGTGTCAATCACTGTGTGTATGCCACCATATATAGTTGCAAGAAATAGAGTATTTAATTAATCTGTCAAAGTTCTTGAACCCAAGTACAGTGTTTTTTTATGTGTGCATTTTAGTGCATTCTTTATAGCTGCAGTTTCTTAGGAATTAGCAACAGATCAGAGTCTTAGGATGGAGCACTACTGACATCTGCATTATCTCTTTATTTTTTCTGATTGACAGACAGCTATGAGTACTTTTGCTGTTACAGCAAAAGTTATGTCCAATGAGAAATTAAGATAATTCTAGGTATTTTGCACGCAAGTTTTGATTTGCCTCACATTGAAGCTTCCTATCCTATCCAGTATCTTTTCCTAAGACAAAATTTTATTTGGACACTAAACTTTTACAATATTTTTGTTATTTTTCTTGGAATTTAGCAAAGGCCCCTCATATGGTCTGTAAAGATTCTACCACTGAACTATAAAAATCCCTTTCTGCTTCACATCTCTTTCATTGTTTGCTATCATACAGCAGGGATCAGAATTATAGTCCTAGACAGGAAGCATACTTGTCTATCCACACACTTGGAAAAAATATAGCCATTTCACTATTTGCATTTTAAGTAATGGTGGTTTTGCTCTACTTGAATGGGACATATTGAATGTTGCATTAGCCACAAATCACAGTTAAGTGTTGGGAGAACATCACTGTTTAACTGCTAATGCTACATTTCAATTAAAAGATCAAGTGGTGGTCTAGTTTTCCCCTGAAAGGCAACAATTTACTGTAGTAGTTGCATTATTGAGTCCATTTGCTGCTGTGTGATCAATGCATATGTAATTCAAAAGGGAGTATTAACTATCTTTTTTTAATTTGGTGATACTTCTGCTGCTCTTCCTTGCTCTCTCTCTCTGTGCTCGGGAGCATCTTTCACGCCAAAGGCGAAAAGCAAAATCTTTTTTTTTTCCAAGTTTCTTTTACGTATTTGTTTGGGTCGGTGATGTTATTGCTAAATATGACATTTAATTTCAACAATATATCATGCAGGATTCCACATATAATCTTTACCCAAGCAGAGTTCATTTCATGGCTGCAGTGAGGGGTCAAAGACAGTGCAACCCTCAAGCTGACAGGAGTCCATCTTGGCTTACAAGAGTCCATTTGGCTTTCGAAAATATAAATAATTTTTGTTTAATTTTTTTTTCTCTGTTTTGTAAATAGTGGACACATGAAAGATAAGAATAAAAAAGCTGGGACTGAAACTCTCTTCCAGCCAAGACAACTTAAGAAAGCTTTTTCTAGGCACTAGTTTGACTCAGCTGGTCTTGCCTCTGTTCCCTGCTTTAAATCCTCACATATCTTAATAATGTTCTACCAAATCCCCTTATTCAATTATGGAAGCCTCTAATACGTGTGTCAACATGTTTCATTAGTCTGTCCTCCTCTCCCACCAAAGAGATTAGCTCTTCTTTCTTTTTATTTACTAAATGCAGAAATATCATTTTCCCCAGGACAGAGGGAAAGAAACTGTGAAAAAAAGAGAGTGATTATTTTTGTTCATTGCATTTCATTCTAGTCAGCCAGCCAGAGCTGCTGCTACTGCTTTTTTTTTCCTGAAAAGACTATTAAATATGCGGACTAAAATTTACTTATTCAGCTTTCAATTTTGCTGCAGTGTACATTTAAATGCTTAGAGAACATTAGAGGGATGTGGTACTACAGCGTGGTTTTTAACTCTTGGCTCTCTAAACTCGTTGCCTGAAATGTTTTTATTACAGAGCGAGTATTCATGAGCTTAATGCAATCTAACAATGCTAAGACTGTAGAAATAAGATGTGAAGCAAGGCTGCTTCATCTCAATAAGTGTGCATGAGTGTACTGTATGTGTGCCATAGAAGGGAGTGATTAATTCTACGAGTGTGCGATCCCTTTGATGTTCCCTGTGGTAATTGTTAGAAGTTCCTGGTCCCTCAAGGGTTTTATAGCAGCCTCTGTATTATTGAACTGAGTAGGAGAGTATAGAAGCAGTGTGTAGGCAGGGACTAGATTAGACATTACAGTACATGTGTGCGTTGCAGATTTTTCCCTGTGACACTACAACTGTGGAGAGACAGAGCAGCGGAAAGCAAGGGCTCACTGGTCATTATCATTCTACTCCTGTTACACTCATCTCCTGATGGGCCTCATCTCTTCATCCCCCCTCCTTCCCTGTCCCCTTCTCCATTTCCACATATCCCTGTCTTCATCAGTTTCCCCTCAACGCCTGATTTTGTCTCTCTGGGGAGCAGACAAGAACAGAGAAAGGGAGACAGCCAGTAACAGAGAGATAAAGAGAATGCAAAAGACAACAAGAATAGAGTGGGAGCAGACAGACATGGACAGAAGGATGCGTGCAGAAAGAGAAAAAAGGAAGAAGAGGAGTGGTGTTTCTCTCACATTTTAAAGACTTTGTAGAAATTGAGTCTTGTTTGTGATAGCAAAGCGCCTTTTGTCAGCTGATACCAAGTGGAAATGTTACAATCAATCCTTTCCCTTCCTCATGTCTTTTAAAAATTCACTAACTTTTTTATCTTGCTGTAAATATACAATTGCTCTCTCTCCTTTGTTACCCTCATTCTTATCTTCCTATTTTTGAATCATTGCTGTTGGGCTATATTTACTTCAACTGCTTATCCAAGCAGCCTTTCCCTCTCCCACTTCCATGCTTCTCCCTCAGTCCTTTTTCCATCTCCTATTCCATCCTACACGCTCCTCCATCCCTCCTACTCGATTACATTTCCTTCCTCTCCCTCTCCTGCCCCTGGTGACCTTAATTACAACATGTAAAAACTTGACCTGGATCCAATTCCCAGCCTCTGACCACACAGCCCCAAGATTAATTCCCCATGGACCAAATTCAATTAAGCTACTTTCTAAATAAAGACTACAAATGTTTGAAAAAAAGGAGATAGCACAATAGGGTCACTATAGAATTCTGTAAAAAAAAGCACTAGGAGTAAAGGTTTACACTTGTACTCACATGATATTTGAGGTATTAATGACCTTTATCCAGCAGCAGTCAGTGGTTTGATTTATTTGGTTTCCTTGGAATCTCTGTCAGTCAATATTTGCCCTTAAGTATTTATATAAGACACACTTATCTTTTAATCCTTTTTTATGAACATTGTTTTGGAAATATTAGCTTTGTGACAGAGCAATTCTTGTTTTTTTGTACTTTCACAATAACCTAAAGACGGTGGTTTAACAAATCCACATTAAAATATTTGATGGAATCTTCTCTAAATATATAGAACATTTACCAAATATCTAAAATGCATCTTTAAGTCAGTCAGAGCACCAGCTCACTTTATATTAGCTAGGTTTATATTATATTAGGTTAAATATTTTTGTTGGTAAATGGTAGTAAAGAAACCACATCTTAGGATTTTATTTATTTCTATGATGTGGGCTAAATGTTTGATTGTAAGAGATTTCACAAGTAGGGCTAGGGGATATGGGGAAAACATGTTTGATGAAATATTTAGAAAAATATATTTTGGAAATACTTTATAGGTGACCATTTCTGCTTTGAATAAAAAAATAACACAATGATATTTTTTGATGAATAATCATCAGTAATAATAGGATATGACTAAGTGATAAAAGCACATATTAAAACAGCTAGGGCAGTCAGGTTTGGACAGAATATCACATGGCTTTACAATAATTCAGCCTGTGAACTTGGAATAACACCACTAGCCATATCATGTTATTATAATGTCCAAAATCTATTAAACATATACATATCCAATCTCATATTTCATATCAACAGTGTTACTATTTTTTAACCTATCCCTAGTTTGAAAACACAAAGTAGGTTACTTATACATACATATATATATAAATATAGTAATACTTACTTACGTACTTACTTAATAATTTATAAAACTATCATTTTCTTGAAGTAATCACAGTGCAAAAATATGATTAAATAAACTAGGAAAAGGAAGGAGTGTTCACACCCCAACTGCACCTCATTAAAGCTTGTGTGAATTGGCTAAACCAAATAAAGCTTTGGTTTGATTTGGGCTTCTCAACATCTGCACTGCTTCTAAAATTCATCAGGCTGAAACAAAAATCCTTCTGTTTTGGGTCAAGTCTGGCTTTATTTTTTGGTGTTTTACATCTGCTAAAAGTGCTCAAATCTCAGTTGGAAATAATAACTGTAATTCGTTATTTGCATAAAATGTTGAACGAAACTAGTATTTTTCAAATATGACTTGAAGGTCTTAAACCCAGAATCTCTGTAGAGATGCACAGACAAACCGCCCTTAACTGTGTCCTGCATTAAACCATTTTTTTCTATGAGTTATTCATGTAGTGTCATTTAGCAGCAATCTGTGATTTTTTATTACAAATTCACAGGTGAGGATTCAAGAGCAAACTGACACTAAAGCAGCCCACACATCCTGCTTGTGAATACCGCCTTCAGACAGAAATATTTAAGTCAAGGTTGACTGACTGGCTCGGAGGAGTCAGAGAGGAGGTACCTTTTAGATAACTATATTTAACTTTCAGAGTTTTTGCTGCTCTTGTAAACTAAAGTAATCTAACACTGTTACTTTTTCTTTCTCTATTACTTCAATTAATCTAACAGATGGAAGCCTCTCCTCTGTCTGATCCTCTTTGTTTAGCACTGCTTTGTCAAGCTGTAATAAAGTTAATTAAGTGTGCCTGATGTGCAATGCACATTGGGCCACTTACTGTTTATCTGTTGCTATGGTTATATTAATGAAAACTTGGAATGTGATCATTGGGATTTCACAGTACTTTAAAAATGATTTTATGTGGTCCATATGTTTGCAGGGAGCCACTTTAGTTTTAACTGGTATTGTATCGGGGGGAAAAAAATCATAATTGTCTGTCATATAGTCCTTTTATAATAAAAAAGATATTTTCTCAAAAGGTGAAATTAAAAAAAAAATCTCTAATTTAACTGAAAAGTAAATAGAATGAGTGTTTCTAGTGGTCAAGTAGTGACTTACCACTCTCATAATGCATAGTTTAAATTTTAACAGAAAAAAAGTTGGAGAGTACTGTCTTTGTGATGAGTCCTGTCAGTTTCTCTAAGGGAGGCTGCCAATAAAAAAGCGTGACTAGCTTGGGAAACACAATGCAGACCTCCGATCAATCAGAGAGAGAGAAGCACAGAGGGACTGCAACATCACAAATCTCACACTGTCAGTGGTTTCACCAGAGGGACCAACTGAAGGTCATGCAGGGTAGCCTCAGTCCGGCCCTGTCGATCAGCGTTAGTGTCATGATTGTGCTTACGCCATTAACAGGAATTAATGTCATATATCATTGACCTTAACTATGGATTCAGATATGTCTGGTATCATTTGAGGATAGTGTTAGATTGCATTTTTGGGCTATGTTTATAAAAAATGAAGTAGCTCCTGTATCTTTGTTTGGCCTCAAGCAAAAACCTTGAATTTTACGCATTTTCATTTTAGCTTGACCAAGTCCTCTTTCATATCTGCTTCATGAAACAAGCTAATAAATTTTACTCTTTTAGGAAGTGATAGTGTTTTATCAAAATTGGGCCAAAGTAGGATATGTTCTATCTACCTTTTGTGCTTTGTCTGTTTTTGTGATTTATTTTTTCCACTGGCATTATTGCTTTGTTTTGAAGTGGAAAGAAAATGAATTTCGTATGATAACAGTACAGTGGCACTGATACCCTGTAGCAACAGTGGCCCCACAGACACACAGTTATTTATCCTAGGCTTTTTTCTGTACAGCAATGAGGACTGCGTGCAGCAGATTCAGGCTGCTGTAGAGCTCTATCCATTTTAGCATGGTGCTGTGTCAGGAGAAATTGCTGCCTGTGTGAGGACTTCCGTCATCCTGGCCCAATGTCTCTGCAGCAGCCTCGCGGACTTCAAAACAGACAGCTCAACATGCTCAGGCTGCTTAACAGGGCAGAAGAGGTCAGGGACTGTTTATTAATATTTATTTCATATTTATGCAGTTTTAAGTATGCAGTCTTAGTCTTGAAAGGAGGATTAAGTTTTAATCTATATGTGCTCAATGTGAGATAACTAATTTATTTATTACTAGTTATCACTTCAAATCATGTTGCAGTGCAATCTTAGTTAATAGACTCAGGAAGTAGTTAAACTCTGTTGCTGCCTATTCAGATTAAGAAAAACAATACTGTTAGGTAGAAGACCATGCCATCCCAAAGAACATCACTACAGAACTTCATCTATGTCAAAATTATTCCTTAATATTCGATGATCCCATTGGCCCCAGTGGTCATACTGTTTATAATATAATATTATGTACTCTATATGTATTTTCTCTAGTCATAAAAATATTACTATTTTTTGTTGTTGTTTTCTAGAGTTTCAGGAAATTTGTTAGTTATATGTTCTTTTATGATAACTTTAAAAATTAATTTAATTCTGCCTTCATACCAACTGTTCAGAACATTTTTTTTTCTCAAATTGTCTGATATTAAAACAACTACAGTCTTTTGCATTCATGCCAATTTCGGTGTCATTTTTTTTTTCATTAAACTGTTTTAAAACTGATGGGGGTTTTTTTTTTGTTTTTTTAAGCATGTACACATTTCAAGCCATAGCAAATTTGATGAATTATTTCACTGTGTTGTGCATGTGTGTCTTAAATCCATACTTTTGAAAAGAATAAAAGATTAAACAAAGCAATTTAGTTAACCTATTCAGGATTCTGTGTAATTTAATAAAACATCTAAAATATCATTTAGAATGTGAAGATCAAATGATCTTTGATAAGGAGAAACAAGTGCTGAGGAAGTGATAATGTGCAAAAGTGACACTAGCTAGAAAAATGGCCCAGTAAACACTCGCGAGCAGTCAATCTAACTAGCACAAAAAAACCCACCAACAACAACAACAAAAAATCAAATTAAAAAAAACAAAAAAAAACTCTGCTTTATTATCTGGCCACTTGTGCTTTGTAAGATTATGTTCGCAATCTGTGCCCCCCTCCTACCATTCTACACCAATGTTAGGGGAGCTACAACAAGTGCAGTGACTTCCCTGCTTGACTTAAATTAGGAGTTAAGTTTAGAGTTTTACATTTTATCACAGGGAGATAATGTGGCATGAAAAAATGTGAAACTATTATGTGTCCGTCTCTGAAAAACCTCTGTATGGAGGGCCATGTGTCACTTACACTTTGCCTTAGCTCTGTATTACAACCTGAATTGGGACATCCCACCTCTAGGTGTGAATGCATGGACTGAAGGAGTAGGGCTAAGTGGCTGGGGCAAGAGGCACATTGCCATTGAGCCTCGTACTCAGCATCACTACACCTCTCAGCGTGCTTAAATAGCTTAAACTAAACACAGTGGCACTTGGACTCTATAAACCGCCCTCAGTGAGCTCAGACAGAGATGGCTATCTTGACCTGGACCTAGTCCATTACATTTGAGGTTAGATACGGATCAAGGTGGATATTCCCTTCATTTTCCCTTCAGTATCTCCAAAGAGATCTACATTAAACCTGCCAAGGGACAGTCTCCCAGGGCCTGGTTAATTTGATTGCCAGTGCGCATTGTGCAGGCCTCTCCGAAAGACGAAGTAGTGGTGACAGTGGGGGACTACATTCAAATAGAAACCAAATGGTCCGTGGGAAAAAAAGCATCTGCAATTCAAAAGCCAAGGGGCTGGAAATGCTGGCAATTTAAATACATTAACTTGAACATTTTTTTCTATTGTAGGAAACAGCAGTTTTATTTATTTAAGGGCCACATAATGAGTTTGTGTAGCTAAAACACCTTAAGGGCATCTGTTAAGAGCGACACCGAAATACCTTTGAGACAACTGGGATACATAAATAGGCTACATATCTACTTACCTACAGTAAAGGATAAACTGCACTGGACAATAAAACAAACAGCTAATATTTCAATAAATTAAGCTTTAAGAATTTGATGACATCAAATAAATACTGGATTATCAGTATTTACTCTCAATGTGAAATTATCATTTATTTGTGCTTAGTGATCAAAGTGATACTAAAATGACAAGTTCTGTTAATTTGTGCCACCAAGAGTTGAAAGATGATAAAATCTGATGTGTATATAACAAATAACTTCATCATTTTGTGGCTTGTCCATGACAGTCAATGCAGAAGAAGTTTATAATGTCCATATTTAATAATAAGTTTTAGCTACAGACTTTGAACAAGGATTAGCAAGTCTTTAGAGTTGACACATCCAGATTTCCACCAAGCCCTTTTTTTTTTTACATTTTACATTTTATATTTATTACATTTTATATTTTATATTCGATTCCAGCTCCAAATGATCGGAGCCGGAATTGAACTCGCGTGGAGAATGAAGCTTCTGTACATGCCCTACCGACTGAGCTACTCTAGGAACTCGTGCAACGAGAAACGTTCCGCGCTGTTTGGAGTGCAAAAATAGATTACGATTAAATGTGTTTTTTTTGGGTTAGGGTTTTTTTTTATATTTCTTCAATGGCATTAGGTTTTATCTGCATTAAGTCAGAGTGAATAATTACAAGAGGAAAAACTATTAAAAAGGCTACCCAAGTGTCAGCATTGGAGTCTACTAAAGCTGAAGCATACGTAACAATTTACAGGTGACATCCATCCATCACACTGGCAGCTACAATTGCTGACTGTATTTAATGTTAGAAACTTTTGCCTTATTTAACTGTAAAGTACCCATGACTACCAATATTTGTCAGACATGATTATATTTTTTGGGCTAATTTCTAAAGTATGTTAAGTATGTTTCTGTCTTTCTTTACCATACCTGTCAAAAAAAAATGCCTTGAGAACTCTATGAATCTTAAGACAGTTGATTAAAAATCCTATTCTATATTACAGAGAAAGTCCCAAGTTATGCATATATATACATTATATAGTTGCTGCTATATTGTTTGTACCAAAACCAAATAGAATAAAATTAGCAAAAAAAAAAAAAAGTTTATGGGCTGTAGTTTGAATAAATTAAATGAAAGCACAGCCTTTAGCTGTACTAAAGGCAGTATTATTATAACAAATAATTATAATTTTAAAAAAATAAAAAGAGGTTAAAAGACAAAAATTGTCAGTAATGGAAAAGGGCATTACAGTGTGTCCCTCATATGGTCCCTTATGTAATTAAATGCTTTCCTTCATCCTTACCTATTGTTATTTGTTGTGCTGACCTTGAAAGCCTATATAGTCCTGCTTGGCTTCTGTGGCAGCAGCAGTGGGGCACTTTGCAGTGCAGGTCATGTTCAAACTAATTTATATGACAAATTGCATTCCTTAGTAAGATCTGTCATAACTTTAATAAAACATCCTTAGCCACACAGACAGTGGTGTTGGATAAACACATCTATGCATGCATTTATTTTTTCACGTGCACATTATGCAGATGTTGACTATAATCAACGTGAAACTATGGCTTTTACTTTTTATAATCGTATTATCGCCCAACCCTCATCGATGAGAATATTAATTAAACAGGAGATGGATGGGATTATTTCTATTTATCTATTCAAAATAATTTACAGAAGAACTGAAGTCAGAGAATTTGTTAATATTTGTTTGAAATGCCACAGTGCAGTGGTCTGATTTACAGTAACTTAAACAGCACAACATCCAAAAGAAAAGAGAGGAGACATTAGGAACTACTTTAGCAAGCACCACTGTAATGTGAGTCATTACTTAATAATGTAACGTATACACTGGCAAATAAAATGCAACAGTCATATGTTTCCAAACCTAATGCAGTTCTAGCTAGAAAATTATTACATTCTTATTCTACAGTATAATCTTTTACATAATAAGGAGTCATAGTTTTCCTTTACATGTCACATAGTGTCTTCATAGTGTACTCAACAAATGATATGCCAGGTCGGGTCTTTTTTCTTTTTTTTTTTGTAATTGGGCACCAGAATTAGCAGCAACCAGTTTCGACTACAAGTGCTGATTGTTACGACTGTAGTCGTTATTTTCGTTAGTTTTTGGTGTTCTGTGTTTTCCTTGTCTGTGTTCCTGTGCATTATTTATGTAGATTCCTGTGTGTCATTGCTGAAAGAGGATTGGTGCATCGGTTTTGGGGCTGGCTGGCGATTGGCTGCTTCTGAGAGGTCACCTGCTATTTAAAAGGCCAAGATGGCAGCCGGCGATGGGCAGCAGACGTTTCCTCATCTCCCTCATCTCCTTCATCTCCCAACCGGCCACACTTTATCTTGTCATTGCCTTTAGTTATTAGTAGGGGTGGACTGCCAGTTGTGTTAATTCATTTTTTCTCCTGTTTCGTGTAGTTAGGGAGGTAAGATTCCTGTCTTTTGGTTCTTTTGTTTTTGGTTAGGTTATCTATCTCCTTCCCAGAGAGTTTTGTTTTGTTTGTTTTTTTGGCCTTGGTCCATCCTGAAGTCCTTAGTTTTCAAACACGTTTGTCACACATTCTCTTTGTGTAAATAAACACCAAATTTTGAAACTGAAAGCTGTTGCTCTGGCTGTGGCTACTTGGGACTTGGGGAAGACGGGGCTCATTTCGTGTTATGCCTGTGTACCCCTAGGCCGGGCGTAACACTGATGAAGAGCACAACTTTTTTTTAATTTTCATTTAACATTTCTTGTTGTTGGTTATTGTTCAGGACATTTGAGAAAATATTGAAAGACAGGAGCACAAAATCTGCCATTTCAGAATGAGTTGTGGAAATGTCCTTAGCAACCCTAGAGTTAATGACACTTGTGGTTAATTGTAATCTGTAGCTTACCAAACGTGGCCAAACATGTGGGGTTGGCAGCAGTCTTACAGACAGGCAGATAGAGATCAGCAGTGACTGAAGCCTGAGGTTTGTCCTTTGTAAAACTGTGAAGGACAGCCTTGGGTTTGAGAGCAGACTGACATTGATTTTCTTGGCCTGGTTATGTGATGGCTGAGGCACCTTCTCCTGATTGTTAACAACGACTGAAAACATGTTCTTTTATTGAAAACATGGTTACTCAGACACATAGATAGATGTGTAAACAAACACAGATTTTAGGAATGGTAATGTCTGGGAGCCTGAAGTGTCTGTGTCCTTCAGTAAAAATCATCTCATTCGCTAACATGTCACACATTCTTGCCTTTACCAAATAGGTTTATTGATTTTTTCTCCTTTAAGATGTTTTTTTGGCCTGCCCATTGGGAACAAATACTATTAATTCTGGCTACAGGGGGATCTATAAAAATGGCTGGCAAGGCATTGTTTAATAAAAGTTGCATAATCAACCATTTCACTCTGAACCCTGATAATAGGACATCCTCCCCTGATTTTTTTTTTTTTCATTTTATCAAATGTGTAGAACATATTTAAGTAGCACTTGGCAGCCCTAATGAAGAAAAAATATTGATAAAAGGAAAAAAAAACCAAAATAAAACATTGATATTTGTAAGTTTTACTTTATCAACAAACAGAGAGTTATTATATTATCTGTTTCAGCCACCTTTCGAGGTTGGATCTTTCTGCTTGCGGGTGCTGACTTGACAGGAAATGCACAGCTATGCCCTGGACGTGGTGGTACGGAGCCTATATGTCAGATGTTGAGATCAGGTTGTGTGTCTTAAAGGTGACCACGGACATGCCTAGACGCTCTAATGTCAGATTTCTCATTTCTCAATAGTAAGTCAAGTTTGGAATGAAGTACAGATAGGGATCACTTAAATGGCAGCAGGGGGCGGGGTATAATCAAGTTTACGGAGACAGTAGAGGCTGCATTAAGATGAAGAAATTATAGTTAGGATTTTAAAATGTAAATGTCTTTGGCCAACCTCCCAAACCCCTTTAATACATTAAACTTGTGCCTCGAGTGACTGGAGACCCTCCGAGATCATGACAATTAAAGATAGAGTCTAATTGGCTTTTGTGAGGGAAAAAAGAAAAAAAAAAAGAAAACAAAGCTTTATTTACTGGTAATCTTGCAGGCCCCATTTCACCTGCAGTGGTGGAGCTGACAACAAGGGAGTTGTTCATTTTCACGTGATAAAGCAAATTTGCGCTCTCTGTAAATCATTTAACACATGGAGGGCTTGAGTCTAATGACTGACTTTAATTCTACCGCTGCATTTATCTCTTTTTTGTATAGCAGTGATTAGTGTCTTATCTCAGTTTTTTATTTACCCTACAATAATATTAAAGGAAGCATAGAATGGTGAAATATAAACTCTCCTCTTCATGTTTCCTTTCACTTTTTGTGAGTCTTAAATCCAACATATGAACAGACCACATTTTTTTTTGGAGCCACTACTTACTAAATCGGGTGAGGTGACCAGTGAATGAACAAGGGTGGTCTTTAAAAGCCAACTTGAGTCACACTCTGAATTTTCCAGCGAAACCTAAGCCTTCCTTCACTTGTTCGGTATCTCTAGATGACTGGAAAACAACTTTAATCATTGCAACAGGATGAAGGGCTGAGTCAAGGGAAAGGGGCAGCTCTCTCCACACCAGTAAAGGTCAGATCATTCACTAGCTACTGCACTTGTTCACACCCTTTCTCTCTTGTGAACTTTGCATTAACACTTTTTTCAATGGACAGTCCTCACTGGGAGGCCAGAGGCAGAGAAAGGTCAGACAATGAGGAGAACATAACTGTGAGGGATTGTAAATAGGCACGCCAGAGCTTGGTGTGTAGAGTGAAATGCATTTTGGCTGCAAAAGTACACAAAATGATAACACATTTTCACATAAAAAATCTGTTGCTCTTGACTTAAACACCTTTGAAAAATATGTCACAAAAGTTATATTATGAGGAGAGTAAAGTGTAGAGGATAGAGAGAAGTGTGCTGTAGCAGAGATTAAACAGCTGCTGTGTAAGATGCACTCGTGTAAATGTACAACAGTGGTATCAAAGTAACATTCAAAGTATCATCCAAACAATTGCAGCCATATATTTTTTTAATAAAATATCATTCTTAAAAACATCATTTGAGATTAAATTAGAACTTTCCGTAGCCCTTTAAAAAAATAATGCCAAACAATGGGAATGTTAGCAGAGTGGTGATGAGAAACTCTGCACATTCGACAACACTTTCACCTTGAAGTGTTAAGTGAATGGGAGTCTGGACACATTTTGCTTTTATAACTTTGACCAGCAAACACATTTCCAATAAAATCAGCTTTTTTGTTGCTTTTTTCCTTCTTTTTTTTGTTTGTTTAAACCCAAGCAGGAGGGATAGCAGAAAAGTGTTACCTTCAGCCCCTGGGTCAGGTCATCAGGGTCAAAGGTGGTCAGAGGTGAAGGTCCAGGACGTGAGCCATAGGACGGGACAAGGGGTGGGACGGACATTGGTGGAGGGTACAGAAAAGCACAAATACATGGTGGCAGGGACAGGGAAGAGAAGCAGGAGACAAGGGGTGGGATACACAGTGGTGAAGGTCACAAAAAACACAAATACATGGTGGCAGGGAAAGAGGGGCGAAGCAGGATATCAAACCAAAAATGAGAAGATGTGGAGGGAGAGGAAGAAGGGTGCAGCAACAAGGTAGGATGTTGCAGAGGGTTAAAAAGAGAGAGGGGGATTTGGGAAGATATGGGGGGACATGGCACCGAGAGAAGGTAAAAAGCAGAGGAGGAAATTGTGAGGGAAAGCGGGAGTTTCGAGGGGTCAGGGGCAAAGAGGCTGAGTCAATTCCTCTTAAAAAAAACCAGAACCAAAATAAAAAAGGAATGAACCCATACCTTGGTCGTTTAACGTCAGGTGCGCCAGACCTTGAAAGGGAAAAAACAGAAAAAAAGAACAGAAAGAGGAAGAAAAGAAGGTCATAAAAGGCACGGGAAGAAAAAAAGCATTGTCACAACGTTGGACTGCAGTTTGTGACAGACATCCTGGGGCAGACTTGGATGTCAGAGTTCAAATCAAAGGTAAAAACGAGAAAAAGAGATAGAGATTAAGAGAGCGAGAGAGAGAGAGAGAGAGAGAGAGAGAGAGAGAGTGAGAGAAAAGGAGAGAGAGATATAGAAATAGAAAGAGAATAGTAACAGAAAACAAGCAAACACTTCTTGAGTGAGGTGTGGGGGGTTTAGAAAAAAAAGCATTTTCATTTGGTGCAACCCCCGAAGGCTATTGCTCTCACAAATGCTTTTTTTTCCACTGGAGTACTTATGGAACACACAGAGAACTGTTTGGCAGAAAAGGCTTGAACTGGATTCCTCATCTCCTACTGAACTCAAATCATAGAAAAAAAAAAAAGAATCTGAGCTTTCACACAGAGGGGGTCAGAGATAACCCTCGAAAAACGCTACAGGATAAAATGTTTTGTGTTGCCTGTAAAAACCAAAGCTTTTTTCAACACAGATGTGAGTATACACATCACCACAAAAGCAGCCCAAAATATTTATTTAGCTTACTGGAGGCTATAGTGCATGTGACATAAAATCTCAACAAAGAGCTCCTGCTGTTGCTGGTAAACAATAGTAGTAAAGTAACATTAAGTAACTTTAAATCATCCAGAGATCAGACCAAACGCTTTCACATACTGTGACAATCTATACAGGAAAAAACATTCACAATAATTGTGTGGCTGTGTTTTTCAAGAGAAAGTTGGTGTGACTTCACAGTCATCACCAAAATTCCTCTGTAATCGATGCAGCGCAGCACAATCGTCCCCATTGAAACAATAGCTTTGACTGTTTAAAACAGTTTATTCAGCCTCCATACAAGACCTGTTTGAAAAGGCCACAGTGCAGGGATCACCAGGAGAAAAAAATAAAACATATCTCAAAGGAGAGAGAATGATTGCAAAACATATGCTCAAACATCATCACCAGCAAGGGTAAAAACACATGCATTTCTTGGTGAAAGAAATTTTGGCAGTTAACCTCAAACTAGAGAAATAATACAATGAGAAAAAATAAACATGGCCTTCCTATGGCCTAAAGCCAGGTTCATTATGAAATAGAGCACATGGCTAAAGCAAACCGAATTTAACCCCAGGCAGCACAGAATATCAACAACATTATGTGTGTTCACTAAAAGCATCAAAAGGTCAAATCTTTTAAAATCAGCCAGCTTTTCCTGATCAATGCCATTTCAGACATAGGACTCTTGGCACTGCCAGTACACAGCTCAATCTAAATACCCCCCTTAGCATCAAGGACATCCAGTGTTGCAGTCCAGTGATGGATTTGTATCCTTTACTTAAGTAATATCATCATCCACCAGCACAAATTTGAGTCCAACATGCAGAAAAATGAAGCTATTTACACCCTAAAAGACCCTTTTGATTTGAAAAGACTCAAAATTGGCAGCTACTGTTTTTAAATTCTTAGCACTGAAACTAACAAGTGAACGTAAAAAACATTCTGAGATTTTGTCTTGATGCTGGAAAAGAGCGAGAATTTGTTGCTGTGAAAGAGTTTTTGGATAAGGAAGGTTTCGATCTGATACAATGACCTTCTTTTCCAAAGAAACACCCACTGCTTTCTGCAGCTAATGGCGATCAAATCAACAGGTCTGTTAATGTAGAAGATATGCACTACACTATAAATATTAATCATCTGGACACAGAGCTATGATGACTCAATACCGACTCTCACTTATCCTTCTGCATCGAGGATGTGAAACTAGCAGCAGCAAAAAGAGACAGCCCTCAAAGCAGCATTAATCTCTGCCAGACCTTCAGGTTTGTTTCTGTGACATCTGAGCATCAACACTTAGACCATGGACCGCCAAGCTGAGATGACTGACACATAAGGTCAGTAAAACAATCACTTGTAGCCAGCTTCTTGTTTTCAATATTTGACCATAAATAGATGTAGCTTTTTCATCTTTTTTCCAACAAATTATCTTACTCACTTCATACAGCAACATATTCTTGAACTGTTGAATCTGTGAATGAACTTGTGTCTGGTGTCTGCCAATGTGGTTGCACCTCAGAGTTTGTTGACATGATGAGCTCTTGATAGGTGTCGCCTCCCTCGGTCTTTGATGTGACTGTGTGCGACACCAAAACACAGCGATATTTTTTAATTTGCTCCGTTTATTTGCCTGAAGAACTGTGAGAAGATGCTTGTAACTGTAATGGTAGGGGAAAACCCTAATTTAGACTAAGTCACACTCCAATTTAGTTCTTGTTTCCTACATTGCAGAAATCATATGGCCCTATTTTCAGACGACACATGAACACACTTCCCAGGCTTTACTGACTAGCTGACACAGCCACCACTAGCAAGCAGGTAAATCAAAACCTAAATACTACCAAAGCTTAAATGACTCTTGACTACAAGCTGTTCCTATTGTCCCTTTTCTTAATAGCATCTGTAATTCTGGGGCAGAGGAAATGTAAATGCAGAGTGTTTTATTTATCTGGCTGCAGTCCGTTTCCTGCCGGCCCTTTGCAGGGAGTCCAATCATTCTCACTCTGCCTCCCTCTGTTTTTGTTCCCTTGCTCATAATCCATTAAGGAGATAAGACGAAGGCTCCTGCAATGAAACAGAATGGTGCTGTCGCTGCATACCAAATCATTCAAATACCCCCAACCCCCACCCCTGCCTCATCCAGCTCAGGCAGGCAAAAAACAGTGGCACAATTTCATGGCAAAGGAAGACAAGAAAAGGTGAAGTAGAGAGGGTAAGAAAACCAGCACAGAGGAGAAGATGTCAAATGGCATCTTTACAGCTGGTGTTAATAAATATGCAGACAGGTTTGGCGCATGGTGGCAGGAAAGGGCCAACAATAAATCAAAGGGAGAAATCAATTCCAATGTATTGCATCAGGAAATCAGAAAGTTGTAATTTGGTCTTTGGACAATGCAAGAAAAAATCATTTCATACATTTACTCTAAAGCACAAAGTCATTCAAACCACATACAGCCAGTCACACACATTTTGGTTGATTTGGCAGAGGCATAGGACGCCACACTCCTTACATGCCAGGCTCTAATAAGGATGTGACGGCTTTCAGTAGAAAGTAGTTTGAGAGTGAAGAGGTGGCATGACTCAAAGTTAAAATTACTGATCACAGTAAGACATCTGGACAAAACAGACATAAGGAAAAGCTTGATCTCTGTTAACTTCCATTCTGAAATATTGAGGCACAAATCTAATCACCACAGCCACAAGCAGTGTCGCTTGCCACACATACTGGAACGTGACAAAATACAAACCCAAACGATGAGTCTCCCCGTCTCCTTGACATCTGAGCATTTGATTACATCCTTAATTCTGCGGTGTGTACAGATGGGAAAGCCTAACGGAACCAGTGCTGATTGGAGAGTGGCTCCGATTGGTTGGTTATGATTGAGTGGCAGACGGAGCAGGGCCATAATTCTGTCATTAGGAAGAGACATGCTTATGTCGTTTCTGGCCAACTCCTCTGTTTTCCCTCCGTTTCCCCCTCTTTCTTTGCTTCCCGTCTCCAAAGCCAGCTCCCCATCAGCCAACTGCAGCTGCCTCCTGCTCTCTTCTTCCTCATCTGCTACTTTCTTCTGCTTGGCTTTCAGGTCTGATGAACACAAGTCACCATTGTTTTGCAAACTACTGATTTGATCCAAATAACTGTTGGTGGCTCAAATGCCAGTACTGCATGATAAAGACAAGACAAACAATGTCAACCAGGCTTCTATCTATGTTGTTCAGCTCATTGACTTATGCTTGCATTCAGCTAAATGAATTTATCAAGCAGCCACTTACATGGCTCTTATTGTGTGTTTTTTTTAACACAGAAGGCACCAGGAATTCTTTAAAACTGCAAGTGAGGATCAACAACAGAGATGGCACCAGCTTTCCCACCTTAACTACAATATGAGCAAGGAGTGATTAGAGCCAGGGTTTGTTTGTTTTGTATTTTGGCTTGTTATGCGGATTCGACTATTCTTGGACCTCAACTTGGTGTGACATCCTTCATAGACACACAGATTGAGTTGTGTTCAGAATAAAACCAGATATTAGAGTTGTTAAAATAATGAGTTTGTTTTGTAAGCACAAATGAACAAGTACGTTGTGTTATTGAACGACCTTGTAGGACAATTTGCCAAATGTTCATGGTTTATGAGGAGCTTCATCAGCCCATGCACACACTCACATGAACAGATGTGACGGGTCTCAGGACAGCAACAGCAGCACACAACTGAAGGTGACAGGGAAAAATGGGAATCATCACCATTATCCCTTTCAACCCCATCAGCACTTCCTTTCTTCTCACCTTTTCTATCACTCGTTCATTAGATGGACACATAGACTAAGTCAGAGGGAGCACTGTGTTAGCTCCTCAAGCTCCCTGTGGTGTTGAGATAGCATGTTAAATAGCCTCTTCCTCCAAGGACTCTCAGCAGCATATGGCCATAGCGCTTTACGTGCCTTCTGTAAGCCCATGCAATACTAACAAACAAAAGACTCGTCTTTACTTGCTGTTCCCAAAATGGGGATCACACAACAGCAGGTTAAAACATATGTCTGAAGACACTGCCTTTGATGACATTGATGGAGCTAGCATTACCAAAAAAGCAAGAACAATCTCAGTGTGTAAAAGTCATGAGGTATAAAATAAGAACAATAAATGGTTTTATGTGCAGCTTATTACTTGGTGCACCCCTTGGCATGATACATAAACCTGCACAATATCCAAAATGTTTGACACAACCACAAATCACTGGTTTTTACTAGACCTGGGCACAGATAAAGTTTCACAGCGTAATCATTGCTGATGTCTCCCATTGCCAAAATGTGCAGGCACGGCCCTTGAGGCTTCAGAAGAAAAAAAAACCAGGGCAATTTGAGAAAACATCTGCTTAAAAAATGTCAGAAAATGCTTCTGATTTAATGTGAATAATATTCATCTCAGTTGGCTGATCTATAATGCATAGTGTCTTTGCACAGCTTAAGTATTATAGAAACTGTAGCAGGATTTAAAGTGCATTAATAATTCATTATTGATATCTATTCTACAAGAGAGGAAGGGAGGTATTGAGGGAGGTAAAGGGCTAAAGACCTGTACAATCTTGCAGAGAGTTATAGATTGATGTTAAAGGCTTCTGAGTCTTTCAAAGCTTTAAATTATTAACATAAGAACTTGCCCTAGTTTTAAAATGAGGAGACATGTTCTATACTTTCACATCAAGTGGAAATCTTAAACACTGGGTCCACTGCTGCTTGCTGACAGTGGAGTCAGACTACAAACTTGCTATAATTTTCATAAAGGATATGACTTACACATACGGTAACAAAATAAGGCAGTCTCTGCACGAAGCTGAATTCTATGCACTGGGGATGCAATTTACATAGTCTCCTCCAGCTGGCCAGTTGTGGTTCATTGTTGCTAAAGTAGTACACAAGAGGAAGTTATTCATTTCTTACTGTGCAGCACGTTTCCTTGAGTAGAAGTCAGTTTTTTATTGTAGCACACCCTGTTTTTACATTGGTATTGATACAACGACGGCAAACTAGCTGGCAAAACCGATCGACCCTGCATCTGGCATGCTGAGATGAAGCCTTATCAATTACCTGCCATCTGTATTGACCCTCAATCAAACAGCTAAACAGAGACTGGTCAAGCTTCGATTTCTTGGTCCTTATATGCTCAGTAGGTTTAGGGTTTGTCGTCACAAGAATTGGGTCAGTGTTGCATCAAAAATGTCACCTATGTTTACAGTATAAACACCTAGTCTGCAGTTGCTACCATGTCAGCACAACTCCAGACCTGACACTAAAGAGTCAAACTGCATGCTGCCATATGACTTCAGTTAATACCTGATCACTTGTAAATAAAGCAGTTTAAATACACAGAGCAAACTATATGTTGAATCTTATGGTATTTATTAACTGAAGATTCTAGAAAGTCCAAATACATGTTTATTTTCTTGGTTTAATATGTTGGTTTCTAACAGAATGCCCTAGATTCTCAAGGTAGCTGAATAAAAAATTAAACTCCTTTTACAGCAATTGAGCATATATGTGTGTGTGTGTGTGTGTGTGTGTGTGTGTGCGTGTAAGTGTACGCATGCATTTGATTTCCTTGGAAATTCCACAAGGAACTGTTGACCCCAGGCGAGGCACTTAAGCTGAGCAAGCGAAGCATTAAATCTTTATGGTCACTTTCCGCTTTACACAGCAGCAACAGCCATCATCTGTCAGGAGCAATCCACTAACTTGTTTGGAAGTCTGTCAAATGATGTGATTTACTATCCAAAGTTACAATTAGACAGGGTGCACTACATGATTATGATTGCACATACTAAAGTTTGCAGATGGAGAATTCTCAAACAATTCCTTCCATGACAGATACTCCTACATATTCTTATCTTAATTTTGGCTTCAGCTTTTCTGCCACTGCATTTTTGTAAGCACCCCAACAATAAAGATATAAAACATACACATTCCTTACTTGTTAAAGCAACACCTTTTTTTTATTCAGAGAGAGCTTATTTATATTGCACATACATTCTGTGGTGTTTATTGGCTTAATAACTGTCTATTCTTTACGTGGGGAGATCATAGTTAAGTCTTACAAAGGAAAATAACTCACAGAGATATTATGCTCACCCACATCTCCTAATTAGCTGCCTAACGCTGAGTGAATCACTTCGACTCACGCATTTTGTTCATTAAAACACAACTAATATGTCATGGGATATGTCCGGAAAAATAGATCAGAGTGTCTTGGAAACTGTTGAGGGGTAGAGACTTGAACAGTTGCCTTTCCATCTTAATTTAACAGTTCATAAATAAATTGGACCTCCGTATGCTGAGCCAGAGAAATTGAGCTGATTTCAGGTTTTAGCCATCAAAGCTGACACACAGAACGGATGTTGATGATTTCTTCACTTGGGCTAATTTACATAAGATGAACTAAAAGATGCTCACAAGAGCAGCAGTGCTGCACTCGCTCATATATAAAACCTCAGTGCAATAGTAAAATGCATGATAAACAAATCACGTCCCATCTCTTACTTTTAAACTGTCTGTCCTTCCATCATCTGTTTTTTTTTTTCTCCAGTTTTCAAATGTTCAGAGTTTCTGGCTGATAGAGTCATGCTGGGCTCATCTTGGGGGAGCAAGTATATTCGATCTGACCTCTATTTTCCTGTCATTTATGAGGTCAAAAGTAATCATTAGTTCCCACTGAGATTTGGTGTCCCCTCCCCATCTTTCCTTCCTTTCCCCTACCTAATCTTCAACTGTCAGTGCCACAGATGTATCCTACAGCCGTTCTGTGGGCCATCCTACCTCTTTCAATAGTCTATTTCATAGAATGAATGCCTCTGATTGCCACTTTGGGATTTTACTCATTAGTAGAGCTAAAAATGGGGAGTGGGCTTCAAAATTCATGCTGTCCTTTACGTTTTTTTTCCAAGGGATTCTGGAAGCTGTAATTGCAACTGATGGAGAGTGGCAGCTTTGATGGAAGGAAGGAAGGCAGTCCTCAAGAGGAAGATTAGCACATGCAATCCCCCACCCAGTGTACAAAACCATCAGAATACCTTAACCCCTGACACACACAGCCTATCTAATTCTCGAGGATCATTTAAAGTGCCCGGTCCACCTTTTCCCCTCTTGCTTTTGCTATCTGTGTAAGTATGATCATGTCTGTTTCAAACTTCAACCATTCTTAAACCACTGAGAAATATCCAATCATTTTCAGTTATTAGCTAAGTGTCTGAAATATCAAGATCTAAAAAAAAAACCTGAGCTTCAAACTTGTACGGGAAGATATATATATTGATATTGTTGTCACCTCTGCTGCAAAAAGTAAAATCCATGTCAGTGAGATAAAGTAAAAACAACAACAAAATCCCCTGGTCCTCTGAGCCATGGAAGCTAAAGTCAGAGGCAAAGTAATCTACAGAGACATTAGTGCAAAATAGCACCTTGCCTTGAGCGTTTGTTGATGCTTAATGTTTCATTTTGACAATTTTCTCTCTTCAGCCGGCTCTTAGGAGCACATATCTTGTTCCTCTCCAGTAACAACACGGCAGTGAACTGTAGTTTCTTGTTAAGAAAAAAATAAAATCCTAATGACTTTTCCTAGAAATGTGGCTTCCCGTGAGGTTTTGACAGGGCGACTTCCTGTCTTGTGTCAGGGGGTGGGTCTCAGCAGGTAACTGCAACAACATCCCATAATGGAAAATTAATGTCTTCCAACTGAGACAACGCACTAACTTCATTTAGCTCATTGGGTCGGGTAAACACCATTAGACCATGGAATGTGTAGTGCTCCTGGAAGTTCAGTCATTTCAGAGAGAGTTCGATAATTATGGCAAAATTAATGGAAATTGTGTAAGAAGTGTATTTATAATTCATGAGACTATTTTCTGGGGCTGGAAACCTCTTTGTTGGGAATGATACACAGCTTGATTTAACTGAGCTTGCAAAGTCCCAACTGGTGCATCATTCCAACTCGCAACAGCACGATGGTGTGTTTACTTGCTGCGCAATGCTGAATAAAATGGTTATGAAGAGATTGTTTGAACAGGCTCTTAAGCAAGCTGAACTGTGCAAAAAATTATGTTAAATACTTTAGTGTCATATTCAGTCTAGCTTGTCCTTCAAGCTAGATAGCCATTCAGTTTTAACACATCATTCTGAAATAGCTAATAACACCTCAATTATAGTCATAAAATTAAAGATGAAAAGGATTCTTATTGAACCTGGGAAAATATTTACATACTCTGCCATGCAAAAACCAGTTTCCAGCATGTATGTTCAGGTAATGGGAAAGGTCAAAAGCCAAAAAGTAAATACGAGCGAATTAGAAAAGAAGTGCAAGGAATTGTTATCATAAATAGAGCACAAGAATGATATACAGATCCTTAGCTTTGTCAACCTATCTCCTTCAGTGGTGAAACCATGACATAAAATGGCAGAACTCTACCCTGAATTAAGGGAACAACAAGTCTTAGGTTGTGTTTTTTATCAAGAGTCACAACAGTATCGCGTTTAGTTTCAGCCGCTGAGCAAAAAGCCCTGCTGCTTGCTTTCATCTCGCCAAACTCTAATTAGGCAAACTGAACAAATACCAGTGAGAGAGAAGTCCTCTGCATATTCAAACAAAAGGGCTCCTGAGTTCGAGCGAGCAGAAGGAGCTAAAGAGACGGAGAAAGAGAAGAGAGAGAGCGGATCACAAGAAAATTAAACCGCACTGAACCTTGTAAACAAATATTTCAACAATGTTAAACACAATGTAGAAGACGTCTGGTGCCGCTGTGCTGTGAAATAGCCCCGCTCAGTTTGAAATGGGGTTTTATGTATGAAGCACACAGAGAAAAACCTTGGCTAAAGAGACAAAAAGAAACATAAAAACCTCAAATGTGTTTGTTTATGTACGTTTGTCAGAGGGTATCAATAAAATAATGTTAATCTAAAACTTTTAATACAAAAGGCTACATAATCAGTGTACCCAGTGGAGCAAGGTGAGGCTGCTTCTTCTCCAGTTGAAGCAGAACCCATATTTCTGCTCCTTGTCCTACCTGCCAGGATATGCCTAAAGCCTGTCATTGCCTTCATTAATAATTTTTCTTTAGCCATGTGGAGTGTTCCACCTTGAAGTGTCAGCTGTATTTCTCTGATATATATGAGCTACTGTAGTCAGCCCAAGAACACTGAGGTGAGAGGAAGAGTGACACAAATCCATTTTTTTTCTCTCAACATCATGGAACAGTTTTCTTTGTTTCACTAAAAAGTTCCTCATCACATTCATGTTGGGTTCCTATAAATCTTAAATATAAATGCATTTACAGAGTGTGGCCTTGACCTGCTCTATATGTAAAGTGTCTTGAGACAACTTTGTTGTGATTTGACGCTATATAAATAAAATTGAATTGAATTGAATTGAATTCAGACCTTTTCTATGAAGAAATGCTTGAAATGCTGCAACCCAGCCTTTGTTGACATGGTTACTGGCATCGGTATGTTTCTAACATGATGACAGACATATTGGTGTACTCACATTCCTCTCCTCCATTTGTCCTTTATCCTTTTATTTACTGTATCTTTTGTTTTATGCTCACCTCCATCATCCCCTCCTCTCTTGTTCCTCTTTTTTTATTTGGCCCTACTGTGGAACTCACTTCCTCCTCTCTGTCTCTCTTTCGCTGCAAGCTATTAAGCTTGACATTCAATGTTTTTATTATTATTATGTTTTTATCATTTATTATCCACCCAAATACATTGGATCATTTTTAAAAGTATAAGAGTGTATCTTTGAACAAGATATAGGATAACATTTAAATTGCTATAGTCTGAAGTTGCACTAAAGTGCAAAACCTTTTTCTGCCATAAAACTGTGTCTGTATTTGCACGTCTCCTCTTAAGCACTCTCTCTACAGCCTGACTCCTGCTTGATCAAAAGTTTACCTGCAACACAAATGTAAAGCACAACAGGAGACTGTGTTCAGTTAAGTCATCCTTAATGATGACCACTGTTGTGTTAATATCGATACTAGAAATATTTGGGCGTGGCGCTTGTATCAAGGAAAGAGAGGAAAGCATAAACAGGCAAGTAAATAAGAGTAACTCCATGCAATGTCATTAATATGCCTACAAATACCTGCTCTATTCATACGTTCACTAAGTACACTAAATACAGGGGCTATGTGCTGCAGAACTGGTAGGGTAAAGTCCATTTAATGTCTAGATATGTTGAGGTTTAAAGTGAGTAAAAGGGCCTCTGGTTTGTTAAATAAATATATTGATTAATTAATTAATTAAATATGTATTTAATAAATAATGAAATAAGCAATGTTGAATTATTTATAGAAGTTTGGGTTCTGACTAGATCATATTGGCAGCCAAACTAGCACAGCTGTGTATTTGACATGCAGGACAGGACGACCTGTACTTGATTTGATTCAGTCTATAATTGCTCAACAAGCTCGAGGAATCATTCTCAATAGGTCTATTTTTATCTAATTCATTTATTTATTTATCTTAATTTTTTTTCATTCATATGTTAGGCTATATTATGTAGCTGTACATTTTAAAACAGAGAAGGAAACCCTACCGTTCCATTTTTTTTTTCCATCACAGTCTGTTTAATAAAAGTACTTGTGAGGTCTAGCATGTGGCTTTGACTTACAAATGAACATTTAGCCTACTTACACTATAAAATGGCATGGAATGTATTTAATGAATGTCCATTCAGCCTTAAAATAAAGGGATATAATTTTTGGTCCATATGGCCCAGCCTTGCAAAATAGATCATGTTAAACTCCAAAAAGTCGAGTGGAATTTTCTTTTGGTTTTAAAACTGAATAAGAGAATTCAGTAATTATATTAAGTTTGCATTTGAATCAGCCTCCTGGTTCATTGCCTATGGAGGTGAAGTCAGCAGAGATTGCAGGTATAAGGCAATGGAATAAACCTAACCCTTACATAAATCTTCCCAGTGCGGTGAAATTGCCTTTTGGGGGAAAATCCTTTTTATATAGTCAGGAATCCTGTAGCCCATTAAGTCCAAATTGCCAAGGCTGTATTGTTTAACTGTAAGCATTAGTCAGCATACATAACAACGCTGATGAAGTGCAGACGAGTGGAACGGACAAAGCCCTGAATTAATTTGCATTTCATTGCATTGCTATCATATAAAACAAGTGAGTCGAAATAAGAAACAGCAAAAATTAAACTCAAGGCAACCATGTCACTATATTTAGGGTATGTTACATGTATTTTAGCCCCTCAAATATAGTAAAACACAGTAAAATCACATACATCATATCCATTACTCTGGCACCTGACTATCTTAAATAACAAGAGAACAGATTGGAGTTGCCTGTCTCCCTGAGGAGCTCTCTGGAGACCAACACAAGCCTCAGGTGGAAGACGTCCACGTTATCTCACAGTCACACCTGATGTGTGTATTTGGGCATGCGTGTGCAAAGGCTCAAATTTGCCAATGCCCTTGGGACTTTGATACTGTACAGAGAGTAAATATTGTCATAACTGCTGCCACAAAAACCTTTACCACCGCGGTCGTCGTATTGGCTAGCCCTCACACAGTGTAGGATTGCTTAATCAGATAGGGCTGTTATGCCAGGCTCCACTGATCCCATCTGTCACGACTTCATCCTCGGATCCGCCGTGCTGTTTCAAGCCCCACGACAGCTCTTTAAGAAAACCACTCAATCTGTTCTCTGGGCTATTTTTGCATCCTTTGCTTTTTATTCTCTCAATAAGGGAAAAAAGGGAAGCATAGGGCTGCAGGTCTCTTGACACAAAGCAATATTTTTACTTGGATTCAGGAGTTTGGAAGCCCAGCCTCCTTGATCTGTAATGCCAACCTCCTCCACCCTCCGCCCATTACCTCCACCTCCACAGAAGGATCTGGCGGTAGATCAGAGGGCCTTGGTGCTTCCTGAATCACCAGCTATTTGGCACTCATTGCCCTCATCCCCTTGATGCAGTCCTCCCTAAGAGCGTGTCTGCTGCTGAATACCAGTTGCCGCTGGATCAGCTCATCCTCAGGGAGTTCAGGGGAAATTGGATTAGTTGCTCATAATGCACATGACAGTGAGACCCCTAAATACAGTCTCTTTGTTATTTACTGTGCACAGTGGCAGAGGGTCATTATTTGGTCACCAGTTTACAAGTTGGAGAGGGCAGATAATATAATGTTTCACTGCAGTTGTTAGGCTTGTAATGATTATTAGCCTGGCTTAGAAAAATAATGTCTCCTACAAATTAGAGTCCATGTTGCTACCCTATAAATGTTTCTTTTCTTTTTTTTAGTTTATCAAAACTTAGATTTGGTGTCTGTTCCTTCTTCACTGAGTGAATTTATGGAAGAGTGTGATTAGGTTTTGTTAGTTTATCTGAGCTGAAAATGTGACAGCATGAACTGTGAGAGTCGCTGTGACTGAAACAGAAAAGTTAAAGTGTGATGAACAGATTGAAAAGAAGGACAGAAACAGAAATGCCACTGTACCAGCTACAATCTTTGATAAAAGTACAGTATCAGTGCAGTGCAGTGTAAAAAGACCAAAGCCATGACTGTTTAGCACCAAAGATATCACAAAAGTCAAAAAAACAAGCTTTCTGAGGATTACTGCTCTAATCCATGATACTCTATGAATGCTAATATGCCTGCTTGAGACACAAAGTATTCAAATCCCCTGTGGCCTTATATTGCTCTTCTTTGCTTATTAGAACTTCTAGTATAGTGACACTATAAATAGATTGATAGTGGTGATCCCAGAGTGATAACGCAGGCAGCATTTTTAAATGGTCAGGACATTAGGACATGATTTTCTCTCTCTTTTGTCAAGTACAACAAACAGGCCACAAGGTCTCTGAACTGCTAAATCCAATTATATGCAATTACTCAGTGTGTCCTACCAACAAAAGAAAATAACTGTATCTGACCAGGGAAGAAAGGACAATTGAAAAAGGAAGCAGATATATCAATGGGATACACTCTTCTGCTCAAGAATTTCCCTCTGCTGAAGCACTGGGTGTGTGTGTGTGGACTGTGTGCATGCATCTCCTTACCATGTTGGACAAAGAATCAAACTCACATCTGAATTTTCTAACCTAATTATTCGCACTGTTAGGTTTAAATATTTAATCATAAATGAACACCCTACACATCCAATCCGTAGTATCATTACATTACCTAAAAATCCCAACTTTGCCAAATTAACTTACTTTTTTTTGTGCAGTATTCTTTCATAAACACACAAATTTATCCAAGCAGATATATGCACACTGGGGTGGCTTTGATTTTTGGTGGAGGAGTGGGTCATCTACTTATTAGGAGGTTGGTGCTTTGATCCCCAACTATTCCAGTCTACATTTTTGAAAAAATAACACTAAGTCCAAAACTGCATCCAATGGCTGTTTCATGGATGTGTGTGTATGTGTGTATCTGTTTGTAATTTGTTGAAATGCAGTGTAGGGTGCTTTAGGGGCACATCATTATAATCATCATAATAACAGCACATCAGTTACATCAACACAAACCGTCAATTGTTGGTGTTATTCTGTACAGTTAACGTAAGTAGGTTGCCTTTTTAGCACTAACATGTTAACAAATCAAGGTCCAGATGGGGTTCTGTGGACTGTAAAATGTCAGTTTATTAAAATATCTTATTTGGAGGTTTACAAGATAAAAAGAATACAAAAATTTAATATACATTTTAGAGACGTATAAAATTGAATTGACAATAACAATTTTGAACTACACAAATAAAGGCTGCAGTGTCATAAACTAGTCCATATTACAGTGATGCAGTTCAATCAATTTCCGTATAAGGTCCTGTAATTAAAACTAATTGCTTGGCAAAAGAAGGAACCTGAAACTGGAATTAAGATTGATACCAGCTGTGGTGGAATGGATCTGCTTTGGAAAGAGAGTCAGGTATCCAAATCAATAACTGTTTCTGAGTATTTCATCAGTGTCAGTAACAAAAACATATAATTAGAGCTGGCTCAGAAATACCAAAATCAATCAAGAGGTGTTTTATTTTTGCAGGCTTATTACTGACAATTCAACCGTTTTGTGTGCTGTTTTTAGTTTACGAGCTGGTAGCACTGCCCTGTCTGCATTCCAATTTCCCCAGACAACTGCTCCAATGTAAAGTTTCTCGTTTGTTTGCATTCACTTCTCATATTGCCTCTATTCTCCTTACCCTTTCTGCACCTTAAGTATCTCTCAGCTCGTCTGCATTTACTGAAAACGAGGGAGCTTGGGGAGGAGGCGAAAAGAGTGATCAGTGTCATCTCCACTTCATTTCTATGATCAACGGTGCCTCTCGGGGCTCCAACAGACAGATCTGGGTACCCGACAATTCTGAACAGGCGCCATCTGCCACTGCCATCCCCGAGGCAGGGCAGCAAGCTGGGGTTGGGGCTCTATGCTGGTGTAGCGGAGAATATGAGTGTGTGTGTGTGAGTGTATCACCCTGAGTTACTGGGTAGGGTTATACATATTAATGAGCATCTGTGCTTACGGGGAGCACTCTTGTTGAAATGCTTTTAGGTTGTTTTCACACAGTTTTGGAGTAGTGCAATACAACAGGTGTGTGTGTGTGTGTGTGTGTGTGTGTGTGTGTGTGTGCATGTGCCCACATGTTTGTAATGGAGCTTGTTCACATGTGCTAAAACTCAAACTGATTGTTAAATGCTCCTTAGATCCTAAAAGAGAAACTAACAAACAAACAAGACCCTTGCTGGTGCTGCAATTAAAGTTTTTTTTTTTTGAAAAGATATAGTTGAGAAATGCAATATTTGTACTAGAACAACAAAGCAACATTATACGTATAATTCTAATGTGTTTTGGAAATTAATCTCTCCACAGGTGCTAGTATTACAGCCCTGCAGTGCTGAGAAAAGTTGCATGCATCTACATTTAAACAGCAAATCAAAGTATCACTAGAAAATGATTTCACTTTCAGCTGGTTACTGGTTGATTTAGCCTTCAAGCTTACAGATGGGAACAATGGACTGCAAAAAGGCTTGCAGAAATGCCCATTAGGTGTGTGGATTAACATGCCAACATACATATCTACGAATGATAAAAACATCTGTGGAATGATACCATGATTTCCTTTAGATTTTCAGTTGGGAGGTCACCATGTCCCTTTTTTTTTAAGCATGGGCAATGTGCCTGTGTGTTTGAATGTATGTGTGACTGTGTGCGGCCTCCTCTGCTTATCTCCTTCAGCCAGGCCACTCTGCCAACATGGACTCCAAAGAGCCCCTAGTTGTCATTCAAGGCGTCACACAGCCCCGAAAAATGTCACCATAAGGGGAGAGGGAGAGACAAAGAGAGAGAAATTCAAAAAGAGAGTGGTGTAGGTTTGAAGCCAAACAAACCACCCTGTTACCTCTGTGGGGTTCCGTTATCTCTTATTATACCTCCTTCTTCCTTCACAAACAACAACATACGCACATGCACAGTGCTTTAGGTGTGATTTATGCCCTAGCACTAAGCACACAAAAAAAAGGGGGTCTAAATACACTGTTGTGACAGGGAAGTGCAAGGGGATGTTTACTGTAGGGTTTGCACTCAAAGCATCTTCTCAAATTAAGAAGTGACAGCAGAGAGGTTCTCAGGTTTCTCTGAATTCTCAGGTTTTGCAGGCTGTAATTATGTGAAAGTCAAATGACAAGTGCTCCCTGACATTTTATGATGCCTGAATTTGAATGTGCCTTAAATGATGGAAGGGAGGTCAAAAAAATGTCCTATATTATTAAAGTTCTTAGTGTGGAAAAAGTGGTGGTGCCTTAATAAGGTCAACTCGGTGTAACACTTAAGATTTGTGTAAATTGTCTGAAAAAATATTTTGAAAAAAAAAAAAGTTAAAGCTACACAGACTCAAAACCAATAACGTGTTACTACATCCGACCTCTGCACATCTGAAAAATATTTTCAACACCCAAACATACAGAACAGAATTCTGCTGAAACTTTGCAGTTGGATTAGTTAATAAAAGATCTTGGACAGTTCAATAATGGACAAGGTCAAGTTTAGACAATGGCAACTTTTTGGATAAGTCTTTTGTATTAAAAAAAACAAACTATGAGGCAAAGTTTGTTCACTTGGTTGGTCTTCTTCACAATAAAAAAATCATCGGGGAGAATTTAAACAGCAGCAGCAAGATAGAGTTGATAATATAGACAAGATCTTAATTCAAAATTTTTAGCTTTGACTCTGTTAAAGCACCTAGCAGCACTGATGTAAATCCCAGAGTTCACCTTCAATCCTTCTGCCTGAATCTCGTCCACTGTTGGGTCAGAACCAAGTCCACCTGGCGAGTGCAAGAACTAAATCCAGAATGCTGTGGTGCACACAGGTCTCTAAGGATGTGGACACAACAGTCTTTGATTTCCTGTTGCTTACCCATCCCAACTCCCGTCTCACCTATTTTGTTTGATCCCAACAGACATTAGCCAGGAAAAGCCTCAAGTCCAAGCTGGGCTAATGGCTCTTACCCTGGTTTGATCCAAACCTCTTCTTCCTTTTCTGATGCTAATGAGTGTTTTTCTCCGAGGCTATACCTGATTTAGTAATTTTGTTTAAAAATATGATTTAAAAAAGCACCAAGTGTCAACCGTCAGTTTGTATGTAACATGAATTCCAGCTTTAGTGCAATACAAAGCAAAATAAGCAAGCAGAGAGGATTTGGCACAGGACATGTCAGGCCCATTGTATGCTTTTGCTCTGCAACAGGTGTTCACCTGTTGTGGCTTTGGGCAGGTGCACATATGAAGAATACAAGCTTTGCCACGTCAGTCATTAAAATGTTATGACATGCTGCATTGTAGCATGTGGCACAAGCTATTTGCTTATATTCACCATATTCACATAAGCCTAACAGCCTGCTGTTGATAATACAACAGTAAGACAAGTCAGATAAAATAGAGGGAAGATTTTTTAAGTTTGAAGAAAATAATACAATCTATTTCTTTGGTCAAAGCAATCCAGCAGATCCACTGCCATATAAAAACAGGTGTCAGCATAATTATACGCGGTGAATGTACACTCTGGTGATGATGAAATGCTATATAGGAGACACAGTTGCAGACAGCTGAGCATCACTCTCAAAGCGAAAGCCTTCTCAGATTTAAATTGGAAATTTACTGGTACATGCATGTGATCAGAGTGGAGAAGACTCCATCCACATCCCTATCTTTATCTCTTCTTATCCCTCTCTCTGTAACACACACACAAACACACACACACACACACATACACACACACACAGCAGAACAGTTATTTACCACTGATACTTATCTACTAAGTTCTAGCCGTATGGCATTCATGCGATTACCATCCTGTGGCAGCTGACAGCCCTCGTGGTGACAACACACAGTGACAAGTGGACGGTATCATAAATAATGACTGCCATCCATTCCAACTGTCAGGAGGAGCAGCGTCTCATAACGGGCCGAAAAGGCAAGAGAAACACAAACATATGCTCACACACAGAGACAGTGATTTATAACCCTTTTACCTTCTGCATGCAGGTGTGTGGACAAAGACTAAGATCAACACACAACACGCACACACGTAGACGTACACTCTTGTAAAAGATATATGCACATAAATCATACCACAGTGTTTAAATGCCATATTTTAGAATTGTCAATTTCAATTCATTCTATTTGAGAATAATTTGACTTGTGTTTTTTTGTTGTTGTTGTTTTATGATTGAGAGTCCAGATAAATTCAGGAATAAGTTATTATTTTACAGTTACAGTTACAGTTTATCACTTCTCAGCTGGACTGATGCAACTTTTACATCAAAAATCAAGCAAAAACACTAGTATTATTGCTTTGGTAGCACTGAGAAGGATAAAAAAAAATTAAATATAAAGGCCCCAAATATTCATTTTCTATGAATCTATATTTTGCACACATTTCATTGCTCTTATCATGCCCTCTTGAAAACCCTCTATCTTTCTTCAGCTGCTGAAATAGATTGAAACATTGCATGTTTGTGACTGATTTGACTTGACGGACAGTTCCATTACAATCTCACTTAGTCTCTGGTGTATGCATATAAGAGTGTGTGCACGCGCGTGTGTGTGTGTGTTCGGCATGCGTGTGCATGTGTGTTTGCGTGACTAGCTGACTCTCAGTTCACACGAGCAGCCATTAAAGGGAAGATGGACTCACAATGCAAAATATTTCACATAGGTAAAACACTTTTGCAGAAGCAGTTTCTTGCTAAATGTTTACTATTCCATCATTTCCGTATGCTGCTGCACATCATGGCAGATATAAGTCAGTGGTGGTGACAGTGATTATATGTCATTATAATGTGAAAACAGTCATAAAGCAATGACAAGCTTCAGCTGATTGTTTAAAGCAGTTGAAGATAAGGACAAAGACCTGTATGTAAGCATGAACATGCAATCATTCACAAGCAACTGCATGAACACACATTATGTTACAGAAAAGCAGTTCATCAAAACCGCCGCAGCTCAGAGGGTATGTGTGTTTGGGCTTTACAGAATAGTTTCAAAGTCTGTTGATTGCACTAACACACAAAGGCTTGATCAACATCCAATTGCATAGGCTGTCGTGCATATCGTGGGTGTTCAGATGAGTGTCTTTTTATGGAGAAAAGTGTCAGTCAGGTAAAAGCAGCAGGGTCCTACCCACATTACACAAGGGGGCATTGTTGTTTTGTGTCTCTAAATCTTTTAAGCGGTGTGTAAGTTTGCCAGAGGGGGAGATAAAAAAGGAAGAAAGATGGACTTTCGGGTTTGAGTTGGAAAAAGATGCGCGATCACATGGGACACCAAGCTATAAAACAATGGTGGAAACAAAAAAGAATTACAAAAGGAGTTTTGTTTCACCCGCCCACACAAACCGTAAATATTCGCTGAAAATCTCAATAGAAGATAAAATGTGAAAAAAAAAAAGACAATTGGTACAACCCTAATGTGTGTCTTGGGTTTTAATTTAATTAAGGTCTCTCCTCGCTTTTTCTTAATCAAAATAATTGCCTATGGTTGATTCATGTGACTTAATGGTTGCATACGCAAGATCCTCAGGGCATTACATGCACCCAAAGCAGTAAAGCTTTTCTTTTTCTTTTTTCTTTTTCTTGAAAAAGCACAGAAATTGTATCCTCGTGCCCTAGCTTTTCGCAGTTTTCACTGATTCTCAAACATTCCTTTGGTGACACATAGGACTGGAAAATAAAAACAGTGGTGGGACACCTTTGGCTGCCGTGTGAACATAGCATAGTTTTCCCTAATGATGACTCCACTCAAGCCACACGCTGTCAGAAAAGCCCAGCAGCCAACAGGGAAGCGATAAGATAAGAAACTGTTTATACAGCAAAGGCAGAATAAATTCCATGGTAAGGAGCTGACAGTGGCTCAGTGTGTTAGATTGCCAAGTAGGCCTGATCTTTGTCAAGGTGTGAGGGTGTTGTAACCCCTCAGTGGGCAGCAGCTCACCCTGCAAACAAAACACTATTTCCTCTATCAAGGCTCATCCGTGTCTTTTTTCTCTATGGCTTTTTCAGTGTTGTACCTGCTCTGTCCTCTCTTCTTTCTATCAGTGCTGTCAGATTTTCTGCTGGATAATTAAAGAAAATTGGGTTAAATGTCAAGGCTGGAATGTGTGGGTACATCCAGTAAAATGTCTGGCCTCATTGCATATAGTATTTCATTAATGAAATTGAAAAAAAAAATGCAGATGTATTCACTCTGGGAAGCTGTTCAGCAACTAAACAAATATGGATGAGTTTCTGTGTTTGCCTAGCAATCAAAAAGATACAACGCTGCATGTGTCGGTTTGGAAAATAGGAGTCAATCAGAAGTGGTGCAGACGCCGTGGGTGTCTCTAACTCTTTCAGACTCGAAAACATTAGAGGAAGCCACTTCTACAATAAACGCTTTAAAGACACAATAGAGAATACATGAATTAATTTGCTAAGGAGGTGATTTCTCTATTCAGTGAATAAATGTGGGCTGATTGCAGCCACCCAATGAATAATCACATCTTTTAAATCAAATTAAATGTGTGGGCTTTTAGGAGACTTTGTTCTTCAAAATCTGATCCTGAACTATAGGTTTGTCCACATATGATTGACTTCTGACATTCTTCATCAGCCAAAGACTGTTGAACATTTATGAGGTGAGGCAACAAGGGGTTATAATTGCCTTAATCAGGCCACAGGCTTCTATCAGAAACAACTGAAGTGGATTTTATTTGAAAAGCATTAGCTGATTGGGCACTCACGGTGTGTGAGATTTGCTCTGTTCTTTGTATTAGTGTCCATTAACTATTGATTGGCCAGTGTGAAAAGAGGAAATAGAGAGACACTTAGAATAAAATCTGTAATAGGTCTGAAGTACCCAGTTCTTGGAAAAGTATATTTCAAAGGTAGAAAATCTAAAGACATTTCACTTGAAAAAAAAATATATATTAAACAGTTACAAAGTACTCTATGAGTTTGCTGAAACAGAGGGGAAACTGGTATTTACCTCATATTTATCTATTTTCTTAGGTCTTCGAAACAAATAGCATCATTTGTTCAAAAAGGTGGGCAGTATATTGGCTGTCTGGTCTTTAAGTATAAAATAAGACTTTGTGTGATGTCTGCTTTTAGGTCTAATCTCAGATGTCCTTACTCATCTCATCTCATCCCTATTATCCCTGAGACAAAACATTATGTTTACCTGTATCTAAATTGTAACAATATTTGTCCCTGTGAAATTCAGATTGTGTGGACGACAGGGAGTCAATCAGTCCTTAGTCTGATATATCATATGTAGACTGGGGGTAATAGGTTGCCATTAGGTGGCTATTTCAGTTTGCTTTTCTCTCTTCTTCTGCTATCTGCGTGCTTGCAGGGGCACTGTAGCAGCATCACAGTCTTGGCATGTTTCAAGAAGACTGTAATAAGTTGAAAGAAATATGAACATCATGTATTTCTTTTTAGTCTTTTTTGGTGCCCTCTCTACCCCAGAAGAAATTAACACACCATGTAAGTGCTTTAACGTCTGCATCTCATTCATTTCTTGCTGTGTTTACAGCCGAAGTTACCTTACTGCTGCAAGCAATAGCTTTTATTTGTAAGGTAGAACCCACTTCTTAACTCCATTCTGAAAAGGGATATCTTGTGTACAATCAGGGTGTTTAAACACTCTAAAGTAACTAGTTTATGGTCTTCACAGGCTTTTTCTAGTAAACGTTTTTTGTTTTTTTTTTATCATGTACACTGCAAGCCTGTCTTATAGTAATTGAGATAGGGGATTAGACAACACGGCTCTATTCCTACTAGAAAATGAAAATTTCAAGGCCATGTATGTGAGAAACAACCTCTCCAGCTGGCTGTATGCATGTGCGTTAGAAAAGACTTCGCAGACTAACAGCAGAGCAGAATGATCAAAGGAGAAATCATTTTATGTAGTGATCCATCCTGGTATTTAAATTCCATCCATAGACTGACTCATCAAAGTGGCCTTTAGATGTCTAAATACATTGGCTTCCATCACTGAACACTTGACTATATGTCAAATTCAGACACTTTTTCACTGTGACAAAAAGATGTGCCTCCTCTGCCTACACCAGGGCAGACAGCATAATGTCATGATATCAGGACTGAAGGTCAGGAGGGTCTCCTGTTAATTATATGTTTCAAAAAAAAGGCCACCTACAAACAGCACATGTAAATGTTACACATACACACATAAATTAAATGTCCCTGTGGTACAATATATTAACAACACTCAGTCCTAACAAAAGTTTTCTAAGAGTTATCCATCCATCCAGCACTACTGAAGTTACTAACCAGAACATTTTAAATACCTCTTAATGGCCTATAATGGCTTCTGAGTTCTTGCGATTACACCGCACACTTCACCACAGCTGGGGAAGTCTTGAGAAACCACTTCTTCCTTTAGAGCAAATCAAAGTTCACTGCAATGCAGAGACGATAAAAGAAAAGAATAGCACACTCAAAGTGAGCTGCTGTCGTTCCGAAGAACAAGGTATGGAAGCTAAAAGCATGATTATATAAGGATCTTGCTAAGTCTTTTATTTTAATTGTTTGCATCTCTGCTTTGCCGTCCATTAGATAAAGGGAAACAAAGCAGAAGGAAAACTTCAAGCTGTCCTCACCCATGAATAAAGCCAAGCTAATTTGGGAACCAAAACCCCTTGATGCTTAATTTTCTGATGACTCACATCCGAGCCCAATTTCCTAGATATTTGATGAGCAGAATGGCTTCACTAAATACTATACCTAAACATGAAAGAAATGAATCAAGATGGTCCCTTCCCATTTAAGATTAAAATCAGGCAAGTAAATTTACTTTTAATTTTGAGCCAAGGCTTTGATTCCATAATTTAGTGCTAAAATACAAACAAAAATGTCTTGGGGCCACAGAAATGCAATCTATAGAAAACTGAACACAGTGCAACAAAATGCTATGCAGTTTGCTGCAAGTTATAGTAATGAATAAAATGCTATAATGAGCTTGCTCAGAGTTTGCAATGATTTGACAATCTTACATGAGGACATTGAAGAGAGATGGAGAGAGAGTAAAAGATAGAGAAAGAAACACAGAGAAAGATTGTGTACGTCTGTATGTGTGTGTGAGACAGAGAGACAGTTTAAAAGGGGTGAATTCCATATGAGATCATGGACAAACAAATGAAAGGTGCAGAAAAAGAAACTCAGACGGCGTCAATCAATGCACAGAAGTCAGGAGTTATCTGGAGTTAAGTAAAGTTACTAAACAGTGTTGTTCCACACAGGAATCACTCTGTCCTTGTTGACAGATGTCTAAGTTTCTACTTTTTTACTTGAATATGCTGTACCTTTCCAGCATTAACACACGCACATACACACTCCAAGATGAACAGAATTGTATTTGTGAATTTTATAGCATCCGGTATCTGCACATGGGTTAAAAAAATGTCATGTAATATTCATCAGGTGTCTGTTGTCATTTCATGTCGAGGAAAGGGAATGTGGAAAATACTGCACGTAGAAATGACCAAGAAAACTGGAACATGCAGAAAGAAGTGTGTCAATGTCCATTGTATAGTGATCCATCTTTTTATTAAAACAAAAATGGGACTTCCATGCAGAGCTCTGAATTTATAAGCAAAGACCAAGAGTCGTGTTTACTTCGTCTTCTCTCTGAAGTCCACTTGAGGGTTGGGGATGCCTGGTTTGAGGATTATCTAGCTACTTGAATGTATATGAGACACTGACGATGGCAATCCTGTTTCAGAGTATCTATTAGCTACTTCCACAAGTGACTGCCTGCATCCCCCGTAAGGAGCTACACATCTTTATCAAACAATGAACAAAACAGAACAAAATCATTTCTGAGTGGCTGTCAGGTTTCTCTATAAAATCCTACACTGAAAACCTCAAAGTTTCAGGCAGGACTTTTGGGACAGTTTTAAATCATTCCTCATTCATAAAAGGCTGCCCCTGGTCATGACCTTATTCACTGCAAAAGATGCATCAAACAATAACAGAGGCAGAGCAGGGACGTGTCTATTTTCTGGAATTGAGTTAATACAAGTACTAGCAAACAGGCAGGCATACGGACAAAGAATTCACAAGGGAAATGAAAAGTCTGATTCTGCTCTAGACTAAAGCTTATTTGCTATCCTCCATCAGTGCACAACTTAAACCTTGTTAATAAAAATCTTATAAAAAGTCTGCTAGTCCATAATTATTTTGCCATAGACTGCTCTGTACCTTTGCCGGTGATGCCAAAATGACATATTTTTAAGTAGAGCATACTATTTTTGCAACACAATTGTGCATTCATGTGTAAGATATTTAGTCTGCAGGTTACATTTTAGTTTAACATGGCACAATAGCTATTATAACTCATCATAATGAAAGTCTTTGTCTTTTTGGTTCTATTTCACCTGTCTTGAGTCAACCTCTTGATTCAACTGCCGGGCAAATACTTAATTATTAAATACACAGTAGGCTATGTACTATGTTGCTAGATTTATTTTAAGAAAGTGAGAGCATATCAAGTGAAGAGTGTTTTTAACTGTTAACAGAGGCTCGTGGCACTTGCCAGAATATAAGGATGAGATTCAGTGATTCTATACATCTTGAAAAGAAAACCATAATGTATCCTAAAGGGCACCATTAGAATAATTTGTATGTTTGCATGGGTGTATCTGGAGACAAAGTAACAGTGAGATAAATTACTATATTAGGCTGTGTGGAGATTGCAAGATGGGATGGGAGGTGCTTGAAAGCAGCACATTACTCCCCTGAATGTTTCTCATCCTATCTTTGAACCAAATGAAGATAAAAAAAAGCCTTACATTTTTTTTTTTTTTTTTTTAAATCAAGAACTTGTCGCTGCAAATATCTACTGTATAAGAGCTTGATTGCATGTAGCAAGAGTTCTGGTCGTGCTTGAGCAAATCACATGTATACATAGTTACACATTATATCTGAGAATTTTCTCTCTTTAGTTCACAAGGACTGAATGTGCACATGAGAATCTCACAGGGAAAAAACAAACCAAAGTCAAAACCGAATGATTTCTATCAAAAAGTCAGAGAATTTTTTTGGTGTGCGTGTTTTTGATAATGATACCATCCTTTCCTCTCACACACTCTCTTTCCACTTATGCACTCACGCTCACACACGCACACACACACACACACACATGCGGTGGCTTCATAATTCAAAAGAGTGACTTTCTTTTTGAGGTTTGACAGCTCAGGTCACTTAAAAAAGGAGCTGCAAATTTAATGGGGGCAGCACAAAGCTCTTTGGATGTCTGGAGTTGAGAACACAGTGTGAAACAGCTCCAATACAGGAGCAAATCTACTCACAGGCAGAGAGGATAATGGACCTATAGCTCCAGCCCTGGTATAGTTTATGCATTCTGCCAACAGTAGTTCTACACATACTGCTCTCAAACAGACCTGGGACCAGTGAATGACTACAAGACTGTGGCATGGGGAAATTCTGCTTGTTATTTATGTGATCCTTTAAGTCACTACACTGGAATATTAAGTGAAGTTAGTGCAAACAAAGTCCTTCAATCAGAAGTAGATATTTGAAAGGAACAAAGACGTATAGCAACTGCTGAGTTGTAACACAATGAAATAGGTTCATTCATATGTTTTAGTTCTATAGAGTGTTTCTGCTGCAAACTGAGCTGCTTATTACATTTCACAGCGTTCTGTTATTTTTTTTTATGAATAAAGAACAGTTGAGTCCCATCTATTGGACTTGCTTTATGAGTGGAATAAAGAAAATGTCTTTTACTTTGGATATCCAGCTCTATTGATGTGCTAGTCTGTACTACCTAGGGAAGGTAATAATTGATAAGAGTTTAGCAGCTGTGGATATGAAGTGAAGTTGTGAACAGTTTGCTACAGAGGACACTAATGGCTACTAATAACACAGGATTATTATGGGGTGATGTCTGAAAAAAACAAAAGCAGGGAGGGCAGCCCTGTTGGGGCCTCAAAAATGGTGACAATAATTAAGTAGGGAAATAGCAATAACAACTTATGCCTTTTTGGGTGTCCTCTATCTCCCATTAAGATTGTTGTTGTAGCAAATAGCAGGTAATTTGATCTCTTCAGGGTCCTCGGAATTGCATAGAAGACTAATGGCTACTGTGGCCGTCTGCTTCCTTCTGATACACTTGTGTTAAAATCCCAATTAATTCCCACTTACGTTGAGGACATCACATTTCCTGCTCTGGTAGCAGTCAATCTCGCATCCTAGACTTCACAGTAACAGAGTGAACATGACAATAGTGTAAAAGCAGAGCTGAGAGAAAACTGACTGAATTTATAAAAGTATAAGCACTAAAAAAAAGTGTTACTACAGTTCTTTCATTACACTTTACAGAGACTACCTAGTGAAAGTGAAAATGGACAGCAGTGTGTAATGGCAACAATATGACACAGCCCCTTCAAGTGGAGTACAAAGGCTCTTTCCTGTTCTTTTTAATATGAGGAATAATACAAGAAGGGACAAGGGATACTGTATTTATGAAGAAATAACAGCGGGATAGTCTTGAGAAACAAGAAGCTGCTCTATTTCTTCCAAACTAATTAACTCAAGCAGCAACTCCCACCATGCACCTGTGATAGTCAGTCTATACATGGTTCAAAAATTCAACCAAGAAGATGGTAGAAGAAAAAAAGTTCAGAAGAGCAAACACTACAAAATGACTCGAAAATTAAAATACAACCTGCTGCTTTGTTGGTTCGTCTGTGAATGATTACTTCTGAAGATTAAATGGGTGTATGTACTTAACAGTGACTTTACTCTTTAAAAAAGCTCTTTTAAAAGGCATGCTGAGGAATAGCTGAGATAAGATAAAGACAATTTTAGATGAATCTCTCACATGACTTTAATTTTAATCTCCTCCATGTGTGTGAATAGGGCACCTAAAATTGTTTGAAGAGTAAGAACAAAGAGCTCAAGTCAAATTCTTGTTGGCAACAATGCTGTTGCTACTGCAGTCAAACAGATATCACTCCTGAGCTCATGGATTTTAATAAAACACAAATTATTGATTTTTTTAGGAAAAAACAGCTTCATCAAGAAGCTTAACATGTATCCCTTGTTTGACTCTGAACTTTACTTTGTGGTTATTTGGATCTGCTAAATGAAAGATGTCAATGTCATAGATACATTTAGGATTTGTTTTCCAGGGTGAGCAAGTACATGTCTGACCAACCATCAGTCCAAGCATTGAAAAGGGGGAGCAAAACTCAATTGCGATCATTCATTTTGTCCACCTGCCTGGCTGCTGCTGCTGACAATGAAAACAAGTTGGAGAGATGTGTGCCCGGAGGGCGAGAAGCCCAAAGTGGGCATGTGTCTGCTTGTCATACTTTGGTTAGACCTGCATCAGTCAGTGCAGTTCTAGTGCCTCTTTAACAGTGGCAGCCAATGACTGAGGTATGGAAAATAAAAAGAAAGAGAGAGAGAAAGAAAGAAAGAAAGAAAGAAAGAAAGAAAGAAAGAAAGAAAGAAAGAAAGAAAGAAAGAAAGAAAGGAGAATGACAAGATGCGTCACAGAGGCATGAGTTTTTCAAGATGTTTTTTCAAGGTTGAGTAAACTGTGTTTAATCCTGGAAAACTCGATTCAGATTTTATTAGTAGGTAAAGGATGTCTTCTGTTTATGAGGTTTCCATTGTTAGTATATTTAGTAATGTTTATTTTGTATATTATTTAGTTTAGGTTTTTTTTTTTTACCCTGTTATTACATTTGAGCACTTTTGGTTGAGGCCGACAAGCTCAGAAAGATTGACATTGACATTGACGAGGCACATTGGCACCGGCACTGGCTGACAATTGGCACTAGCTTGAATTTCAGCAGCTATGATAAATATGATCCATCATTTCTATATGACAAATATCTAAGACAGGAAAATTACCAAGGCAAACTAATAAATTATATATAAAAAAATTCAAAACAAACATCACAAACATCAATCAGGAAATATTTCTACTAATGTTCTGGGGTAAAGTGAAGGAATATTTTATAAGGAGTGGTATCGGCTAAAATAAAGCAAAATAAATTCTGATCCTTTTTTTTTGTGTGTTTATTTGTGTTTTGTCCACCTCACTCTACAAGGGGTGCGGTATTTCTTTCCTTTAAGCAAAGTGATCACCTTATCTCTAGTTGATCACTCCAGTCAATTTAACTTCCGAGAGGTGCAAAGTTAAACTTTCATTCTTATATCAAAAACCTGAGACGATCAGTGTCATAGTTTTGATGCACTAAAATTCATTAGCATGTCAAAAATAATCAACACAGTCAAAAGACTACATCTGTTATGTTGATGTGTAAGATACCAACAGAATCAAAACTGCTGTTAATACATGTATCAGACTACAGGCTACAGCTGTACCTACAAGTGTTTCTTTGCTCAGGATTTTTTTCTCTTTTGGTCCACATCATTTATAGCAATTAGGGTAGGCTAAATAACATGAATGCCTTTCTGGTAAATGTAATACAGATCATAATAAAACTGCAAACTACATTCTCAAAAGTAACCCCCCAGTTGATTAAACACCACTCTAAGACAGTTTAAAAAAAAATGTTCATAAAGAAAGGATTAATTGCAAAATTGTTATAAGACTGCTTTGGATTTAGCTAGGTGTACCTAACAAACTGGCAACTGAGTGTCAATGTGACCCTGTCCCTATATACTGTTAATAATGAGCGGTCTCTATTTCCATATGCTAATCTTTTCATGGCATTTGTAATAGGTAGGAGTCAGACAGTATGATTTCCATGCCCTTAATGTAACAGCTCGCAATACTGACCTCATTTGTGGAGCCACAATCTCTTTAATGTGGTACTGCCCTACAGAAATGGGGTCTAGCTCATAAAAATCTAAGGTTTACAGGGTGACTCTGAAATTGAGCATAACACAGCTCAGTGCAGCCATGATCTACCCCTCTGTAAAGTGTGAGCGGAGTGTATAACAGACACTGGATAAGTAACCAAACCACATCTCTTTTTTTTCGGTCAGATGACGGCATGCGAGGTTCGTGTTAGTAAGTTTGTTCTGGTACTTTTGTACTTAAAATGGAACAGTATTTTTTTTTTTTTTTTTGCCTGTGAAGGGTGCTAATGACATGAGTTGACCAGGTTGCAGCCTGAGCAAGTCAAACAACAAAAACGACAGGAAATCAGTTATGCTATTACCTAATCAGAGTTGTCTGTATCACAGAAGAAAAAAAAAATCAACCTTTTTCTGTGCTTGCATAAACACAGCCATTATCTAGGTAAATAATTATTCACAGTGTGTGAATGTTGATTACAGCTTACCCCTGTTGTGTGTAATGGGAGGGAGACATTCACTCATCAAATATGGATGAAATAGATGTTGATGCTTTCCATCATGGCACTTAATCATGGCCTTTAGTAAACAGTAAGGGCAGGCAGGATGTTATATGAAGACTGTAACTGCTTGGTAGTCAGGTAAAACTAGCTGCGTGTGTGATTTGTGTGGAGTTGGTGAGAAGCAATAAGTAACTAAAAAGAAGATATGGACCCTCTTTAAATAGTATACTACATAGATATGTTTTGCAGTTGCCTGCTCTGGTCTTAACTGATGCATAATGTTGCTACAAGTTGCCACAGTGATTAAAAAAAAATGACCTTAAGTGACAGCTGAATATGCATTTGTCTGTATGCAGCGCTGTCAGTCTGTGTACACAGTTCTGGTCACAATGACACTTACAGGCCTACAAACCCCTTACTTAGCAATATGTTTATCACCTCGCTATAGATTTCCTCTCAAACGAAATGATGAGCTGGAGTTGGATGCAAACAGGCCTACACCCAATTACTGCAGAAGTTTAGCATGCAGGACTCATCGACACGCAGAGCAGACAACACAAACCACAGACAAGGAAGGGGGAAAAAAAAAAAAAAACCCTGTAACACCAGCAACTAACCCCTTGATCCACACTTGATCTTCACTTGTCTTCAAAAGGCAGGATCCATGTCAGGCTAAGGTCAGACAGTAAATGCAAGGGGCCTATGGGGAAACGGGATGAGTTTTACACCTCAACCACATGATAAGACCAAGTTCGCAAGTTCAGGCAGAGGACAAATTGAGAAAAAGAATGGAACAGAGGAAATGAGTGTTTTTTCTGATTAGAAGTTAATGTAAAAAAAAACAAAACAAAACAAAAACACCTGCCTGTATAAGGCCTGTTGAAGCAAATCTGAGTAACCACAAAGTTTCTCTCTCATTCTGTGTTTTGAAAAAGTGAAGCAGAATTAATGCAAACAAAAAAAAAAAACAGTCACAAAAAGCTAATTACTATGCAAGAATAACTGATGTTTGCTGAATGCAGTTGTGTTTATTTTAAAAGACATTACGTAAGGTAATGAATATGCGTAGACTTTGGGGACCAGCGGCTCAGCAAGCTCAGTGTTTACTGTGCTTTAAAAAGAGTGCTGCTTGCATTTGGGCTCATTATAAGCTGTCTTGTATTCAGGGTAAAAGTGGATGATAGTAATTCAAGAATTTGTGATATATAGACTGAATTAGGGCAGTGATTCACAAAGGATGCAGAGCAGAATCCTGTGGATATTTTTTTTAAAAAATCATTTCTGATTGAAAGACTGACCTACAATCTACCCAGGAGCAAAAGCTTTCAGTAGGAATGGATGACATGGCTTGCCTCTGTATTCCATTTGATTAGCTACAAAAGCTATTTTTTTTCCCAGACGGGGTTTATGCAAGTGTGTGAATCCCTTGTATTTGCTCCATAGTTCTGAACTTTGCAAATCTGGCTAATATCATGGTTCAAAATACTTAGCATCATATCTGCCTGCCGTATTCTGTAATCAGTTGTCTCTAACATGAACAAAAAAACAAAACTATCTTGCCATAGTGGTGATGGTGATGGAACTAATGCTGCAGCAGCAGAAAGGGCAGGTTGCCTGTAAAAAGGTAGAAGGGAACGAGGATGGAGGTGTATGGGGCTGAAGCTGGGGCTTAGCATGGCTGCCACGTTCACTACTCTGACAACTAATTTGCCCTAACATTTCAGCAAAAAGGTCAGACAACCCTTTGCCCAAGTTTATGAATAGTGTATAGGGGTTCTGTCTGACAGAGAGCAGAAACAGCGAACAAGGCAGGTAGAAGGTCTCTTCATTGACTCAGCTTAGAGAGAGGAGGGAAGCTGCTCTTGTCAGTGTCCAGATGGGAGCTGCTCTGTATCCTCTAAATCAGGAGTGGAGTTCTGACCTTATTCAACAGGGCCACTCGCTTAAGGCATTGAATTGTTCAGCTTGCACTTTCTAGTGCTTGCAGATTTCACAAAAGGACCTTTGACAGTGGTAAATTAAATGGTGAAACACGTACACACACCTGCACACAAAGAATTCCTTGATTGTAATAAATTCTCCCTGCGTGCTGAAGCAATACCCTGAGGCAGTTTATGATTATGCCTTTGGTCACCAAGGATGTAAATAAATGTGTTTTCACACACTTCTTTATTTTCATATCTTAAGGGAACTGGCCAGAGGCCACAGCGAATTCAGAGACTTTCTTCTACATGGAGTTACGGCTCTGACAGGAGCAGACGTGCACCTCCAATTCAAGAGGCGGTGTTTGGGCTCAATTTAAAACAGCTGGAAGCACTATCCACCTATTGGTCCTGTGAGATGCAGATATGGACAGCAGATGCTTACACAAACACAGGATAGCACTGGCTAATACTACTCCAGATGAAGTCAAATAACACTGACTCGAATGAGAAGCTGCAAAATGAGACCTGCTTTTCCTCGGCCCATGTGAGATTATACAACGCAGACACAAAGCAAGGGATGCGGGGAAAGCCTCTGAAATGAGAGATGATAAATTAAGCACAGGACTATAAAATATAATGTTTCGTATCACAGTGTGTGACACAATTCCTTTGAGGAGCCACACTAATGCACAAACACACTTACATTTACAGGCTACTACAGCTCTGCACATTAAACTAAGAGACTGATGTTGCTCCTTTGTCCTTCCACATGTTACCCCTTTACTGTCTCCTGAGCGACTGACAGGGTCGCATAGATCAGAAGTTGCTCTGCCTTACCAGCCATTCAGACCACAGTCCACATGAAAACACCCAATTCCCAAAATGCTTTCTGTCCAGATGGGCCGAGCCAGCGACACTTGTTCAATTAAAGGCATCAGGGGAGACCTAACAACTTCATTATCTGCAAGCTGGCCCCACATTGATCAGCCTGTCTGGGTCCACTCACAGTCTGTTTGACAGCTTAATCTGGGCCCTGCACATTCACAAGTACTGTCTTCCTCACACACACATACACATACACACACACACTCAGATGGACTATTGCAACCACACAGATTCACGTACTCAATCTATTACAGAGCGATGTGGGTATACTCTTGATTCTCCACAGGTGTAAGCATGTTTATTTGTTGGTCTCGAGCCAGCTAAAGAAGAGCAAAAGGAAGAAGGAAGCTGTTCTGGGGGATTGGATCTGTTTCATTCATTGTGGACTGTCAAGAGGTAAAAACAAATGGTTGTCTTTCTTTCAGTTTCCTGGTGAAACCTGCAGAAATCAAATTGCTAGGATAGATTTAAAGGCCCAACCTGGAGTACAAGCTTAGTGGCCACCTGTGGCACCAGGATTGGCAAATCAATTGCTTTCTACATGTTCATTTTGCAGGACTGATGACTCACACAATCCTGAAAACAAAACTGCCTGCCCTGTTGATACAATGAGTCATGGTCTGAATTTCAGATTGAAATTGTAGCAAACACAGAGTTGGAGTAAGTCAAAATAACATTGTAGATGTTGCATTTTAATGAGGATTTGATAATCTAAATATTCAAATGCAATGTGAGGCATATACTGTATAACCTAGCAGTTGGTGGGATCATCTGTTTAATGTTCAAAGCCAAAATCTTTATTGGTCCTTTACATTTTTGCTGCTCCAGTGTATCACAACAAGTGGTATGCTACTTGGGGCTATATAACTATCTACGAACTATATCACAGTCAGCATCCCACTATTACTGCAGACCTCCCCACCACAAAGTCAAACAAAAACACACACTGAATGTTCACGTTGTGTACTAACACTCTGTGGTTGAGAATGGTGTAATTGGGGAAACAAAACTCTGGCCTGACTGAATAGTCAATTACAGTGAATATCTAGGTCATACCTCTTACCATTGAAATAGCCTGCTGTTGTGTGACACCTAAGCTTTTAAGATTTCCCCAAGCTCCTCCTCTTCCTCAACCTCTCTTTTGTTTCTTGTTTTCCTCCGCCAATAAATCTATTTCTTCCTTTGCACTCTTTTTCTTTGCTTTCTGACCCTCATCTCACCCTAACCTGTGATCTTGTCTTACTACCTTTATTTGTACTACTCCCTGTCTAATGATTACATGCTCAGAAGTGAGCAGGCCAGAAGTAAGCAAGCCCGCTCAGGGAGCACTGAGCGTCTCTGGCATTAAGGCTCCTCATCTCTGGTCCTCAGAGACTTGGAAAGGAGACAGATGAATAAATAAGAGCTGTAGGGAGTGAGGCTTTGTGGCAGCTGCTGAATGAATTTATGGTGTTTCTGATAACCACTCATCCTAACAGTTAGACCACAGTGACAGTGGGGTCCAAAAAAAAACATCAACAAAAAACTGTGGAGCCCTGTCAGCAGGGATGCTGAAAAAAGGACAGTTCAACTTTTTTTTCCCCTGAGATGCTGGTTTTGTTTATCATAAGATAGTAAAAACTGTACACAGAGGCCACAAAAAGCAAAGTTTTATTAAAAAAAAAAAAAGCTGAGTTGAGCAAACACAGTGAATAAATTTAACTTCACAAAGCTGCTTTAAAACCATGCAAATTGAATCCTGATATGAACTTTTTAAAATACAGACTGAGTTCACACCAGTTCGCAATGCAGAAGACTAGGAGTTATGGTAATGATCATTACATTCCCGGAGAAGAAAATATTAATCCAACATTGTTCAAAACATTTGTTATGAAAAGTTTTTATAAATGACAAAAAAGAAGGCAAAAAATTCTTAAGCCAAGTTAAATTCAAGACATTGTTTAATCAGTGGTGTTCAGACTCTGACAGGAGCCAGGCTGTGATAAATGAGGAGAGGCCTTGTTGTACAGTTGGCTTAAGTGTTGACTGTGTGATTTTGTCATCGTAATTTTGAATCCAGGACAGGCTGCTCTTTCAGCATTAATCGCGAGCAACAGAAATTCCCTATTATAATAATTACTAGAGCATTTTTGGTGTGTGTTGCAATGTAAAAGTAATGGAAAGTAAACTTCTAACTGTGAGTGCTATGTCATGTCTGCGGTTTGTAAACGTGGTTGCTGCTCTTACTTAACACTTTCTTATAAAGGTGGGTTTTACAGTGGAGAAGAAAGCACTCAGTCAGTGGTAGTGAAAGGGAATATGTAATGTGACATAATGGTGCTAGTATTCTGGTTAGGTCAGGTTAGTTTAGGAATTAGTTTCTATTAAATATTTAGGTTTGTCCTCATTTTTTTTAAAGTTAACAAGGAAAATGATTAGGGGAAGCCCATATATATGCACTGAAGACTAATTATAAAAATGATAAATCACAGATGTTAAATTACATATAAAGCTGATTTATTTCTGCAGCATAGTTGTTAAGTTGAGTAAAGATTGACTACAGAAAAAAGTGGGCCACTAATTCAGATGAATTGTGATAAACAGCTGTTAATTTATAACTTTTTGAATAATCACTCAAAGAGTTAAACTGCAAATGCATGTAGAGCTGTGTCACTCATTTCCTTCTGCCTTAGGTCATAACGTCTTTGATCACCCCTCGTATGGTTAGAGATGACGTAAATCTTTGAAGGCCTAGCCCTAATCCAGCAACATCTGACTAAACCCATCACTTTGCAGATTTGAACTTAGTGCTGCTGTCCAACTCCAAAATCGGACTAAGTTTTGTTTTGCATTTAAGAACAATAAATCCTGACCTTGTGTCAAAAAAGTAAGTGCTTAGGCATTTTCCATCTATCTCCAATGCACACACCATAAATTTTCATATAAGATATAGAATTAATGAAGCAAAACATACTGGGTTCTCAACACTTTGTCAGCTTGAGCCTAAAGATATTTTGAGGATTTAGGAGATGTGACACTTTTTATAATTTTTTTTTAATGTTTGTACAGTTTAAATACTTTTATTCCGCTTGTCAGTCAAGTGCTTTTAGCCCCTGCATTACCATTATCAGCAAAAGCTAACAAATCTTCATGTAGGTGGTCTTCTAGGATGCCAAGTTTCGGACTGACAGGTTCGGTATGATGTTTGTCATTTTAAAGGATTAGAGAGACTTTTTTTTCTTGTTTGGATTGGCCATTTGTCTTCCCCAAGCACCTCATGCATCATTTTAAATAAACATTTAAAATTTACATTCCACTGTCAAAAGTTGCCAAATGTTAACAAAAAAATTATATTGTTTTTTCAAACTTAAAAGTATGAGAAATACCAGAACAAGCTCTATGACCTGCATTGATCAAAATGTATATAATAACAATGAGTGTGGAAATCATTTGTATCTTTTGTTGTGTGTACTTTTCAGGTTAAGGGTTGTAATATTACAAAGAATGTGTTCAAATTGTGACGTGTTCATACATCACAGATAAGGCTTTGAAGAATAAATGTGGGAGTAAATGTTTTGCTGCTTTCAGTGTTGACATACTTAAATTGTGTCCTGCTCATCAATAGGAGGGTCGAAAGGTCAGGATGAGTAACTCTCAGCTATCTGTATCTTACTAGAAGACATTCAGCAGCTTGCCTCAGGTGTTTGCTGATTTAATTAAACGTGGGTTAAATGATTGTTTAAGAAATTTAAATTCCCTTGACAGTTTCTTAGAAAATTCAAACCCTTTGGTTTGCTTTAATTGTCCACTAACAAGGCAGTTAAGTGGCATTAATGCAGCCTTCATTACAGTGACTGCTGTCATGGACATTTCCTGCCATTAATAGAGAGAATGCACACAACCCAATTAGTGTTAAATCTTTAGAGCTGGATCATACAACTCTTACTTAAAATGCAAACAAATTACATCCAAAACTAAAAATGGCGAGTCAAAATCAGAAAATCAAAACAAAAAGCAATCAAGGCTATGCTGACAAATAGAGGATTCATAAAACAAACAAACAAACAAACAAAACAAAGAAAGGATAAGAGAGGAATAAATAAGAAGGAATGAGCAAGAGAAAAAAAATGCATTCTCCAATCTACTCTACTTCAATCCCAAAAGAATATAATTTTACATTCAAGTGGTAGGAGGTCCTCAGTGACAAAACAAGCTCACTCAAGTGTTACTATTTTCTCATTATGAAATTCAGGGAGGGATGAGGAGAGAATAGTTCTATTTCCCATTTCCCTTCTTTTATTGGTCACTCATTCATCTTGCCGGCCTATTGATCTCAATTTTACCACACCATTTCTTTCTGCACTGCCTCAGTGCCACCAACAGCCCTCCATACATAATTGTAGACCTGCTAAATGAATGTTGGACAACAAATAAAGACCAGACCCCAAACAAGACTGGGGAAACAATCATTTACCTGGTGAATGCACCAGAGTGAAGAATCTGTTTGCTTCAGACAACAAAGAGACTCAGGTGGTGAGACTAAATTTGTATAACAGTATGATATTAGACATCAGAGAGGTTGAGCCTTAGATGATTTTAGATAATGGGGAAAACACACACCAGCATGCATGGATACCACTTATGCAAACGCATACAAATAACTGACAAGACTGTCTTTAACACATTAACTCACAACTGCAGAAACGATAAAAACATGCATGCACAACAAAGAAAAATATGGCAGTAACTACTCTCTTCAATCTCTTGGCTTAGCAGCCAGATGGAAGCGAGAGTGAGTGCTTTTATTTTCTTAGCACTGGCTGATGGCTAGGGGACGGGCAGGAGATGGACTTTTCACCGGGCTCTGCCCAAATGCAATCTCTCACAGTGTCACCTGGCCAGCAAGGACTTTAAGCTTTGCAGTCAGTGGCATTTCATGGCATAATTGAATTCAGAAAAGGCGGCAGGTACACAACAGGAGTGTTCCAACACTCTGGAAATAATGGTGGGCTTTGTGGAGAGAGAGAGAGAGAGAAAAAGTATGAAGCAGTGACACTTGACATCAACAATGGAAAAATCTGGCCATAAAAGTGACAGTGGATGGAAAATAGGAATGTATCAACTTCAACGAATATCCCCAGTACGCCAGTCTACACATCTGCATCATTTAGGACACTTCTCAATATCTATACAGGCAAAACCTATCCTGACATGAGCCTCAGCTCATGCTGTTTTTAGATATCTGTCTTTGAATGTGTCCAAAGATTTTAGAGGTAAAACTACTTGAGAGTGATTAATTTTTTGGAACACATTTGGCTTTGATTTAAAAATTCTTAGTCTTCAATTGCAAAAGCAGTATCACTGTCGTGGTTAATTTCAACTGGCTGCTCACTTTAAATTCAGTTTGCAGAAGAGACTGACTGAGATTTAAAAGGAACAGACATAAGTGGTGCAGCACAGTGGTAATTATATATGTTACTCACCTTAACTTGTTAGTCTGATCTGTTTTCAGAAGGTCTAACATTACTTTTTTTTTTTTTTCTTTTTGGCACCACTGGAAGTAGAACCTTGGTTTGTTAATCAACTTTTTACATTACATTGGTAGTAATGATCAGTTGTGATAGCGTCTAACATCAAGAGCCTCCAAAGGAACCAGGTCATCTCTCAATTCCTCCTCAGCAGTCTCTTTTCTTTTAATTCTACTTATATAACATTCAATAACAGCCTCCTATAGAGATACCTTTCCATTAAATTAGGTGAAACCTATGTGTTTATCTCCCAAAGGAGGGAAAAAGACGATTAAGAGAAACAATATATGGCACAAGCTGTATCCTTTACTGAGCCTGAATTAGTTGGTGAAGACAACCAAACAAGAGTCGAGGCAATATAAACTCCATATAACCTCAAACCAAAAGTCCATTGGGAAGAGCTTAATAGGCTCTTGTTTTTTGTTTTTTTTTCTGTTTCAAAAGAAACAAAGACACAGAACTGCACAATGTATTTTCATGTTAGTACACAGGAGAAAGGAGTACTCTAACGAAAGCATTTAAATCTTTTTTCATAGCTTGTTGCGGTATGCCACTGTATTATAGTAGAAGTACCTGAGCTATGACTTGAGTGTGGTAGGTAGAGGGAAAACACTTAACTGAAGAATGTAAATATGCTAAAAACAATGTGAAGGTACGGCATATACATGCTGCTTCAACCTTTCAGCAGACCAAAAAATTAAATAAGATTAAAAAATCCAACTAATTTGGGGAACAAGTTGAGAAAGCTCTGATATAGAAAAATTTAACTGCATGTGTATAATGTATGTATAGAGGTATCTTATAGAGACTTAGCTAGGTAATATGTTGCCATTTTAAAAGTTTTACAGCACTGTGCTAGTCTGCAAATTCAAAAGCACACAAAACTCTCAGGCAGAGCAACAAAATCTGGCATACATAAAGCTTTTCTACACAAACACACATACAAACACACAAACACCAAACAACACCAGAGCTCCGGGCCATGCATTGTCCAATCCATTTCTCTCTCCATCACAACAAACAGTATTGCCTGTGGCCATGCATGTTGACACTGAAGCATCTGGAGTTGCTCACAAGTGGACGCCCACTCCATCCCTTTAGACTTTGTTATCACAAAGCAGGAAAATAAAAAAAAGAGAAAAGAGTGAGAACTGAGTGGGGTGAAATTAACGTCTTGTGAGAACAGGCATGGCTGGACTTTGGCTCCTTCAGGACTTGAGGATGCTTAATCTCACTGCAACATCTGGCAGACGCTGGGCAGGCAGAGGCAACATCAAGGCATCCCACTGTCCAAAGGCTCTTGAGCAATTCAGAGCTGCAGAAAGACACCATTGAGTTCTGTTCCATCCTTCCATTCCTTGGTCAATTTTCCCTTCCGGTGTGGTTAGTGTGTGCGTGTGTTTGTTTGTTTATTTGCAGCCTATTCTTTTCAAGTGCCTGTAACCGAAAAGCTAGCCAGCAATCTTTCCCAATCGATTGCTTTGTTTGAACACTGCAAATCTCTTGTGTGTTCAATGAAAAATGCACAGTTAAGCTTTATTGATTGGAAAGAACGGACAAATAGCGTTGTTATATTATGCTGTTATATAAATGAATGTCTATCCTTCTCAAATCCTATTGCAAAAGATCATTTTTGGCATGATCAAAACAGTTTTCATCACCCAGGTGGTCAGCCTTTTGGCCATGGTATTCAAAAATGCGGTGTGAATTTGAGTAAGGATCATGTACGAGCGCTATTTGTTCCCAAAATAAACAAAATCTAGGTCAATACCACAATGACATCAGTGCATTTAATATTTGCTTCATTTTGTGTATTTTCTCCCTCTGCTGCCCCAGTGCACACACTTTTAAAAAAAACATTAAAGTTTTTGGTATATGATTTTGTTTTATTCCTCCTGAGTAAATAAGAACCAAATCCATAATCTGGTTTGGATGACCCAAAGTAATCTCTTACAACTACAGGCCTCACTCAAATCTATAATCCTGTATCTTTAGCTAACATCAAACTCCATTTTTTACACAGGGGGAAAAAAATAGTGTCAGTGCCCTCCACCAAGGGTGAGATTAAGTTGGAGGTCTGCGTGGCTCAGACAGAAAAGATCATTAGCCTTGATCAGATTGATTAAGATCAGCGTGGACAGCTCAGAACATCCGTCACCCAGACAAAGCACCCGGTCATTGAATCTATCAGCCAGCCTGAGAGGCCAGCTTCACTGACCGGTTTGATCTGTAACTTTTCAGTTGTATATGAGCTCCTTTTTGTCTCAGTCATGGCCATGGCCATGCTTTGTCAGACCATCAACTGGAAAAATAAATAAATAAGGTTATCAGTTAGCATCTGAATATATAGCGTATATTATAACTGCCTCTGCAACTTTTTGTTTTCTTTAATATTTCTTGAAGGTCTATGTCACAATTCCTTAACCTGGGATGGTCAGCTGACCACACACACAGGACTACGAAATTACGTTTCACTAACATCATTATATAAATCCAAAAATCATCCAAAACCAAAATTATTATCAATACTCCTTACATTTTTAAAAAAAAAAATCAACCTCTCTTAGAATACAAGCACAATCTTGGGCAGTAAGGTGTGCAATGCCTTGCACAAGAGCACCACTTGGCAGTGTGGGTTCTCGTACTAGATCCAGGCGGATGAAATGGCTACATTTAGGTCATAAGCCCATTCACTTAACCTCTAGACTTCCATTATCTTCAGCATTAGTGTTATTTCTTCAGAGGGCCCCTACAGGAACACAACTGCACGAGGCAATGACATAAAACTGTGCTTACATAATGAAACTATACATCACAGAGTTGAAGTCCTCTGGGGAGAGAACATGCTTATCAGAACACAGATGGCAATGTGGCAGCTAGCTTGCTGGTAAAAACAGGTCAGTGTTGCAGACAGATCATCAATCGAGGCTCTACTGCGTAAGAGCGAGGGGCCACCAGCTACCGCACAGGGGCAGTGGCCTCCTCAGGGTTTTCAAGGTCCCTCTGCATCATCAATCTCAACCAACCTTTGAACACATGGTCAGCGACACAAATTAGACCAGATGAGGAAACCTATTAAATAGTAAAAAATAATGCAGTAGCACTATGAGGGCTAGGTATCAGAAACGATGAGCCATTAAATAAATCTTAACAGCTGTCTTAATGTACTCAACATGCTGGGAACAGGGAACACAACCCCTTGTTTTGTAATTAAATGACATGGCTAACTAAGGTGTTAGCGTTAACATTTTAGAAATGTTCAACTTTTATAGCCATGAAACACTGTATTCTGATGCTGGAGGATGCTTGAGTCAAAATAAACAGCTAAGTGTTTCATAATTCTTCAAAAATAAAAAAAACCTTCATATTAGCTATGGTGTTGCTGTAGAATCCACCTAGACCTCTGTACAAGGAGAGGTGTTCCCCTCTTAAATTACCAGAAGCTCATACAATTAATAGGGAGCTTAACCTACAACACATGCCCTTGCCCAGCGCAATGAAAAATCTGCAGAAGATACTTCAAAACAGTAAGAAAACTAAGGTGCTGAGTAATGGGTTGGGCCTGAGTGACATTTTCTTGGTGTACCACACACAAACAACAGACCACAATTTTTGTGTATTGTACTATAATTAGTCAGGACTATACATCTTTACACTTGTTAAGAGTTATATCACTCCTCTTCATCTCTCTCTCTCTCTCTCTCTCAAGGCCTCTTGTCCCTCACCTCCCTCTGCATCAGTCTGGTGGAGCTACTCTGTCAAGCAGAATTGAACAGTTGCCACTATTCATTCCTGTTCCATACCTTCCCTCTGACATTTTCCCATCAAGGTCTTCAGTGGTACTGACATGAGTCCTGGCTGCAAGGGCACTCACTCACTCACACAGAGCTGTACACACACATGTACACAGGCATACAGTCTTTACAGGAGGCTTGCATCTCTGATGTAGGAACAAACTGAGAAAATTGTTGGTTTCAAGCAGTCTACAAGTACAGTCCAGAAATCAAATAGAGTTCACTGGGTTAGCCGATAATAGTAAAATGTCATGATGACATATGCCTTTATATTTCAAAATGCAACAGAATAAACAGCTCATGCTTGATATAGAGATTGAGAAATAAATGCAGCAATGAAGTTTTTAGCTTTAAAGAAAACCTGGAGCAATAGGGTGTTTGTCATAGTGATTTCCCTTGCTGGTTCAGGCTGACGATAGGTAATCCATCACCTATAAACTCGGAGAGGAGAAAATACTCCTCCAAAACATGCAAACACACTCACACGTAGGCACCAGCTCACTTCTCAAAGCATATATTCAGAAAAGCTAGTTTCTGAGTAATTGAATGACTGACAGACTCAGTCAACCGGTTGGTGGACTGTTTCCTGGAAAGTGCAAAGTGGATAGAGGCAGCAGCCTACAGACAGACGAGCCAAGGCAGATAGCAAAAGCTATCCATGAAGTCTGCTAGATCCAGTACTCATTTAGTGCCTGGCTCGAGGGCTAATGAGGGCCCTCAAGGGTCCCTCCAGGGAACTCTCACACACTTTTTCTGGATATAGAGAGGAATAACAGAGGGAAGACAGCATCTTAAAACCACCATGTCATTTTTTTTTCCTTTACACAAAAGCCTATCAACTGATAAAATGTCCTGAAATTGCCAAGCTACCTTGACAATTTTACATCATTAATTTCACATATTCAAAAGTGAAATATACACCCATGTGCTTGTTGTACAGAGAGACAAACTGCAATCAAAACAAAATGAAATTAATAAGGACAAGATAAAACAAACAAGAGGTATAACAGAGATAATAATGGTCGTAACTTTGGTCTCAATTCAGACTCTGTAATTTAAGCCCCCTAGGAGTCACTTATAACCGCAGTCCAAACTGACAATGCTCCTCCCCAAAGGGAGGGCATGCAACAATAACAAGCAGCCAGCATCAGCATCCATGGCAGCATTAAGAGAAGACATCAGAGGGCCTGAGGAGTAAAGCATCAGTCTTACCTTCAACAGCATACTCTTCAGCTTCAGAGGAGGCCAATGGGAATGCATGGAAAAGACAGAAAAAAGACAGAAAAAACAGTTTTATTAGATGTCTTTAAATAAATGTCTTCACATTGTTCTTCAAACAAAATTCATCATATGATAAGGTCTAATTAAAGTCTGCCAATGAGATCTAAGATCCTGGGCATTTGGCAGAAAAAAAAACAAAATTCTGCTTGTTTCCTTGAATATATAAATTTTCATCCTTTTACAGCTGCTTTTCTCAAAAGCCCTCACATAGTCCAGTACTTTCACAAGCACACATATTATTCTCTTATGAAAAAGTCATAACCAGAATACTGTAATCACACTGCCTCCTTCGGGAACAGGAAGCTTCTGTCAAAGAGGATCCTAAACTGGGAGACACTGACTCGCACAGAGTTCTCCCTGGCCTAATGATACAGTGAGGGGGAGCCGAAGAGATTAGGCTCCAGCAGGACGCTTCACTTAAAAAAGCTACCCCACAGCAGCAGAGGCCAATCTGTAATGCTAGAAATAAAACTGCAGCCGCCTGCCACTCTAGAAACCCCATGTTGGAAGATGAGGCGCTGCCCAGGAATGTAAAACAGCCTCTAGCTTTGCATGGCATCCCTGTGGAGAGCTTGGCATTTTGATCTGCTGTTGTGGCTGCTGGGCCTGGGTCTTCATGGGACGCTGCTGTATTAAGTTGTAGCATGGTCAATAATATTTTAATGTAACTCTACACTGCACTGGTGCTTGTCTGGTACAGAATTTCAGCCAGAGTAGAAACAGCTACAGGCATTTTGTGCCACGGCAGCAAGCAAGTTATAGAAAAACTATAAGGTTGAGGAAAATGAAGCCTATTTTGCATTTTTGGGCTAGTCCTATGTGTTGGGAAGCCGAAATAGTTAGACGCATTCAAAATTTCAATCTGATGATATCAGCGGTTATTTGTGAATCTGAAATACACCACTGAAAGCCAGGGGGGAAAAAAACCCTTTAAAACACCAGAAGAATTCTTGATACAAGGACAGATTTATTTGTTATTATCCTCCCCTTTATTTCTTTGCCATAAGCATCTTCAAAGGTTCTAGAGTTCAAGTAATGCTTTGAAAGGTTACCAAAACCATCAGGTTTCCCAAACTATGACTCCAGGAGACTTAATATTTTCCTTTTGCTTTTGTGTTGGTGCTTTCACATGGAGCTAGGACAACAACCATACCACCTCAGCCCACAACAGCATCTTAACAAGCCAACAGAACATCTTCAGCTGAAGGATTGTCTCCCCATGAATCCCTTCTGCCTGAATTTAGTCCACTGAGTTTAGTGGGGCAAGTCAAAAGTACAGCCAGTTAGCATAAATCCATAAACATTAAAACTCTCTTTGAGTGTAAATAGTTTGGAGTGCATTCAAAAAGCAAAGAATATCAGCGGGCTGACTGAAAGCCCTTCAAGAGTGACAGAACACTTGCCAAGCAGAATGGGAACTGTATTTGTCTGATGCACATTATTGGATGTTTATACTGGCCATGACTCTGCCTTTCCTCTGGTCACATCTCTGATCACAGTCCATCATCTTTTCTTTCATTGTGCTCCTTCCATCCCTCCTATCTTCCTCACAGGCTAAAGCAAAAGGTGTTTGATGTACAGTAGAGGTGGTTTATATCATCACAGACCATGACTCTGCCTTTGACCTTGTCTCATCCTTTAACATGCTCTCTAATCCTCTGTTTCTTTGTGGTTGCCATGTCTGTCAAAACTCAGCCTTATATAGTCTATCTTTCAGTGGCATGGGAGAAACATGGAGTAAAAAGAGAACAAAAAAATCTCAAATACAATCTCTTGGATTGTCTGGATGTTGGTTTGTTAGGATTTAGAACACTTTTCTCAGTCACACTCTCCCATATGCTTTGATAGGCATATGAACACAGATCAATAAGTTTTGCACTGTTTTACTCAAAAAGATTTTTTTTTTCAAAAAAGAAAAAAAGAAATAGTTTTATAATGTCCCCAAAGGAAAAAAAAACACGTTTTGTTCATGCATACTGTAAAAGTCACGCAGATAAAAAAATGGAATGCCACTTGAAATGTAAAACATATTTTTAAAAAAATTTAACCTTGAATGTTAAACAAATCATTCAAGTGATGAAACTTTTCAACATTTCTGATATATTCCCCATAATGCAGCAATAAAAGCATTCCTTATCTCTTCATAAGATTAAAAATCTTTCCTCAAGAGGTCATGCTAAAGGAAATGGAGAGCATCACTAATTGTTAAATCTATACCATTTCGAGGTACACTCTTTCTTGACAGATATTCCTTTTGAGCGAGTGTTGTTTCACACTGGGAATGGTTGTGAAATCTAGCCTTAGGGAAGAAATACGATTTCAGTCAGACACTTGGTGGGATATACCCCGTCTCTCTGAACTTGTCCCTTTCATCCCATTGATAGTTTCCATTAGTCTTTACCACCCATTACCTTTATCCCAGAGCTGTTTTCCATTAGGGTGTATCCCACTTAGCCTCAGGCTTTCGGCTCCAATGGGATCCTAGTCTTTTCACCGTACTTTGAGATTCATATGGGAATGCCGGTAACGTTTTTCAAAGAAAAATGCTCTAAAGCTTTCCTATGCACTGAATGTGTGATGCTCCATTACATAAAATGTGCCCATTGCTAAGGCTTAGAATCCTGTCTAAGCCTAGAAAGAGAAATACAAATTCTTTATTTTAACCTTTTCTACCTAATCCAAGACCAAAAGAAACCTTCAAAGGCTGAAATGCACACAAACTTCCATTAGTATTGACAGCCAGTCAAATGTGACTTTATCTCTAAATGAGTGTGCAGTACCTCCAGCAGCTAAATTAGAATTAATCAAGGGTATAGAACAGCAGAAATCAGACGTGGGCTGAAATAAAAATAAATAAAATTGACACCAAACTAAAATTCAGATGGAAGCTGTGGAGAAGCTGGATTTCTTCACCAATGAATCCCTGAGGGCTTTGGAGGCAAATGACAGACTTTTCAGACCTAATCCTCACCAAGCTAACTAAAGGATTTACTGAAGGAAGAAAAGCATGTCTGCATTGAAAAACAGCCGCTTTTCTATCACTATCCTCCCATGTCTTTGCACATACAGGAAGTTACATTATTAGCTGTTGGTGGGATACAAAAATAAACAAACAAACAAGACCATAAAACTTAAATTGGTGTAAAGTAACTTATTGTAGCATAGAGGGTATAAAGTTAGTTTAATCATCCTTGCAACGTGGGGTTACAAGAAGAAATGAGAGTTTGTAGTCCTTCATACAGTAAATACAGTAAATTAGAATAAATAACGGAAACAAGAAAAACAAAAACTAAAGCAAACACTAGTTGTAAATATACGTAGGAGTTTAAACAGAATAACAGGTTACTGACAACTAAAAACTGCAGCTTTAATACCATCAAAAGTATTTAGGATTTGTATTTGAAAAATAGATAAATATAGATAATATAAAATATGCTTGTGAAAACACCTGTTAGGTAAACAGTTCTAAAACCATCCAGTCAGTAAATATTCAGTCAGCGAAGGTGATGTGTCCTTTAAATCAACTAATTTGTGTCCTCCAAAAATGACAATTATTAGATTGTTGCATTTTTTAAAAAAAAATATATAATCTGTACTTTTCTGAATAATTTTCTCATTATAGATAAAAGGCTAAAGCACAGCAGCAAGTCATCACAGAGGGAGTTCAAGCCTACCATCACAGAAGGCAAGAAAGTGACTGTATCTCTCTATTTCACTTGCGCTGTTGGAGAAGATGTAAATCATGGAGAAACATCAATCACCAAACCCATCAACACAATTTTTTTTTCACCAGGAAGCCACAAATGACATACAGAGCAGAGTCAGGTTTAGAGGGGGTATTTCTGGCATAAGGTTATTTTTTGTTTGTTTTTTTTTGTTTTTTTGTTTTTTTTTTATGATTAAACAGTAGTAAATAACAAGCTATTCTCTTTGGCTGTGATCATTCATAATTGCATTTTGTTCTTTTTCATAAAAAATACAAACAGCACGCAGTAAAGTATTTACACTACAGCAACATCTAAAACAATAAAAAAAAGGACAGAAAACAATCCATATTTTCCATACAGAGGAGAGGGTGACATTGTGTGTAAAAGAGACAGAAAGAAATAGATGAGATATTCTTATAATTTCATGTAGTGTGTTTATAAGATGAACTCTGCATGGTGGTTTATTAATTATTCTACTAATTACTTAATGTTTTCACTTAACTTCAGAATAAATAAATACACACACACACACTTTTTTTTGACAACTTTACAAAAATTGTCCATATTACCTCTACATGTGTAATTTTTCCTCTTTGCCAGCTGCCGTTTACCCATCGTGGTCTTTGTAGTTAAAGTAGCATAAAGCAAATAAATCACCAGAGTGAATATTGGAGCAGCACACAGTAAAACATATTATTTGAATCCACACAGGCTAGCATTTACCCAAACAATTCTGGGTTACTGTGTGTGTGCTGTTCTTGCTTTTTTTGTGCAACAGCAGCAAACAAAGAGGCCTCACAGTGTTGTAAACAAAACTGGCTTTTACTGCTTTCTTTAATATACCTTGTATTGAATTCTACAGAAGTAAAGAGCTATGTAGCAAATAAAAAAGAAGCCTAATTTGAATTATCTGTGTCTTGCATGTGAGTTATTACGCCAAAGTTCAAATGCAAGCAATTATCCAGCACGGTCACCAGCTTGTGTGTCACTCGATGTACTTGAAAGTCTCTATTTGGGAAAGCACAGTGTCACTCAGGAAACAAAGAATTCCAACGGCAAGAGGGAGAAAAACAAGCCACATATGGAAGGCTATTTGACATGACTTCAGAGAAGCGCTGAGGAAAAGAAATGACAGCATTAGTAATAGCAGAGATGGAGTGAGTGGAGAAAAGACAGGCAAATGGAGAGAAACATGCATACACAGAACTCCCTTCAACCCCTTTTCTCCTCCTTTACATTCTAATCAGAGGTAAGCTTTGTCCTGAACTCTCCCACATTGTCAGAAACTTTCTCTTTGAGTGACAAGCTAATCCACAAGACGTGGCCCTTGCAGATTTCACGGCAAATCTCGACAGCAAAACACAAAGTTTCCACCTGATGTGGAAATGTGAAATGAGGAAATATAGTTGAGGCTTTCTAATCCTGATAAAGAAAAATGACTGATTTATCTAGCCACAACATAACGTATACAAAATTCCCTTTTTATTGCAGGTTGTCGGAAAGGGAAAAAAAAATTGGGATCAAATAGAAGGATTACAGAAAATGCAACTATAAATAAATGGAAAGAATATTACTTATCTGAGCAGTAAAAGCTTTTTCCCAATAATCTGTGTCTTTAAAGTATCCTGTAATAGTCAAGAATTAAAAATCTGGTTACAAGCAATGTCAAGTGAGTTGAAAAATATGTAATCAAAAATAAAGGAATAATTTCCATTCAAAAAAATGATGTTACTTCCGGCTAAAAACAGATATGTTTTGACACAGAGAGTTAAGATTTAAAAATGTGTTTTTTCTTTTAACCCCCTTTTTTAGCATGTTAAGAAAGGGCTGCAAAGCTTGAAAATGATATGTTATGTTGTCGATGGTATAAGCTGTGTTTTCTGTTATTATCTCAATTTCATTCATTTAAATCAGAGAAGATCTTCATGTGTTTGTTCACAGTCAGTGAAGTCCATCTTGCCCTGAAGGGAATCTGGCAGCAGCTCTGCCAAGGAGGTAATATTTATGGTCTGAATCAGCTGTTTAAAGTAATCCATTAGCTAATGAACAAGTAATCAGCATTTAGTGCAGATAAAAAAAAATGTTAAGGCTTTGTTCACTACTTGTGAATTATTTGAAAACATTTTCACCCTTTTCTCATAAACTTTGTAACTTTCTATTGCTGTTAGATATGGTTTTGGAACTAACCTTTTTTTAAAAGTGCCTTTATTAAAATACACTACAAGGAAGTTGTTCAGCTACAGTTATGCATTTTTTTTCTATTTAATCAATATTTAAAGAATCTGTTTAAAAGTAGTGTGGATTTGAGTGCTTTCTATACATGTTTTTTTAATGATAACAATTACACACATCTGTAGTATGTTTACTGTGCCTACATACTTCACAAAAAGAGATGAGTGTAACATCAAAGAGCGCTAACTCGAAAAGCAAAAGCAGGTTTGAGAATGAGGTAAGGAAGAGGTAGTAATTTGAGAAAGGAACAAGGATGCACCTCTTCTGCCAATGACAGCGCTAAGAGTTTAAGTTAGAGGACGGAATAAAGGCAGTGGTTGACATATATCAGGGCTCTCAGGCAAGTTTTCACACTAACAAGGTCAGCCAGAAAAAAAGAGAGAGAGAGAGAGGGACAGGAGGAAACTGTCAGATACAATAGACTGAAAGTGGAGATTAAAATAAATCCTTCCTTTGCAGTGGGCAGCATTAGACATTAAAACTATCATCTTTTTTGTAAAATGGAGTCATCTTGAATTTTAAATTCATTGACTCAATGTCGAGCTAATAAATAAAGCCAATTAGCCCTACCCTGTGAGGAAGGCAGGTTTTGAGAAGCATGAGCTGTGAAACAGCATACCAGTTGGATTTATTTTAGATTTGTTTTTAACAAGAAAACAGTGCTCATGTTTCAGAAGGGGAGAGCAAAACACAACTGATTTCAAACAGTTCAAATGAGACGTGGGCTAATTAGGAGGAGATGATCTCTTTTCTAATAGGAGCCGACTAGGGAGAGCACATAGTGAGAGGATGCAAAGGGAAGAAAAACACAATAAAAGAAGACTATTTGTGGATAGTCAAAAAGGTATTGGGTGGGGGAGCTAACAGGAACATGCAATACAAACAAATCTGTGCTATGAGGGGCAGTAAAAATGAAAGTAAAAAGATTTTGCGAGGTCAAACTTAACTTAAAATGCCATTTCACTTACCAAAGGCAACCTTAATAAAAAGATATAGATGTTGCAATACAGTTTGTAAGGTGACTTGATTTAAATAGATCATTTCCATTCTACTTCCATTTCCTCCTGTGGTGTGAGGTGATTGACGGGAAGCAAAGTGTAACATAATACAGCTCTAATATAAAAACACTCAACAGAGGCACAATGAAAAATTGAAAAAAAAAATGAAACTTTTACCAAATGAAATGAAGGCTTCATGTTTGCTGTGATGGATTATGTAGCTGTCTATTATCAGGTCTGTGGAACTTGTTTTTCACAATATACAAGGATGGATGGCAGCAAATGGTTTCTTAAGAAGAGAAGAAAATGTGCTCAGATATGACTAGCGCTACTGACTGATCGCAGACAGCAAGAGGAAGCAAGCAGACCACTGGCAAATACTACAGTGATTATCCTTCCAAGATTAAATGCACCACACCTGAATGGCAGAGAGAGCTTAAAAACACTATTAAAATGCTAAAACAATACAATGTGAATGTTTTAAATGGGAAAAAAAGAAAAAAAAAAGAGGTTAGTATATTGTAAGTCCTTTGTGTGAGTGTGTGTAGCTGGGTAATGACTGTATATTCCGCCAATAAGGAGTTGTCCTGACTCAGCTGCCTTCCTGTCCGTTAGGGCTCTTTAGCCTTGCATTCATAATGACATTTGATTTTTAACTCGGTCCATTCCTTACTGTATTTAACCTTGATTTTTAACTCTCTTGAACTCTTGTATTAATATCATTTATGTGTCATCGCAATTGAATTCTCAAGTAATGATTCATACTCCATTAACTAACAGATTCATTTGAGAGCACAGGAGAAACATTTTCATATTTCAATTCAAGACTTCTTAGAGCAGAGGAGGGGACTGTTTTCTCTAGAGTCACTGATGACCACATAATGAACTGGAAGTTAGAATATCTTTGAAAAGGACATCATTTATTACTGCACTTGCATCGCAGACTGCTTAAATCATGTTTGAACCATCCAAGTCAAATCTTGTGAGGACTTGTTTTAGTGTACACAATCTGCCTTGTGTAACTCTGCACTGGGGCTGTTTCAGACCTAATCAGGCATTGCAGCGATCACCGCAGGTTGGTATGAGCGTGTGGGAGTGTCAGCCTTTTCTCAAATGCAAATAATTGCCCTGTGCTCCCTTGTGGCAGGATTTTTCAGCTCTGCTCGGTCTCATTGGCCCAGCAGGTGATTGGCCATAGCAGCGTGACGCTGGGTTGAATTTCTCCATAAGTCTACTCTCTGCTTTGGTCTAAATGAGGCCTGAGTCAGTGGTTTCTTATATTTCCCAGAATGCTGCAGGTTCTTTGAGTAGGAGGAAACAAAAAGCAACAGTTGAACATATTCAGTTTTATCCAGCAAAGACAAAGTAAGCACTACGCGACACCATGCAAACAAAATATGTATTGTGGCTGCCTTTAGCATACAGATCTATTAAGGCTGCTTTCAGAGGGGTAATTCTGTCTCTTCTACAGTACTGTGAGTTTTTCTCTCTATGAGCACTCCTCAACTCTGATGTAAATTGGCAGCTAAAGTAAGCTTGAGCAATGACTTCTCCTTTGACTTTAAAGACCTAAAACCAAAACATGATTTGGGAAACTGGGGTTGTTTTTGAGAGTCTACTGAAACTGCATTTTAGCTTTACTGGAAATATCCCAAAATGTCATTGTGTCACCTGTATTCGAACATCAATGAAAACGAGGCAGATACAAGACTTTACACAGCAGATGTGTAACAGTATTTTAAGTGGGATTTTAATTCTGAACACACAAGAAAATTAAAACTTCTCAAGAGTTCAGGAATCCATTTTTTTTAAAAATAAAACACAGTCAAAATGGAAAGGCAAATTAAATGTGGCTTTCGTTTTCCTTGTACATAGAATATTTTGTCTATATCTAGATATATCTGGCTTAAAAAATTGAAATGAGTTCTTGTACTCTTGTACTCCGGTAATCCCTTTTCAAGGTGACCTAAAGAGATTTGCTTCCATTGCTCCTGAAATCTCTAGCTATGATCATGAACTCATCAAATGGCATGAGGAGATCATGTTTCTTTGTCCTCCACCATTAAATCCTCTGTCAGATTATTTTTTCCAATGAATAAAACAAAGATTAGATTATTATACAAACATGCACGGGTGTGTTCAGATTGTGGGAGTGTTTTTTGTGCTTTTAATCAGCATAGAATCTACGACAGGATGTCATATACTTCACTCTAGTCTTATATTAAAGGTACCATAATTTCATTGCAATAGCTTTGTGCATTTGTATCGAAACATATGACTAAGCATTGACATGCTGTTGATGTAAAAAAGTCACTATACCCATTACACACAAGGAAAATAACATAAAAATGTATGTCCTGAGATTGCACAGGTTTCAATCAGAATAAAGCTCATTAACTATTCTCATCACATAACATACTTGCACAATAAACAACCGGGAAACAGCTATTTGTGGTAACAAATCAAACTGTGAGGCTTCGGGCAACTGCTATGAAGCACAGAAGTGAATCTAAGTCAAACAGAGGCCATTTGCTTCTACAGAGAGCTACATCAGACCTGCAATATAACCGGCATTTATAAAATTGGCAAGTATTGACTGTAAAACTGGTCTTAAGGGAGAAACTGAGATGAGGGTGACATCACTGGCTGTTCAAGACAGCCTGCCAGCATTATCTCTGTGAAGTCACTGTCAATTTGAAAGCACTTTCTGAGCTGAGGTGATTAGACATCATTTCTAAGAGGGGCTGCCACAGTTTGAAAATTTTACTAAGTTCCATTCATGCTCTCAGTTTGTATGACTGGTGTAAAGAAAAAGTCAAACCACTCATTTGACGTCAAAGCACTGCTGTGACATTTCACCCTCTGGGCTCAGCGTCTCAAGTCTCTATCCCCATGGCAAAGACACGGTGCAAAGTCGTTTCCTTGCGTAACTCTAAAGACAGAGCGTAACGCCAGTGGTGCTGGGGTTCGAGATTTGTGTCCCACCAGGGTTCCTGGTGCTAAAAATATGTACACTTACAATGCTTTGAGGTAATTAGGAAATCAGGGTTCACTGAAATGACACATATAGTTAGGTTCAATCAGCGACTGTAGATCCACCTCATTGATGTCACTAACTGTTAGCTGGCATCCACTCAGATCCCTCCGAGCCCAACAACTGTGAGCAAAGACACATCAGCACACATTAAGTGACATGTTAGCTGCTCCATTTCTCTACAAGACCCCTGACTGAGTGGACTCAAACTGCTTGCTGCTCCCATTATGTGCTCTTTTTTGATCTAATGATGCGTCTCTACTATGTTTAATTCAGATGGCTTTTTTCTTATAAAAATGGTTTACATTAATCATTCGAGGCATGCTGGAGAGAAGTTCCTTGTGTCATTGAAAAAGTCAAATAGATTCATTTTTATTTACTTTTCACTCTGCAATAAGTCCAGCGTTACAAATTAAATGTACTCATATGGACCACCCATGTGTCATAAGATTTTATTCTATTTTTTTTTGTACAATTTCAGCAGGAAGGTCAGGGGAGGAATGGGGCAGGATGGGAAAAGGTGGTCTGACAGTTCATCGATGATAGCAGCACATTAGTATCGACACCAAGAACTCACTGGGGAGAGCAAATCTTATCTTTGCAAAGCTAGGAAGACAGGGGAGATGGGAGTGAGTGGAGAGATAATGGGTAAAGAGAGGAGTGGTAGAGGGAGGAAGGGGAGCACGGGGTGAGGGGGGGGCGATATGAGATGTAAGAAACCTTGGCAGAGGGCTTATCTCTTATGTGAAATAAGAAGCAAGATGAGACTGAGGACAGTTGGTAAAAGGTGGGGCACTGAATGAAAAATCTACAAAATTTGATTAAAACTAACAAGCTGTGCAGCAACAAATCCTCAACTTTTAAAGATGGCTTGAGTTTCTGCTGCAATGATACTAACTTTCCTGGGTCATTTATTTTTTTAGTGGTATAATTGGTATTGTGCGGAAGCAGGCCAGTGTAGATAACAAATGTAGATTTCATATAATTTCATGTCTAGACAATTTCAGGACAGCAACAATGGAGTTACAAGCCATGACACGGAGGGGTTTTTTTGTTTATCTGTTTTGGTTTATTTTTTTTGCTTTTCTTTACTCTGCTGACTCGTGGCTTATCTCCTCTTAACCATTCTTGACCTTTTATTTATACTGCAGAGTTTGAGCAAAATACAATTGTGCTGTGTCTGAAAACATATGGTTTAACAGTGTACAGTTTGAAATGCCCTCAAGATCATTTATCTTCGTATCAGTGATTTCTGCGTAATTTTGATGAACCTGTGTGACAAAAAGCAACTGAGCCCAGCAAAATGAAAACTGTCTCATCTTTCAAACAACAAAGTCATCACAATTGCTTGAAGGAGAGGGTTTTTTTGCAATATTTTATTTTCTAAAATGATTAATAGTGCAAACTTCCATAATTTCACTCGCGATATAATTACTAGCTTCTGCATGTAAACATAAATCTTCATACTGGCTGCAGTGAAAGGTTAGTTTTCTCTGAAACACACTCTGTAAGGCTTGGCAATATGTTTGAAATCAATGACAAAATGATTTTCCTGAAAATCATGTGTAAAAAAAACCCCACAAATGAAGAAATTAATGTTTCACAAGTTCTGCCTCACATTAGAAAAAGGATTGCTTTTTTTAGAGGAGTATATAAAACTTTTAAAACTGCAACAATATGATCGATTTTTTTTCAAATCCTTTTTTAATGTCAGACAATGTTCTGGCTATGTGAAATCTTACACAAAATTCCCTTTGAGGAAGTCAAGGATTAGAAAGGAGAGAAAATGTGTCATACTCAGTGTGTGTGGTATGAATCATTGGTAGTTCCTTTGACAAGCTTAAGGGCAACTCAAGTCTTGTTTAACTACAGAGAACGAAGGCATATTTATGCTCTCTGATACCACAGAAAAAATAAAAACAGACACCAAAAAAAAAATTTTTTTTTGTATTTTGGAGGATTGTCAAAACAGTTTGTTTAAAAATTGAAACCTTTTGACAAATAGTTTGAACAGTGAATGACATGCTCAAATTTGTTTCAAAGACTGCTGGAGAAAATATGAAGGAGAACAATAAAAAAATATGTAAGAGAGCCAAAAGGCAGTCTGGAAGACCAACAGCATCCAAGATTTAAAGGGGGGGATGAGCACAACAAACAAGCTGAGAACAAAATAATGGAGGGATAATAAAAACGAGGAGCAGTGGGTTGGGGGAGGGGGTTGACAAATCTCCTAATCTCTCTCTCTCGCTCTCTCTGGCTATGTTTGTTTTGTGCTGGTTTTGGCCTCAAGTCGCCGTCGATCCCCTCGTAAATCGCCTGTGTCGAGCCAGCCTTACAAGCTTCCACACACTCCCTGAGTCCCTGTTAAAATGGTCACGCCAATAAAAGCCCATTCACTTGTAATGAATTGAGAGAGAAGCTAAAGACTAAAGGGGCTGATTTAGTGACAATTGCTGATGATCCTCGATTGAGTTAGAATTGAGCTAGCCAGCCTCACCAGTCCTACAACATGGCTGGTATTGTTGGGGATTTCTGAAAGAAAAGAGGGCTGCCAATTTCTATTCCTTCTCATCCATCTCTGAAATAGACTTCCAGGCAATGTACACAATAAAGGGATACACCGTGCCCTGGAGACACTGTAATAAAAATCTATGGGTGTATGACAAGCTCAGAGTCAAGCTTTGAGATGAGCAGGCTCTGCCATGCGCCATAACAAAAAAAAAAAAAAAAAGAAAGAAAGAAAACAAAACAAAAAAAGGAGAGGGGAAAATGAATAGTCATGGCTTGTCATCTGATGCCAACTTCCTCATTAATTATTACACAAGAAGTTCCAGTTATAGGGACAGCAGCTTAAACAATCAGGATCTTCGGTGTGTGCTTCTATGGAGACGGAGTAATCCTCACTATTCTAAAAACATGCTCAGTGAAGTCACTCATAGCCTACTTATGTATCACAGACAAGAGAAAATGAAACCTTGGTCCTATTTTGAGATGGTTTGGACTGTGAATGACTGACACTCCCCAAAAGCTTTGTACCTGTACCAGCAGATGACATCAGGGGCAGCCATGAAGGCTGTGATGGCTGCAGTGTAATCCTTTGTGGCAACTGAATGAATGAGCGTTTTTGGCTACCTACAGAAAAACTTTTTTTTTGCCACTTACAGGATGCAGTTGTTATTCTAAGCATCTGACCACATTACCTGACGGATGAAATCCTAAAGGTTTGCATTGTAACTGAACTGCTGATGCTGTAATCTCCAGGTAAGCTGTTGTAATGTTCACATCCCTGCTCTTCACTCTCTGCCTCATGCTTGCAAAACTATTAACACTAAGCATGGGACTACTTTCTAAACACCATGAAATCCCTTCTCACACATACTTGCACGCACACACACATGCCCACAATCAGACACACACACGCTCACCCAGAGCCGATTACAGCTGTGAGGTCAAGAGAAGCTAATATGACTTTGTCTGGAACTGCCCAGTGTGGCCTGAAGCTCCTGGATTATTTGGACAAAGGGATTCTAAAATAGCAAAGTACACAGAGTAAGAATTAAACACAGAGTAGGCAAAAGAGGAAAAACATATTTTTCTTCTTTGTTTTCAGAAAGCAAGAAAAAGCAAAACCCTTATGAACACAGGTGAGCTGCTGTATTGATTTGTTTCTCTACAGCTTTGAAAGATGAGGTGTTATGTGCTGCAGAGAATTTTTGGTCGGGCGAGAGAAAGAAAATATTTTGTCCTCTGACAGTAAACAACCAGAAATAAGAAAAAGTAAATTACTTAACAACACAGACGTTTAATCTCTAATCAATACTAGGAAAAGTATATAGACTGTAGTTTATAGAGTGTGTACATATTTGAATAATACGACATTAGTCTGCAAATTCATCAATTTATTAACTTAATTTACACCAGGCATCCACCTCTTCATCTATGAAATACAGGTCTTGCTCCTACTCCTGCTCTGAAGGTTTTGGGTGTTAGCCATTTGGTGACTGTGATGATCTCTAGTTAATTCCATGGGAATTACTGGATTTTTTTTTTTTTTATATATCCCTGAATTTAAACACACAAACAAAACACATAGTTAGAGGCAGACAGCACTGAACTACAAATACTGCAAAGTAGCAACCACTGACAGTGAGAAGTGTCCATTATTCTGCAGTCAACTTTTAGAGAACAACATCTAGGCATTCTCCAACACCTGTCAGTGAATCACTGCTTCACTTAAATAAGCTAGTGTGGGAATGGTCATGAGGAAAGGAAATGTTATACTGTAACTAGCCTTCATAAAATTCATTTAGTTTCCATTCCATTTCCTCATGATTCCACAGAGTTTCACTCACCCCTGCTACCACTGGATTCCCATTCTGTGCCATCAGCCCTTCATCCAAATCATCGCCAACAATAAAAAATCAACACCACCCTTCTTAGCTACACAACACTGTCTTTGTCCTGAGTATGGATCCTTCCTGTTATCACAACAGTCACAGCATGGATAGAGTTAGCTCTCTGAGAGCTGCATGAATGCACATGTACGGAGATGTAGAAGTATTAAAAATAGAGGTATACAAGTTTTATATCTTTAATGGAAAGCTTGCTCACTGATTTTGGGAGGGAAAAAAAGCAAGACAAAAAAAGACAAACAAAGCAAACAGCAAAACAAGAAACAATATTATGAAAACTGCAACCTAAAATTGCACTGAAAGTATCTTCTAGATTATACTGAACTGAGTCAATTCTGTGGTTGTTTAGCAACTGAAAAGGTAAGATGAATTTACATAATGGATAACATTGATGTACACCATGTTCTTTTCATGTCACAGTCACAGCACATTTAAGTCCATTTTACATGACCTCCTGTTTGCACCATCTGCTCTCATCTACTAAACCAACCTTCTGGCCACAGACAAAAAATATACATAAAAACTCTTTAAAAAAACCTGTAATTCTTTGAGCTACTTTTGTCAGTAAAAGGTCAAATACAGAGAATTGAAGTGCTTATGTCGACTGCTGCATTGCAGCTCTGCAAGTCTAGTATTTATCTGTTGTTCACCTCCAAAGACAGAAAAGTGAAAGATGTTGGCAAAAGTGTGAAAATGAAATGCTGAGCTTTCAAGTACCATCATCTTTAAGAAGCTGTCTTTGTCAGTTAGAGAGTCAAAAAAGTGTAGGGTATACAGAAAAAGTACCAGTTCACATAGTTTTAACCTGCCCAAACAAAGAAAAAAGAAACAGAAAAATATAGAGACATGCCATTGTCAGAAAAATTGCTTCACAATTTCAACACCTAGTCAACAGTCTTGCCAGGTGTCAATGTGTGTCTGACTCATTGCTGTGCCAAAAATGCTGCTGTCTTAGTCAAGATATGAATTCAAAAAGTAAACAAGTAGTCTGGGGCACTCCAAGACCTGCCATCCTTCAAGATGCATGATAGAAAATCAATACTCAGTGTGTGTGTGTGGGTGTGGGTGTGTGTGTGTGTGTGTGTGTGTGTGTGTGTCCGTTCGTTTTATACAGTATATGTGGGTATGTGAGTGTGTTGACCTACATTATCTGACTGTGTGTTAGTGTGAGAATGCGCTGGGTTCAAGTATGTTTCCCTGCCCACCGCCGTAATCCCCCTTCCCACATGAGATTTCACAAGAGAACCTGTAAATGGATGGAGCCATTTCAGAGGAGCATGTCACAGCAAGAGCTCGTTCCCCCATAGAGTTCAAGCAGTCGGGTAATAAGGCCGCTGTCTCGTACTGAGATGATCAGGACTGCTACAATTCAAATACTAGAATTTGCTTGTCTGATGAGATTTTCTTTCTCATTGTAAGCTCATTTCAGCCAAGCAGGCTGACTGTTCAAAAGAGTCAGTCTAGCTACACTGATTTCAATAAAGAGAATTTACAGAGTTTAGGATAAACTTCTGTTATTGCCATGCTAACTAGTATTATAATCACAGCCTTAGACCGTCGTATTGCTTACCCCTCATTTATTATTTTGTGTGTACCATCTGAGCACTCTAAATCATTTTTTTTTTATAAAAAATAAAAAATACAAGCCACTACTAGAATAACTTCATATCTTTAAACAGCTTAGAAACATATACACTGTAACACATTCAGTACTACACTGTTCAGCTGCAGCACGCTGAGGCAAAGCATAATTTTTGTAAAGATATAGTGAATAAATAGTAGCTTAAATCTTACTTACTTTGGTTTCTCTCGAAACAAACACTTGTAACATCTGGTAACATCTCTGGGTGATACATTGCATTCTGGCTTAAAATGATTCAGCAGCAGAGACAAAAAGAAAATCAGTTTATACTGTTTTTATCTAAAGGCTTTAAATCCACATTGCCCAACCAGTACACTGCAGCATGTCGAGTAAGTATCTCACAAAACACTTAATATGAAATCTCTTATTTATAGTCCACTAGTCTCAGTCACTAGTCACATTAGCTCCTGTTTCACTCCTTATCTGTAAGATAGCTTATTTAACCCTAGGGCATAAAAAGATCAATATTTTATTTAATCAATTTAAATCACTTAATGCAATTTACTTGCATACATTTATTTTTTAAAAAATCTATATTTTATTTACCATTAGATGTTATGTATATCAAAAGGTGGAAACAATGTCTTGCCATTTGTCATTTACTAGTATTTCCTTTGCAGGGAATTATACCAGATACTCTGAAACAAAGTGGGAAAAATAAATGAATAAATAAAACAATGAGGTATAATCACAGAAACTCAATTAATTACAAATGCTTTCGCAAACCCACACCAGTTATTCAGCTCGGACTGTTGTCTTTTTTTTTTTTAAAGAGAAGCTGCTTCATGAGACAACCCTCAGTTTATTTAGACGACCTGTGTTGAGTCCGTGTTGTGACATTACCTTACAGCACATATGTTTTCAGAAAAGGTCAGAGAAACACAGTCTGTATGAGTTCAGAGATTGTGATTCAGAGGCTGGATGGGAGGGTGAAAAGGCAGGGAGGAAGAGCGAGGGCATCTTCTTTGACCTAGACAGGGAATAAACAAACAAACAGACTGCCAGGCTATCAGCGCAGACAGTGAACAAACAGGGAGGCTGACAAATCTCCCTCATATCTATGGAACTGAGCCAGGTATCACGCAGCTTAGAAGGTAAGGTGTTAGAACAACACACAGGTGATGATGATGCGACTTTGGAGCAAATCCTTGCAATTTTAACCATATAATAACTTTCTTTTTTAAGTAATTTATCAATTTCAAAGACGCTTTCAATTTAAAAAAGAAACAAAAATATGAACAATTGCTTTTATGTCCCAGCATCACTTCTCCTTCTGAAGGTCAAAGAGCGACATCAGGCCAATGAGGCGATTAAATCGAAGAAGCATTGATTACTGATTAACATAGAGCTTTATTCATTCATCTCTTATAAATGTAAATCAGATATCATCCATCATTTATGGTTTGCTCATGCTAATGACACTAAGGGAAACCTCTACTTGCCCACTGTCAATAATAAATGGGACCAGAGTTTTAGTTTCCAATCATGTCCACCACAGTGTCTGACCATGTAAAGTTTGGAGGATGCAGTTTCTCCTCAACATGACAGCAAGCATATTTCACTTATCACTTGTATCCTTCTTCTTCTTAAGTTGAAATTGTGGCAATAATTTAAATAAGTTTATATTGTGTTTTGGCTGCAAATTTTTTTTTTCATCTCTTTGCCTTCATTAGCATAACAAGACAAAACTTGGAGAAATGAAAAGCAGTACCTGCACAGTCTTCTGTGAGCAAGAAATAATCGAGCCACCCCTGCACTATTAAACCTGATAATCAATGACAAAGTGAGCACCAGACTGCTTGTTTTATTCAAGAAAAAAAGTGTAGAGAAAGGCCTGTTTGAAAACTTGTATTTTTTCATGCTATGTCGTCACAAGTGAAAAATGATAGGGACAATGAATAAAGGTAAAAAATAAAGGTACAAAACACCCCTTGGATCTATCTCATCTCCTGAAAGGTCACCTGCCAATAATATACAGTTAAGTCTGAGACATGCGTTATTATTTTTCGGTTCCACTTCAACACTGTTTATTGTAATTCCATTAACTCAATCTCTGTTATTCTAATTACACATACATCTTTTGCAGCAAATAAAAGTTAATGAGCTTTTATGAAAATGGCTTGACGTGACCTTTTTACTTATTCATTTATATCCCCCCACCCCTACACCTCCTCCTGTCTCTGTCAAATTTCACTGTGGAAGGTTCCTGATATCGTGGGATTGGGAAGCATGGACACACCCCTTTAAAATACACACAAAAACACACAATGCCAACAAACGGTTCTCCTAATCAACATCAACAACTCCTTTTCCTGCTCTGTATTTTCCATAGATCATTTAGCCTTGTCATCCATAAATCTGCAAAATGCCCTTTTCAAGCTGCTCATAAACACCATCATAGATCTCCAAAAATGCCACCACCCTCTGAGGCAAGAGCTGTCGATGGTTGTGAGCCCTCAGCGATTCAGCTCCCTACAGTCAAAAAGTGATGAATGTCAGAGAGAATGTGTACATTAAAGTCTGCCAGGCAAGGCCGGCGGACTTTGGATTGAGGTGTCAAAGTGAACTTGGGTGTTGATAAGGACAGGTGAATGAAAAGGCTTTTCTTTTGTTGTTTGGCTTTTTTTCTTACAAGATCTTTATCGTTTTCTTCTTCATCTCAATCTTCTCTTTTGTATACATTCTATGTTGGTGTAACTTAGATTTGCATAAAACAAAAGATAATATCAGTGTCTTTAGGGGGATATTTTAAGCACTAAATTGTATTATAATAAGCCATCAGAACTTTAACAGTTCAATATCCTAAGCAGCATTATTATAAGCATTTTTAGCTCATGTGTACTTTTAGTGTAATCAACAAGAGTGAGGTGTCTCCTGTAATATGATTCTTGGTCTGGTGTGCACACTTATGTGTCTTATTACTAGTCCGTAATTAAGACCAACAAATACTATCCAACTCACTCATTCAACATTTAACATCTTAATACTGAAGGACTAATATTTTCCACACATTAATCTGAATAACAAGACAAACACAACATAACACAACTTAAATTACTGTTTTGCCAATAAAACAGTTTGTAATGGCGAAAGGAGACTTTAAAAGAGAGAATTTTACAGAAACTACTGCTACCACACCCCCTTTCCCTCTCTCTGAATTAGTAATAAACTGAATTTTTGCTATCAAAATCATTATGTGGCCCAGTGGAAGGCCCTGAGGTTTGTAAGCGTGGTCTTTGCTTGCAAGAGTTCCATTATCTTATTGCATTTAATGTCAGAAAAATTAGGGGGGAAGGTGGGTTATGACTGCTGCTGCTTTGGGCCACTGCGTTCAACTCAGAGAGCTAGAAATCCAATATTGTAGGGAAGATAGATGTTGAGGAGAAAAGATAGATCTTAACTCGAAAGCTATTACAATGTCTATTGTTTTCCAATGTTGATGTAAATTACCTCGAGCAGCTTTGAGCGCCATTTTGCATTCCATAATTCATGTTTGTTGCAAAGGGAATAGAGAAATAATAACTTTATGTGTACAGCACTTCTCAAATAGTATTTACACTTTCATAATCAAGACAAACTACAAAAGTATAAAGCATACATAACCAAGCCAGTAAATAAAAATCTGTGATATAGTCATAAATGTGAAAAAAGGATTAAGTAAAAAAAATATGGGAATAGGAATAACATTATTCTGTGCACCCATCTATGCTTTGGGTGAACTGGAAGGACTTGTCTGTAGTATTTATTTTAATTAAGAGCACATGAAACAATAGAAGGATATGAGAATCAGTCTAGACTGTGGTTTGTCCTTGTATCAATTTGATATGCTCATCAATTAGGGAATGAGTAACTCAGAGCTATCACATGTCTTCACCTGCAACAATAACGTGGAAACCTTGTTCTTGCTTTAGAAAGGAAATCACCCTCTTAATGAACTACACTTGCTTTTCTCTTGTAAGAAAATTAGGCATTACAGCTGTGGTCACCCATCAGCAGTTATTTGGTACCACTGATGTTGGAATATCTATCTTAAAATATTGCATTGCATTGTTCTGACCTGTCACAGTGAACCATATTAATCAAATAAATGTTTCAAGGTTCACACGGTTTTCACTGAAAATGGTTTTGCATGAACACAGCGTGACACACTTTTACAGGATCATTCACAACCACAACCGAGAAAGAGACCAAGAGACAGGAAGATCACAAAGGCATACAACACAAACTCTGCACTGCAGTTTTCTCTGTCAAGGCAAACCACTGTGGCATAAACCAGAAAATCATCACAAAACACTACAAACAATCACAACTTCAAAGATACTACTTTGTTAAAAAAAAAAAAAAATCTGCTAAATCCAAGCCCAGGAACAATCCACAAATTGTATCCAATATTTTTTCTTTGCAACCATCTCCTTCTCTCACTAGAAAAAGTTTAAAACAGGGAAAGAAATTTGATTACTAACTTGAGTAGTGTTTGCCAGACACAGGCTGTGGTGAAAAACACTCTGCCTACAGCATTGCATAAATGTCTGAATGTGTTTGAGGGGAGAGTTTTGGCCTGTGGCAGAACTGTACGCAGAAGGAGACTTCAGCTCCTGCCAGGGATTAGGGACATCCATTTCTGCCTGAGATTTATGCATTATTGTCCCGAGCCAACCCCCTGACCTCATCTTCTGCCCCACACTGTCCCCCACTGGACTGAAACATTCATCATTCTCTTATGTGGACGTGGCAAAGGGAACATGGGCTCTTCTACATTTCTCAATAGGACAGTAGTCATTGAACCATAGGGAGGGAATACTAAGGAAATGAGTTGGAGTGGAGGGTGTATGGAGCCACTGTTTCGGTCTTGTTCACCAGAGTGAAAGTCAAATGGGCTGTGGGCGTTGTGTAAAGAGACAGCGTGCAGATTTGTGCATGAGAAAGGGGGTCAGTGAGTCTCCAAATTGGAGGGGCTCAGGGGAGGCACAGCAGGAAGAGTTATGGCTGCAATATATATATAGATTAAGAACATGTAATGACAGCAGGAATGTAACAAGCATAGACAGCAATTCTACCAAGAACAGCAAGAATATTTTCAAGACAGCAACATGCAGAAAATGATAGTGACGTCACAACAACAACAAAGAGAACAAAACATTCTACAGTTATGTTCTGATTCACTACCTCTATTATGAGGTAAGCACTGTATATATGCGTTATTTTAACATAAACATGTAAATGGGTTGGAACTTTGTACTGAATCTCCTAGAAGAATAACTGAAGACCAGCAGACAGGTATTTACTGGGATCATACAGAGTATGTCCAGCTACCTGCCTGCACGTGGCTCTGTAGATCTTTCTGTTGTCGTGCTGGAGAAAATGGACTTATTTGCTAAGGAGGATTGCCTCTGATGCTGCAGCCTGAAACAAAGGCAGGCCTTACGGGATACGTAGCGATGGCACTCATGCTCAAACCCCCACTTCTCCCCCCCTAAACTCTCTAAGATGAGAGTGTTGAGCGGCCCTGTGAGCTACTGATGTGTCACAGACAAATCACTGCAGCGAAAGTTGACTGGACTCGAGGCTCGCTGCCAAAAACCTAAGAACAAAAGAAGGGCTTTGGAGGAGACAGAACAGAAGGGAGTTGACTGGTTTCCTTTATTCACCTCCTCCGCCTCATAGCCACTTTCACACTCCAAAGAGCTTGATCACTCATGTATGCAGGTCAGACAGAGTCAAGCGTATGGTACATGTTTCAGCAGCACAGGCCCTCAAGGGTTGTTAGAAGTTACAATTTTTACCAGCTGGTAAACATTTTTGATTTTCTCACTTGTGATTCTTTTCTTCATCTATGCGCTACCGCCGTCTGTTGTATTTGCAGAGGTTGAGGCTGCCACACAACTGGAACTCTACAGACAGTTGTGGCTCTAGGATTGTCTCTGGCAATGAAAACTCAATATTTAGGACACTGGTGCAACGGCAGCCTGGCACACAGCTGGGCATTGCGTGCCAGGTTTAGTCAGAGGCAACAGGTGAAAGCATAAGAACAATGGAGCATCCTTGTCACAGTTATTACAAATTAAAAGCAGAACGATTTTAATTTATTGCATTTTTTTTTTTGTTTTTAACAATACACTGAAGTTACTTTTTTTTACCTTTAAATTTACTTTAATCTAATTAATATTTTTTTATTATTTTTACTTGTTAGTGTCCCTCTATTGGCAAATACATGCATGTCTTGCCCTGACATATATATACACTATATATATATAGATATATAGCCCATCGCTGGGCAGTAACAGCACTTGTAGCTCAGCTCTTTTATTGATTAAGCAGTTTTTTAACATTCACACAAGCTGCATTTTCCTTACACACTTCTAAAGGGCATAAGACCTTTCTACTGAGGTCAGAAATGAAGCTGCTAGGGATCAGTAACTGACCCCAGCACCAAAAACTGACATGTATGTGCTTCCAACAGAAAAACTTACACTTGATGAAGATGGTACATCCAGATTCTTGGGCTGGTGTCTTTGTCTCTGCTTAGAGGAGCTAAAGTTTTACCTCACAGAGGGTGAAGAGGAATGATCCTGATGTAGCCACTTTTGCTGCATTTTTTAAAATACATGAGTTTTAGTCAAACAACAGTGGAAAAAAATTATGAATTCAGGTGCCTAAAGTGCAACCCTAAAAAGAATCCACTCTCAACATCAAGAAGTCTAAAACAAAATTAGGAGGTTCTTGAATAAGCCAACACATCCAATGCCAACAAAGCTAACCATCACAACTCAGTGCAGTCTGGTAACAGCAGTTAGCAACTGCTACTGTTCATCCTCTAAATCTCTGATATTCAGTGGCGTAAACGTTTTTTGTATCTACAGAGCCACAGATGTCTTTTACAAAGCACACACAAGCACACATACTTGTTTAAAACTAAACTAGAAGAGCAAATCTACTGACTGAGTTCAATGATATAGTGCGACTTGGAATGAATTTGGTTCAATATTTAAAAAATTAATTTAAAAAAAGCCTTGATTTAGTTAAGTATTTTTGCCCTCTTGCTGAATTTTACCTCGTTTCATTTCTCTGTGGTGGCTTCTGTGTACTGAAGCTTAATTTCATGTAAAGTAACTGATATCTGAGCTCACAACACTCTCCTAGTAGCTATCCCAAAACTGACCAAGCCACACAGATGCACCTGTACTAGATTTTCTCAGCACAGGGGGAGCAACAGTGTGCGGTCACAACTACCTGCAGCATTTCACGCCCGGCCTCCTTGAGCAGCGGAGGAGTCCAGACTGTTATTTCCACCTCAGTGGTATTCTACCTGCTCATTGGCCTGCTCCTGTCCCTGCTGCCCGCCACCTGTGCAGTGCATCCACACACACACACACGGAAAAGAGCACCACATAAACATCATGGAAAAAACCAGGCCATATCACAGTAGTAACCTGGCAGAAGACAGTCGGAGTAAACAGATCAATCTCTCCATCATTTGTGTCCAGTTTAGGGCAGTTTCTACATCTGTGCCTTCATGTTTGTTGTATATATAAAATATAATCTTATTTAAATTTCAGAATTAGGGTAATAGAATAATTTGCATACAGGATCCTTCACAGTTACAGCGTGATAACACCCCAACGGGAGAGGATAAAAATATATTACCAGGCTGATCACTCATTGCAAGAAAAGTGAGTGAGTGAGTGACTATTGTGTGTCGTTGCCATGTCACTGTCATGGGAATATATTATTTTTGGTACACATCTTGCCCACTCAATTCAAGAATGCTCTATCCTTCTCAAGGACCAAAACAGTGTCTTTGTAATTAGCAGCACAAATAAAACATAGAGAATTAATCCTAACCCCCATATGCCCTTGCTTTACAAAATAACCCAGGAAGCTATTAAAAGATGCTTGCGTCATACTTTGGTGTTTGAGGCTCAAGGGGGAAGAAATGGTGATTGTCTAAGCTTGTTGTATACACAGGCTATGATTGTGATAAAAAAAAAAAAAAATGGCTGCATCTATATGAGTATAAATCTGACCTTGGCAGTTGAACTCATCTTCCTAAATCTTTCCAAAGTCAGATAACAGTTGTTAAAATAACTTCTCTCTTACCCTGCCATTTCCATTTAATTATTGGTATAGATTTTATTCTGGAATCTCAAAGTTTGTTTAGAGCCAGATTACAAAAGGATAAATCCAAGGATGATCCACTGGTCCCAAATTTTAAATTTAATTCTTGGTCTTTTGTATAAAAGTCTCTGTAAGCCTGGCTTGACACTGAGGCATCAGTTCCCTGAAAACCTATGAAAGAATACCTTCCCTGCCCATGCTGATTATAGGAGTTGCTTTATTCTAATATTGATTTCAGACAAATTAAACTCTGTCGTGGTTCGATATAATTTCTTCTCACAACATGGCACACCGCGGAAAAGGTGACAAAAACAACTGTCAAATGGTTTTCTAACCACCCGATATTTAATATGTATCAGTGGGGCCCTTTTCGTATCATTTACATGATCAAGAAAAAAGTAACCTAAATTGGCAGATATCTTGAACTAGAAAGTTCTCTAATGATATTTATGTTTCCAACAACTTCAGTGGATCAGATTTCTTTTCTATACTTTTGACTAAGATAAACACTGAAAGAATACAGAGTTCCTAGCAATGAATCACTGGAAACACACCATCTGTAATCTTTCTTGAATACACAAGGTCAAACAAACGGTGTCATATCAAAAGAGTATTTATTACAGTTTTTTTTAACCTTTACATTATTTAATTTTGAAGGAGCTACAGGCTGCAGCATGCACCCCCATGGCCTTGAGTGAAGGAAAAAAAAAAGAAAAATAATTATCCCTCTCTAAGTAAAATTTGCTCTATTATAAACCATCTTCACATGAGATTCCCTGACCTTTACTTTATATTTATTTCTTCTTTAATCCATTCTGTTTTCTTTCTCTTTCTCATCCAAACACATACGGTGTATTATAAATAGATCTAACTTAGATGTGTGTGGTGGATGTCACCTTTAGTTCTGATCTTTGTATAAGGGTTATGTTTATTGTTAATACTATTTTGATCACTAGACCCATGTAATATCACCAAATTTAAAAAAATTTTAATCAATGAAAATAAAAATCATGTTTTGGTAAAGATAAATAGAGAAATAAGTAAATATATAAGGTCCTGATAAAAATTACATTGTGCATAATCGGTGTTTATAAAGTTCTAAAGTGATCTATGAAGCAACATCATGCAACTATTTTGCCTGAAATCAACAGCCAAAAATCATCTTGATGGTACATGGACTTGTAAAAGGGCAAATGGTATCTCTGTATTAGTCTGTATGTGCAAATCGCCAACAACTGCACTAGGTAGCTTGGAGGAGCTGGTAAAAAACTGCATTGTCAAAACAACATTTTTTGGCACTTCTACAAACAAACAGCTGTGCTAAGCATGAGGGAGATTTAAACTGCCAATTTCAGTCAAACATCTGCATAACATGTACATTACAGGTGACAGTGTTATCACAGAAACCTGGGATTTGTAGTTTTGACAGACATCTTGCCAGCAGAAATTTACCTGCCCCCTGCTGCAGGAAAGGTACTCAATTAGGGTTAACTCCAGCACATGTGTACACATTGCAGTGTTTTCTGAGCCACCGTAATTTATTGCTTTAGCCTCCTACAGTGTCAAAGAAAAGTGTAAGAAAAAAGATGATTCTTGGTTATACAATATATCATTAATACAAAATGGCTAAGCTTAATTTAAATGCTTTGATTATGAATTATAGCGCTATAGAGCTTAATTAATCCATCCACAACATATTTGATATAAACTTTAGGTTGTGTTGCAGGATCTGCAGCTAAATGTCCACCAGGGAAGATAATCCACTCTCTTGTCTGTACAAGCTGGCATCCCTCCACTATTCTTTGTTCGCGGGGAAATAAAGAGGGTCAGATTTATTGGTATTCAATCACACACTAAAGCAACGGTCGTTCCTTGTGATTGCTTTCAGGTAAAGTGACTGTCAGGACTTCTGCCTATAGCTGTTCCAGGAGCAGAGGAAATGAAATCACAGTAAAGCCAGCTCTGCCTTTTCATCACAATAAAAAAGGGAGCTGGTATTATCCTCTCACAAGAAAAAAGGAGAGGTGAACTGTCGGTGTGTAATAGACCTGATGAGGTAAAGTGTTGAAAAGGTCACTGCATCTTCTAGAGTTAAGCCAGAGAGAACAGCTCCAGTGACAATAGAGTAATGGCATCTTTAAGCTTGATCAGACATGTGAACAGCAGAACAATTCTCTTTGGGATTGTGATTTCTTTTATCCCTTCTCTCTTTGCACTGCCTTGCGTTTGTTCAGGCCTCTGTATTCATGAGCTAAGTCGTCACCTATGAAGTCTCATTTTAAAAATATTTTACAATTTACAGTTACTGCAAGTGACTTTGTATGACTTTGTCACTATGGTGGACCTACATTGAACCAAGGCAAAAAAAAAAGAATTAGAGAAGGGCATTATGTTTATTCCAACTCTGAGCTGGAAAGATGATTCACAAAAGGAAAAAAAAAATGCATGGCTTAGTGGAATACAGAGACAACAGCTGGCAGAGAAAATAGGACTGGAAGCTGTGTTCATTGTAAAAACTTGGCATGCACTCCTGGCATAACAAGATTAACCCTACTTTCACATGAACCAATGTTTTTGGAATTTACAGTAAAATCTTGTAATTCCCAACATCAGGGATGACCTCTAATCTGATTCAACCCTTCAGTCTAAGTTATCCCCTGGCAATAGACCTACACAAGGGAGAGAGGAGAAGATAAAGGGTGACCATTAACACCAGCACACACTGCCCCCAGCATTCTACCATTTGCAGTTTGTGTGCTATATGTCCTTTTAAAGGCTCTGATAGTCAAAAAGCCTTTTAATGAGAAGACTGTGAGTCAATATTTACCTTTCCTGCTCAGCTTGTCAGCAGTGACGCCAGAGGATGTGTGTCAATGTGTTTGTGTGTTTATGGAAATGTGTGATTAAGTCCTTTTGCTGCAAAGGATGGCTGTGAATAAATGCAGCGCTATGTTATGATAACTGCTCCAAAAGCAGAGAGATTGAATAATTACAATAATCATTTCAGAATGTGAAAATAAAGTCTGCTTTGTTGCATCACATTATCGTATCATCATATTGATTCTGATGAAACTGAAAACTGTCATTTAGGTCCATGTTTTTTGTACCCAAGCAGTAGTTTTCTCAGTGGGGGAGCTGGATGTACACAGCAGAAAAGGTCAAATATGTTCACATATCGGGAGACGATCCTATTATATATTTCTTAATTGTTCCCTTTTTTTGTGGTATTTACATACCATCTATCAACCTATCAGTGAAACAAAAAGAGAATATGCTGCAATACACTCACATTCTCCACATATGTTCCCTGATTGTGATTCTACAGCAGACACACACTCCACAGGGTGGTGTCACTGTGTGCTGCCCCCAAGCACTCTCTGTGTGCCCAAGAAGCTGTTCAATTTTCCCTAACAGATATCAACCCAGGAAAGTCATCGAAGAAATAAGCCTATTCTTAAGACAATGGATGATTTGTTCCTACCGCTGCAACACTGTTATGGCATGCTGCATCTTTCTGTCAACCAATAAGCCAAATTACTCTCTTTACATCTGCAGGCTCTCTGCATATTATGCATTATGTCATCCTTCTTTAAGCTTTCTTGAAACTATATTTGAACCCTTCTGTTGGGACCTCGACCATGTCTCAAACAAAGAACTCTGCATGACTCTGCAAAACTAAGAACAATAGCGGCCCGCCAA
>JAQMCX010000039.1:3507826-3519557 GCA_029814765.1 Acanthurus leucopareius
TTTTTAATACTTATTACTATTAGTAATTAAGTCTATGTCAATCACCAAACACCCATCTGTTCCAAATCCCAACACTTCCCTTTGTGTCCCATTCTCATCCATACAATCAATGAACATTAATCTTTTACAACTTTTGCTATGCTTGTTGATCAAACAAGTTTCATCATCTTGTTTGGCTTTTATTTGCTTGACTTCCATCCCTTACTGTTCTGTTTTCTGTCCAACATGTCACTTGGCAGGTAGGGACATTTGGCTGAAACGCACTTAGTCAGCAAGAGCAGAAAGGAAATCATGCCATAATTTTGCCCCCAAATCTCTCACGTTCTTCTTCAGGCTCTTGCAGAACTGGACAGATTGTGCCAGATTACCACAGCTTTCCATAAGCCTAGTTATTTCATTAAAAAATGCTCAAGCAAATTGGAAGTAGTGTAAAAATAAATAAAGCCAAAGTTTTATCCTTGATGTTGTCAAGTCTCACTCAGCAGCGAGGCGGGAGAGCTCTGATGAGCTACAAGTACAAACAGCTTGCAACTTGAGTGACGGCATTACAGCAGCAGGCACATCAGCAATCAGACCTCATTTCCTTGTAATTTGGTGTCGCCGGCGCTGTATTAACTCCATAGGTGGTCCCGTCTGTTTGGAAGGCTAAATAAATATATAAGCATCATAAAACGAGCCCGCTTCGCAGGAGATCTATAAAGTAATAATGATTGCAACCCTGTTTGTGCAGATATTACACCTTAGCTCCTTAAGGCAGTCTCCAAAGGCATATTTAAGTCGTTAAGTTTAATACAGGATATTTTTTTTTACCTGTACGGACAGTGGCTCAAGTCATACATTCAGTCTCAACTGTGGGCTATGCAAGAGGTATTAGAACTATTCCATAACCTTTTTACGATGACAACAGCCAAGTCTTCAGCTGGCGAAGGAAGAGGGATTACAGTCTCTTTTGAATCTGAGCAGGTGTTTGAAGTAGAATTTCAAGAAGAGTTTCTGTGGAATGATGAGGGTTTTCCCATGTCTGTGTGAATAGCAATGTGTTCTGAGCCTTGCATTGGCCCAAACCATCTTTCATGCTTTCAAACCATTTTCACCCTGCTGTTTCTTTCCTTTTACCATTCTTTACCTCTTTTTTTAGACTCACGGCAAAAACATGTTGTCGAGAAGAGGGCCACAGGAGGTCACTTGATGTGGAGAGTTGCAATTATCTCTTATCAGTAATGGTAAACTAGTCATCAATTTCATTAAGAGCTTGGGGTTAAAGAGAAACACTGGTTTACTGGGATTAACAGTCATCCAAAGGGTATGTTTTTCATCTTGTCATTCATTCATTAATTACTTCTTGTTTATTTTACCGCACTACTTATCTCAGGTACTTCACTTCCTGCCCTTGTGTGTTAACTGCATGTATGATTGCCTATACCACCCTGGTCTGTTTTAACCTTCCTTCATTATCCTCTTCTCTCTAGTTAAGTCTGTTTGGTTTTTTTTGCTCTTTGTTTTTTTTATTTTTCAAATTTTGTTTGGTACAAATGACCTTGCCATGAATACTCCCTGGCAGTTTGTATTAGTCTAAATGCTGGACTATCATCATCAACTTTTAAGAATGATTCTTCCTCTTTTTGAGTTGCACCATTTAGTCATTTTACTTATGATTTTCCAGTTGTTAGAGGCTTAGATAGTCCCCATTGAGGTCTTAAGTGAAGAAAACATCAGAGATATGGGAGGATTATAAAAAAAATGCTGTTATGCAAAATACAGTAATCACAATGGAGCACTCTTCCAAAGGCAAAGTTAAAATTGCAAGTTGCACATGACTAATTAAAGTGCATCATCAGGCATCTGATTGCTCTGATGACACTTGGCAAACAAAAATGGTTATCAATTAGCTCGAAACTAAGCCCATCAAATTAGACTTTGAGTTAAACAAATGAACCTAAGTAGTAACCAACCAGATACAGACAGCATCAACAGATCAAAAGCAGCATGTTTGATGTGAGGTGAAGAAATACAGTCAAGTGGGAAAATTTGCTTGCTGCAGCTGCTAAGAGACAAAGTGCAAGCAAACCCAACATTAGAATAAACAGATGCGGGAGAAGTACTTGTCACTCAGGTATGGTCAGGTCATGTCAGGTATTTCACATAGACCTTAACATGCTGCCAACATGTAGCTAACAATACCTATTGTAAAAGTTGCAGGAATACATCTGGATTGCTATCACTTCTTCTTCCACTGATACGAAGTGTTCTAATATAATAAAGACTGAGAAATAAGAAACTTATCAGATGATATACAATCAAGCATAAAATAAAACAGTTACAAAGTTTTGATCCAAAGCACCACCCCTGTAAGTATGTACAGGATATGCTCTTTCTTGTCTTCCATACTGCTTGACATTGTGGCTTTGAGTTCCTATGCCCCTCTCAGTTTTTTATCTTCTAACAATAAAAAAATAATCTAATAATTAAATTACTGAAGTATAGAATGTTAAGAAAGATTTATCTAAAATGCCTGTTCATTCTTACTCTAATCGGAATAATCTTATGTTTCAAAATGACTAATTCATTACAAAGTTTCTTAAGCAAACACTTCCTCCAAAAGTAAGGTGTCAGTTAGATCACAAATGGCAAGACGCAAGTTTTTAAATGGTAGATGTCAGACTTTAAGGTTGATAATTCCATATTTTCTTGCGACTGAAGCCTCTGGGGAGTCACCTGTCTGTTAATTAACAGCATACAGAATTGTCAGGAGACCCTGACAGTATCAAAAATAAAAGAGGAAAAAAAAGATCAAGACTAATTGCATAAAGCTTTGCAATGGACACTCAAAAATCTATGCAGATGAAATTTAAAGCCATTGATGTCAGTACATTAGGGTACTTACGCTGCATAGCCAACAAAGTAAAACAAGCCATCAGAGAACCCAGTATTGATTTACTTTGCTGTTGCATTAGAAAAGCCTTCTAATGTATTCCAGCAGTGTATTACAATGTGTGTCTTGCAATAAGGTGAAGGGTTGATTTTCTCATGCATTGTTAAAAAAATAAATAATACACAAATAATTCCTTATAAGCATCTGTGAAAATGATCAAAAATTGTCTTGTATGCGAATTTGTATTATGGTTTTTCTACATAGCGGCACCGCAATAACATTGTCTGTAAAACCTGGAAAGTTATCATCTATTCAATGCAATAAGGAAATAATAGTGTTTCCAAACTGCAACATCACAGAGTCTTTTGTTTTGGGTCTACTGTTTCTCCAATAGCTCAACCATAATCTGGATGGATAAAAAGTGACATATGGCATCATTTGCTTATTTTTCCACTTAGAGAGTGACAAGAGGCATTGATAGCAAGCTTTAATTGCATGTGATGGCTGATCACACTGGCAGGGACCTTAAAACCAGTAAACACTCACCTAAGAAAAAGGTTAGGAAGATGACAGACTAAAAACATTTGAGTGGTAACATCCTGGAAGCCATTTGCTTTACTGTAACCAGTCCACATACATTCTATACTACAATATCAATCAATCATCAAGTATAAGTCGAAACAAATCTGTTTTGCATGTGTTTAACAGTCTATGCTTCTTATGAGTCGAGCAACTACATCTATTAATGCTTGCTTTCTGCTACTGTAAGAGGAGGCAATCTGCATGGAAGTACTTAGACAGCGCAAAAAAGACAGGCATAAGGGGATTAGGGGACTTAAGAAAGTCTCTCATCTGGATCAGTTTTAACCATTTTTTTTTTCTTTTGGGATAACAAAAAACAGGTTCTGAATAATTTCGGATGAGAATTTGTAATTTCTGTCATTTAAAGTGCATATAAATGTATGGTCGTACTACCTTCCCAAAGAGAAAAAGCATAGATGTGAGGGAAAAAAACATAAAAGCAAGACATAAAAAGACAACATGAATGAAATAAGCGTGTAGCACACCGTCCTTTGATCAAAGTATGGAGGATTGGAGAAATATAGAGCATCCATGCCTAAATATTGGACTTTTGTGTTGCTGTCTGTTTGAGTAAGCTGGGAATCTATCACCAGGAGACTGGAAGCCTGGGAGCATGTGTCGTTTGAACTTGGGTTTGCTCAGCTAGCGCAAAGCCATGACTACACAGCAGAGTGGAGAAAGAAAAAAAAGAATGCGTGGGCGATGGGTAGAGGGTGAGCGAAAAAATTTAGGTCAGAGGAGAAGATGATATATAGAGTAAATATTATGAGTAGAGTATTAGATACAAGGATTAACAAATGAAGAATTAAGATGTAACTTCAGAGGGTTATTGACAGTTTTTCCTTGAATTGTTCTTACTGAAAAACTTAGCTTGTTTCAGTTCTTCTCAGGGGTTGAAGACAAGCTCTGCTAAAGTGTCACTCAGAAAGCAGATAGATCTTTTCTACCTAACAATGTGGCTTGAAAGTGATAAAAACACTGCTCTTGTAAATTTTAAAAACTTTTAGGAATTGTTGTTGTGTAGGGTTTCTTCTTAATATATTAATTATAGTGTGTTTGTGGTTTGAAATATTTCTGAACTTTGTTACCAATTTCAATGATACATTGAGATCTAAAACTTACTTTCCTGGTACTGCATGTTTACCAGTAATTTCCCCAATTAAGCACTTATCTGCAACTTCCTTTTCAGTAGAATAATAAAAATGTAAAATTTCAAGTTAGCATTTTCCTCTTAGTTGTTCGCATATTTATTGTTCTTGGACTACCTTTCTTTGGACAAGAACATTATTGTTACATCTGTGATTATTTTTACTAACGCTGAGACTTGAGGGAAAAAACTCTACCACTGAATCTTCAAACAATACACTCTGGTAAAATATTTCCATAGTTCTCTCCCAACTGCGGGCAGGTCCCCTCCACAACACAAACTGAAACTAAGGGATATGTATATTGGATAACTAGAAGAGAAAAAAAAAAGAGATCCATAATGACAGAAAGATAATGACAGCTACACCATGTCCCAACAGCACACAGCAGCAGCCGCAGAGAGCCGTAACACAGCAGCTTTGATAAACACCAACAAAATCTCAGCAATCAGATCCAATGAGGACTTGAAGCATAGAGGGCTTCATTAGATTTATCAGGGTAGTTGGTTGGTGACAGCAAAAGGACATGGCTTGGAGTCTGTCAGCCTCTTTCCACTCAGCCAGACTCATGGCTGATAAGCTATCTATGAAACCTCTTTGGAAGGCCTTATGGGGCAAAGCTCCCTTATTAGCACTATACTTATTTATGTATACAGGACAAGTCAATTGGGAGTTCAATTATCAGGCAGTAAGTTGGCCCCCTACCCATCTGCACACTCAGCTTTAACTCATGTCACCTCCTCTTTTCTGTAGTTGCCAGTGGGGGAGATGTGCAATTATCACCATGATGTATGACTCTTCATATGTACTCTGCTCGTTGTCCCAGCCCCGTTCTGTCACCATTCTACCCTTCCTGGTACCACTAACATTAACTGTCATGCCTTGCTCATCTCACATTTTGGGACACTGTGTCAGGCAAATCCTGACATCCACAAGGCATTAATATAGGTATCATTTGGAACAATTCTGCAGTCTGTATTTCATACAATAGGGGCAAATATGCTAAAAATTCTGCTGGAATGTATTATGGCCCTAAAATAATATTATATTTCAACAGAAAAAGAAAAATTGGGCTATTATTTGAGTACAAATGCAGCTAAATCCATTGGGATTGCAAGCAAATGGCAGCGTTAGGAATAAATAGTAACTACCACTATTATATCCTCCTCTGTGAAGGCTTTAGACTTATTTATAATGAAAGGCATCAGGATCAGGGGAAGTTACTTATGCATAACATAAACTATACAACTGTAAAATAGAGGTCAAAATATTGTGCCAATGATACTTTAATGTATTTATGGCAATTAGTTGAATTATGACACTTCTGCATTAAAAAAATGGAGTTGACCCATGACTATTTTCAAAAGCAGCTCTATGAGCCATGTATTTCAGAAATGAATGCTTAAACTTATTTTTTATGCTATCCATCATATCAATGTCTATTTTTAGTACAAAATTTTACGTTCATGGTTGTGAAGGTTGCTTGTCAAGTTGAGACAAGAAAGGCAAAGGCCCACCTTTCTATATATTTGCAATTTAATATAAAAATAATATTCAAGGCACAAGCTAAAAATCATGTAGAGCAGCAGCTATAAAATGCCAAATTCATGGGTGTTGTGGTGTTAACAGGGGTGTTGAGCCCTTATCGTTCATGAATTACAGCGGCTGATAAACCCAGATTACTTTGGCCTGTTGGGGAAAATAGCATCTGTTCATGGCAGACCGTGTTAAAACATTTCCACAGGCCATAAAAAGGACAGTGTGTGTCTGAAGCTGACGCCTTGACTACCTGAATGCAAGTCTGTCTCTCTTTCTCTCATTCTGCAGTCATAGTAGAAGATAGCCTGAAGTGAAGATTTTTGTTTTGTTTTGTTTTTTTTTTTTTAATTTATTTTAGGGGGGAGGCGTGTCCTTTCCCGACATGCAGGGTGCAGGCTGGTTAACTTCAGGGCTCCTCGGGGACCCAGGTTTCTGCTTTATTCCATCATGTATAATAAAAGCTGATGATGAAAGTGAATTGAAGACGAGTAAGCAGTAATGAACTAAGCAGCTGTGTTTGAACACTTCTCTACAAGGTTCTGCCAAATGAAAAGGGGCTGCTGCATCAACTTCTTTTCATCAAATATGGTAACAAAGAGTTAATTAACTGCCACAGAAAAGGTAGCAAATGTGCACAAAATGCATAAAATTTTCTGTGACACTGCCAGATATCATTAACTGTCACAGATGTGTAAGGATAACTGCATTCACTCCTATGCTATATAACTGATTAGGTTAGAAAAGATGACTTTTCAAGTGTAAATCATAGCTAATTTCTGATGATATTGTGATAGTATAATAAATACAGTGTAACATTACTATGAATTATGTATTACATCTAAATTCAAACAACCAATCCCCAAGAATATACAGACATTGGAATCATTGTCATCATATCATCATATTACTTGATTATCAGTGATGTTTGATTCCATTTGCCAAATTCCTTGTCATTATAAAATGTCTACACAGGCTGCATTGCAAAAGCAATTAGTTAGAAGATGGGCAGGGTGACTTCGGGCACAATATAATGTGTAGGTCAACCATGTTTTGGCAGAGCTTAGAGCCCAACACCTGATCACTGTAAGTGGATGATAAAAATATGCTTTTGAAAAATTGTCCTCTGTAGCACATAGGTGTCAACTGCAAATGAAAATATATGGCAGCTGTCAAAAACAAAATAAAAAATAATAGACGAATGTCACATATATTGTCTTAAAATTAAACAACCGTGCACGACAAATTTCCCTTAGATATAGAGGTAACTGTCAAGATCTGTCAGGCTTCCACAGTTTCTTGTATACTTGTTTTTTTTTACCATTCCTTGTGTCTTCTGTTGTATTTTGGTAACTTTGTCTTGTCTTATTTCATATCCCACGTCCTGTCAATTCTCCCTCTTCTTTAACTGTTGCCCCATCCTTGTGTGTTTCACCTGTGTGTCATTGTAATTCTTTTGTTAAAGTATTTATGTCCTTGTCTTCCCCTATTTTGTTGTCAGTCCTTCTGCTTTGGCTCCTCAGTCCTGCCTCTGCTTTCCTCTGATCTTTGTGCTCATTGTGGTCCTAATGCTACCCTGGTTTGTTGTTTTATTTAGTTTTGTATTTTCTTAGTTTTGTATTTTCTTAGTTTTTGTTTCTTTGTTGCTTCCCTGATTTGTGTGTGTGTGTGTCCGTGGGCGTGTGTGTGGGCGTGTGTGTGTGTGTGCGTGTGCATGTGCATGTGTGTGTGTATGCGTGTGCGTGTGTGTGTATTTTTTGTATCAGCTTTTACTTGCCTTTTGTTTCTTTTACCTGCTGTGTTTGTGTCTTTGCTTTTGGATCCCTTAAAAAAAAAATTAGACAATGCTTAGCTTATTAATATTGCATGTGGCATGGTTTTACAGAGGTGCAGTGAAATATTTTGCAACTTCATTTTCAAATTGAGGAATAGATGCCAAACTCAAGGTGGCTGGTCACAGAACCCCAAGACTATGTAAGCATATCCATGAGCATTTTTTTTTTATTTTGGTTCGTGTATGTGTAGCAGCTTAAAGTGCAAAATGGGAGGGTGAAGATGACAGCGGACCAGTTGGTGTGGTGTTTCATTTTAAATAGTCTCTAAGGAAGACACATCCATGGTCTTAAACCTCTGAAACAGCTGTGCAAATTGCAGATTAAAGTGATAAAACAGCTCCACAAACAGAAAGTTTCACCTTGGGAAATGTTTGGATTCTTCAAAGCATCACTATTTAAACAAAATTCATCACAAGCCTGCACCTGAAGACAAATGAAAATTTTCCTCCTGATAGTACCTACATTAGGAATAGAAATTAAAAGGTGTTGCAGTTGCAGTTTTAAGTTTTTAAGACCAATGCTAATTTAGCAATTTAGCATAGATGCCCATACAGTTAAGCAATTACTGGTACAAAATAACATTTGCACTGCAGTGTGATTCAATGGTAAAAGTTAAGAAAGAGGTTATGATAAGCCCTGACTGTAGACATCTTTTCTGTAAAAGCAAAATATAAAATCAAAACTAACAAATTTCAAATGATAATCAGACAGATGCTCTCAGGTCTGAAGGACTTAGTTGACTGTCAACACAGTCTTCAGTAGAATGGTAGGTCCTGGACATCATGACACATTGCAAAACCTTGACCTCTGCTGAAACAAACACCCCGGTGTAGAGTGGGCATAGCAAAGATGCATTAAAAAAAATTGGATATTATAGAATACTTATGCTAAATGTGGTCAGAGGTGAGATAAGTTTGAAACATTTAACCAGTTGGAGAAACAAAACATTTTTTTTTTTTTTGCCTTATATGATGTTACTCTTTCTAAGTTTAATTTGCAACAGAAATTACCTGCATCTAACTTTTACAATCAATACGAAAGTAATTAATTTCACAATCCAATGCATTTCTAAATTGATTCACTAAAATGGCCGGAGAGATCAATAAATTCAATGTATGCTCATTTAGACTTAGTTTTTATCTGAAGTCTGGTTTCCCAGAGAAATAAATTTCTTACAAGTGAGGTATTCATACCATATTTCTTTTGCTGGATAAAAATGATTTTTTTTATTGAAATCTAATGAAGTGACTGAATAACTGTTCATGTACTATTTCTAACAGCCTTGGTCAAGCAATCAAGTCAGCTGTTTATCGTAATTTAAGGGCTACCCAAAAAAATTTAAAAAATATTAAACAATTACTTTTTTAAAAAAATGGTGGAATGGCAACTAACGGCAACTTGAAAGCAATTTTTGTTGTTTGTTTTTTTGTGTGTGTAAGTGTGTGTTTGGGGGGGGGGGGGTAGCAAAGGAATGCATTAATATCACAGCAGTCATTTCCACAAATTAATTTAACCTCTAATCACCCTGACTTGAGAGCTCATGGCTGCCTTGCCCCGCACTGCTGTCCAGGGGTCAACAGAGAATGAAACTGGGGTTAGCATCAATTATAAAAACAATGGCCCACAGAGGCACAGAGCGCCTTTAATTACAGCCCCTAATGGAAAAAAGGCCTGCCCATAACTAGTTTGAAATGCAGGCTAATGGGAACACAATCTATGATTATGGTATGGAAGGTGCCATTGCAGGACTCTAATAATAATTCAACAGGGGTATTTTTACAACAGTCCAGACCGATCTCCTTATTCACAACCAACAACGCATACAGTAAGCAGTTTTGTTGATATACTGTTTCTGTTCATGGTTAATGCTAATACATTTACTTTTTATTTAGAAAAGTGTTATTATTACAGGTACAACAAAAACCACTGTCTTTAGTCTGAGGAGTTACAAAGTGGTACCACTCAGGCATAAGATTTGTTTTCGCACCTGGCATTCTCCCAGAGCCCTGACTGGAACTATGTTTATCATTATGAAGCTCTGGTAGTTTAAGTAACGACAGATATGTAATTTTACAGTACTTGACAAATTCTTCCTTCTGAGCTTATTTTTATTGAATACACTCCCTCTCACCCCACTTTATCTCGTATCCTCAATCTTTTCTCCTGTGCTGTCCATGTTTTTTGTACTACAAAACTCAGCCATGCACAATCCACGCACTGATTAAACACTTTCTTTATGTGTTTGTGTGTGCTATCCATTTTATGTGATGACAGACCGAGATCATACTATTTGGTTAAAAGCAGGTGGGAGGGCATACTTTTAGCTCAAAGGTACATTAGACTGTATATGTGTTTTCTTCACAGTAAGCTTTCAATGTAACATTTGTGAGGTAAAATCCCAGTTTTGTCTGTCACATCAGAGGTCAGTTTTAAAAACGTGTTAAACTGTGTGATGGTCAACTTCAACCTTTTTCCTGTCTTGACAATCGCTCACTCCACCTGAACAAAATAAGGCTCAATTAGCAAAAAAAGGTAAAACGTGTCAGTGCCAGACATGGATAAAGGCTGAATAACTGAATAAAATTACCGGTATTCAGACAAACACAACAGGAGACACAAACTCTACAAAGGAAAGGAAAGAAAACGCACCTGAAAAAAGGAGAATTAGATGTCACAACCTCCTTCAATTACAACCTCAGGATTTATATTAGATTTTTTTGATTTTACTGCTTCCACTTTCAGCATTACAAATTTCAAACATCTGGAGGATAATTTTTCTTTGCAGTACATTACACATTTCTTGCTAATAGCTTCTATTTCAGTCATTTTTCCAACCCTCACTCCAGACTGTCAAAGTGTAGTTGCTGATAGTTCATCTTTTGAGCAGATTTATGTAACACAATGTGGTTAAGAGCACATTGTTAAAGTGTGGCTCTTTTCCTTCCTATCTATGCTTGAGACAGACATGAAAGCAACTTCTTTGTGTCAAACTCCATTCTCTCTTGGTAGGCTCTAATGTGTACATCAAAGCCTGCCACTTCCAAAGCTTGTATTCATGAGCACACAGCAGCTATCAGTACAGAGAGACCCAATAAATTCTTTGCTCACTATACTCTCTCAGTGTCTTGTCATTTTAACTTTTTGTAATGTCGATGTTGGACTTCTCGTATATTTCTGTATTTGCTGTTATTAAAACTACATTTAATTCTCACTTTTTAAAAAAATCAAAACGTATTTGTTGTGAAGCACAGTTAACATGAGCCATTGTGGTTCATCTCTCAGAAATAATAGTTTGTTTACTCTGGGGATGATTCTCAAATTTAAATGCTCTTCAGAAAAGCTTTTCAACATATCACAGCGTGCCAGTTGCCATTTAGAGTGAATTTCATACAAAGTCAGTTTTGTCTCTCAACCATAAAATGTCACTTGGACTGAAAATGCATGACTCTAATGTAAAGACTGTTATTATTTTTCCTTATTTGTCACTAAACTAATGCTGAATGTCATAACCAAATGTTAAGGTAGATACAGTAAAACAATTTTGGATATTACATAGACTATTATCAAACAATAGTTATATATCAGCATTCAGCTTCTCTTCCTGAAAGCCTTTCCTTTGGCTCATTTTGAAGTATGGGTACGTTTTGCTTTTACTGCAATTTTGTATAATTACCTTGTGTCCATGAAATCTATCTATCTATCTATCTATCTATCTATCTATCTATCTATCTATCTATCTATCTATCTATCTATCTATCTAT
>JAQMCX010000039.1:3519657-3559768 GCA_029814765.1 Acanthurus leucopareius
TATCTATCTATCTATCTATCTATCTATCTATCTATCTATCTATCTATCTATCTATCTATCTATCTATCTATCTACAGAGGCCAAATAGCTGTTCATTTGCTGTTTCACATCTGAGTGTTTCTTTTTCCCCCACATGTGAACATGATGCTTTGTTGTCTTTTTACATGAACACTTTCTTGTAGTGGGTGGAGTAATCAAATTATATACGAAAGTAAAGCACAACAATTCCCTTAAAAAAAAAAAAAAACAAAAGTAGAGGTGAAAATTATAGTTTGAGAAACATACTCAACTGCTTTTTAGATTGTTCAAGTTAAAACTATCTTTCAAACCATTTACACAACATCAAAGATGAAGAATAGTGTACACATTAAAAAAAAAACAAAAAAAAAACAGTGGTTGCCCTCAGTAATTTAAGTGAGTGGGTAGGATCTCTATGCAAAATGTTTTAGAACAACTTGTTTTGCACACCAAAAATGATTACTGATTTGACTGATTTAACTTGATAGAAATTTCCTTCAGAAGTGATCAGCGATGATAAATGTTGTACTCCCATAAGAGGAACTACTTTAAACTAAAGAAATAAACCTACAGACAACTGTGTAAATATGTGTCTGTAATTTAAAACTACCAGTATAGTTCAAAGCACTAATCAAAATTCAGTTCTATTTGGAAGCAGGCAAAATGAAATAAATACTGACGTCATATCAACAACCATTATACATGAGTGCAAAATCAAACTGAAAACCATTATTGCCAACAATGGCCATCAAGCCAGAAGCATTCAATGTGATGGAACTATTCTTTGCCAAAATCTGTGAAGATAAGACAGATTTCATATCACTCACCCCATCTTCATTGTATGGTCATGGAAACAGAAATCGTATAGGCCATTATCTAAAACATTTCCAAAATTATATGAACGGGTAGATACCATTAGCTGTAAGGTGTAGTGGGTTGTACTTTTTTTGTCAATAAAATGGGTGATCCTAACTTTTAATATCTGACTTTTTAGTCTTGTATGGGCCACTAATTAAATTGTTTTTTGGGTTGGAAAGAAAACAATGTACAGAACCTTTGCTAAACTCATTGCACAACATATTCTGGGATGCTTGTATTTATTTTGGTTAAGAAATTTAAGCTTACTCTACCAACTGCAAATCTTGATGAAGAACAGCATCAACCTAAGATGCCTAAGTGATCAAGTAGCACATTATGAATCATGCTGAGCAACAGACCTTAGACATTTCACTTCCCTTTAACATGGCCCCTTCACTACAGGGCCAATACAATGAGACATGGATTGGATTTGTTAGTACAGACATCAAAAGTGCCTAAAAGACCAACTAAAAGACTGGAGAAGAAACAAAAGGAGATGGAGAGAGACCTTTATATTTCCACCCATGTGATAGATAAAAGGAATAAATACACCGCTGCACTGGCAGTCAGCCATAATGACCCAATTAATAGTCCTAAAACCAAAAAACATCTGAAAATGAATTAACACTGAGCAAATGAATATCTTCATGCTGTCTTTCTTGATCCTACTCTGCTCGATAATTCTCAGTGTTGATCAACCTAATTTATCCTTCTTCTGCTTCTCCCCTCTTAACCTCCATTTCTGTTCTTTTCCTCTGTCTTACTTTCTCTCCATTTCAAAAGGACAAATGATTCCTGCAGTCACTGTAGCACGACATTGGTATTCTGCTCTCAATTTAGCCAAGAGCCAGCGGTATCTGCTTCCAGCAACCACACAGCAATCTGACACAGAGCACATAGAGAGAGGGAGAAAAGGCTTGAAGAAATAAGGGAAAAAAGAAATATGAGCGATACAGCGAGAAAGAGAGAGTTAGACAGACCTGCATGGCTGTCCAGCAGTCACATCATCCATAGGGTCTCTAAACAGCAATAACTCAGCTGCATGAAATGACAGATTTTGCTCTTGTTTGGCGTCTTTATAGTGCAAAAGACAAAATAAAACAGCTTCTTGAGCTCTGATACACTTTTTGAGTCTTACTTTATCAAACACCTTAAGGGATTTGATCTTAATCATGGCTGCATGCTGATTTTCGTCTTATTAGTTCAGATCTATCAAAGGCAAAACTGCAACAAAATATTTGTTAAGGTTAATGTTCTTTTTTTTTGTTTTTGTTTTTTTTCAGCACTGTCAAAGTTATCTAAGAGTGCCACAAAAATGCAAGACTTCAAAAAATTGGCACATAACTGCTGGCAAAGTAGTTATCTACCTTTTGAAGACTCAGTAATTACAAGGCATTTCATCACACAGAACAAGGTGAAAGCTACTGAGTCCATTGATTATTATGGAGGGTGCCTTGCAATGTTATTAGTACATATTATAACAGCAAAAACTAGAGATAATGGAGGACGGAGGACTCCCCCCTGAATACAAATTATCAAGACAGTGTGCAAGCAATTTTTGATGGCTGCATAGGGAATAAGATAATTCACAAGCAAGGTGTGGAGATGCGAGAGAAGGCAGATAAGTGCTGAAGGAGGAGAGGCAAGAGTAGGAAGTGCTGACAGCGGGTAAAGGTGAAAGAGAGATAAGTGGCGTAAGGGAGTGAACTGGGGAGAGACAGAGAGAGGGAGGAAGGTGAAAAGAGATGGAAAGCCTGATAGCCTTGTGAAGGGAAGGCAGGAGGCAAATAGAGACAATGCTGTGATGAAAAAAAGAGCGATGGAAAAATTTAAAAGAAAAGGAAAATCTGAGATATTAAAATAGGAAGGGCCAGGCAAGGAGAGAGCCAGAGGTGTAAAACAGAAGAGAATTTGACATGAGTTGACGGCACTGGAGCCCCTCCCTTGAGCAAATGAAGACAGGAGAGAGAGAGAGAGAGAGAGAGAGAGAGAGATAGAGAGGGGGGTAAAAGAAAGAGAGAAAGGCAGAGGAGCAGTAGTAAGTAAGAAGTATATACAAAAGAAAAAAAACAGGTTGGAGAGCGAGTTGAAAAGGACACCTACAGTGTGTGATTTTGCATTTGAAATATTCTGTTGAGATATTCAGCAGTTTTTTTTATTAAATTCCCACTCACATTAAAGTAACACCTATGTCATGTCTAAAACTTGTATGAACCTGTAATCCCTAAGAAAGCGGTTTTCCTTTAACAACGCAATTTTCAAAACCAAAAAGTTTTTTTTTGCAAAGCAACTCACCCTCCTTACCCTTAGTCCTCACAGGGTATTCAGTTAACTATCAAACTTAGATCACATTAAGATTAGATTAAAATGAGATCACAGACATCTTCCTAACACAGTAAAGAAAAAGTTAAAAAGAGACTATTTTAAAACTATTTATACACACTACAACCATACAACTCATGTCACAATACAGAATGTCTTATGGCACTGACCCTTTAAAAGAATGATTTGCTACAAAATGACAAAAAAATAAAAGGCCAAATCTTTAACATCTCATGACCAGAAACAGATTTTTAGAAGGTAAGTCTACAGAGGATATCTTTACCTATAACATAGCTGTGTTAGCTTTATTGTGGAAGCATATCTGGCTGGCCTCAAGAACTGTGCAGGATCAACACCCCCATCAACAAAGCCAAGAATAAAGTAGGTAAAAATGATGGTTTCTTACCTTCCTTGCAGTACTTCCCCTTGAAACGGGTGTAAGTGCAGTCACAGTGAACTTCTCCATACTGAATAGAGCAAAACCCTCCATTGAAGCATGGGTTCTGTTTGGTGCAGAGGTACTCCAGGTCGCTCTGAATTCCCTGGCTATTTAACAAAGTAGGAGGCATCTCCCCCACCTTCAGATTGGAGATCAAACCCTGGAAGGGTGGCTCATACTTCACTGTACTGGATGTTAGAGCAGAGAGGCGAACATCAGGCGGGATCCCACCTACAAACAAATCACTGACGACTGCCATCTCCTTCCTCTTGGACTTGACCTCAGCCACTTTTGTCTCACCATCAACCATCAGGAGGGTCTCACGGAAGTTGCGTGTGAGCAAGACCATGTGCCAGCGGTCATCATTCACCCGTGTCTCCATGTGCAAAGTAGCTGGCTCGGCACAATGGATGGCAAAGCGCAGCTGGAGGCGCCCACCAGCAATCAGCAGCTCCAAGAAGTCACAGTTGCCGCCATCATCCAGGTAGAGTACCAAGGCTTTGCTGATGTTGGTCTTGAGACTGAAGCTAAGCTCGCCCACTGATCCAGCCTCCCAGCGTCCATAGCGGGCCCATTGGCCGGGTGCCCCTCCAAATTCTAGCATCTTCACTGTACTGAGCAGGCTGAAGAGGGCCAGAGGCCACAGGGGCCAACACAGGAATCTTAACCCCCTTGTCATGCTCAAAGTTCCCAAGTTTCCCCTTTTCTATTGGATGTCTTGTAGGTCTAATGAACCACAGGCGTAAAGCCTAGCTTCACTGTCTATAACAGTTTTCAAGTGTAAACAACAAATGTTATGTATCAGTAAACTGGGATATAAAGCTTACTGAGTAAAGTAATCCTCAGATGGGCCTAGCCCAATTTTCCTGGCGAATCAGCAGTTTTTTCCTCTTCTCTCTGATGCTCTAATTCTTGTCCTTATCCTGACTCTCTCCTTCGTCTCTCCATCAGTTGGTGCCTCTGGGACTTGGAGGAAAGGAATGAGGAATAGTAGGAGAGTAAAAGAGGGGGGAATATGATAATTTCAACACAGCCGTTTCTTCAAAAGCCTTTTGGTCTATCCTGAACCGAAAATAGAATCTTCGTCTCTAGAATCCTGATCTCAGTGCAATTTCCAGGAAATTTGAGCTACTGCCAAAAGCTTGAGGGAGACTTATTCGAGTGTGATCTTACTTTAAGGGGAGTGAAGGCAGTACAGAAAGAGCAAAAGAGTGAGGGATGTGTAGAATAGACGGGTTATCAGAGTTTGCTGGTGTTTGTTGGAGCCCACAATATGTTCATGGTTTCAGCATAAGTATACTCCTTTCCTGAAACTTACTGACCAGTAAGCTTTATGCAGGTATGGAACCCATCATTGTGGTGGCAAGCGGGGATCTAAAAGAAAAACACACAAAGACAGCAACTGTTAATTACGTACAAATATGTTCCAGTGCATTTTACATCTGATTCAAAACGAGACCCAAAGTTAATCAGTAATTATTCAGTTGAGAGTCTTGGAAGTCTTTATTTATTTATTTTTAACTTATTTTAATTTATTCTGTCATCTACTTTGTTGATTTATTTTGCTTTTTACTTTGCACAGTTTTTAGATAATCTCTACTAGCCTTGCAGCTGAAAGCTGACACTTCAAAAAAGGTTTGTCTTAATTGCCAGTGCATAAGCTCTCTAAGTTTTGCATGGCTCCATACTACCGAAAGGGGCCAGAGCAATACGAATGTCTTATTTCATCTGCTCCCTCTCAGTCAGGTCAATAAATACAATATGTGAAGCAATGTCTGTTTTCATTTGTTTTGAAGAAATCTGTCATCTATACATACTTTTTTTAGGGCAGTCAGCAATATTGGCGTATGTTTAATACCATCACCCTTCCACTGTGGTATACACACACTATGGACATGCATATTAAAATACACACATCATTAAATCAAATGTGATTCAGAGTGGAGTGCTGCAGAGTCAATAGCTGTCAGAATAGCAGGTCTTGACCCTGAGACTTGGCCTAATCCTTAGCCATTATTTCTCAAGTGCGATGTAATTTTCATCACAGATGGTCTACAATCAAAGCTAAGCTCAACACAACTCATGTTCCGTTATGCTATGCTGCCTGGCTTCAAGTGACAACAGCGATGACACTTGCATATATCTTTAAGTAAAGAAGGGAGTGCAAGAAATATGGAAGATTACAGACAAGAAGAGAAAGAAAAAAAAACAAACAAACTGAAAATCATGACCTCAGAGGCAAGAGGCTCAAAGTTAATGGAGAAAGATGAGGGAGGAAAGAAGGGGTAGACAGTTGTGAGAAACACAGGGGGGAGGAAGACAAACAATATAAGGTCTTCTTTTTCCCCTCCAGTTAATGTTTATATATTGAAAAGCAAAAGAAAGTAATGCTGCATTTAGATAAAACCACTGAAGTTGTATTTTCAAAATCTGAGGTACAATTCACATTGTACAGACATTCAAGTGTTTTAAGTTGGGACACAATTGGCTTGGGTAAATTACAGAAAAAAATGGAGCATTGTATTATTCCAATGACTAATAGACAAAAACACACCAAGTAGCTAACATCTACAAGCTATATTTTTGATAGCAAAAGAAGGACTGGAGTCTTATTGGAAATTATTCAAGATTCCAAGACTTCAAACAATCGTGTGTCACTTACAATAAGAAACTGTGTTTTACTGTATGTTAGAATTTGGTAAAAATGATACTTTGTCAGACAAAATGTTTTGTTTTTTTGGTTTTTTTGCAGCAAGCACAACATACCTCTGCAAATTATTAATCCAGGCCAGGTTTATTTAGTTTCTGACTGACAAACCTGGAGATCAATCTACACTTTTGCGCACACACTCATATAAACACTGTTCTGTTAATTTAGATTAATAGGTTGATTTACAGGATTCATAAACGACATTCGTAACAAGAGGGATGCTTCCTTGCCTCCTGTTCAGAAACAATGGGTATGCTCAGATGCAGCAAATGTAAATATACCACACCATAAGCAGAGTCTGCAGGTTTTGGATATATCCCAAACCTAACAGATCATGACATTGTTTGAATAGTCATTATAAACAAACAAAAATGTGATAAAACCCCTAATCACTTTGGGACCAAAAGCACTGCATTTTGAGACCAATTCAAGAGCTAATGCTTCTTTTATCAACCATTTGTTTAATCACATCTGTGTCCCTTATGGGTAAATAGATTTGGAATATTCCCTGGCCACATTGATTATTCATTGAGCTATTTCTGTTCAGTTGGGGACTTTCTACCACTGCAAACAGAATCAGCATTTTCTGCTCCCTTAACAATATGTTCATGAAGCTTAACAATGTTGACTTTCAGTGTATTCTCCATGTATTGTGATGCTAGTTATTAGGGGGTATTGGCAGACTTGCCTGATGGTACTATTAGATCCCAAGGACACTGAGGAAACATAACAAGCCTCAAGAGATAACTAGAGCTCGAGAGTTCTACTGTGTGTGTGTGTGCCTGTAGTTGTGATCGATTCTGGATGCGCGTGCAGATGTCTGCATTCAGCAAAGGAACTGTCCTTGTGTGACAGTGCAATGCTCATCTGGACTGTGCATACTCAGTTTGAGTTTGTGTGTATCTATATTTATGCCTGCAACTGGGATTCTGATTTTTGTCACAGTTGTGGTATGCTACGTCTCCTTTACAGCATGTGGCTGCAATATTGTTATACAAATGGAATGCGCAACTCAACTTCGGTCCAGTTTCAGTCCAAACGTAACACATTTGGCTTTTTTTCGCCCTTATCTTTTGGCATGACAACCCTCTGGTTCAATTCTTTCCTTGAGAAAAAGGACAGCTCTCTCACTCATAGAGCATGAGCTGCAGCAGGGCTGGGAAACTTGACTCAAAGAGCAGTCTGTACACCCTGACCCGACTTCTTGTCGAAGCAATGCTCTGCAACCCTCGGGATAGTTGCATGGTCATGTGAGCCGCCACCGACCCATTTCCTCTCACATCATCCCATGGGGAACGTTGACACGATCTTGACAGAAACTCTGCTCCAACTGTTTAAGAGTATTTTGGCTACATTCACACTGGGGTGCAAACTGTTCCATTTATTAAATTTTATTTGCTCACTTGTGGATGTAAATGGATCTAAGGCAGCAGCAAAAATACCTTAGAGTTTGCATTTTTTTCTAATTTGAGTCACATACTCTTATCCATGCTAAATACTCCAACTGGAAGTACTTAATGATTGCCCTGACAATAAATTTAATGGTGATGGGCTAGTTTTCATAACATACCTGTAGCAGCTAGGCCAAGCAAGCATTGGTACAAGAAGACTGTGACAAACAAAATCTTGACAACTTGTTGGGTACTCGAGAAGATGCAAAATTCATTAACTAATAGGTCAGAAAGAGAAACTGGTATTGTTGGGTGTTTTTTTACATTTTCTCTTTATATATATATATATATATATATATAATTTAGTCACGTGTGAACTGCTATGAAACTACATATTGTTTACATTCTGGTGTAAGTTGAGCTCCAACATAAAAAAGTAAGTAAAATTGAGCTTTAAGGTCTTAAGTTCCAAAGTAACTTTTATAAATGTGTACATTCTTTATCATTTGAGGCCAGTCAGTTTAGGAGCATTTTTTTTTTGTTTGTTTGTTTTTTTTTTTTGTTTGAGAGTTTTGGTACGTGTGGACATTTGCAAGTATCTCTTGGCATAAATGTGTGTGTTTTGGTGTTTAATCCATCTCTTGCATGATTCTGCTTTGGCCCAAGGTCTTCATATTCCCCACAGGCCAGACTACACCTGTTGTGTGAAAATGTGCCAAGCTTTCATCTTCTTTCTAGAGGGAACACTCAGCTCATAGACAATAATGGCAAGTCTGGTCTGTATACTTTACTGCCCATGAGTGCTAAACCAAGTTCAGCGCTAAGTGTTTTTCATTTTTTTGTTACTTAAAAGGGGCAATACCTTATTTAGAATTGTAAATATGACACTGAAACACTTTTCAAGTGCAATAAAAACAGCTGGAGCGTATAAAATATTTATACGGTACAATAATCTAGACAAAGGATAATAGAGGTATAGCTCACACAAATATTTACACATGCAAATAGTTTGCCTATGCATAAATATACATACACATGCGTCATAAACCGTGTCCACATGCAAACAAGCAGACTCACACACACACACACACACCATATCCTGGTCAGGCAGGAGCCATTAATCTAGGCCTCTGTGAGGCTCAGCAGTGTACCATCCATCAGCATGAGGCTCCTGCTGCCACTGCCGTGCTCTAATTAACCAGAGAGACACGATGAGCCACTTTTAATAATCCTGCATGAGATGGAGAACATAGATTTTTAATAAGAAGTAGTAAGAGAAGGAGTTGAAAAACATGGTAAGAGATGGCTGGCATGTCTAATATAAGATAAGATAAACCACATCAATGGTTTAATAGTAAGCCTGAACTTTGGAAGTCAAACATTACAAAAAAGCTGTAAATAAACATTTTATATGATTATATGGTAGTTCATAATAAAACCAAGGCACAGATACAAAAAAAGCATCATTTACTTGCCTTTTCTATAGTACTATGTGTCCTGTGGTTATGTCAAAATTGTAACAAAGGGAAATTCTTACTATCTGAAATTAAAAGTACAGGCTAATCATTAATGGATAATTTCATACAAAGTCACTGTTCAAACATTTTATCAGTCAGAAATGTTGTTGTGCTTCCATAATAAAGTTATGTTTCGGGGGGAGAGCAATATTGCGTATTTTGTTCCGGAGGATTCATATGTTACATCTCTGCTTCTGAAGAGCTAAACTTTCTGACTGTGTGACATCACTGGAATGCAGCTCCAGGTTAAAGAGACCGACATATGACTCAAGGATTGCGGGCTGGAGACATAACAAAGGACTGTAAAGAAGATCAACATTGCATTTCAAAGAAGAAATTAAGGAGACAGAACCTCAAAGCTGGGTGCATGAAAACGAACTAATCAGTTTTGTAAAAAGCCAAGCTCCATGACACAGTCCTCCAGTCATGTGAACCACGTGAGCTAACACAGAGGTGAGCAAGCTTTTATTCTACATCAGACTACTGCCTTTGATCAGCCTAGTCAGCTGTAAGCCGCCAGTGACTAGCTCTGGCTGTTACTGCTCACTGCATTTAGCCCTGATGAGGAGATGCTAATGAAACAGATCAAGGGCTTTAGCCTTGCTGTTAGCTCTGTAACAGCCAGATTAATAATGACTTTAGCGGGACTCCTTTTTGCTCTTTTTGTCGTGACACCTTGGCAGGGTGAATCATGGGGAGTAAATGAATTTGCTCTGGAAGCTGAAATGTTGTGAGGGTGAAAAGAGGAGGCAGTCATACAGAGTGACTTGAGGAACAGTTTAAAAGGATGAGATGAAAGACCACTCAGAGACTCCACTTAACCACATACTAGATCTATAAATGCGGCTTGCTTTAGACTCTGCTTGGTCCTACAGGACCAGGTCACCCAAATTTTGTCTTTCACCGAGTAAATACGAAATTACTGACTGGAAATAATGAAGTGTAGGCAGTATGGTTGAAATTATGTTCAACTAGCCTGGCTAGTCAAAAGATCAATTACAGAAAAAAAAAAAAAATATTGGACTCCCCTTTGTGGATGGCAGTGCTGACAGACAGCCTCGCACAAAAAAGTCACACAAATGACCGAGGTGGACACATGACGGCACACAGAGCCTAACATGCTGCTTCATGTTAGTCGGTGACAGCAGAGGGGAGAAGAAGCTGACCTCAGGCATCAAGTCATTCAAAAAGACATTATTACATTCCTAATCAAGCCAACAAAATGGCTGACAAAGGGAGAAAGTAGGGGGGAGGGAAGGGGGAGATACATGAGGGATACAAATGAAGAAGAAAAAAAAAAACGATAGAGGCAGTCAGTGACAGCCAGCAATGCTACTTGAGATGCAATCATGCAGCAACACACGCACTCACACACACACATCTTCCTCCACACAATGGCGGCATTAGATCTGCGTGCCATCAGCCAGTCTCATCATACTGCAGTGTAATGTACCAATCGTGTTGAGAGACAGAGGGAGAGAAAGACTGACAGAGTTTTGCACACATATTATAACATTACGTATGGCTGCCTGCTCATCCAAGCTCTAAATACCTCTTTCGCTTGTCCTTCCACCCTCCCTTTTCCTCCCTGTTTGACACTAACCTCCTCATAATGCCATTCATTTCCCATCACGGCTCACCCTTCTCAAACTCCCTCTCTCTTTAACTCTCTCTCATGGTTTTTCTAGCCATCCATCACCATCCCACTTTGGTACCACCTATTTCCAACCTTTCAGAAGCATAACAGCTTGCAGAGCACAGGTGCGGCCATTGCTCAAAGTGTAAATCCAAGCTACGTGCAAATTAAGAGGGAGAAATTGTCATTTGGTTTTCACCCTAAGTTAAACTGTGTCACACTGCTATTCTTGTGTGGGGTTTAAGGTAGTCTCAGATTATAATCAGTAATTTGCCACTGGAGTACAGAGGGTGAATATGGCCTTACACCTGGAGTAAAGAAGTAAATTATTGCATGTTTGTTTGTGTATGGTATGTTTGTGCGAAAGCAGCAAATTGTGCCAAAGGTGATGCATGTAAGAGTGCAATCAAAGGCTTTGGGAATCTACTTAGAGTATGTTGATAGTATACATGTTTAGATATCTGTGAGTGCTGTTTTTCTCCTCTTTCCTTAAATAAGATACTGAACCCCTACCTGTTCATCCCTTGCTTTGCATGCGTGAAATGTAAAACGTATGCTGGGGGTATGTGGGGAAATGTGAATGATTAAGTTTGTGTGTGTGCACCCAGCAGCATGCGTGAGGCTGTCTTGGTGCCTGGAGATGTTTTGGTAGCAAGCACAAGGCTCACTGGCCAGACCTGGAGACTCTCCCGTTCCAATTAACCAACCCAGCAGCCTGCAGCTCTACTGGCCTTATCTGGGAGAAAAAGAGAGGAGAGGAGGAAATGATAGAGTGAGACAGGACATACAGAAGACTGAGAGAGGCTTGAAAGGCTAGAAAGCTCTAGAGTGAGAACAGGAAAGACAGATTACAGGGAGAACTTGCTCCACAGTCTTGTCAGATAAAAAATCTGCAGATTCCTGCATGCCCTGTATCCTTCAAATTCTACCCCTTCACACAAACTCATAGAGAGACTCTTTTTTTCCATATCCAACATCTTTTCTCCCATCAAATGAGGGTGAACCCTACTGGTAAGAAACAAAGACCTGCTGGTGCTTCACTATGAGTGAGGATGGACTATGTAGTTGCCAGTAGACACACGGTACTGTGTCTATTTTAGGTGGCAAGCCTGTTGCCGTATCAAAATCAAGATAACATTTTTTAACAAACCAGAGGAGTAACAAATATTCATACGAAGGCTCAACCAACCTCCTCTAAGCCTACAAAATTTTGGGATATGTGAACGAATTATCAAACCCAATGCCTTATGGGCATGATGCAGGCAATTTGAAAATGTCAGATAAAAGTTAACACTATGTTAGCAAAGCAACTGTAATTAAAACTAGTGTGAGAAAATATAATTCTCAAATTGAATTAAGAAACCTCCCCACTCTAATTAGAAAAATTAGAAAGAGTCTGTGTCATCTGAGCCAACAGGCTACACGTGTAGACCTGTTCAGCTGTGTGTGTGCAACTTATTACAATGTGACATGCACGTATGCACGGTAGTGCCTTACCATGCTACTCATTCCACTGGTATAGGGGGCTGTAGCCTAAGTACTAACAAAACCTAAGATAAACACTATTTTTGAGTACAGGCTGAACTTTTAAAGCACATACACCTTTATCCTTTAAGAGAATTTAAGAACAATATGGAATGACAACAATAAGAGGGGCTGCTCTGATGACATAGTCTACCTCTCAAAGCAAGATTGATGATAATGAGAAACTAGGATAATAATTATAAGCTGCCACAAATTTAAAGGAGCTGTAGTCACGTCTTTGATTATTTGGATAGTAACATTTTTTATTATTATAAATCATGTATATCAACATTCCAACAATAGATTTTAAAAAGCAATCAAAATGTGATCAAAGTTTATACTTTCTGCTCTAATTTAACAGGTCTTACAAAAATGCAGCACTGACTGCTTTTTTACATACACCCCCATCATTTTCAGAGCATAAAAAGTAATGGACAAACTAGGGAATATAAGGACAAATTTAAGCACTCAGAGACAAACCCTTTGCATCCAATATCAACAACAGCCTGAAGTCCCATGAACATCACCAAAAACTGATATTTCTCTTTTAAAGCTTTGCCAGGCCTTTGCAGCCTCTTTCAGTTGCTATTTGTTTGTGGATCTTTCTGTCTTCACTTTTGTCTTAAATAAGTGACAGCATGTTCAGTTTGGTTGAGATCACATAACTGACTTGCTCTTTGAGGTATATTCAATATTCTTTGCCTTGATAAGCTCCTGGTTTGCCTTTGATTTTGCCACATTTTTCCAGCAGAAGACACAGTGGACAAAGTTAATAAAGAATTTGATTGAGATATATTTTTTTGTTTTTAGATATTGGGGTATTATTATTGTGAATTGCTCAGGCCACAATAATAAAGAAGACACAATCTGATATTGTGGAAATTCTAATGCAGTTAAATCTATCTATTGTGGTTTACTTTCAAATGTTCACACTGAGGTATGGTGGCAACTCTGTCAAATAACATTCTTATTAGGCAAATTCTGGATTTATGAATTTAAGACTAAATGTCTTCTATTAAGTGCACTGGGTTTCTTTTTGGAGTGGTAGAGAGCCTAGGACCTTATACTAAGGTCTGTCTGACTGAACACACTGCCAGACAGTTTGTTTAAGGAATAGAAACAACTTGGTTTTAACTTAGTGAGGACTTATGTCTCAGAAAGAAGACACAGAAAGAGCAGAACAAAAAGAAGGAATAATTAAAACCACCAACAGAGCTTATGTGTACATGAAAATGTGAGTATTATTTTAGGACATGCTGGGAGGGTACAAGAAAGCACACACATACTACATAGTGTTTTGTCCTTGACTCAGGCTTAGATTTTGAAGTCTTCATTTTATGTTCGAGAAAATTCAAAAATTCAAAACCTTGTGTTATTCCCATGATGCCTCTTACGAATAACATTTGCAACTTCTTCATTGCTCTTTGTTTTGGAGTACATTCCGGCAGGGTTTTAAGACACACATTGCTTTTCAGTCAGAATAGGGACTTTAAAGATGAAACTGACTCATGGAAGTAATTGCCCCAGTCAGTGGAAGTAAGTCTAAGAGTACCATGGGCACCTCAGACTTGTGACTTGTGCAAACTTCATTTAGCTACGGTCACAGAAACAGCAGTTTATCCTTGTCAATGCAATGACCTTTCTGTGGAAGGTGCTGAGGCCCATACTATACTCCTGTTAGAGCAGTCTATCATGTCCCAATGTGTGGGAGCTCTCATCCTCAGTCCAGGATGGCTGCCAAACACACTTTTAGTCACTGTCCTAGATACTATTCCTCACAGATTGGTCAAACAAACCACAGAGGAATGAGACATCAGGATAACCTTATGACAGTGTTGGACCCAGATGGAGGGGCAAATATTTTAAAGGTGATAGAGAGAAGAGCCGTACCTCAGGTTTCTGCAGAGAAGCCAAAAAACACTTATGAGAGTTCTCCAGAAAGCAAAGCAGAGCAAAATGCAGAAAGATTACGAAGCTGTCTGAAAAAATCAGCAGACAAATCCCCTGTCTCCAAATCCCCTGATTTGTCAGGAAAAAAATACCTTATGTAAGGGCTGAGGATCCCACTCCCCCAAAAAACTCAAGGTTAAAAATGGTACTACCTGTTTAAGGCAAGGTTGAGAGGCTGATGCAGGAGAAGATAGTGTCTTATCTTTGACTAACTCTCAAAGTAAGATAAACTATCACATCCAGGAGGTGACTAGAAACTAAGACCAGTGTAGCCAAGGCCCTCTGAAAATTTAGAAATTAGGTTTTGCAGATAATGTACAAGACATAGAGGAGGAATACGAGGTGGATCCTCTACCACATAGAGGACTCAACTTTCCAAATCAATCCAGTGAAATGGACTTGTCAATATATATGGGAGGGGGAGGATAAGTTTATTCTCTCTCAAGAGCAGACAATGCTTTTTATGGTGTCCAATTTCAACAGATGATTTCTTGATGAGGTCCGTCTAGTTCCTAGTTTTCCTAGTTTTCAGACCCCTTTACCAAAGTATTGTTGGAAAATGGCCCCATCAATTTAGGAGAGCCGAGGCCTAATATCACACTATCTGAAGTGGGCTGCCCACCCAAAATAACCTCCTGTCTGCCGTCAAATAAGGGTTTTGTATGGATATCTAATCAGTGCTTCCAGTAAATTTAGTCACTTAAAGCAATAAACACCTCAGTACTTGCTTTATTGAGTGGATTGTTTACTCTCAGTATAGTGAGTACCTGAGTGAAGAGGGTAAGGCCATAAGTCATTGTAATGGTAGAGGTTTTTCAGGTTTGAGGCATCGAGATAAGTTCTACTCACCAAGTACTTCACCAAAGAGTTATGGAGGACAGAAAAAACAAATTTGACAGCAAAATAAGAAGACAAAAGATAGAAAGAAAAGAAAGTGAGGAAGACCTGGAGGTGGAGGGGCACATGTGGTTGTTCAGAGTGAACTGGCTGTGGTAAATGACAGTCGATTACCATCTTAAATATACTGTCAGAAAAGCAATTTGCCTTGTTCATCCCACGAGCCTGATATTTGCACCTTATTAGGAAGGCTGCCCTATATTTTAAGAAATGAACCTTCGTGAGCTTCCCTGTACTCGTACGTCATCGTTACACCTGTCCAAGAGAAGACGGTGAAATGGGTTGAAGAACAGTGAGAGATAGAAGACTGAAATGTGTGTGAGAGGCTAGTAACGCAGCCACATTTATAAAACAGAGGCTACATGAGTATTTTGAAAGTATTTGTGACATCACTGTGATGGACATGTTGTTTAAAGGATATAAAATACTCTCCTATAAAGAAAATACATTTTTACTCTGCAGTGTTAGAATACTTAAATGTCTAACTCAGGCAACAAGGTGTGGAGGAGGGAAAAATGATACAGAAGTTTTAATCAACTGGTTGAGTAAGGTTTTATTGACTGTCTGCAGCAATCAAAAATACCATAAGTAGCAAATCTTTTTTGTATGAAACCTGCTATTATTACCAACCTACTTAATGTTTATTGGCTTTTAAACCCAGCAGTTGGAGGATACAAACTTTAAAACTTTGAGACAAGAACACACAGATTTGTAAATGGAACTGACATTTCAATATCCCTGCTTAAGTTGATAGAGGGTCAAATTGTAACAAACATTTTAAAGGAATCATAAGAAATACAAGCACACCGGAGACCTGGGGACTGACAAAAGCAATAAACCGGGGTCTGGATATTCTGCTTTAAGTTCAAGCAAAGCCATTCCCATTGACATTAGGAGGCAGATATGATTACTACTAGTCAAGGCCAACCAATATCTGCAGTGGGTGAGCAATGTGTTTAATTTTACAGACCTTGTAGACTCTCTGAACTCATTATTGGCTTCTCAATTCACTCAGCACACTTCCTATGGTGGCATATTGATCTGGGCAATATGGTTGAAAGCAGTGTCATACAAAAGACAGCTCACCCAGCTCCTCTCGCTTGTACTCAACAGTATCAAGTCTGTCTCTCTCCAGTTCTCTTTTCTCTTTTGAGGAGGAAAGAGGGAAGTAACTAAGAATAACTGATGAAAAATGGAACTGACGCCACTCTGAAAACATTGATTCAGGTCTCCTTTCGTTCAGCTCTAAATCTGAGGAAGCGGGAACATGCACAGGCATGCAGTGCCGCTTTGTGACTCAGAATAAAAAAAAGTGGCAAAAATATTGTTTGAAAAGATACGAGGTGACACACAGCTTTGTGTGTGCCCATACACATATAGACACAGACACACACATGGGGAGCTGTGAAAAACGGGACAGAATATACACGTATTTGCAGGCTCTGGGCAGAAGTAGGTTAGGCAGAAGAGAGAGGAGAGGAGACACAGGCTGGAATGGGGGGACGACTGCCTCTGAGAATAAAGGATAAGATTATGTAAGCACAGCTTATGCTCAGTCTCTTTCTGAATAAGTGAAAGACAATACAGAAGGAGTTCTTTGATTATCCAACCTGAACTTGCAAGACAAAATGCATCCTCCTTCAAACAGCCTCAGTGGGGATATTACAGACAGGATAAATTATGACCCCTGAAAAAAATAACATTACACCAGCTGCCTCTGAGGCCCACTCAGTGCCTCAGGATTTACTACCCAAACCAAGTGGAGAAGCTAAAGACTTTGGTTCAGTTGATCGATACAAATTTTACAGCTATGACCTTGTAAAAATCCATCCATAGTGAGGAAGGTGTGGATGTTGTCTACAGCATGTTTGCTTACATGTTTGCATGTTTGATAACATTAGTTTGAGATGAAGTGAAAGGCTCACCCATTTATTAAGCATCATACCTGAGGGTACAGTTTGTTGCACGGGGAGTACACAAATGTGACACTGTATGCATATCATTTAAACTCAAGAAGCTGTAAGGAACTACATGCCCTATAACAAAGTGAATAATGAATAAGAGCAGAAATTACAAACAGATACTTGGGTATTCAGATAGATAGATAGATAGATAGATAGATAGATAGATAGATAGATAGATAGATAGATAGATAGATAGATAGATAGATATTTCTATCTGTCTTGTACAAGCTAATAATTAGAAATTCATACTGTTATGTTTTATTGTCTGTGTCTTCAGGTGAGCTGGGGGTCTTGTATGGGTCAACTATCGGTCACACAGTCTAATAAAGGTTAACCTGGGTAAAAAACAATAAATAAAATACAATAGCTATAGCCTTCCTCGTTGTCTTCCCATTACATAAAATCCTTAGTTTAAATGCGCTGACTGCTCACTGATGCAGAGAGGCACCTTTATTCCATACACACACACACTAACACATACTTTATCTCTCTGTCACACAGACACAATGAAGATAATGCTGCAGAATAATTGCTTGCAAAAAAGCTCTTGTATCTCCTCTTGTCTGCTTATAGATAATCCCATGCTGGGCTTTATTATCACCATTTCACTGTTGCATGTTTTGTAATTTCCCCCAAACCTGTGCACAGGCATCCCAGTAATCTGTAGAAAATCTGTATGGGAAATACAATGTGAGTTTGGAAAGAAAAAAAAAATCTGACATGCTGACTTCAGTTTACTTTATTTTCTTTCAGTGTGCTCTTCAGCATCTGGGGAAGGGAAGTAATGAATCATGTAAAGAACAATCATTTCAAAAGAAAAATTAACCATCATATTGTGGAAACAGAAATTCTAGAAACATCATAGAAACACAGAGAAAAAAGTGAAGTGTAATCATGTGTTGAAATAAATATGATGAAGTTACAAAAGATAACGATGGCTCACGATAAATGATCTAGTTCATCTGATAATCACGTTTGCAATCAAATACAATTTAAGATTAACCATCATAACACTGATCTGTGTGTCCCATCAGTGTGGTTATAAGATTGTTTTTTTAACGATTTCTGTGAAAAATGGTTTCCTTTAACTGAAAATGTATGAATAAATACAGCTGAGACAAACAGTACAAAAATACTTAAGAAGTAACATATGAATTCATTCATTTTATCCAACATATTTCTTGTCCATGTTTGCTTTGGTAAATGGGTGCAGTTTGGTATCTGCAACAGCAAGCACACCAGCTTTGGAGAGATCTCTTCCCTCAACAGGGTTTACAAACTGCATCAATTTCATTTAAAAAAAAATCCTAACCAGGACATAATAAAAAGGAGCCAGTGAAACAATGTTCCTACTTAAAAGGGTCACACAATTAAAGGATGATACATCTTAACATGTACATTCATATATGTATATTTAAAGACACACACAACTTGGGTAATCAGCTTTGCCATATGTCTGAGTAAACTAAAGCCAGAACACACTGTGCCCATCCACCAGCACTTAACTTACCATAATTCAGCAGAAGTGAGTTATTTTATAACTCAATTTACACTCCAACTACGTTAACTGGAGCCGAGCTGTCCCACTGAGAATATACAGCAGTCATAGTGGGAGTGTTAAATACATTCAGTGCCAAATGAAAGAGGGGCTGCTCAATAAGGAGAAAAATTATAATCTGGAGTATTTTTGGTCACTTTGACGTCACAATTATTTGACTTGATTACCTTACACTTGATTATGACGTATGGAGACAAGACATGAGCTTCGAGCTTTCATGTGCATAGGCCCCCTTTGATTTATTTGTATGACATATTAGAACCATCATGTTTCCAAACATTAAAAAAGACCAAAAAATAAAAGAAAACAAATCTAAAATTTAAGGCTTTTCTGCATTCTTTTTTGTTGCCCCTCAGACATCCCATTCCCAATCTCTTCCTTTCTTCTGCCTAATTTTGACCTTCAATTCTGTCTGTGCTAACTACTTTTTTAGCCTGACTATTGTTGTTCAGAGTTATTTTTTTGTTAAGTCAAACAGTGAGTCAAAATGTCATGTTTGCATCTTTATCCTATAATCCGTACTTAAAGTGTCACTGTCAAAGAGAGTTTGGGAATGTATTTGGTGGATATGTGACATCTTGGCCCAGAAGCAATGCCAATGAATTCTTGTCAAGTTGATACATGTCAGAAACACAGAAAAAAAAAAAGTATAAAAAAATAACTGAAATTTGACTGTGGCTGTCACACTGTAAGTCTGCAGAGGCTTCAGTTGTCAACCTGTGGCCAGGCAAAGGGTTTGTGTGTCAAATGTTATCTGGTTTGGACATGTACAATAAATAAGCAGCCTGAGTTGTTCACATTTCTTTGTGCACCCTTTGCTGTAGTGCAGGGTTCTCAGTCAACTTCTCTTCTCCTTTTGAATATGAAAGCATCCCATCATTTATCATTCATCATACTCCACCTGCTACTTCATGTATTTCTTTTTTCAGTCTTTCTAAATATCTCTCCGCCCCTGTATTCTCTCATGTTCCTGTCAGGCCTCCTTCTGTGTTTACTGTCTTAACCACCCAATAACCACAAGCAAGTTCCTACATCAACAGTGAAAAAAAGGCGAGGAGCCAACTGGGGCATCAGTGAACAGAAACAAGCTCTGTCTTTCATTTGAACCATTACCAGCAGAGTAAGGCAGGAAATATGAGTGGAGACGGAGAGAAAGAAGTGGGTGCAGACAGATGATAAGAAAGAGAGACTAAAGTGCTCGGTAAGAGCCCAAGTGTGGACAAGGGACATAAAAAGGACCCTTTTTTGTAATCTAATTTACAGCATGGAGGTTACATGTTATAACTAAGTTGAACAACAGCAACAACAACCCAGCCTGAAGGATATGAATTGATGACAGTGGCAGTACTGGCAGAAGAGGGAAGTTTTCTTGAGAGAGGGTACATGTGTGAAGAAACCTCTGGGTGCATGAATCTGTCTTTAATGCAAATTGGGTCATAGACATGGAGAGGTAAGCTGCGTATTGGGTGAAGATGGGATTTGAATGTCTGAGTGTACATTCCCAAGCGTTAGTGCTACACAATCGGGTACACTATTACCATGTATGCAGGTCTGACTAGCATATTATATGTGTGTGTGTGTGTGTGTGTGTGAGAGTGAGTGTGTGTTGATGAATGTGGGATAAAATACTAAAAGCATGGGCCGTATTGGGAGATAGTAGGTAAGAAAAACTGGGCAGGGAGAGAACATCCAATTCAATTTCAAAACGACGCGGCTCAGAGTACAAACACAAAGGCTTCATTGCAGGCAGATCCCTGTTGAAGGCTGAAGCTAATTCACCATCTTCAAGCACAAGGAGAGAGAACATTAGGGAAGGCAGGTGAGGTTTGAGGGGTGGGGAATGGGGGCAACAAGAAAGATCGGCAGGGAAAAGAGGTGAGGTGACATGGGGAGGGGGAGGGTGGGGAAGACTTTAGGAAAGACCTAGCAGCAGTTTGTTTGCTTTCAAGGAGAGGAAGAGTGTTCAATACCTACAATGCCACTAAGAGCATACTAATGCCCCATTAGAACAGAGCTCAACCAGCAGAGTTATGACTTCCATTATGGCATCCACACATGCGAGAGCCATGTAAATATACTGGAAATAAAAAGGTGTTAGCAGAGCCGTGTTATTGCATTCGTAAATCAGGTTACACATTAAGTGATCAACATTATAAATAAATGATTGGCTGCCCAGTGTATGGGTGGGACTACATTTATAAAGACTTGCTTGCTTATAAACAAAAAATAAGACTGTAAGATGCTGCCTCAATATTTTCTACTAAAGTAACACCCATCTACTCATGGGGACATCTTTTGATTGCACACAAAAACATACAGGAGGTGGACAATATAATATTACATTTCTATGAAACTTTCTTTGTTGATTTAATACGTTGTTAATTCACCTGTAAAATACACTTTGTGGGTATTATTTGAGTTGTTTTAATTTTGGGGGGTGTACTGTTTTGTATTTCTTAATATTTCTTAATTAAATAAGGGGGTATCATCCTAAAAACATATGCAATTTATTAAACTGGGTAGGACGGATTCATTGCTCAATTCTAGACAGGTAAGACAGCTTGGGGATATTTGCTCTATGATAAGTAATACTATGTTCATAGTAATTACTGTGTTGTGAAATCATCAGTCATTAAAACATGTTAAATATAAAAAAGGCAGTGTGTAAATGTTTTTTTCTTTAAAACTTTGTTGCAAGTTTATCACAACTTTCTATGCAGTAAAGTTCAACAAATAAAGACTTTAATTATTTAGTTATTAGGTAATTAAAGTTATTATTATAAGTTATTATAATTAAATCTTAATTACTTACAAATCCTTTAGTGTGCCTTGGATCTTTTTCAAAGGGGAATCTTTTTTTAGTCCAATCCATGCAATATGCCCTTCACAAGATAGAATAAGCACAGTACACTTTGTTTATGCATTATTACTGTGTACATTTCAATAAGTTAGGAGTGGGTGGATGACCTGTTTCAAGCTAGCACAAATTCAAGTATAAAAGTGCTTTACAATAAAATATGTAAATGGCCTCTGTCAACTCATATATGTTATTCTTCTGTTACATGTATACATGAAAGGATGCTACACTTCAGTTCGACTGTGTGTACACTTGTAAAGAAATCATAATGCCACAGAAAGTCTTGTTGTTGTTGTTTACATATAAGTGACTGAGGATTGGAGATGGCAAGTTGCAAACTTACACAGGGAAATTCCATCCTCCAACTTTGACTTTAATGCAGCGGAAGTCTTTATTAAGTCCATTTTAGATATACATTTTTTGGGAGGAAGTAACAAAAAAACCCTTTTCTGTATATTTGTATGTATTTAAACACCATACATACCATAGCTGCAGAAATAAAATAAAATGATGAAAAAATAAAATGAATTAATTGAGATGTCTCTTAAACAGAAAACTAAACATTATAAATTTTATGGAGACACAGTTAATTGCAGGTCTGTTGTTAGATTGCATTAGTTTAGGAAGAGTATACCTAATAAACTGTCTAATGAGAGTAAATCTATCAATAAAAATTTGTATCTATTGTCAATGCCTCTTTGTTAGTTTGGATGTAATTAGATCATGTAAAGGATTCTAAATTTTTTCAGTCAACAATGCTGAAAAACAGCCATGTGTCTCTTGAATTCATTGATTAACTCACGCAAGAGATTGTTGTCAGATGGAACCCAAAGAACCTTAATAATAGTGCTATTTGTTTCTTGAATCTACATTTATATGCTGTGGACTAAATGACTGTTTCCATGTAATAAAACATTAGCAGCGCAGCTTTTTCTGTTTTTGTTTCTTTTTGAATTGATGAAGGTCAATGGATACAGACCAACCTCCCTCTTTCCATTCCCCTCCCACCTGACACAAGCTGTGAAGCCCTGAAGCATAGTTTTACTGCAGAGGTGTCTGCAGTCTACACATGTGCAGACACACACACACATACTGAACACATAGTAGGGCAAAAAAAACAGGGGCAGACAGGACACTGAGGGCTGTGGTCCCAGGTGAAATGCTTCTCTGCTAAGTGTGAGTCGTCAGTTGTTGGGGGACAGGATGCTAAGACAGGACAGAGAGGGGAAGGAAGGAAGGAAGGAAGGAAGGAAGGAAGGAAGGAAGGAAGGAAGGAAGGAAGGGTAAAGAAAGGAAGGGCGAAGAAATAAAGAAAGAAAGAAAGATGTGCAGAATAGTGTCAGAGCAGATTAAAAATGCATGGCTTTGCTGTAGCTGGCGTAACAATGAGTGTCCTTATTCGTTGCCTGTCACCTCAGGGAACTCATGGGACAGAGTGGAGGAGGGCGAGGAGGAGAGAAATGAAACCAAAAAAGAGAGGCTATACCAGCAGTTAAAAGTAGAGAGCAACAAAAGAAAGAACAGATGAAATAGAGGAGAGTTGTAGGTGAACTCTGATCCACAGTAAGGCATGGAAAAGGTTGTTAGAGAGGGTTAAAAAAAAATTTAAATTCATTTTTTTTTTTGGGAGGGTGGGGAGGATTGAAAAATAATAACCTATATAAGCTCACCTGACCACCACACATACACACAAGCACACAAATTAATTGAGAGTTGTGGCACCCACAGAGTCTCAAAGTCTGATGATCAGGTATCAATAATGATCCATATAAAGCGTGGTGGGGTGTATGGCGATCACTATAACGGTTCAGTCAAAGCGAAACCCTTAAATCTAAACCATGAGGATGCACCTGAAAAAAAAAAACAACCTTGAAAAAAATCATTAGAAGAAACACAGCCTCAAATCACCACTTGGACTCAGACAATGACTTGGCCAACTACCTTGCATTCAGTCACAATATGATCAGCATGGCAGTAGAGCAAAGGCCATCTCCTGCAATAGCTTGTATGGTGTCGGCACAATCAGCACATCACATAGAAAACCAATGCTGAGAAGAAAAAGGTTTGACAGATGACAACAATCATCCGGGAGCCTTTCCTCAGTGACCTTGACAAAAAGGAGGATGTCATCTGTGCAATGATGAAAAAGCTCCCCTCCAGTGAGCAGAACGAAGGAAAAAGAAAAAGAAAAAAGGGGAGGAAGAAGGGAAGGAAAGATGGCCGGTGAGTTTCACAAGGGCATCCAAACAGCTTTTTAATTGCGTGTTGAGTAAAGCCAAGGCCACAGTTGTAAATAACCTGTGGGTTGCTGTAACACTTAGGAGAAAAGGGTGAATACATGTCATACACATGGGTGTATCAGTGTTTATGTGCCAGGGAGTTGCGATATGTAGCAGTATGTCTGTTAGGAGACAGTTATGCTGATAACACGCACATACTCGCACTCATCTTCACTGTCCTCTTTTGTTTCACCTACCTGCCCAAGACCACTACCAGCAATGTGACATTAATTGACTTCTGCAGTGCTCAAGGGTCTAAATCTCGCTTCCTCTGACTTAACTTATCCCATTTTGTTAACACATTAAGATTGACAGAATTCCTAATTCCATTGCAGGCTTTTAAATTTTACTACAGTGAATATTTAAAAGCATATAAAATCATTATCAATAAATGAGCAATGCTTCATAAAATAATTACACAGCCAGTAAAAATCTTTTTGAAGATAAAACCATTAATAGTGCATGACAAACTCTATAGCATTTTCAGTTCGAAAAACTACTAAAAAGTTGACTGTTACACTGCATGCTAGGTTTGTGCCTTCAAAACAGAAACCACTGTTTGAGCCCATGTCAGCTCCAATCAAACATCAGCATTTAACCCCTTTAAGTCAGCATTCATACAATCAGTATGTATCTACAGTCAGGCTAGGAAGTATTTGGACACTGACACAATTATTGTAGTTTTATGTCTTCCTCTAAACTTCACATAGTGACAGTGACCAGGATTGTTTTGTCTGCATGAATTGTTTGCTATACACATAATTTCAGCACAGACTTTTTCATTAGGTACGTTAAAATAGGCCTGTCTGTGGTTGAGAGAGCTCTGCTAGGTCTTTTCAAAATGGACTATGTCTGCTACCAAAGGCTGTGGAGAGAACATGGAAGTTTGTAATAGGTTAGAAGAGGTGTTGAAATACCATGGCAAAATAGAGAACCAGCAACAGAAGCAGATCCACTTTTTACTTTTTGGGTGAGTATTTGTCGAGTGATGACTTCTTATTGAGAAAATATTTTACTAAATTTGCTGTTAATGTTTATTAATTGTACCAAATCTGTGTGTAATTGGACTGCTATGTTACTCTTTTGTTTCCGGTTTGGCAAAGATGTTGATTAAGACTGCTGTTTAGATTGAATTATAAAGGGTCATCAATGGAATCACAAGTATTTAAGGCTCATGAAAAGGTGCAGGCTATACTATGAGATGAAGTCTTAACTTACAGAGTCAAAATATAGCCCTTTATTCATCAACAACTATATGTCAGTTTAAAAAAAAATATTTTGCTTGAATAGCTTTGGATTTTATAGGCAACTGATCATGCTCCACATGTAAGGTGAACATAGTTCAATTAGAGGTAGTGCATTGTTGTTCAGTAAATTAACCTGTGGGAAAAGCTCCTGTCATTATTATCCTATCATTCAAGTAATGGCACATTGGAGAGATCTGATACAACTATGCAAATGAGGAAGCCATGAAAATGGGAACCGCAGTGATTCTATTGCCTCTAATGAAACGGGGTGTCTTGCATAGCCAATCAAACCTGTCACCAGTAATTGGGTTCAATGACACCTGTAGGACACTCTGGCATTATGGTAAGCTGGTGGCTTTTAAGCTAAAAGGAGTGGACAACCAACTTGACACGGATCAATGTCTGTTCCTTGAGCAAGCAAATTACAAATGTCTGGCTATGAGGACCCACATGCGGCTTTGCATTATATGTTAAGGAGATTTGAGTCAGTTAGAAAGAGTGCCATCATGATATCAGCTTTTTGGTTGATTTGATTGTAGTACTGAGTCAGTTAAGGATATTTCAGTAGCACTGCTTCTTTTGCGTCGAACAATGAACGCATTGCCCTAGTGCATTGTTAAAGTAGTTAAAATTGATATTAATGATTTCATTAAGAATTACATTTGGGTTGTTTGAATCTGCCTATGTAGAAATGAATGGGAATTCACATAATTTTATTATCTTATTAAAAATTCTGCAGTAAAGAAACAAAAAAAGTTATGACAGATGTGGGCATATGTGCTTCAACAAAAAGAAAAATCTTCTACCATTTCATATAACCTTTGTGACCATTCTAAGGATGTTTTAAGAGTACAGTAGGTGCACTGAATACACCATAAGTCAGCTATCTGTGTGTGTGTGAAACCCTAACACAGACAGATAGCAGAAGACTACAGCAGCATGTCCATTAACAACCCCATAACTGGGTAGAAATTTTCACCATAGTTCTTAATCACATTACTATTTTGGTACAAAAATGTACCAGCTTGTGTGGCAGAGAGTCATCTAAGATTTACTCTCAAGAAGACAATCTCTCTCATTTGGTGCTTGCCAAGGGATAATTTTAGACCGTCAAACATCCATGGAAAAAGCCAGATATCAAAAGATCAATCTTTTGATCTAATCAAGCTTTATCAGATTATTTAAGTTGAGAATGATTTAGAGCGATTTTTTTTTAACACAACTCTTACTACCTCCACCCGCTGATGACCTACTACAACAAAGCAGCGTCAGAAGGACAAAAGATTTTAAGAGACACAGTAATTTTTACACAACATTATCAAATGTGTATTAACTATGTACAAGTAGTTCATTTGGAGTTGGAAAGCTTATTACTTTTTTGTGTTTGTCATCAGTATGACATTTATTTCTCTAAAGGTAATCAGTGTTTAGTGGTTCACTTACATATTTAGCTACAGACTCATGCGGGGTATCCGGTATTTCGGTTCAATATGAATAAATTAGTATTGATAGAATAGATCCTTTCATGTTAACAAAAAGAGTGAAAGGGCTGTTACCTCTTCTATATTTTAGTGGGATTCATAACAAACTAAGGTTAAATATTACATTAAACGGCTGATGCCTCGATGAGTCAACTAAATATGGTCCACCCTTACAAATTTGATGACTTCTTCTAAGACAAACTTACATAAGAAACTACATACTGCCACTGGATAAACACTTGTATTCAAAATGCTTTAAGGCACCCTTAAGAGCATATATTATAATTTTATGTGGCCCCAATAAGAATTTAGCATCAGCTCTCACAGTTAACATGTCCCATGGAACCCAACAAGTTAAAATGTTTGTATTTCTAAGTTTCTAGAAGACCAGCCTTGAATGTCAAACAGTTTGGCAGCTGCCATGTTTGTCTGGTATTTCTATCTAAATTTGTTGGAACCGGACCCGGAGCCAACCTCAAATATATGGCACTTATGGCTCTCTTTCCTCTACTGTGTGGAAAAGGCTGCCTCAAGGGGCAATGCTAATTTTGGTTAGGTAAGGAGGAGTTCTACATTTTGAAAGTTTGTGCTCTTACCCTTTGTTACTCAAACTCATTGTTTCTTTTCATTCTCATTTCTTTCTGGCACACACAATTATCAGTATCTGTAGATATATAGTAGTTGAAAGCACATGGCATAGAGTGAAAGCACAAAGACTGACGAATAATTTACAGATTAAGAGGTACTGCTGAAACCACAAGATCTAAAAGGAGAAAAACGTGCCAAAAGGCTTTTTGTATTCTTATGAACAATGCAGTAAGGATTATATATTTGTAGTTTTAAATCATGCCACAGTTTTCTTGCTTTGGAGTTCATGATGACTTATTATGCAAAGCAATGATATAATCTGGAGAGAAGTAATCTTTGGCATTTATTCATTTATCAGCATGCAATCTGAATTTCATTATTTCTTAAGAATCTCATTAAAAATATTCACGGAAAGCATGACCTTTTTGCATATTAACTCAAATGATATGATTTAATATCAGTTTTGCAGTAGTTTTCAAATTTCATAGATGGTGCTTTTAAGTCTATCCGGGATAGTGTGCTTGTTAGTTGTGAAAGAAGGACAATGCTAAATAAATTATGATAAAAAACCCAGAGACACAGATTTTTCTAAGCACAATGGAACATATCCCCAGTCTTAAATTACACAAGTTGATAGCTGTTGAGTTTACTTTAAGGCAGTTGTCTACACCCTATGGGAAAATATTTGTTTTGCAGTTTTGCATCTGAAGGCAACATTTAAGTCCTAAGGCAAATTATTTGAAATGAGGCTATCAAGATGTGATCGCATGTTTAGAATTTCAGTTTTCAGGAGTCTAACAAATATTTTGCATTAAGCAAAAAGAAACAGTTTTTTTGAAGAGTGCCTCCCTTTCAGAGGCTAAGTACCAATTGGGCAACTGACTGACAAGCAATCTAATGGACAGGTGTGGCCTGTTCCCGTGTTCTTGCATGACAGTTTAATAAAATTAATCATCTGGAAGGGATTCCAAGTGTTAAATTTGCATTTGAAAGCTATCCTGTGGAGCTGTCAGCATGTGGTGGAAAGCTGTGTCAATGGAAGTAATGGAAGCCAAAAACAAAAGAAAACTACCACACAAATAGCAATTTTTTGGAGTGTCCAAGTCAATATTTAGTAAATTCTTAAAATGAATGAACTTACTGGCAATCTCACCAACACCTAAACATGTGGAAGACCACAGGACACCTGAAGTGGATAAGTGGATGCTTTTGTGTGTGCCCCTTCACTAGATCCATTTCAGTCAAGAATACTCTTAAGGAGTTAGGCATGTTATTGTCAAAGTAAACAAATAAGTGAAAGGTCAATGAATCGAACTACAAGCTTTATGACAAGGTACAAACCAATGGCAACATAGAATAAAAAGGAAGATCACACTACACTTAAAGCTTTTACATCTTAAAATAGCCTGTCCAGTTATAGAACAAGGCTCTTTGAACTGATGAACCAAATATTAATTGTACCAGAATGATGGGTAAAGAAAGCATGAAGAAGGAAAGGAATGACTCATGATCTAAAGAGTATCACATCATCTGTCAAACATGGAGGAGGCCCAGTTATAGCATGGACTCGTATGGCTTCCTGTGGATCTGGGTCACTAGTGTTTGATTATGATGTCACTGAAGTCACAAGATGAATTCTGATGTGCATAGGGCTAAACTATCTTCTCAGATTCACCCAAATGCTGCAAAACTGCTAGGACGGAGCTCTACAGTTCAGATGGATAATGACCCAAAACAGAATGGGAAAGCAACCTAAGAGCTTCTCAAAGCAAAGAAACAGAATGTTCTTCATTGGCCAAGTCTTTTACATGATATAAGCTCAAATGAACATGGCCTTTACTCACCAAAGACAAAATTGAACACAGGAAAAAACAAAAATGAGCAACTGAGAAAGGCTGCAGTAAAAGCCAAGCAATGTATTTCAGAGGAGGAAATTCAGAATAGAAATATACAGAAATGTCCCTGTGTTAGACTGAAGGCTGCAAAGGACCTTCCTCTGAGTACTAAAAATAATCCTTTTATTTATAATTGTGTTAGTTTGTACAATTTCTTTTGACCCTTAGAAAATGCAGGGACCATGTGTAGAAATTACTAAAATTCCTAACAGTTAATGCAATATTTTTGTTAAAACAATTTAATTAAAACTAGAAGTCTGCACTGAAACCACATCTTGAAGCTTCTTTTTAAATCCATGGGGTGGTGTAGAAAGAAAATTTATACTGTGAAATTACTTATAAACCCGTATGTAGAGGAAACGCATCTTACATGGACAATGAGATTTACTTTACACATAAATTTGTGTGACAACATCACTGCTTTTACCAACTTGTGTAACAATTCAGTTAATACTGACTATCGGCAATGGCAGCAACTGCACCCCAGAACAGTGTTCTATCAAAGTTTTTTTGGTACAATTATTAGCCCATCAAAACTACACTACACTACACTACACTGTGTGTGTGTGTGTGTGTGTGTGTGTGTGTGTGTGTGCATGTGCATGTGTGTGTATGCGTGTGTTTATGCGTGCATGCGTATGTTTATTCTTGTGGGTTATTTTTTCTGATAGCTCTAAATTATTGCCCACAAAATTTACCACACAACCGTCATTCTTTTAATTTCAGTATGTGCTTAATGTGGCATGCTAAATGAACACTGACCACACTGCACACGATGGGATTCCATAGTTGATATAAAATAAAGCATGGTTAGAAGATGATGGGATAAAGGGCAGGCAAGAAGGTGAAGGACTGAAGGAGAATATAAAAGGAAGACAGAAGCCTGGGGCACCAAGAGGAGCTACTGCGGGAAAAAGAGATGTGGATGATTAACGATGCCAGCTCCAACTGGATGAAAACGTATGAGCCCTGTCCGGTTTGCACTGCCGAGGAGATGCAAAGGCAGAGATATAAGCCACCGATATTGACCCCAAGGCAAGAGGTCAGAGCTGACAGCAAAGCAACAGTCCTTTGGGGCCCTCTTCCTCAGTCCTCATCACAATCATCTTCTCTTCCTTACTGCAGAGTTACTTACAGCAAATGTCCCTCTTAAAGTAACAGTCAGACTTATCTAACTGGTCTCCATGTTTCTCTGATAAATCAGTGCAAATCTGCTTGTATTAAAAACACAGTACAACCTCTATGCTTAAAAAAGGGGATAATCGAGGATGATGTGAGGGTAGACATCATTTTTCAACATAACTGCCATTTGACTTCTTAGTCTAAGCATGTTTGGTTGAAAGTAATGAAATTAAATCATTAATTGAAGAGAATCAAAATTTCATGGAAGTTGAGGCTTCCTCAGAAATGGTTGCTGAAGCAGCTGCTTAATCGATTGATCAGTGGCTTTCAAGCTGATGGACTTGATTAATTATGCAATAGGATCTTTTAACGAGGTAAAGTGCCTTGACTGGAGGCCACAAAGTCAGGCTATAAAACTATGTATAGCCTGTCTAGCCTGAAGGATAATGCATACTAAAATTAACAATATTCATTTTTAAATGCACAGAAGAGCTCCTGTAGACCTTCAGGTAAGTGCTTGTATGTGCAAATGTTTCATTAACCTTTGACCTCTGAATGTTCAAGTTGTACAACAGAGACATGAACCAAGGCTCATCCTGATCTTTTCTGTCTGTGACAGGATTTATGCTTGTTGCATCATTTCTTTGTAATATTGATTTTATACACTTCTTGCCATATTCCATGTGTCATTTGCAGACTGAAACCTTGTATTTTTTTTCTACATAAGACATGACAAGGAGATACAGTAGAGGCAAGACTTTCTTACCATAATGTTAAATACAGGACTGCTTCTTTAGTAGGGGTGAGTGGGCAATAATCAGGAAGTGCAGCATTAATCCTATGGCCTGAAGTCAAGTTGGCACAGTTTGGTGTGTCCCTTGCTTTCCCAACTGGATTACACACACACACGCACTCTGACATGTATGACTAACAATAGCACAACATTCAATAATCCTTCCCTTCATTGCTCAGCCTGACTTCTCTCCCTCTCTGCTGCCTTTCCTTACTTAAACAACTCTCTCATATCTATTCCATTTTCTCATCATATCTAAAATATATCGATGGAGGACATTCCAGAAAATGGATGTCAGAAAAAGCAAGAAGGGTTAGCATAGTAAAGGTTAGCATAGTAAAGATGCAATGTAATTGCCTAACAACAAAAATGGTTTGTGTTTGGCTTTAATGGCGCGGGGGCTTCTAAGGAACATAATTGAAGCATTTTCACCTTGTTTTCAGCACTTAATTGTGACAGACTGGCACAATACCTGACTGCACAATAGATTTGTGTAGGAGGCTGTGGTTTTCTATTTCCACTGGGTATATAGCAGGCATCTGGACTGTGGTTTAATTAAAAAAAACAAGTGTTATTGTTGATGTATTTACAGCAAAATCCAATTACAGATATGTATTCTACACTCCTCTCTTTGACCTAGGAGGCGTCGCTTGAAATGGCTGTGAAATACTTTAAATAAAGGTCTTCTGTGAATGAAAAATGGAGACCAGTCCTGTGCTTTCTCTAGTGTCATGTTTGGTGCAGCTAAAACCTGAATAAATAAAACTTTTTTTTTTTTTTCTCAGAAAATGAGCAATAAGGATGCAATGTCAAATACATAGAGCTAAGAAATGTTATTTCAAACATAAACACACACACACACACACACACACGCACACACACTAGTGTGGCTTCCTCTGTCAATCTGGTGTACAAGGTCTGAGTAAGGATAAATTTTCAGATAATGATCTAAAGTTTCCATTCCATCTGGTTCATCCAGGGGTCACCTCTACCTAAACACACAAGCACGCTCGCACGCACACACGCACACACGCACACACACAAACACTTTTTTTGTTCAGACCTTACTGCTATCGCCAAATCTCACTTTAAGCCTTTGATCAGTCCTCTAACTTTCAATACCCCCTTCAAGAAACTAATCAATAGACATGCCAATACTACACTAGAGGTATTGCACTACTCAACAATCTGTCCTGCTAAATCAAGTTCAACAAAATGACCTAAATGCACAATGGCCAGCAACAAAATTTCAGAATTTTCCCTTTTTACTTTGTTTTTTATCATTGTGAAATGAATGACGTTATATTTTTGAATGTTTTTCATATAGATAAAAATATGGAGGATTGGGCTATGGGAAACTGCAGTAGCTGTTATTAAAATTTCCTGATATTAAATAGATTTTAAAAAATTCACTAAAACACACTTTATAATTGACAAAGAAAATGTTCTTGCACTGATTGCAACAACAATTTCAAGTTTTAAAGAACAACTCAACATCTGATTCTAAACATGTCAGACTGCATAAGAAGCACTTATGTGGTCAGAGCCTAAATATTCATCTTCATAATTTCAGCTTCATTTATGTTCCTTTTAGTCTGTGGCTTTACCAAACATGATGCCTCCCCAACAGTGAGTTCAGTTAATTGAACAGTGGGCAACGAGCAGGTTGAATAAAAGATTAGATATAATGAGAGAAGAGTCTGTCTGTCCAATTATAGCTTTAATTAAAGCCAGAGAGGACGCCAGAGGCAGCGAACCCGTTGGCCAATAAATGTAAAGGTTATCTTTCTGTTGGACGAATAGAAAAAAAAAAAAAATCACTGCTTTTGCTCACTAGCATATGTCTTCTCCAGTTAGTATGTGTTTACATGATCAAACATTAAAAACTCCCGAACTGACACAGCTAGTAAAGTCAAGATAGTTAGTTGTTTTGGGTGCTGGGATTTGTATAAGGGCCCTTTTCAGATACCTTATCCTCATAATGCTTCCTTTCTTTAGAGCAGAACCTTGGCAGATCTTTGAGGTAATACAACTTAAAAACTGATATAGAGGCTGTCTTTACATTAGAGGTTATCAGCTCACTTCAGATCTTCATCTCAAATACTGACCCAGATGTCCAAAGTAAACCTACCAACATTTGTAATTTGTAACGTAACTTTATTGTCATTTTTGGTTCCTGCAACACATCATCACTACTTAAGCCTACAAACCAAGTGAATCTAAACTCTCGGTCATAGGTAAAAATCAAAAAAGGCTTATATGTTTGGCAACAAAATTATGGGTTTATGCAAAACTAGTTTGTGGACTGCTATAGATATCGTGGCAGCAGTGGAACCTTGCAAAGACATCAAAAGGAGCTCAAGCCACCAGAACACATGCTTAAACTGAGTGCCCAAGCAAGATGTGGATCATTGCCATAGATCAAGCCATAGGGCCAATAACTATGCAGTGACTGCTAATTTATACTGTCTCCTCAGAAGAAAAGACCTAAAAATTCAGTTCCATCCAGCAAAAAATTACAATTCTGGCATCCTGATACTCAAGGGCTTATGATTACCCTAGAGAGTTTTGATTTTACATTTTTTTATTAAGGATTTTTATTCAATTTGTATGATTAATATGAGCATTTCGGAAAACAGCCATGCCTTTTCCATTGCAAACTACCTGACTATACTGAACTGCTTTTGCTGCCATTGAAGTAAAGCTTTTTGAGTTTATGAGATGCTCTTGAATGCACCATAGAGCTGTCCCCGTGGATGTGAAACTGACACACACAGACAGCAGAGGACAGAAGCCTGTGCCTGTAAATGAAACCAAAACACAGAAGACACTCTCAGTAAGGTTTTATACTAAGTTACTATTTTGGCAGAAACCAAACAGGTGTGGATAGCCCTCTGAGATGTCATGCTACTTTCAAATGATTTTTTTCAGTCCCAACAAAGACACATGAAAAGAAATTGCCTCACAAAAACAAGTGACCCTATCAGTTTCAATGGGTCTGAGATATCCTTTGGCACCTAAGACTTGTGACTTGTGCAAACTCCATTCAGTTGTGGCCAAAGAACCTTCTTGTTCACCCCCCTCAAAGCAATGACCTCTTCTGAAGAATGTGCCCAGGCACATACAATATTCTTGTTAAGGCAGTTTGCCACTGTCCTAAAGTGTAAAAGCTCTTATCCTAAGTCTAGGATAGGTGCCAAACATGCTTGAAGTCTCTTTCCTAGACGCTATTACTCACAGAGTGGTCAAACAGACCAAGGAGGTAAACAAAGCAATAAGATATTGAACATGAGGGTAACCTAATAGCAGTGGGTAACACATATTAAATGCCATGAAACATAAAGTTTATGAAAAGAAGACAGGTCCTCTAAGGTTTCTCTCAAGAAGCTGGACAACATCTTTAGGTGTTCTCCAGTAAGCAGACAGCAAATCAAAGTAAAATACAGAAAGCTTAGCAAGCTGCCTGAAAAATCAGCAGACATGTCCCCTGTAGTATTTGTCAAATATATTGAGAAACTAACCCCTTATATAAAGGTTAGGGATTCAGCTCTCCCCAGAACCTGGGGTTGAAAATGGTTAAGAGCTAGGTTTAGAGGCAGTTATCCATTGCATATGGCTCAGAAAGAGAAAATGGCTTCCAACTTTGAAGGGTAGTCCTGGGGAAAAATGAAAACATCAACTTGGGAAATGTGTTCAAACTAGAAAATACTAGCCAGGGATATTCTCATAAATGGAATGAAAAGTGCTAGAAATGTGTGACCCTGTACTGCTGTAAACTACCAAAGTACCTAAAAAGAAATTAAAAATGAAATCACAAGAATTTTCATCTTTTTTTTTCATTACATTTTTTTAGTGTTAAAGATGAAGTCAGCAGGCTGATGCACATACTCAAGGTGGACTCCAACTAGAGGTGTTCAACATGAGTCTAAACTTAGCCACCCAAGAATGTCACACTTTTAACTCTTCTAACTCTTCTAACTATTCACCATTGTTCAAATCTACAAAATGTGAGTAAAAGCACAACATAATTAGAAATACTTATAAACACAGTTATTTGCAGAGAGATTAAAAACAGAAAAGAAAGCTTCTAAAAATATTTTTCAGCATGCAAGAAACAAATGTTTTGTTTTGTTTTTTCCAAATAATTGAAAAGCATATTGCTAACAAGGCAGCACTAACTAGCCTGGAGTTTATTGATATTTAAGTTTTGTCGTCCATTCCTAAATTGTTCGAGTTATCTGAACACACTCAATGCAAAATCTCCTGACCTTTTGTCATTCTTACACCAGTTCCCAAAAGTGTTCCCATTTGTTTATTAGGTTGTCTTTTTGTCATTTGAGATTAAACTCATTAGTATTTGTCTAGGGATAAGTGGTGAGCCGCAGGCCAATCGAATGTCTTATTCCTAAAAGGTATTCTCACACGATGTCGGTCATTTCATGCTCATGTGTGGTAAACCATTTTACACGTAATCACACAAAAGGATGAGGGGGCTGCAGTGTGTTTGTGGGTATGTGTGTCCATGTGAAGAAGAGCAAATGATTCAGGCCAACCGCAACACCAACCATTCATTCACAAGCTCAACGGACTGACAACCACCATGTTTCATCTCTGATCAAGATAATCACTGAACAAAAAAAGAAAGAGATTATCTACAAGATGAGAAAAATGGAAGAATGTAAAAAAAAGGCAGATTGTGTGGAGGGCCATCATGCCCAATCCATATTGATGCAGTACTCAATAATGTCCCTCTCTAACTCAATACATGTGCTTATGTTTCAAACAGCTTTAAAAGCTCCATCTTAAATTTTTATGATCAGTGCCCTCATAAAATTCACAACGAAGATATTTCTCTAGGGAGGCTTGCTGACTTGGACATAGCCTTTATAAAGAGGAGCACGAGCCAATGAACTTGAAAGACAAAAGAGCCAAAAATGAAGAGTGCCTCTATTGTAAATAAAACTTCAGTTTTGATCAAATAAGTTTTCCAGTACCTCCACCAGTGACCATCATGGTAGGACCATATAGAAACCCTTTAAGAGAAAGAACTTTGATCAGTCCTGTTTACAAAAACACCTTTTTAACTGGTATAATAAAAATAGTAATGTGTAAAATATATTTGTGCAATCAAATATAACACTGGCCTTAGTAACCTCTTAACCATTTTTTTCCCCTAATGCAATATTTCAAGAGTCCACTAACGTGTTACTGTTATCCTGATTTTCAACAAACAATGTCTAGAGTATAACATGTTTGCTCAAGAACTTGTCAGGCCTCTAAATTTGAGTTTATGTACCACACAGACATTCTGTCTAAGCTTTCTGTGGCTCAAATTCCCAAAAATTGTCTATCAGATTAAAAATACTATATTGGTCAAACCTCAATAAAGCCATACAAATCCATATGATTGGGCGTATTGAGGGCACATTATGTAAATGAGTCGATTATTACATGGTTGGTCTCCACATCATGTAGTACACTGAGTAGATGCGACCTCGAGTCACCTTTGTTTGCCCCCTGCCAGTAATTTGCAAGTATGAGGGAGAGTCCGGCCAAGCGTGTCGCAGAGTCAGGGCAAACACCCTCCACCCACACATAAATAAACTCATTAATAAAGTGGCTTCCACACTGTCTCGCATTCCATCAAAATGCAAAGTGCTGATTTGGATGTACCCTCAAGGGCGCGCTCCATATTCCACTTAATTATTGCCTCAGCGTTTAGTGCCCTTCTCTTTTCCCATTCTTTCCCCTTGCTCTGTCTTTTTCTTTCCCATTCACTCCATTGCTTATTTACTCTGACCAACAATCTCAGTTTCCCAATCAACTTTCATTTATTTATAAAACAACAGAAAAGAGAGGGAGAAAGAGATATATACTAATGGTTTAAGGGAAAAAGATTATGAGTAAAAAGTAAAAAGTAAAAAGAGAAAGGTAGCAGGTGTCCATTTGCCACAATACAAATCACTGCATAATCCTATAAGCCCTCACCAAAAGCTGACAAAGGGAGGCTGGAAGAGAGACAGTTCACAGGGGTCATTCTTTATTTCCATTCCAAACAGGATGTAATTGGGCAACAGACGTGTATGTTGTATAATGATGTTGCATCATTCATTGTTCTTATTACTTCCTGTATTTCTCTTATTCTCTACCTATCCTATTTAATGTCACAGTCACAAATTCAATTTTCTGTATACTAAATCCAAATGAAGTTTGCTAGGTTCACTTGCTGATAGGCTTAGAAATACTGAAAAAAAGCAGCTCCTCTGTGGGCAAGCTGTGAATTTTACTGTTGCATCATTTATAATTGTTTTCACAGATATAATTTTAGTTTTAGGGTGTCAGTGCATTACCATACTGATTCTGGATCTGACCAAAAACTGACATATATCCATATGGAGACTGGCAAGTAATATGTTTAGACTTTTTTAAAAACTTAAATAAGGTAGACTATTTGGAGTGTGATAAATTTTGGATACGGAATATGTTCCACAACTTTAAAGTCGAAACCCAAAAGAAATAACTCGTATTTCAACAACTTTTTCACATTCTGTCAATAAAGGTAAAGCAAGGGAAAACCTAACAATAAAATATATTTACCTTAATTACTCTCTCTCTGACCACAAGCAAAAAGGCAGAGGGAAAGCTAGTGATGGGTAGAAAGTGGTACTGCTAGAGGAGATGTCATCAATACTGGTAGGAAGGCGAGCAAAAAGAGGACTGAATGCTGAGGTGTAAAAGTGTGTCTTATAGTCAGACTGCTTCTCCACAACTATTTCACCCTCAGTTAACACAAACATCCCACCATTCTAATTCTCTTTGCTTTTTCCAAAGTACAGACTATTAAAAAAAAAAAAAAAAAAAAAAACACTTTCTTGTAGTTCTCATCACTCTAACAGCCAAAACATTGACGCAAAGACAGAGGTCACTTGGATTGGCTGTGAGAGATGATTACAAAAACAAATAAAGCATAATTTTGCAACCTAACTGTTGGCACAAGTAGATGTGAACACAAAGTGCCACAAGCACTTGTGGCACTTCCTTCTGAGGCTCAAGCAGAAAGGAAAGAGAGAGAAAGGGTAAGAACTGCTTTTTAGAATGAAATGCTCTTCTGATGACCCACTGGATCAGCACACCCACTGGCAGTATGAAACAGGAATTAGGCCAAATAGCTTTGAAAACTCTTCCACTCTGACACACTTCTGTTGTGCACTTTTTTCTTTTTCTTTTTTCCCCAATTCAAACTTTGAGCAATAAAAAAAAAAAAAAAATCACAAGACCAAAGCTTTACTTAAAGGGATAATGAGACATAAATTTAAATTTTATTTCAAACTAATGTCTATACATTTCACAGAAATCTTGTCTGATTGCCTTAATGAAACAAAAATGAGCCTTGTGATGCAAATCTGCATGAAAAAAAATTAATAGTATTCATATAGGCTTTAAGCAGGTCCCACCGTATGTTGTTTGAAACTTGGATCCATGAGTAGAATCTGATTTCACTTTTTGATTCAAAAAAAGCATTGAAGAAGGCTAAAAATACCCCACACACACACACACACACACACACACACACACGCCCGCGCGCACAGAAAAAAAACAACACATCTCATGCCAAGCCATCCACCCACCTGCCCACCCATATACATGCAAAACACTGCCATTTATGCCACACACAAACACTTCACAGCATGACTGTGCTTGTGCCAAAGACACTACAGTGTTGTATGTGTGTTAAAACAGATAATGCAGGAGAGAACAGGAGCCAAGCCCAGCAGCTGCTGTCTCCTCCATGCCTGGGGGCTGATAAGGGCGGCTCTGAGACCTGTGACCCCAGATGCGCTGTCTCATTCTGGTCTCAGGGAGCATTTGAGGGTTGGCCCCTCTAGTCATGAATTATTCCACGTCCATGCCTCTGTGAGTACCTGTAGTCGGCTCTGCGGAGACAGAGTCAAGGGGCTTTGACTGACAAAGCCTTTGATCCCACAACAGCCATGCACTCTATGATCAGCGCCTCTCCAAAGGAGGGAAGACCAGAGCTCTCTTGACACTTTCTTCCAGTGAGCTCTCTCGCTAAGACCTTCTATCTCTTTCTCCCTATCCATCTATCACTCCTTGTGTGAACTTTGAACCTTGTCGTGTTTTCTCCTTTCTGTCCATCATCTTGAAACACTAGCTTTGTTTTGGATTATCTGTTAATTTAAGAAAGACAAGAAATTTTACATCAAATGCATCAAAAAACTAAATTGCAGTCTGGACATAGTTACCTTTATTAGTTAAGTTAACTATCCATGTGCTACATATAGTAATTCAAAACGAACACAGTGCTCAAAAGTGTTTTTCATATCAAGGCACCATGCTAAATACTATTATTATTATCAGGAGGCCTCTTCTTACAAGTGTTTATGAAAGCATCCACAGTAATACTTTTTACAGTGAGGTCCTTCTCTCATAATTTATCACCACACCTTAACAGCACAAAGCACAATATTTTTTTTTTCTGATTCTCCCAGCGCTTACCTTTAACTAAGTCATGTACAATACAAGTATCAGTTCATCTCTGACCCAAACTACCGTTGTGCATTTTAATTCCAACCACTCTCCATTTACAGGGCTTACATTCACAGTCCTGGCTTGTTCAAGATTACATATGCTTTGATAAAGACCACAGCTGCCCAGTACTGGCAGTTGTCTCTGTGCTACATGTGGAGCTGCCTGTGGACAAAGTATAAAGTTATCTTTTTTCCTGCTGTCATATTCACTGGTACAATTACACCAATTTTTTTTTTTTTTTTAATCAAGAATGTTGGTATAAGATTATAAAATGTTTCCAGTCAACTCTGAAAGCAATATGATGGAGAAAATAGTATTTAACATCATACTGTACAGTCTTCATGGGTGATGTGTATTTCAGTGTCCTGACACATATATACATATTACCGTATTTTCCGCACTATAAGGCGCATCGGATTATAAGGTGCACCTTCAATTAATGGCCTATTTCAAAACTGTTTTCATATATAGGGCGCACCGCATTATAAGGCGCATAGAATAGAAACTACTGTAGT
>JAQMCX010000039.1:3560103-3621881 GCA_029814765.1 Acanthurus leucopareius
TAAGGCGCACTGTCGGTTTTTGAGAAAATTAAAGGCTTTTAGGTGCGCCTTATAGTGCGGAAAATACGGTACATATATTTTACACCAAATCCAATTCAGACTCACATATCTAAGTATATTCCAATAAAATATACCACATGAATATTTGTATGTAGCTAAATCAGATATGTTTGCTATAAACAAACAGCAGCTTGTTAGAGGTGTAGCGAATTCAACTGAAATATAATGCAACTTTTGACCCAAAATTACTGTGTTCATTTCACTCTCCTCCCTTGTTGGCATAATTAACTAAATCTGTGGTCACCCACTGTGTGTTAGAAACTCATTTTAGTTTTTGTTTGTTTACTTTTGCAAGCACAATATGTTTCAAAACACAAAGAATTGTAAATGGACTACAATTAAATTACAAAATAATAAATATAGCCCATATTATATATTCCCATTGGCAAATATATAAATGAATAAATAAATAAACAGCATGTGCTCTTTCTAAATGCCTGTGAATACACTTCACTCTTACACATAAATAGCCATATTCTCTTGATACAAAGCTTGGCCCACATAAAGGTGTGAGTATGTGGAAAAACAGCACACAGGTAAATCCTTGGGGAGGAAGAGTAGAGGCTGCACTTGGCTGAGGATGGGGTGTGGGCGTAGTAGGTCCAGTGTCAGCATTTCTCACTGATAGTATCTGGGTAGCAGTATCATGCTATCAGCTCAAAGTGCTTGGTTTTGTTTGTTCATTTCACTTGCATGTTAGCCCTCATAGCCGAGGGGGACTTTGTCACAACCCCAGCCCCAGCTGCATGGCCCGATAGCAGGCAACAGGACAGGGCTAGAGGGGTTCTGCTTGAGCTGCTGAAATGGAAGCACTGCCAAACATGAGGACAAAAAAAGGCGATGGGTGAGTGCGTGGGCATATGCTGCCATTTTAGAACATTTATCCAGTGCAAAAAAAACTTTAAAAGTGCACATTAACATAAAAAATGTTATACTAAATGACTTAAAAAGAACTGGATACATCACATCTCCCTTCACTCCTCCCTTGATTGAATCTTCTGTGCTCAATTAAACTTTACAAATGCAAGAGATGCTCTGTCACAGTATTCATGAACACCACAATTCTTGCCTTATCTCAACTGTGAATCAAAAGGATTCTCTCATTGTAACAACAAAAGTCTACAGTATGCCCTCAAAGCTAACAGCTCCTTAGAGTAGCACCAGTCTGAGATCACCATCACTATTTAAGCAGCACAGTCAATTTAAACAAACCTATTTCTAATGGCCTGATCTCTTTTCAAGGTGAGCAGCATTTATAAAATGATAAACACAGGAGACTTCCCTGGTTTTCTGGAGAACAAATGACCATAATCAATATACTGTGAATCATGTTCAGAGTCTTATAAGCTTACTAACTGTGAGTTCAATGCCCAGTAAACAAACACTCCATACTACAGGGGGTTGTGAATCATCCAAACATATAAAATTAATGTTTGATACATTTTTATTAATCTATTTATCTATCTATTTATTTATTTTTGAATACAGATATTTCTAGGGAGAATAAAGGCTCTTGTCAAGTCAATCCATTAATAAAAAATTCCCTAACATTGCTAGTAGGTTTTCTCAAAGGCCCTGTTGGTGCCTGACTGTGGGTAGCACAATATCACTGCAATAAATTGTATGTTAAAAGAGCTTCATTGTGCCCGATCATAATGATGGCCACAGGATTGTATGGCACTGCAGATGTGACCTCCATGTTCCTTATGGATTGATAAATAAGTGGCTCTGGTCTTTTTTTTTTTTTTTTTTACTATTAGTTTAACCAACTGACAGAATGTGTTTTTGTGGTGATTTACATTAAAAATCCTTTCTATTAATCCTCTGGTCACTGCTATATGTTAACTATTGTGTGGTCAATATTTATACATTTAGCATCAAGATAGAAATAAAAAGTCTTATGCATCGGTGATTCAATATTTCACCCTTTAACCTCATAAGCCAAAGCAAAGGTAGTGCCCATTTAATGTGATTGAACTGCATATCGTTAAAAGTGCAGAACTCTTTTATTTTGGAAAGAAAACCCAATGCTTCATCACGCAACTGTTCTTGTAGCTGTCACATCTATCTGTCCTTTTTTAGATTTTGGTGTGAAAAATATAGTCAGTGCTGGCAAAGGCTTTTTGCTGAGAGCTAAGTTATGGCCTGGGTTTTTCTCTTTTTCTCTTTTTCTTTATAATAATTGTAATGAAGGATATAGCAAAAAGTAGTAAGAAAAAGTACATAACCAGCTAAAAAATATTAGTGCAAGAATTGTTGAAGAAAGTACTCATTTCTCTAAAAAATTCTCTGTTTTTCCTCATGCACTTGTGATCCCTTATTGTCCACCCCCGTTTATTTTCCCCAATCAACCAAAATACTAGAGGGGAACCCTAAGGGCCTTTTAGGCCTTCAGAGAAGGCCAAACATACATTTTAAAGGCCATAAATTGAAAACATACATTTTCAATTTAACCAATTCAGAATTTTTTTTTCTCTCATTTCTAATTTTGACCTCGTTTTCTACCCAGTTTGCTTCATAAATTAAGGGGTTACTGTCCTGAAACCATGAAAATAGAGTTATCCAATCAGATCTCTTGTTGTGTTCTCTAGGCAGAGAAACGTAAGAGCTTGCTCACTCATGGTTAGATTCATATATGGGACAGTTGTATGTGTTTGTTTAGCAAGTGACGGGTGAATTAACCAATCACATGTTGATTATTAGTGGGTAGGACCAAAATCTTAGCCCTTGGCCTTCACACAGGCTAATTCTTATTTTCTTGCAGAGTAGAGGCTAATTATGTTGGTGACAGATAAAGACAATGTTTTGGCAATCTTGATAACATTGCTCTTTTAAGGACAGGTTTTTACAGAGCAGCAATCATTAATCCAATGTGAAAGCCAAATCAACTCCAGCTCTGGCATTAACTGAAAGAGGGAAAAGTGTTGAAAGCCATTTCAAGACGGAAAGTTATCACCGCCACATCCACATTTAATGTACTGTAGCTGCCTACATTCTCCGGGAATGCCACAGAATACTTAATCTGTTTACATAACTGATGCTTAGGGTGAACAGAAATAGGTTGCTTTTAGACACATTTAACTACAGTGTGGTTAAAAAACAGTCACCTATCCCTCGCAAAATCTTTTGCCTTGTTCCTGCATTTTTTGCATTCCTTTGTCAGCCCTTTTAAAGTTAAAATTTACTCTTAAGTGGATAGACCTTGATAGTTTTCAAGATAATCTTCATATTAATTTTATTCATCATCCAGACTACAGACTTGCCACACATAAGCTTGAAATGATGCGCTCAATTTTACAGATGAGGAAGGGTCAATTACAGCGTAATGCAACATCCCAGTGGAGTTATTATATTTATATTGCCAGTGATAAGTCATGGATGATGCTGTCAGCTTTTATGACCCCACACCAAGTATCAGCAAAGCAGTAATAAAACCTGCCCTTCGCTCTGAGTGTGCATGTTTTTGTTTTTGCCTAAAGGGAAAACAGACAAACACAGAATAAGATGGGTCCCTTAATGTAAAAAAAAAAAAAAAAAAGAATAAATAATTAATTCACTTTTAGTTGACTGGATATAATGTGCGTGCATGCATTTGTGTGCAATGCTAATGCATTACAGAAAGAAGAGCATCTAAAGATGTCTTCCTTAGCATTCCTTATTGCATGCTGCCCTTTTGCAGCAAGTGAAGCAGCCACATCCAAGAAAACGAAACGAGTAAGATTTTGCACAAGACAGTTAATGAGACAGAAAGAAAGAGAGAAGCAGAGATAGACAGAGCACCGGTTGGTGTGCTGATCCGATGTGTCTGTGGCCCCCTGAGAGAGCTAAGCCTATTAGCTAATAAAGAGGAAGTGGATGAAAACAAGGCAGAGGTGGCCTAATCAGGTTGGCCTGAGGTGTGAAGGCTTAAGTAGTAGCGGCTGGAGACCCAGAAACTTGTAAGACAAGGACCTTGCTCACAGTCAGTTGCCCTCAATACTCCTTCCTGAAACTGACACCCATGAGGTGTAACAAAGTCTCGGCTTTGTGAAACCCAAAGGGGCCTCTGTTTTAATTACTGCAGTGTTCTGTAACGGTCAATTCCCACTTTTCCATTTTTCTCATTTCACCACAAGAACTGATAGGGTAATAGAAATGAGGCAACAGCGATGGGAATGGAAACTGATTCCCAAACTTGAGGGACAGAGATGGAAAAAAGAAAGCCCACAAAGCAGTTTCTTACTGCTTCTTACTTTACTGGCATTTTGCTCACATGGATTCTATAGTTAAAAAAAATTATGAATATAAATATCAATATATCGACCTGTCTTTATGTGAAATCAAAATAATGAAATCTAGTACAGGTGACCCTTGAGATTTGTGAGACCATTGGGCAAAAGAGAGGTATCTAGGAGTAAAGTATATTTTTGTGTTGAATTAACTAATGTCAAGAGAATCTCGTGATAAGGCCACCTTGCTGGGTAAAAGAAAAAAAAATTCATCTACCCTCGGCACAACAATTGTGCACAAGCGATGCATAAAATGCAAGTGCCCTTATGTGCACTTTGTGGGGTCCTCTGGAGAGAGGTGAAGTGACACAGACAATACTTGTCAGGGCTGGTGTGAAGTAAAATATTCAAGGTGAAGAAACTGCAGGACGAACCAACATTCTGCCAATTACATTTCTCTAGGCCTCAGATATATGCACAGTCAAATATGCATACAGTTATGAAAAGACAACATTGTATTGATCAATATAAAATACCAAACAGTATCTCTTCAGCCTGTGCTGAATGGATACAGTTACTATAAACCAAATTTTGCCAAAAGACTGTATCCACATATGGGTGTCACCAATTATGTTATGCATGTATTAATACATTACTGGAGAGTAAGGATTTAGCACACAACAAATGGATAAGTATGTGGCACTTTCAAGTCTCGCACAGGAGAAGGCACTCAAGCTTCTCTGGTGACACAATGCATTTTTCAACAGGAGTGGAAAGAGAATGAAATGAAAAGGAAAAATGTTGGCTTCCTCTTTGCCAGGAATTCCATGCCACTGTGAAGAATTTGTCCCTGCACACCCCTTTAACGTAGACCTTGAAAACCATTTGAGACCACCCCTCCACACTTGGAATCGGTGAATAACTTCAATTGGATGAAATATGGGACAGCAATAAAAAAAAAAATCCAACTTATGACACTGGGACAATGATTGATTTGGCATAGTCTCTGGAAAAGAGGCAACCATTAAAAATTGACACGGGTGTGTCTGTGGCAGACGTTTCATGTATTATTTCAAGTGGAATGAAGAACTTTTATATCAGCAGATGGAAATTAATTATTGAGGGGCCTCAACCATCTCCCCCCTACATCTTCCCTCTCACTTCCCTTCAGCCGTTCCACTCACTGGGACAAGTGGCAAGTGGGTTCTACTCAAGATGTCTGAGTGCACTAATGTTTTGACCATTCAGTTTTCTTTTGACCTAAGAAAGGAGTAAAATCTCATTTTCATGAATATTATACAAACTTACTTTGCTCTAAAATGACTATAGAATATATGTATGCACCTTTTGTGCAAGAGAGACTTCACTTTTAAACATCACAGGCCATTGGCAAAATGATATTCTCCATTTCCACACTTAAACAGCTAGCTTTGAGAGAGCCAAGTTGGATTCCCACCAAGGTCTTTAAAAAGCAGCTTTAGCCTATCGATTTCTGCTACTACCGTGCTTTGAAAAAAAAAAAAGGGGAGTTTGGGCTATATGGGTGTGTGAGTTGGACCACTGCCTCTGTTGAGAAGATATTCCGTTTTGAGAATTATCTGTATTTTGAGGAATGATGATGCTTACATCACTGCTCTGTGTTTAAACACCCAGTGACCTCAGTGTCTACCAGTGACTGTTTGGAGCCAGCCAGGCTATAAACAATGCCTGGCATGACCCTGTCTGTGTCTAATGGCTGGAATCAAATGGTTTGTTTGACACATCTTGTCTATTATTTATTATTTCAGAGGCACTCATTTAACCATGTTTTACAGGGTAGTGTCTTTAGTGTGTGTCTTTTTATCACAGCACTTAATAACCAATTTATTAAAAGGTGATGTAGGTCAATACAACAGCCCTGCCATCTTTATCCATCTATCTAAATGTTTAGTTTTTTGGTTCCATTATTAGAATTGTGAGAATGCAATACTATACTTATTATTGAGCTCTATTAAGGTTGTGTTGTACTGGATTGCATCATATACTGCCCTACTCATGCAAGTAAAGAGGAAGGACAAAAATATAACAATGTGAGCAAAAAAAATGAAATTTTTAAGGCTCACAAAATGTACCTCATACACATAAAAAAGTCTGAGTTGTGAGGACATAAATGTCTATCTTCTATAATCCAGTACTTTCTTAAAAAAAAGATTAAATATTGTTACTATGTAAACAGCTTCCTAAAGGGACCTTCACGGACATATACATTCACTCAAGCTGTACATAATGTCTTTTTATTATAGACACATTTCAAATGAAGCTTTCCCATGAAGCTTTCAGTGTCTATCACCATATTTTCTGATGTCATCATCCTAAAAAAAAAAAAAAGCTTTGTCCTGCGAGTTTGACTGCAGGGTCATTTGTGTTTATTTTCCACAAACACCCAGGTACTGTTCATAAGCCGCAAGCTAGCAAGCAAAGGCAGGCAGTGAGGCTGTGAAGTGTCTGTATGTGTTTGTTTTTTATTCAGAATTCGGCACTTTGCAGATTTCTATTATTTTGGATATTTCCTTCAAGGCGGCTTTTTCTACACCCCCTCTCTGTTTGTTCATAAAGTACATTTCCCCTCCAGTAAGTTCAGCAGTCAACAGAAGGAGACTAATTGTGGGCTGAAGCATTGTCCTGGTGGAAGAGAACTTCTCTTGTCAGCTTCCCACGCCAAATCTTCTTGATTTTCTGCCTTAACTGTCTAAAGAGATCAACTTGGATGTCCTCTGTAATAGTGAGACAGTTATACAGGTAGTAAACCAGCAGTGCTCCCTTTGCATCCCAGAAAATGGATGCCATCACACATTAAGCTTTCTTAGGAGCCAGAAAGTCTGGGTGTTTCCACTGTTTTGATTGTTCTTTTGCCCCTGGTTGAAAGTGGTGGGCACAGTTATTATAAATTGATACAAACATCTGGAGATATGAGTCTGGATCCCTAGTCCTTTGATACGTTGGGCAGAATCCACTTCTTATCAAGTCTTATCCAAGTACTTGTGGGACACTGCAAGCTGACATATGGTCATCTGGAGTTCCTTGAGGACAACTGTATGGACACGTACTATGGATGTAATGTACTCTTGTGTTATTCAGTCTGTCTACAACTGAATTCAGAAGTCCACCCCCTCACCATACTATAAGAAAGGGCACTCTCACCTAGTGCTGTCATCACGTCCTCATGTACCTCTATGAATGATAAGCCTCTGACACTGAGGAAGGGCAAAAGTTAATGTCTTGTTTTGTTTTTTTTGTTTGTTTGTTTGTTTGTTTCGAACAGTGATAACTTATTTTTTACTAATTTTTTGTATTACTACAAACAAATACCACAACAGTAATTAACATCAAACATTCAGCATAATCCCTAAAAAACTACACTGCACATGCATCATCATCTCCCTTCCCTGTACCTTTTGCAACAAATTTATCAGTCAACCCTCATTTAAAAGTGAGTTTTGTTTTGATAGATTCAATCAAAAGCAGAAAGCACTTCTTAATCTGTCACTGCTGCAGTTTCAAACTACCTTTGTCATTAAAGAGGTTACCAGAGAGAATGTGATACAACAGCAATCCCAACATCCCTCTTCCCTTTGATAAATAAATAAATAAATAATCAACCACATTAAGTATACAAAAAAACTTAAGGATTGCATTCAGCTTGATGAAGATAAAGCTCATCCTCAGGGAGTTTTCCCATTCCTGGTTTTGTTTTGCTTTTTAATTTTTATATTTTTATGACTTGTTTTGTCATGGTCTCCCCCTGCTGCAGTGTGTTTTGTGGGCCAAAATCATTCGTCACACTCTACTTGATGTGATAGTGGGAAGGTAAACTTCATGGAATATGCTTATGGAGGACCATTGATAATTACAGTGACATTTTTCCCCAAAGCATTGGTTATTTTATATTTTTAATTCTATCTGTAAGCATGTATTCGAGGAGATATCCGAGCTACACTTAGCTCCTGCTCTGTGCCCGCCCTGTCGGGGATGAGCACAAAAACCTGCAATCTTTGGCTATGACTCATAGTCTCATCTCATAACTGATAAATCACACACATGTATGCCATTTTAAAACAAAATCTTGAGGAGATAAACAGTGTTACACAAGCTTCATATCAGTATTATATAACAATGTCTGAGCCTACAAAACCTACAAAAATAATAGGTATTTAATTCATTAATAATGCAGTTTAAAACCCTGCATCCTCATTCCTCTCCCATGCTTCTTTTGATGTGCAGGGCTTAGGACTTTTATTTTATTTTGATACACAAGCTTGTGTGACAAGTCTTTATATCTACAAAACTGTCAAGCTGTTTTAAGGAGACTCTGTATTCTTTCCAGTTTTGCAGTTTGTCAGCAGGATTATGCAAGAACTATTGATCAGATATTGAAAAAAACTTTCTGTGTAGCATGGGCAAAGGAAGAACCATTAAATTTTGAAGCTGATCAGAAAATACAAGGTAAAAAACTGATTATTTTTCACTTCAACAGGTGTGTAGTTTGTGTTTGAAGACATAATTGTCATTAAACAATTACAATATATCATTCTATTTAACAAAATTGTGTCTCTATCCTTTATAGCACCGCTCACTCTATTAATTTACTCTTTGGCTCATTCCTCAGTGGTTCCTCGCTCTCTCTCTGGCTCTCTGAGTTTGTGAGAAACTTTGTGTCTTTTGGTTTAATAAAAAGCAAGCTCTACCTTCAACATACAGGTGGTGTTAACCCCTGTGGTGGACAAGTTTCAAACTGGGTATTTGGCACACTGCCTACATCTTGTCATCGGTCAATTTAATATATTCCCACACAGCTGGGGTCACATCTATTTACTGGTTCAATGACGTGTGATTTTATTGATAGACACAACATCAGAAAACAACAACAAAAAACGTATATCTGAAACACAAAACTGTAATTTGAATGTCTTAAGAAAAAATATCTGAATAGTCAAATAATCAAGTTTGGCCATAATATCAACTTTCTTAATAACGATTTTATCACTAGGACAACCTATTAAAATAACATGGGTAGTCTTGCATATATAATATGATTAGCACAAAGCTACCAAAATAGGCATGACCAAATATGACTGAATGTTTGCAGCAAGATACTAATGCACTCAGTCATAAAGAGCTTATTTCATACACACTACACCCCAAAATTTATCATTTAAATTACACACATACAGAAATTTGTAATTTCACAACCTCACTTCAGTAGTGTTTCCATCTATTCCCATTCAGACTTACTGAGCATTTCTATAAGTTAAAATGTTTTCTGTTTAAAGGCTTCCTCAATCAAAAACAAAGATGTCTAGAGGTTATCAGAAAAAAATAAAGGAGTACTGAAAATACTGACACATATTTATTTCACTCTACAGTCAAATTATGACAAATATAAGCAAATATAAGCATGAGCAGCGGAGCTGTTTAAATATTTCATCAGCTAGTGATTCAAAAGACAAACCAGAACACTGTACAATCTGCAGGTGAATTATTTTACAAGGGTAATGAACTTTTAATTGTATTTTTGCATCAGCCTTCAAAAATCCATATTATTCCCATGCCCTATAAAGCAGCTCATTCAGTCATGCAAATCTTTTCTCGCTGGAGGAAAAGGATTATTCAGGTGGATGAAGTATGACTATGGAAGGTGGGGATACTGAAGATGATGTCAGATTTGTAGTGTGGCCTTTGGAAAAAAGATCCCTTAGTGGGAGAAAGCATGGATCAAACCAGGGGTCCTATTACCCGGCATGTTTAGGTAATGTCATGAGATGATCCCTACCAGCAGTCACTTAATGAAAAGCAAGAGTCTGCAGAGTATTAGTTTAAGAGAGGAGATGAGAGGAGAGAATGGCCATAAAGGAGAGGAGAAAACTATAGAAAAGGAGAAAAAAGACAGCACTTCAATTTTGCATTCAGCTGAGTAATTTTTGCATTCAGCAGGGCAGTTCACTGGGTATTGTCGCTTCAGCAGGGGGGAGCAAAATTAAGCCATTTCCAGGCCGATTACTAAAACCTTCCGCACAGCGGCAACGTTCAACGTTCAAAGTTAATACAACCTCTTTTGCCGTAGAGAAGCCACAATGCTATTCTCACCACCTGTCTGTTATTGGTACAGTGTCATAAAAGTGATACTCAGAAAACACCTTTGGCATTACTAAACAAACATACACACTTTAACACAAATATGCACACACAATCACCAACACACACTGCAGGATAAAACATGGCAGGATAAAATATGGTTCTCTTGCCCATATAGAGTAAGTGTAAAAGTAGTAAAAAATGGCTGCTTTAGCTGAATGATAGATAGAAGAGTACTTACAAGTTCTTATCTCTGTTTCTGTCTGCAGCTTTCACTCTTGCTTTCTGTCTCTTAACCCTGCTGTCCTCAGCCATGTCACTGCTCATGTGGATGTGTGCATTCAGGGAAACCTGAGGAGGATCTATTACACTCTCAGTTATTGAAGCTGCCTTTAGTGCATTGCAGGCAAAGGGCTCATGTGCACATTAACACGTATATGCCTCGTCTGTTCAGAAGTGTCCAAGTAATGTCTCAGTTTGCTATACTGAGCTATAAACACATCCATACTTGTGAAACTATTGTCAATGAAAACCCAAATCAAGTGGAAACTAAAAACTAAAAAAGAAGCATGTTGGCAGAAATTGGTTAAAACACTGGAGAGGCCATTGTTCTGTCGACATGTGGAGTAGATCCTTCATTAGAGAGGAGAAGGCAGGGTACATAAAGGCAAAGCCCTCCTATAACTAGGTTATAGTATTTTTCTCTTTGTCCATTAGTCTGGAAATGAACCACTGGCCTTTTATGACTCCCCACAGTGGTGCATGCTATCCTATTCTCCACTCTCTCCTCCTCCTCCTCTTATCTCTCACTGACTGTTCAAGCGGAGGAGGGAATTTTATATGTTGCAACAAAATGTTAGACTGTGTCAGTTTATTCTTTAGTTTAAAATACATACTGCTGTGATAATCATTTGATGTTCCCTAATCCTGTTAAAAGGCATAGCCATGATACACAACAGGAAGTGATGGCTTTAAGTAATTTAACCACCAACAGCAACCGGAGTGGAAAAGACTTCTGGGTTTGAGTTGAACCAGAAACAGAAAGGCAAAGATGCAAACTTCAAGACAACCTTGGAAACAAAAAGACTCAAACTGAGTCTAAACCAGCCACATACACACAAACAGTAAATTTTCACCTTATTAAAACAAACAAAAAAAAGCGATATCTAAGCACAGGCTGAACAAAAGAGCAATTAATGCAGCTCCCAAGAAATATCGAGAGAGTTTGCTGGGTCCTAGTTAGTTGGCTGCGCAAAAAAATGTGGCCTGGCACATGGTGAGTAATCGAAACGCACACCCCTGTAAATATTCAAGGTTGTCCTCAACCAAGGAAGACTAGGAAAAGACACTGGGTTATGGACTTGGTAGCAAAAAAGTTAGCTACAGAAGAAGTTCCTTATTCAAGATTCAAGATTCAAGAAGCTTTATTTATTCCAAGGGAAACTGCTGTGCAACAGTTGCAATACAAAAAGTGGTAAGTAATACAGTGTGTAAGATAAGATGAGTGAGATAAATAAATATCAGGGGCTGATTAAACAGGAGTGCATCAGGCAGCTGCCATCCTTCACAAATGCTTTGCCATGCCAATCAAACAGAAAAATATAGAACAGTTAACCCTGGTCAAAAAATTTAGAAGAATTAAACTTTGGGAGGATGAGAGAAAGATGTGGTAAAGTCAGAAGGTCAAACACTGATTTCATCCCCTTACAATAAGAAGTAAACAGCCTCGCCACGATGTTGTGCCAGGAACTGCATACAGATTTACCCAGCTGCTAAGCCCCTAACCCTGCAGCAGTCAGCCATTTTCTCCTGGTTTCAGCAGCTTTTTGAAGCTTCTTCCCCAAGTAACAGTCCCCCAGACAAAGACTGTTAATGGCTTTTTCTTTCGCTGTGTGTGAAGGGTTGCCTGCTGCCTTTCACTTGAAAAACAGAATGACCACAATTTGATAGTGGCTGGGTGGTATTGTTGAGGTCTGTTTGTTTAAATCTTAATTCCGTAATATTAATTCTTGTTTGATTATGCAAGGAGCGGATTAAACTTGACCAAGCTTAAACATTAACCGGTGCTTACAATGGCCTGCAGCTACCAACATTTCTGAATCTGCTTTTGCTCTGTAGACAAATGTCTAAGTTTCAGAACACTCATCCCAGTGTAACATACAAAAGAACACAGTTTGGCACAAAAATCACTCACTCTAATATGCAAGCAAACATTTCATTCCATTTTCAGTATCTGAGAGTTTGTTTTTTCACCTTATTATGAGAAAGAAAGCTCCGGTGAGCAACTAAAGCTCAGAGGGAAGGACTTTTGGTGTTTATTCATCGTTAGGCCTACTGGGTAACCACTGGATATCCTGCAACACTAAACAAAAAAATATTTTTGGAGAAGTCACAATTGGTAAAATTGCCTGATATGTATCTAAGAACCCATTTACACTTTAAAAGAAAGGTTACATTGACTCTTAATAATCGTTTCAAATCTTTTTTTAGAGATGAGATTTAAAAATGATTACACATACATATATATATATAATTATCAAATTTTACCCACTATATTAAACTTTAAACAAAACTTATGGAAAGAGAGAAGACAGCTGCTTCAATTAAGTGGAGCAAGACATGGCTGAAAATGAGACTTTATGACAATTTTTGAAGCAACAGGGGCAGATTTTTAGCTGAATATAACACAAACACTGCAGTTGGCCAAAATCAAAAAGAAAAATGTCTTCTCAATAACCCATTGAGCAGCACAAACTCAGTCTGCTCCATTCCATCTTTCTCTGTTCTCTTCTTTGTGAGAACTATGTCTACAAACCTTGGTCGATGAAATTGCAACTAAATGTAAAACTAAACACAACTTCAGTTAGCAGGAATGATGTCCGATTTTGTTGTGAGTGAACTGACCATGATTAGCTGAAGACTACTTCCATTATCATGCACAAAGGGAAAACGAAAGTCAAAGTTGGCACCAAATGTGGTGACCCATTGAAGTGATCCTAGGATACATGGGATATGAAGAGTACAGTACACTTTCTTAATCGAGTTATGACCAGTGTGACTGAATGCGCCCTGTGTGGCGGAGTGGAATTCCACAGCCCTTTTGACATGAGTACACTACCTTGAGTCAACAATAAGATGATCAGATCAATAGCGGCCCTGCAGACCACTTCTCTGTGTTTGTATGTATGTGCACATGTGTATTTCTCCCCCATCAATCCACAGCTGGATAGCAGCTTATTCTGCCCTGGGGCTACATCAACTTCAGTGGCTCACTGTGGGAGAGGGGCTCCAAACCAACATTGATACACAGCACACTGAGACACATGGAGAATGACTGATTGAATGAAACCTTAGAGTGGTATTTGAGAGCAAAACCTCTGACAACAGCAGCTAAAGCTGTCAGCCATCCAAAAAAAAAGGCCCAACACAAAGCTTTTAGGAAAAACCTGAAACCTGATTCTTGATTTATCAGCTGCGTTGCTTATTTATGCCAGGAAAGACAGTTTGACTCCAATGATAATGTACAGCAGTGATGCAAAAATGAGCAGAGGATAAGAGTCATTCATTTTTCTCTTTCTTTCCACTTTAATCATTATTTAATCTGCTCCACAACACTTTCTGTTTTGGCATCTGATATTTTCTGAATATTCAACTCTGTGATTTACAGAATCCATTGACGTAACCTTTAACTCTTGCTGCTATGACTGTTGCTACAAAGAGTACCAGCGTTTACATTGCAATACAATGGAACCAACAAACTTGGCAGCCTCTACATACATCATAACAGAGGCAAAAAGAGTGCGGCCACACAAAATGCCAGGACAGGAGTAATGTTAGTCAGACTGGCTTTAAGTCACTGGCAACATCATGATATAGGCAAAGATACAGAAGAGTAGTTGACAAATGATGCTTTGAGGACAATACGAGGGTGACCACGTGAGATAGTGATAGTGTCAGTCTAAGAGTAAATCCTGGAGCCTCGAAATGAAAGGATGACTTCTTGCCTTTTGTCTCTCTGACTTGTTAGGTTTGACTTGTGACTTGTGTAATATTATAATATATATCTATATCTATAGAAAAATAGATGGATGGATGGAGAGATAGATATATGGATAGAGAGAGAGAGAGGGAACAGCTGGCAGGCTGTTACTACTACATTCCTCTCCTATACAATATTAAAATGGAAAAAAAAATCAAAGAATGCTGAGAGAACAATATTGTATAATACTAAAAGCTGGCTCAGTACAACTGAGCAGCAGTGTACATTAGCAATGGAAAAATATGTAAATTATGATCCTATCATCTGCTGAAAGAAGAATGCTCCCTCCCATGGCTGTTTCACTGCTAACTAACCGCTAGAGTCACCTGAGGACTCCCATAGGAAGATCAGACGTGAAACAGGAAGTCATCTGAGGTAACTGAGCTGGTGTATCCTTGTCGTCATTCTTTGTTGTTGTGCTGCCATCTAACTGCTAGCCAGCATCACAGGGGATCGGCACTGAGAACAGACAGTGGGAGTGTGGTGATGCCCAAGTTCACGCAGAGTGACAGTTAATGCCTTTTGAAAAAGTGGCTGCAGTGCCACCAAAGGGAACCAGGGGATAGGCAGTGAAAAGTTCAGCCATCTCATCTCAGCTTACCATCGCTCCCCCTGCACTAATCTGACAGCTGCTATACGCCAGCCTGTCTGGGAAGCCTATTGTTTTCATACTCTCCTTTTCTCTTTATCTTTACATTTAAGTTTACTTTTCTTTCTGACTTATCCTGCGTGCACATTTCCACTCTTTTACTGCCTCTTTCCCTCTTCCACTCTTTTTAAAGTGTTTCCCTCCCTGCCTGACCTATGATCAATATCATTTCTTCCTCCCTCTGTGGATTCTGATTAAAGCAAATGAATTGAAACATAACGCCAGATGAATAGTGGGCAAAACAAAAAAAAAAAACAAAACATTGCTCATTTCTTTTAATCAACAGGCTATAGCATGACTGGTGAGGTTTCAGTCTGCATTTCTTTTAGGAAGCGAATCTTAAGGGGAAAACCAGCCTGAAAGCTTGCTGACTCAAATCTGACGAGTCCAACTGGCTCTGTGAACAAGAGTCTGTGGTCCATGTCAGTCAAACTGGAGCACAATAATTAAAGATCCAAAAAGTCAAAATGGTTGAAGTCAAACAATTTTCTGGTAAATTATGGTACGTTGCCATGCATTCTGACCAGCCTTGCATTACTTCAGTGCAGCCATACACACACGGCTCATTTTAAACTCATTGGAATGTAGCCAGAGCTAATACTTTAAGTGTATCACAAATGATTGATCAGTTCATTGACAAATTGATTTCAGGGAGCAGTGAGACTGTTTTCCAGTCTAAAAATGCTGATGCACTGCAGTCTCTTGCATACGCTAGTCACACTGCATTGATTCATTCTTTTCCCCCACTGATGGAAAAGTAACTTGAGTGCACGCCCACACACATAATGCATGTTCAAGAAAACCATTACATGTGCACGTTGAAAGACAAATATTAATTAATGTGATGCAAATGTTCTCTCTCTCCTTACGTCTCTCCTCTTTCCTCTCTCTGTCTCTTTACTCACATTTCAGCTCTCAGCCCATCTATTCACTAAGGGGCTGCTAACAAGATGTTGCCTATTAGATCCTGGGATGGTGGAAGTCTTTAACTATGATGTGTCATCAACATGCCGCCTTTATAGCAGCTTGGCGATTGGAATATTCCCTTCCGCGTCTCCAATAGTCGGATAATTGGGGACGAGGGACTGATTATTAATTATCCTGTCCCTGTGCACTGTTTACCAAGATAATCGCTGCTGATAAGGGGTGATTAAAATTGAACTGCCACTCAAATTCAGACTGTGTGTCAAGCATTGTGCAGATGTGGTGATATCTGCTATTTTGTAATTTACTATAGTTAATGTTCATAAAACATTGCAGTAATTTTTAATGATACTAGTGGTTCCTCAAGGTAACAAGGTTATACATTTTGAATTACCTATTAGTGTCTATTTAAGTTTAGCTTTGACTTTGAAGTTTTAGTTTTGTTTAGTTCGAGGTTTTTTCAAGGTTTGGTTCCTTTTTTGGAATAGTTTTAGTTTTACTGTAGGCTGATTTTTTTTGTTTTGTTAGGGCCAGGTGTAATGTTTCAGAAGTATGTAGCTCCAAAGGCATTCAAATTACACTTACAAATTGTGCTTTTATATGCTAATACTTCAAATATTTATTTGTATAGCATTAGGTGGCCACACTTTTATCTCAATGTGAAACCTTGACTTGCAAAATCCCTATACATTAACCTGAAACCTTACTGCAAAAAAATAACACTGAAATGAATTGGCTTTTTTTTCCATCAAGTTCATAGCCTATTAATTTTGTTTGAGTTTATTTGTAGGTTTCTTAAATGGTATCAGTGTGATTACTCAATTCTTATTTTTTTTTTTTTTTTAAATGGAAGCACACATTTTGTGGAGGGTTATTTCATCTCTGCAATAATGTGGACATTTGTTATTGAATAGTGCATGACAAATACACAAAAAGGGAATTCTAGTTGGCCTTCCATCTTTTTACTGCAGATATTAACACGTTGGCTGAAATCACAAGTCTCAAGAAGAGTGTGGCCTGGCCTCTGTTTTTGGCCATTAGACATTTGATGAATGTCCCCGGGAACGCCACATAGGGAGAGACATGTCGCACAAGCGGCGGGCGGCCATAATGACTCACTGCAGATCACATAAACAGATCAGTCATTTGCCAAACCAAACAGTGCCAAACTGTGGGTGACGCAATCCAGAGAGGGGAAACGAAGCCTGTGCTAATTGCTCCTTCAGTTTATTTTAACCCACTATTTTAATATTAATGCTATGCATTTCTTTTCTCGCTTTAAAAAAAAATACCCGTTACATACACAGTGCAACCTAGCCACAGTACACAGGATTCCTGCTCCTTCATTAACACTCCTACACATATTTGCACACACTGTCATATAAATGGAACAGATGTTTATTGTTATGAGTAATTTATTTTTATTTTATTCGGTTGTATTTAGATGTTCTGGCAGTATTCATCAAACATTCATGGCAATAACACAGAGTAAATTAAATTGAGCCTAGCTGGAAAGAGAAAGATCAACGAGAAAAGAGAACCAGCTACACAGACACAGAGACAAAGAGAGAGCAAGAGAGACAGAGAGAGAGAAAGAATGCATAGTCTCTTGTCCCCACTGCTGGATGCACTAAAATTAAACAAGCTGCTGCCCGTGAGAATAAAAATGCCCCTCAAGCTGCATTTGCCTGGAAATAAGACAGTGTTAAAACATGCTCAGTGGGGGAGGAGATAGAAAACAGTCAGAAAAAGCAGGGGGAGAAACAGAGAAGAGGAAAGGATGGACAGGCTGGTTGTTGAGAGAGAGCCAAAGGGACTGTAAAGCACAAGCTTTTTATTTGAATATTTGAATATTATTTGAATATCAAATGATAGCAATTTCCTCTGCCTGTCTGTCTCTCCTGCAGGACTCGCTAACACAAAGTGCTTCTGTAGAAGTCAAAGTTACCAGTGAATTTAAGCTCCACTTTACATGGACCCTCTGAGAATGAGCTCCAACCCCCTGTCTTGCCAGTTTTCTCTCCCTTTTAGTCCCCTTCTCTTATCTGAAGCTGAGCGTCATACTTCCTCATTTGTTAGTGCCGCTAAATTGGTGTCATCAATATAATACAAGACAGTTCAAAGCCACTAAAGTTTAACAGCTTCAAAACAACCTTCAAGATGTGGCAGGGTGAAAAATATGTCAGATTAGTTGGTCAATATGTCTAATTGTGACAAAAGGGTAGAGTTGGTTTGTTTTCCAGTTTTGCCAGTCCAGTCTGGTGTGCAACCTTAAACAATGCGATGCAAACTGAAGGTTTATCAGGTGCAGGTGGAAAGTTGCACGCATTGTGCAATTTCTGATGTCTGCATGGCAAACATATGTCTGGGCATGCAAGAATACTCCAAAACATAAGTTTAAAGATGTAATATTTTTGTGATGCTGCCAAGTTTGGAGGTTGCAATGACAACAATCAGTGACAATATTGCAGAAACCTCAGATTTGTATTTTCAACAGAAGGGTTGCACTCAAACTGTACAGGGGCCAAATTGCACTAAAAAAACAATTGTTATATACTGCTGCTTCAACACACTTCTCACTGCACTTTTTTTTGGATTAATTTGCTTTAATTGTCCTTGCATTATGGCTTAAATACCCACTTTTGTTAGCAACAGGTTAGATTAGCGTACTCACGCAGATTCATTTCATGTAAAAGAACTCTCACTTGATAATAGTAGCAGACATCCAATCCACACAGCTAAGCACATGACCGGCCTGTTCGTGCTAAATTATGCACAATGACATCTTACACATGCATTTGTCTACTATGCTGGGGGCCCTTAAATGCTTGGCCTCCTTGGTGTGCAAATGTGTGTGTGCACTAAACCCAAACCACAGCAGTGTCTCGAAAATGCTCCCGACCCATCTTTGATTTAATCCTCATTATACACGCAGACATCCTCCACAGTACAATTGTTCCAAACCCGTCTACCAAACCGATTGTAGGCCATTAGAAGTGAACCTATTACTGCAGCCACATTGTGCGAGGCAAAAATGTGTCTTAAGCACATTTTGTGTGATTCGCCGCTAGGTTGTAATGCGAAAGACAGCTTTATGAAAGCAGCCAATGAGTAAATGCAAAAGCAGGGACATGCAAATGCACAGACTCCCTGACACATCCAGCAGCACAGATAAGATTCCCAGAACAACAAAAGACAAGCGGTTGAAAGGAACTGCGAGGGAATTAAATGGATGACCTGTAGTATATTATGTCAAAGTGATGTAATGAAGCATACACAGTTGATCAGAGGAGGTAAAGTGCTGCTTAGCTGATATCTCAGCTTTGGCAAATATGCATACTTTTTTCCTCCAATCCTCAGGCGGCTATGCTAAACTATGCTAAACTGACAGAAGGCCGATTGAAATAAATGATTGTGTCCAAGCATTTTCAGCTGTGGCCAGCACCTGACAACCATTGTGTACTGTGTATAAGCATGTGTGTGTGTGTGTGTGTGTGTGTCTAAGGCTGAGGGATAGAGGGATAAAGAGAAAGAGAGACAGAATGAGAAAGAGATGTCATCTGTGACAACCCAGTGGCGTACACTGGTGCTAATTGCAAAAATGACTGAAAATGTAGGCTATCCAAAATACATGTATTGCATGTTAGACACCATGACTTGTTTAAACACACGGCCACTCCCTGCTGGATAAAGTGCACCTTTTTTTCAGGCCCCCTGAGTGCCCTAAAGGTCTGATTGATGGACGTGTCTGACAGCCATTAAACATTCCCAGATTTACACAGGGCCTGATGATGAAGTAATCATTGCCACATCCAGAGCGCTACCATAAATCTAGCAGCTAGCTAGACCCATCACATACAAACACAAACACCACATGTGGTACAAGGGCATGGCGAGGTAACCTGGTGAGAGGATGCATGAATTTTGACCTCAAAGCGCAACAATCTGAATCCTCTCACACAAAAATACACGTCATCCCACGTCTGCTCCGTCTTTAACAAGTACACACTTCCACATGCAATTCTTCCTGCCCTCCTTTGACAAATAATGAGCAAGCACTGTTGCATTGGAACCCAGCGTGCCTCCGACATTAGGCCAAAAGGCCTGGGCTAATTCAATTATAAAGCCTTCACATACCAATGGGCAGCAGCTCTGCGAAAGGCAGTCTACACTCTGAGACATCCTTTCCCAGTAAACAAGAAAAGATGATGTTTCCTGCCCACAGGCTAGGATCCATGAATACTCCCTTACATCCAGTCATACTCACACACAAACACATACACCTTTAGTTCCACAAAGACAGAAATATGAGCACATATGCTGTTGGGTACACTAACACACTGAAACCCTTAGGAGCATTAATGTGGTGCATAGTAAGGCAGAGGCATACAGCAGCACAAACACACACCTGAGTAAGATGACTGCAAGTTCAGAGAAGAAACCAATGAAGCGTACATCCAGAGATGACTGACCTTTTAATTCAGCACCGCTGGGCATGTTTTATGTTCATGATGTTGCTTGTCCAGTCATGACATCACTGATGAGCCACCACAGATGAGCCACTGGGTTTAAGGCAGTGGAAATGCTCTGAAAAGCCTGCTGTGTCTTTTAGACATTAACTCAAAATTCACTTTCAACCCAGATCTGAAACCATATTTTACTCTGAGAAGTGGTTTACTCCACATCACTGTTTGCCATTTTTTTTCCTTTTTTCCTCTGATTTTGATCTGTTGGTCTGTAAATTTGTCTACCTACCTACTTACCCTTCTATCTATCTTTCTAATCACATAGTTTCTAAAAAAAAAAGTCAATCTAATTAATTTTTGTTTATTGTGTTGTATGAATTATACAAAAAATCTGAGTGTATGAGGATGGAGAAAGAGTCTGCAACCAAAAATACCCTTTTTTTTCAGAACAGTTGCTCTTAATGTATTTAACCATTATAGAAGGTGGCAACCAGCGTTAAGGTACAATTACACCACCCCCTATGACTAAGTGAGAATAAAAGATGGATGAAACAGATTCAAGAGACTCTGTATCATTTATGCTATATTATCACATGTTTATTGTTAAAACAAAATTCATGGCAGTTCAGGCACAAAGCCACAATACACACACTGCAGTAATGAGCACTCAAGAGTTTTCTTTGAAAATGAAAAATTCGCCAGACATAAACAATGACACCTACTGCACCTTTACAAATTGACTGCTGTCATGAAAATTAAGCCCATTGCAGGTTACTACAGATTTTATGACTCATAGAAAGGGTGCCACTTGTTGAGGGTGTCGTTTCTTCAAGAATAATACAAAGCACTAAACAGCAACTACCACCTGACATATCTCTAGACCAACAAAATAGTACAACACCAAACAACACTCTCACTGGGAAAAAAAAAACCAGTTCTTATTTGTTATTATTAGAAGTGTTTACACGTCTTTACGGGAGTGTGACAGCGTACACAGATTGCTTTGCTGGCGTTTAACTGATACTTCTGTTGAACTAGCTCTTCATTGCCAGTGTAGCACCAGCCTCACTCCAGCTGCTCAGCAACTAATTAAAACACCTGTGTGTCCACTTTGCCAAAGCCTGAAACACTTCACTGTATGACACGCTTAAGTTTTTGCACCACTTAAAAAAAATATGAAAAACAAGTATCAAAAATTGTAGAAAGAAGCATTAAGATTGGTCATGCAAGTCAACAAATCTTGTTAATTTGAAAATAGACGAAAAATGGAATTTGTTATTACTGCTTGGGACATTATTTGTTGTTGTTGTTACAACCTAAGTGCTTCAACCATTTATAATAAAAAAAAAAAGAGCCATTTAGCCAAAAAAAACATCATTATTTTTTTCTCCATGCTCGCAATATACCAAATAACAGCTCTTAAAAGACAACTAAATAAAATAAAAACTCACCAGTCTGAGGTGTGCTCTCTGGTATCCTTGAGCGCTTCAAGCTAGCAATTTGGCAACTTTAACACCAATATCCAATCTTTGGTTTTTTGTGAGCAGACTGCTGGAAATACATGTTTTAAGACAAACAAACAAAACTGTTCGCAGCATCCTCCATCGTAATTTATCTCCGTTTTCATTGCGTTGTATCCTCCTCTCAGCATCACCAAACTAACCAAACTGGTTGACCTTGAGGCGCCAGGTGCAGGCATGACCACATGCGCCACATGTCCCCCCGGCTTCCCCCTGAGCCCAAAACATCTACTCAGTGAATACCTGCTCTACCTCTGATTGGCCAGTGTTCCTAACCTGGTTGATGTTAGCATATTGGTCCATGGTAAGATGGTTAAGGTTAGAAAAGAATATTATTGCCATATACGATCATGGGCAAAGTAGGGTAGGTCTTCCCTGAAAAGGGGGAAGAAAAATGTGCACTCAGAACTACTCATGATTTTATGTTTTATGCATTCAAATAAACATGAGCAACAAGTGAGTATAAGTCAACGTCAGCAACTGTTTAATTTCAAACCAAGAAAGAAATTTGATCAAAAGTGCAAAATATAGGGGGCAACTTCATACATTCACAAACATTTTTTTTAACATGTACAAGGTTAGCGTATCAAGGCTTTCCTTGTAAAGCTTTCTTCAGACAAACTCATTTGAACTCCACAGGGAGAAGAAGATGGCAGAAAGCAGGCCAGGCAGAGAAGGACTCTTCTCACAGCTCTGTTTTGTGCCTCTTTGTCCCCTCTCTCCTCTCTTCTCCTTTCTCATGCCTATGACCAGAAATTGATGTCAACTGATAAAGGTTTTCTCAATCCTAGACTGGAGGAGAAAGAGCTAAGAGAGAGGTGGTCTGCCAAAAGAGGTATGAGTAAAAATACACAGCTGTATCATTGGCAGAAGTCTTTTTGCAGTGAGTGTAGTGCATAAGAGGTATGACACACAGCTGGACTACACAAATAATTGCAGGAGCAGGACTTTTCCTTTTGTATTTATAAATTGTGTTACTTATTTAAGATACAATACACACTTACAATAAAACCTATGTCCTTCACTATCTGTGTGGCATCACAAGGCAAGCCTGTGCACTCCTAGCATTAATGTTAGTCCTGGTAGATCAGAACACAACTGGACAAATGTCATTCAGCTGTGATGCACCAAATGCATCTTCAGCACATCTTAAGTCCCAATTTTTAAGAGTTGTTGAGTGAAACTTAATAAACTTTACAAAAGAACTTAGGCAAATTCTTAAGTGTGTTGTCTTCTTTTAAATATCGCATTGAATACACATTAAGCTGACTCTTTACTTGTGAAATCCGTCAGTTTATATTGGCCTGTTGGCTACTTACACAGTGCTGTGGAGAGACGTCTTGTTATGCAAGCTACTGTGTGTCTAGAATCTGTTATCATTAAGCAGCCATTCAAACACATTTTTTAAAATTGATTTCATCACTTAAACTAAATTTAAGAAAAAGGACAACATATTATAAAAGTAAACAAGTCAAGCTCCACACATCCAGTAAATATAGGCTGCTTCATTGTCAACCCAGGACTCTTCAAAACTGCACTATTTTGCTTTGTGTTGTGAGGGGGAGAAACTTTTTAAATGCTGTTTACTACAAATTCTGTATTCTAAATTCAGCAAATGTTAAGCATTAACTTAGGCTTATTTCTCTCTTTGTATAAAAACACATTCATTTGTTCTAGCCTGTTGGCTACTACTGTTGGTCTTCTCATTAAAAACCACAAGCACCGGGTTTTTCCAAACAGAAAGATGTGGGAGTTTATTTGCATATAGAGTGGGGATGTGAGAACAGACCACAAGTGGTCATTCAAGATGCATATTGGGATGCATCGCAATGCCAGGTGTGAACGCGCATATTTCAAGCAGTCCACTTGTGATCAAGATGCCTGTTAATATCAGGTCTTCATGTATACATGTACAAATATACGTGTACAAAAGTGAATATCTTGCATAAACACTGTTATGCTCAACTAAAAGAGATCGTTAAAGGCTGTAATGGCACAATAGGCAGATGTTGCAGCTGTGCCTCATACCATACTTAACTATCACTGCTTGACGTAACAGCTCCAGTTCAAGGTTTCTGCATGTCTGAAATGCCGACTGCCTCTACTCCTTTCTCTATGTGTCTTCTTAGCCTCCTGTGCTTTCATCTTAGATGAGAGGGACTAAGACTTGTAAAATTGAAAGGAAGAGAGTTGAGGATGTACAAACTGTGAAATGGAAAGAGGAGCAAGAGTTCAAAATAATCAAATTGCATTCTTCCACTAGTTGCTTTATGCAGCAAGTTTCTTTTCATAGACATTCTTTGCTAACAAGCGAGGCCAGAACTGAAACTTGGTCATATATTTGAGAGACTCTACCAGCATAGCTACTAGCCAGAATTCTAAAACACTCTCAATGGTCATCCCCAGTCCCAGCTTGTTTTTTCAGACATCAGGCTAGTTATGCAGCATTACACCATATTTTGAAACCGTTCTAAGGAAAATAAAAGGCAGTAAAAGGCTTATTCTCATAGACTTTTAGGTGCACAATCATGCCTCCTGTGATTTAACCTTCACTAGCTCTAAAACAGAAATAACTTCTCTCTTGTTTCATGTTCAGTGTAAATGATCAGTTAAAAAAAAAAGAAAGAAAAACATGTTGAATTCATTTCACGTTAGATGTCCATGGTCACCAAAGAGATGAGCAATCACTTTATTTCATTTCCAGTAACACATAAACATACTGGATGCAGTAACCCAACATTGAGAAAAATCTGTCAATAATTCTGCAACTCTGATATATGCTCAGACTTCCTCTGGCAATACTGTGCTATCAGTCCATCTTGTCAGAGTCAATCTTGTCAGTTTCATCACTCAACTTGAATCATTGCATGTTCTAAGTGCTCCACTGTGCAAAGGAGAAAAAAACTTGGTAAGGCAAAAAAAAAGTAATTGGCTACATGCCTTTTTTTTTTTTTTTTTGCTGAACTGAGCTAAGCTAACCAGCAAGGGAGTTGGATCTCTGAGCAATTTCAGCCAGGCAAGCAGCCTACAGCTGCCTCTGACATACCCAGTCCTCTGCTCCCAAAATCCTTCCCTTCTCAGGAGTCTAAGGCAAGGAAAAGGCCCGAAGGGTTGAGGGAGCCATGCTCTGCAGTAAGCAGAAGCATGTTTAGCATTTAACATTGCACTTTGACGCTGCTCTGTAGTCTCTCTTTTTCTCTCTTCCTCTGTCTGCCCTCATTCTTGGCATGAACATGACTTTGAGTGATATGTTCCTGTTCATGCTGCTTCTAGAGGCATATTCTTTGCCCTCTTGGCACTTTGTGACTTCTGTCTCTTTTCCGTTTCTCCCTATAGGCCCTCCTCATTTTCTCCTCTCTCCTCTCTTCTAATAGGAATGGATGATAGCTGCATTCTCCTCACTCCTACACATCACTTCCCACAATGGACCAACAGCTCCCACACCCTGCAGCTTGCACCATCCCCTCTCTCTGTGGATACTTCCTCCTGAGTTCATGGGCTGCCTATTTGATGCAGCACAGTCAGTTAAGCATATGAAAAAAGAATGAGATAGTTTGGTGGCAACAGGCCAACCAAGGAGGCAGACAGACAGAGTGGAAAGGAAAAAAACTCAACATAAGGAATTTGTTTGGGTATTAATATTATCATGGGACAGTTCTCTTCATTAACCTGTGATTTGGGGCTGGAATTTGTTATAGCACTTACAGAAAATTGGCCAGAAAATCATACAGAATACTGATGCACTGTATAACACACTACTGTGGGCCAGGAAATGTAAGGGAGAACTCGAGGGACACATACCAGAGGTCATGATTTGGATTCAAACCTACAAAATGGTAACCAAATTGCACATGAGCACCAGCCTGCAGCACTATTTGGTTCCCCCTGGGAAACAACTACTAGAGGTGAATTTCGCAGCCACCTGTTTTCCTATCTCCATAAACAAGTGCATTAGCCATTCCCAAGGCCTAAGTAAATTCATTAAAACAGCAGGGAGTGGACCAGGGGGAGGCAGATAACCCCTCCTTCCAGCTGACTGACAGTCAAGGTGAGCCAATGTCAAGCCACAGGTTGCTCTCTGCACCCTCACCAACCCTCATTTCCTCTCTGTCTCTGTCTGCCTTTGTCTGGAAGACTCTTACTGTGTTAAGTGGAAAGAGGAAAATTTGCTCTCTCTTCTTCTTTTACCTTCCCCATTTCCCTCCTCATTTCTTTCTATTGTCATCATTCCTCTTTTATATTTGCCTAATTTCCCCCAGCTTTTAATTCACCGTTCCCCCTCTAACACAACAAACAAGCCCAATATAACTTTGTTTTAAAGCTGTCCATGCTTCTCACTATCCTCTGTGCTGTGTGTAACTGCTTTCAATGAAAGAGACAGAAGAGAAGGTAAGAAGACAGTTTGCATTTTTGAGCACACAAAGCACACACAGTAACATAAAAACCACCTCCAGTCCTCCCTTGCCTCCCCACTCGTTGCTGTGACACCTAGCATCTGTCCATGTGCCATGCCGTGGCCTATCAGGGCCATCTGCAGGGGTGGGAAATGCATCAGCTGCCTCATCAGCACACTGACTTTACCCTTCCCTAGGTCACAGGTGGTGCTGGGGGACATCAACAGGGCACGTATGCACAAAATGTATACACATATACTAATAGCCTTATGCATTCATATGCATACAAAACTTTTTACTAAAGGACATGTAGTTGTTTGTTTATGCTCATATTAGCATTGTTAATAAACCATGTTTTTATGCTAAATGTATTTAATCAATAAATGTATTTAATGAATGCTTGAAGCATTTGCTAATTTAATGCAATGTAATCTACTTAGATGCATTCACGCACACTTACACAGGAACATGGTGCTGTACTGCAGCTGCACACTGAGTACCGTACAACAGTTATCCTATGATACTCCATAAATCACCGCAGGATTTCCTTCACAGAAAAACGTTGCACATGTCTTCAGACAAAATTTATGCACCTCAAAAGAGCTTACATAGATGTTCCACAGCTACTTTAAGTGCACTTAGAGGCTGCAGCTTAGACTGCCTGACCTCATCACTACATTTATACCATGACCTGACGCAAAACCAGCCGCCCAAACATCAAAGGGCTCCAGTCAGCAGTTCTCACCCTAAACCTTTATTATGCTGTTCTACAGTCTGGCTTGATTCTTTGAAAAAAAAAGGGACAAAAAAAGAGAAAGGAATGCACACTGAAGAGCAAGAGTGGAGTGAGAGAGAAAAGAGGAGTGTGGTCAAAAGGAGTCGATGGAGAGGACAAAGTCCTGAGCAAGCATCACCAGGAGGGCTGAGGCCTGTAAATCTGACATAATCATGGTGTTATCCCACGAGGGGCCACAAGCCCTTCCCACTGACTTCACCAAAGTCAATAATTAATAAAATGGACAGCTTGGGCAACCCACAAGCACACCAATACACACGTGTGGGTGCACACAGAGCCTATATAGCCTAAGGCTTCCCATGAATTACATTAAGAACATTTACTTTTTAAGTAAAAATATAAGCACTATCAGAAAGGGAGAAAAAGACTGGAGCACAGTTCATGTCTTTAGTTCAAGCCCCCACAACACACACACACACACAAATTATGACACATACACACATCTAATCCATCAAAGAAAGCCAGGTAGGCAATCCAAACCCCAAACCTATCCATAATATGACCCCTACTTGCATGACGATAGCTTCTGTCACCAAACACATGAGCCATTCCAAATTAACTGTGACCCTAAAAGTAGCCTAATCAACACAAACACTGACCCATACAAGAATACAGAGGAGGATTGGGAAGTGTGTAGATGTAGGTGCTGAAAGAACAGCCCCTCTGTGCTACAGCGAAAAGCAGTCCAGGATCTGGAGCTATCCAGGGTGCTGAAATCTACTCGCTCCCTCAGAAGCATTTGGCTGGTATAAAGAGGAGATGAGAGAGTGGAGACAGAGTGGGCTGAGGAGAGGAACTGTCCAAGGTAATGAATCAACAGCAACTCCTTTCAGCACTGGTTACATTCGCATGCAGGGAGTACGCCACTGTCAGACTGTTTACTTATATCTTTGATAATATGCAACTGAGTTTCCCTGCTGCTATTAACAAGGCTGCTGACTGAATATTCCAGACAGACAGAATGAACCACCTATGAGTAATTCCAGTAAACCAAATCTAAAACTGTAGAAATAAGGGGAAAAATTGTAGTAATAACAATTTTTTTGGGTACTTTTGTTAAAATACAATGCATGTATAAACACTACAAAATCTAAGAAAGATTGAACTAAAACAAAAACCCTTGCAAAACTGTGGTCTGGTGGGTTCAGCCCATAATGTTGTGTTATGCTATGCTTTGGATGGTAGTTGGTGACACTTATAACTGTGGATTGCATCCTTGGGTCTCCTGAAAGGCGCTATATAAATTCAAGTTGTTATTATTAGATCTGTGTTGAATCTTATGTTACTGCAGATTTGTAGAATTGTATTTTTCTTGAAAAGCCAAATGCATTTGAAACTAGTAGAAGACAATAAAATTTATATACTACAAAACCTATCTCTGACCGTGTTATGTACTGACATCATTTTCAAGATGTAAAATAATCTAGAATAAAAAAGATTAAGAATGAAAATGGTTATTCAGTGTGAGCGACAAAGAACAATATAACAGTGAAAAGAAAATACTGCTTCTATTGCCAAGGCCGCAGATGGTGACTATAAGTTTAATGCAGAGAGTGTAAAAGCACGAATAAAAAGGCTTAGCAGAGCAGCCATATCAGAACACAGAGGAAACTCTTTACTTTCTATTAACAGTGTGCTGTGTATTGACTGTATAAAGATTTCTATTTAAAAAGTTGGTTTCATGTTCTCCAGAGCTGCAATGATGAAATTCGAGTGCAACAGTTTACACTGGACCAATCGATGGTGGGAGTTTTGTAACACAATTAATAGTCTAAATTTAATTCATTATTGATATCTGAGCTCAACTAACATCCACCTGCTATTTGTTAAACACCATGTCTTACAGCCAGAGAGAGCAAATTATCTAAAAATGTTAAGATCATTAATTTGGTTTAGCGCGGCTCCAGTTTGCTGCACAGTTTACCAGGGTGGTCAGCTGCAGTTAAAAGTGAGACATCTTTGTGTAAAAGGGAAGTAAGTGTTCAATCCAAGGCGAGCTGACTAACCCACTAGTCTGGCTTTGTGAGACAGATGGATCCGCGTGGGAGAGATGAATCAATGCATGCAGGTAGAGAACTGTCCAAGGTGCTGAACTCACAGCAGTCACAATACAGCAGCAGTGCCGGGAGCTGTCTGTGAAGTATGTGCTGATGTGTGCCAATGGACCGTGTGCACAAAGCATGTCCTTCCTTGATGGTCATGGAGTCCTCGCAGTCTATCCCACAGTGCATCTTGCACCCATTGTTTCTGGTTCAACCCCTTTGCTCTGAACCGGAGAGGCTAGAGGTGGCGAGCGTTGTGAAATGTGCCTAAAGCACTTAATAACATCAAGGAAGGTCACGGAAATTCTCAGAGCTGGCACTCAACATTTAACTGTAGTGGAAAGTGCAGCTAAAAGTAAAGATAAATGGAGAAAGGATTATTATAAAAGTGTGAAAGTATTGTATGGAAATTAAATTTGTTGGTGAAGGTTAGAATTTCTTTATAAATGAATCGTTTAGGTCAGTAATGTTTTGTTGAGAATCTCATTTTTGTTTCCATTTCACTCATTCAGGCCTGGTAAGTTAATAGCCTTGGGCCATAAGCTAGGAATTTACTTTTCAAGTATTCAACTTCACAGTTTTCTCCTTCGCTTGGATATCAAAGTAAATGCTCTGTAAAACAAAGTGGGTGGACACATGGCCTACTGAGCTCCAATCGGTTTTTACTTTTTAAATTCAAATCGTAAAAGTCATGTTTTTGAATATTTCTCCTACCTCCAAACATTCTGAAAATCAGTAACATAATAATGGAAAAAAAAGACATGTTTACAAAAAAATGGTTCTTTCTTTTATATCTGTGATTCACAACACCTCATTTCAGCACTTGTTTACAGGGTTTTCTGGATTCCAAGAGGTTGCGAGTCATGTCATCATCTTTATGTTGCCCATTCTTTGCTCTTTGCCCCAGGACATCTCTGCTCAGCTCAAATCAGTTCTAAGTGTTTGTTTCCCTCCCTGACTCACATGTCATAGTAGAAACTGAGCTCTTAAGACATCGCATGGCTCTTTGAATACTGTACAAGTGTAGTATGAATTGATACGGTCATTTTCTGAGAAATCCTTGACTGTGGTAGTTAAATAGTAATGTAGCCTCAGCACGGAAAGAATAAAATATCCCAATGGAAATGTCCAGCCTCACATTCATATTCAATACATTCAGATATCATAAACATGAGACCCTCTGCCATTAATAATGGATTATTTGCTGATGTAATCATTTTGCAAATCAATGGAAACAATGAAAAAACCACTGTACTGTGAGAATACAGGGATTTCATTCCTGTTTTTTTTCCCTCCCTGAGAACACAAAGAGGATTTACCAGTGAGAGAAAGATGGAGATGTTAATGTTAGAGAAGAAAACAACACACTCACTCTCCTTCCTCACTGACTTGCTCCGGGCCACACAGGTGTGACTAAGTCTTATAGATTCACGGCTGATGGCAGAGCAGGGTTAGCAAGTGAATAGTGGGTAACTGGAGCAAAGTGCCCGCCTTGCAGATAGCAGCATCCTTGGAGAAAATGGCTTGGCAAGAGAGAGAAAGCTTTGGATCGATAATGCTCTGAAGAAGTTTGATAGGGCTTTGGTGGGGCAGACTTTCAACACAGCATTAGTGTTTTGGAAGACCTCAGAGGTCGGCTGGGCTCCTGTGGTCTGCCTATGTTTGTCTTTATTCTGTCTCTCTTCCCTGTTTTTTTCTTATTTTCTATGTTAGAATCCTTCTCTGATTCTCTGTCAGCCTGGAGGCTTTTCACTCTGATGACACTTATTTTTTTATTTTTTTCCTGTACAGTAGACCCAACTGTATTTCTGGTGTATTTTCTGGTGTATTTTTTTGTGTGTGTACTGTAAAGGTTATATTGAATGTGCTTGTGTTCTGATTTACAGTACACAAACCTTCTTGTTTGTCTTTTCTTTTGCAGAACCAATTGTTGTGGTAAACTTCAACTGAAAAAATGTGGCACTGAGTAATTTCATACTTCAGAATTATTCATCTGGGTAAGAGTCTGAGGTAGAGGCTGACGACAACCGTGATATTTTAAAATGAAATATTGATGCTGTGTTAATAATACAAACACGATACAACTGTGTGAATACTATAATACAGCACCTCTTAAATCATTTCCCTGTTTTTTCAAATCTTGCTATGAGGTGGCTGCAGTGGCTGTATTATCGCCATGGTGGGTGGGGGTAATGCACCCTAATGTCTTTTTTTTTTTCAGATTATGTTTCCTGACAACCAGCATTAAGTGTAATTGTTCTTTTGTGTAGAGGTTACAGACTCTCTCTCCACCTTTATTTTATTTGCCAAAAAGAAAAAAACACACACACAACAGACCCACAAAACATAAAGACAAATCTTATAAGTTTTTTTTTTTCATTTTTTTTTATTAATATCACGTCATTATTATTATTATTGTTGTTATTATTATTATTATCATAAATTTTGTAAGTCACGGTAATTGTGTAGTGATAAATTTGTTATCCTCCCAGACGTAATCGGAGGTAAAAGTTTTATTGTACTCAAGATATTCCAGCTAGTGTTGTCTGCAGCTTTATGCTAACTTTGCTCAGGAAAATGTCAAGAAATCTTGTAATGTGTCCTCCACTTCAGGAAACTAAAATAGGGTGACCGACTGACAGGCCACAGCAGTGGGAGAAATCCCTTATACATTCCCAGGGATCCACTCTGTCAAAACAGGCCCTAGCATGTCTACTGCTAATACCATCTGTGACACACACACACACACTCATACACACACACTTCCTGTCTCCCACATGCTACAGCTTGCGGTACACCAAGGGCCATGTCAAATCACAGAGTTATTCCAGGGACGCAGTGTCGAGTGGGAGTTACAAGTCACCGTACATGCCAGCCCCCAAACACCCAGGCCAAACGGTATGTCACACCAGCTTGGATGAGAGGGAAAACAGTGATAAAACCTGGACTGCTACATTTGGAAGCGGATAGAGATGGCTAAAAACAGAAACAGAGAGAGAGAGAGAGAGAGAGAGATACTTGGAAATGTGTTAAGTGCTAAACCTCTACAATTAACACCACTGATAGGAAGAGTGGCTCCGATCCCAAAACAATCAGATCTGGCCATCTTTCATTTCTGGGCCATGTATAGACGGGCTCCTGCTACGGACATCGTCACACTGTTGAAACTAAAACAGGAGTGTTCTGAAATGTAGATTAATTATAACAATAATGGAAAATAATGATATTTAGATTGTATAACAAAAAGATGCTATACAACTTAGCATCTGTGATGTCAGTAGTATCGTGTGCTGTACTTGATGGTGATTCACTCAGTCTGTCCAATAATGTGACATTCTGTGTTTTCTGCTGGTGACATTTCAGATTTTGCATGTGGAGCATTTTTTTTTTCCTGTTTCCTTTTTTGTATTGGTATAAACACCATAACATAAGTACAGCTGCTCATTGTATCTAATTACTTTCTTTTGTTAAACAATGTTTTGTTGGTGTAGCTGGAAATGCACATATGATGTAATGTCGCACATCATCACAATCATATAGTGCATCAATGTTATGCCTTATTTATATATTAGCAATAATATTAACTTAAATAAGTATAATGTAGAAAATGTGACTGGTAGGAAATGGTAGTTTTGCATGGTTTGTGAATAAGAAGGGAAAAAAATGAATAGATTCCTGATACATAATCAAAAAAAAGAGAAGAAGAACTTATTCAACTGTGTGACTTTCCACTGAGCAGCTAAAAATGTCCAAGTCAGGAGAGGTACTTGATTCAAAAGACTAAAGAAAAGCCTGTACTGCATAAGAGTAGTTAGTCAGCAAGTTTCACCAAAGCTATCTGGATGGATGGTTGGTTTGAGACGACCGGACTAAGATGGAGGGAGGAACGGATGAACTGGGACTCTGTTATCCCTCTCTCTCCTTTCCTCCTCCCCCTCCTTTCCTCTTACTGTCACTCTGACATATTCAGCCTTCGTGCCTCTACTTTTCCCCTTCAAAGCGGGAACGCAGCAGCTGAAGTGGCAGATCTCCACAAATGTGACACAGACCTCATTTGCCCCTTCCAAACAGGAAAATGGCAAAAGAAAGGAAAATCTGCATCAAAGCTGCAGAAGCTATTACAACTGAAGTTTGAAGTAGGACATACGGTGCAAATAAAGCTTAACACTGTAGCTGCCATAGAATTAATTTTCCACCATGCACACAGAAAAAACAAAGATAGCAAGATACATAACAACTATAAAAACACAATAAAGCTAAATGTGATTGAATTTTAGTGCCCATTTAATTTTTGTGTTGCTCCTTTGAATCACAAAATGGTGTCAGCAGTCATCACTCAATTGCGCCTCTCTATCCGTGCCTCATTACGACTGAGAGAATAGTGCTGGGTAATTGTTTGACCCTGCCTGCTCAACCTACGTCCTTGGCTGCTGAGAGCGCTCGATGTGAGGGTTCTATGGGATAAATGGTGGCTATTCCCACACTCTGCCCTGTGGCTGACTGCAACCAGAGCGCCATCGTATCAGTGACAAGAGAAGCCTGATGAAGGTACGCTGACTGCACAAACCCAATGCAGGCCTGGCAGCGGCAGCAGCACCTCTCTAAAAGGACCCATTGTGCCCCGCCAAAGCCTCTCCCTCTCTGCAGTGAAGTGGCCATTGTAGCACAGAATAGTCATTCCTCTCCAGCGCATGGCTGGGAAAAGCGCTGTCGTGCTGAGGCTGAGTGTGGCCGCGGCCGCACCAGTAGACAGTATCTCAGTATCATGACCCCCATCAGCTCCTGAGTGGCCCCTGACGCTCAGCCTATCCTTCCTACAGGTGGGGACAATCAAGACGCAATTTCAGCCAGTGAATAGAGAGTAAGGAACAGGAGCATTCTGTTAGTGGAAAAATCTATATGTCAAAATGCTGTTGGAGGTAGAGTTGTGAGTCTGTTGAATTTTTAAGCATGTGTAGCTCAAGTTGGACACCTGGTGCTGATCTGGCTGCAGAGGTTGTTCTCTGAATATATATTCATCCATAATAGGATGAACAAAGGTCTTGTGAATTTCTTGGAGATAAATAAACTGTAGCAGAGCAAAACAGTTCTCTTAAGAGTACTTGACTGAAAGCAATACTTGCTTTTCATTCAAGGAGTTCAAAAGAAAAAAAAAAACAACACAGAAGCAATACAATTGTTAAAAGGGCACCTGAGGAAGCTCATCCAGCTGTATGTCCGTGGCTCTAAAGCTCATGAGTGACTCATATACAAATCAGCGAAGGGTAACACAAGCACATTTATATTCAAAGTGCTGACTGAACTTTCCTTTGACCAACATTCTCTGCATCTTTAAAAATTATGCATATTGTTCCCATGGGCAAACAGTCTTATAATATGCTTTGTTGACCATAGGATGAATTAATTAAACATTCCTGAACAGAAAAAAAACAAAGCAGGCCTATCATGGATTAGCTTGCATTTGATTGCATAAGATTCTGTCCAAACAGTGAGTAAGTGACTGATGGTAATGTCCGGCACTTGTCTTTGGAAGCAAAGGCTATTGTGTAGTTAGATATGCAAGTGTTATGCAAACAAATTGCATAATTATGCAAAACTAGAAATAGTGTGGATGAGTGATATCCCACAGCATAAGGATTAGTTACTAACACCCACTCTTCAATTATGAGCATAAAACTCTTGTGTGGGGTTTTTGTGTCCCATATCCCTGTTATGCAACCTGCTCCACTTTGAAATAAGATCCTTTCACGGTTAACCACATGTTAGCATACCCTGGAATGGATGGATCCAGATAAAAATGGGGCCAATCTTGCTCACGATGATGATGAAAAGCCAAATTAGGCTTGGAACACTTATGAGGAAAAAAACCCACAGTGTTTATTACTGAGTCTGAGAGGAAAAGACAGTCGTCAGGTTGCAGGTGAACATGCTCCATCATCATCATCAGCAGCAGCAGCAGCCATGCGGTTACATCAGATTGTTTTGTCCGGAACGTGCCCTTCCAAGTGGGGAGTTAGAGAGTCTTGGGTGATATTTTTAAACCTGAGAAACAGCAGCTGCCTTTACGCTGGAGTAATTTAGGTTAAAGAGCTCACTGGCTGGTGCTAAAGAGATAAGTCCCACACCTGAAACAAAAACCAGCCCTGAAAAATCCAAGCGTTCTCTCAGTTTGGTTTGATACCTAATGGAGATGACATTTGAGGTGAGACCACAAAAGGACAAGGTGCAGACATGACAAAATGGCTTGAAATTACTGTGTTATTTCTTTATTATTGATACTACCTCATCTTCTCTGCTCCATCATCCCCTGTAGAAATTCCAGCCTGACTGTAGCACCAAAGCTCTCACTTGAGCCTCTTAAAAGGCAAGCAATATGGTAATGCAATTATTTCAAATCAGGCTCTTACTGGAGGCTACAAAGAACATCTTCATTAATTCATTGGCAGTGCTTGCTTTTTGGGGGTTACTCAGATATGAAAAAAAAGGGGGCCGGGATTACAATACTTTCAACTATTTGAGAGACGAATAAATCCTCATCAAAGATTCAGATGTACTTACGAGCTCTTCTGAATGAATTCATGACCCAATCTTTGTGGAATACAGTAGAGTATGTGGCACAGATCCAGGATTTTCACAACCCAAGTCTCGCAACTCTCTCTCAATTAGAAAGACCAAAGGCGAGTTGTTAAAAGCAGTGCAGAGCTTTGAACTCAACTGGTGCCATCACTTGACAATTTTGTGCTTTTTTTCCCCTCTGTAGCCATCAGAATGACAAGAGATATACAAACTTTGTAATTCTCAATAATAAATGTTCTGTCAGGCTGACTAACATTAGTCCTAATCCAGATACAGATATCCTGCCAGCCTGTGCCACACAGGAGGGAGGTTGTAACTTGATCAGATCGACAGGTCATGCTGTATTCTCTCCTCCCTCCTGGTTATCTGTCTACCAGCTCTCTCTCTCTCTCACACACAAATCCATCCATGCACTCACTCAGAGACAATGAGAGGTCCTTCATCCCATCTCTCATTCATAGGCTCTTCCACATCTCTGCTACTGCTTAATCAAAGGAGAAAAGCGATAGAAAGGCGGGAGAAAGAGCACACAGGGCATGTCTTCCCTCATCACAGCCCCTACAGCTGAAACGGGGGGCGTGAAGAGGAGTAGAGAGAGATCTTTCATTTTCTTATTTCATTTCCTCCCCTTTTTTTATGCAAGCGAAAGTGTCTGCCTTCTTTATAGCTCCCCTAAGCTCCCCTTAACCTCTCTTCTCTCCCTCTATGCAGCAGCATGGTGGACGGATGGACGGGAAGATGGATGAGGGCCAGACGGCAAAAGGCAGAAGAGTGAGTTAATGAGGCAGATTGCTCTCTTTGACGCCATGCGGGGGATTACAGGAAGATTACCCATTTTGATTCTCTTCTCTTCCAATTTTGCTCCCTCCGTCTCTGTGATGGTAAACTGGAGGGGCACGGCGGGGCGGGGAAGGGTGTGGGGATGGAGTAAGTGCCCATGTTTTGATAGAGGTGAGATGGAAGACAGTGCCTCGGCTCCCTGTCAGGGTAAAATGACAGCTGCTCAAAACACTGACCTGCGAACGGATAGAGTTTCTGACTGATGCTTCCAATCTGACAGCTGCTTCGAGGGCTGCGCTTGGCCTAAATATACCCAGCATGAGACTGAATATCTTATAAGTCACATGAGATATAGCTCTATCACTGAGATTAACTCTTACAAACTGGGTTTACAAATTCCACACACAGAAACTCACATATACTCCTTTTTCACCAATGCAGGGATCAGGTTTCACTCAGGTCCATGCAACTAATCTAAAATCATTCATTATATTTCTATCAAAAGCAGAGTTGATCAAGAAGTTGGTTTCCTGATTTAACCCAAAAAATAGATTTCCTTTACATAAAGTGGAAACTGTGACTACATCGACTGGTGTGTCTTATTCAACAGGTTGGAAACAGAAGATGGACAAGGCCATTTGTCTTGCATGTAAAACATCTCCTTTTTCTGTCTATAAATACTAGTTCCACACATTTTTGTAAGAATAAAACAAAATGTTGCAGCTAGTCAAAGGGATCTGCCATCTTGCTACTACTGTTCAGTTAGATTGTGCACTGGGCCACACCCTCTTTCATCGTACATCCCCGACGCTAATGGTTCTGTTGAACCCAGTGGATATGTGGGATGGTTTGCCAGAAAGCACCATGAATCTTGATAGGAAAGTAGTTCAAGAAGGAGAGCTACTTTGGTAGAAAAGGCATAATACCATACCCTTTAAAATAAGTCACATTATGCACTTGAAAAAGGTGTTGTTTTTCTGCAGCACTGTGGCATGCAGATTGTGTGTTGACCCAGAATGATGGCATTTGAGTTGAAAAGCTGGAGATTTGTATTCAGCGAAGTTGTTGGAAGACTCATGTCAGAGGGATGAGCGAAAACAAAGAGAAGCAGAGGACCTCAAATCCACTTTTTGCACTCACCGCATAACAAACAATGAAAAGGTCTGGAGAAATTATTCAAATTGCAGGGGAATTTGCAATTATTATAAGTCATCTCAACCCACAAAGGCAATGTTAAGCACCTTTCATGAAGTGCACTGAAAGCTCTGAGAACAAAAGTGGATTCATGTATGGGCCCATTTTCTGCTGGCAGTGTCTGCTCAGTGTGTAGTATTATAAAGGGGAGAAGCTATTTAGGTATTTCCAAAGCCATTGTCAAAACCAAAGTCGTTAGACTGAGTTGATGGTGGAGTCATTTTGTGAAATTTTTTTTTTTTTTTTTTACTAATTGGAAATTAACAGCTGGATGCCAAATTGTGCTCGGGATGAGCAATTTTGGGAGCATAATTCTTTGGTTGAATGATGATTAAGCTTCCTGCTGACAAAGAGAGAAAAATAGATTTTTGACCCGTGGTCAAGTGTCGGCGAAACCCCTTCAGGTGGCCCTTGGTCCTGGCTCTGAGTCCACACATTTCTGGCCTGAGAACCCAGGAAATGAGTCACATGACCTTGCTTGATTTCTAGCATTAATTTGCATTAAGAGGACAGCTGGCTCAGTAAGCACTTCAACTCACTGTGTGCTTCAGCAAATCATCCTTCCTGTATTGTATTTCCTTTCTAAACGTCTCTAAGCAATAAATGTCAATCAGAGCTGGCACACCTCTCTGTATTTATCAAACTTTACTTCAGTGAGCATCGTAAAAGTATCTCTGGCCTTGTTATTCAGCAAAAAATATTCGAAATTAAAAACGATTTTCCCTCTGGAGTGAAAGCATTCGCACCGTGCCACAATGTCCAACAACAAAAAAGAGGAGGTGGTCTAAAACAAGTGATCGATCAAAACATATTGTGAAAAATGAAAAGCCAGCGGTTTCATATTCAGTGTGGAAAAAAAATTGACACAGCTTCAGTATAAAAAGACAGAGTAGGTCAGTTTTCCCACTAGCGTTTACAGGGACACTCCGTAGGTGGTGTCTGCTCTCCTCCTCTCTGTGGTCACTGCCATCCGCCTCTGCGCCGCTGAACTGGGAGCCTCAGCTTGGTTTAATTATTATAGATAGAAATAACCTCAGCTGTATCCCCTAATCGGGGATCTACTGACTTTTAGTACTTGCTGTTTATCCTCTCGCTCGGGGATTTTGTGGAGAGACACCGTTACGCACCCCAGTGGGCGTTTGGCGACACGGTGGCGCAGGAGTCGCATACAGTCGCAGTATAGTCGGCACAATATACGAGTAGAGCTCCATATATTCATTTACTGTACACGAATGCATTTCTAGCGCATCATGCTGGTCACATTTACCCAGACGAAACACTTCTGAGAAACCATTAACACCACAGCGTGTCAGATCACAGCCATCCTGCCCTTCAGCCGCTAATTGTAATGCAGCTGTTCAGTAAAGAAAGTATACCCTCCGGTGGCCTAATTTTCCGTGTCATAAAAATTTTATAGTGGCAGTTTGAAGATAAATTACTGGAAAATAGTAGATAAATCATAATAAACCCGGTCGATTGTGCCAGTATCACAGATCGACTCTGTTATGGATAAAATTCCAGCAAATGTGCAATTCAGGGATTCGTAGTAAAGGAGAAGTACGTGCACAAGTAAGCAGGCTGCGTGTGTGAGACAATAAGGCCACATGTAATATCAGTGGGATACACAGCGTGTTTCACTTCCTATAATTAACGCTGTTTTATTGTTCTAAGCTGTTAAAATAGAAAGATACCTTAACGAGCGTCTGATCCTGTAACAATATCCTCCCACAAGTCGTCTGGATATCGCATAAACACATTCAGCACAAAAAACTGACATAGTTACATTTTCCCACTCTGAATTCCCACACTCCGCTGCTGCTGTCACGCGTGGCATCACAACATATATGCCCGTCATTTCTCCCACACCGGATTCAACGTGTCTACTCCCAGAGCCGCAGAAAACAAACAGCAGACCTCAAATCCACTCGCCTCCCAAATCTCCTCCAAATATTGACCCATTACGCATCGTTTGCTACTGGCTCCCTATCAACAAAACAAAGCCAACAATTGCTGATTATTGGACTATGTGAACGTATTTTTGTAATTTATTTTTTTATTTATTTGACAGGCATCACCTGTGATAATTTGGAGAGTATTCGCAGAGAGTGACAAACCCACACAGCCAGAAGAAAAGCCACAGAGGCATGTAGTCACAGCAAAGAAGAGAAAAGTCCTTACTTGTGTTTTGCGGCAATCCCTCCGATATTATTCTCCAGACTTAGGGAGGTTTGTTAATATCCCTGGTTATAGCTTGGATGCTTTAATGTTTCTTTTCTTTTCTTTTTTTTATCCAGAGCGCAGAGCAGACCGGAACGCAGGGATTCTTTCCCCCCCCTCTCTCCTTCAAGACAGATGTGAACGGTCCTGGCCGAGTCGCTCCACCTGCATCCCTACTGTCAAGTCAGCCAGAGGGAAGAAAATGCAACTTCTGATTCTTCTTTTCAAATGAAAAATTCCCACAATGATGTGTATCACCGGGGCTTTTATTGTGGAGGTCCCTTCGCCGTGTTTCTGGTGGATGCTGCTGGGTGTTTGTGGGTGCTTTGACGCATCTCCACCTGCATCCACTCGAGTAGGAGACACAGTGGCATCAGCAGCAGCAGTGGCGGCACCGCACCGAGGAGGCCGCCCACAGAGACACGCCCCGCACCGGCTGGGGAAGGCTACTTCACCCTGGGCGAGGGAGACGGTAAGGCAGTGCTGGGTATGATGTTCATAATGTTCCACTTTTCTGTGCATATGATCGCACCTGACGATTAGTCAAGACTGTAAAAAAAAAAAAAAAAAAAAAAAAAAATCCAGATCAAGGATGAAACTAAACGTGGTTAATAAACATAACGCAGAAATGCAGTGAGTGATTTCAAGAAAACATAGCATTGATTAAAGGATATCAAAGAAATAAGTGAAATCACAGAGAAAAAATCTCAATAGTCCTCAAACACAGATGGACCTAACCAAAGAACAACCCAGAGAGGATAAATTCACCTGTATGAGAAAGCTGCTCACAGCCGCCTCCTGTAATGATGTCAGTGATGACAGCTTCCTCTGTCATGATCTTAATTATACAAACTACAATGTCTGAGTCAAAATGGAGCCATGACTAATGAGTTACCAACATATTCGTGTAAGATACAACTATCAGCTGCACTGCTGGTATTTGCTAATGACTGCCCACACCCTCAAACATTTCTACCAGCAATTATGTAAACAGAGCATTGGGTTCAGAAGCTCAATTTGATCATCATGATAAAGGGGAAAAAAACAAATATAAAAGAAATCAAATCTTATATCAAAGGCATCATAATCCTTATCAGTTTATTTACTTGGATACACACATATGTTACCCTTATAAAAATTCATGATAGCCTTAATAGGTGAGTAAACAATATTATGTACACAGAGAGAAGAATACAGAGTTTAGGTGAATTTGAATACAAAGTATGCAAGTATGTAAATACTTTGATTTTCTCTGTGCAAAAAGGACTGGATTGAAAATAAGAACAGTCCAATGTTAAAATATTCTCGTAAACAATTTTAGTGACTGTATGCTTCTCAAGAAGGAGTTAACAGTTAATATAAATCGTATTCTGTAATATTAAGAGTCTATCAAAGTATCTAAAACATCACCAATGTTCTATTAACACCGCTTATGCTCTGATATTGGTATAGAAACTTGAATCAGCTGGTGAGATAACCTGAATATCCACAGCTGCATACTGCAGCTCTCTTGGTGTGCCACCTGAATTCACATCTATGTATTTTTGTCTGTCCAAAAGGCACTGTCGCTTTCTTCCACCTTCGATGCATTACATTTGCATCCTGAGTGTAAATCAGACCCTAATCGATAGTCTAAATGAAAACCAGCAGAGCTCAGAGTCACTGTAATAAACCACTTCTGGAGCATATATATTTCTTTAGACAACAAGTGTGATCAGGTCTGACTAGCTATGCCATTTCCTATCTGCTGCACCATCACCTGTTACCCTAAACACTGGCTCATCGCCATTGCTTCTGGCAAAAACAAGGTGTCACCAGCACAAGTGGGACCATTTGATCTGGGAAGAGAAGGGGGTCATTTGAGTCAGGCAGGCCATTTGAAGCTGAAACTGCATTTCTCTCCCTGCTCTCACACTCTCTTCATTTTCTCCTCTCATCATCTCCAACGCCGGGCTCATTTGGAGCTTTCCATGGCCTCACTGTGGTCTGTTGCTTTGTTTCGCCTCGGTGTGAGAGCAACCGGGTTCGCTAATCATGTCCTACATCAAGTCAGCAAATCGTCTCAGTAAAAGTTGTACTTTCAGCCTGTTCTGCTCATTTACAGGATATGTGTCTTTTGCTCTAAGAAGTGTGGTCTTTTATAGGAGCTTAGATGGCATTTATAAATCTATAGGTTGATCGGTTATCATATTTTCCAAGGGACATGCATGATAAGCATTCAGAGCCAACAAAATGAATGGCTAGTTTACGCTTTAGCAGGTAATCAATCAGACGCCATCGAACAGACATAGGCCATTGATATATAAGTCAATACTGTGTCTTTGGAGTACTCTTACTGTGTAACCATAAGCAAGTCTTGCCTTAAAGGTCTGTCCATGTCAGAGGCGAGCGGCGTGTCGACAGAGAGATCACAGTCCTAGTCAATGAATATGGAGGCGGTGCATCAATCACAGACTTATTGAGCAGCAGAAAAGCCTGTCGGAAGAATAAGAGCACTGTGAGGGATTAATTTCTCAGGCCAAAACACTTTAAAAACAGTATATGTAGAGGCTAGGTGGCCTTACTGTCTCTGCAGGAAGTTGCATCACTGTAGTCTGAATGTCTTAAAGTTAGGACTGCATCATAGACGAGGGTAAGATACCACTCAATATTTGTGTGAGATAATCAGACATTTAGCCTGATTTTATGTTTTGTTGTCTCAATTGCAACTGTTTATTTTGTCTGTCAGACATTTTTGAACACTTAGATAATACTATATGTAACAATCTGATGCTTGAAGATCTGATACTTGACTAGTTATGACTACATTAGACCGCTATATCTGCTGTTAATATATGTTACTCCTGTGTATTTTCTATCATATTTGAGTGGGCTGTACACAAACTGAGCTTTTCAGACAAGAAAATTGCAAGACTGCATTCTGGTTTCTCCTGGTTCAAGGGAAAAGTAAAGGCTGTTTACAGTTTTCAACCTTTGCAGTTGGTGTATTTCTTTTCTTGACAATAAAATTTACAAAATACTTACACAATTATCTGAAGCTAAACAAGTGATAGTCTACCATCAGTTGGGTCTCTTACAACCTCCTACATCTCTTTAAAGAAAACTCTTTTGCATTAAGTAGCTGTTCATTTGAATTAATTCGCAGCTCTGTAGCAGAAAAAGTCAAGAAAAGATTATTTTTAAAACCCCTGCTATCTGAAGCAGTTTCTACTTTTTTACTATTCTTGATTTTTTGTTTTATTTAATTACCAATTTTAATTAGCATATATACATACACTGGTAATATTTACTTTTCTTCTAAATACTTGCATCCTTGTTGAGGTAGATATACATGGTTGCCTGAAAATAATAGTATTATGCAATTTAACTTTTTTTTCTCTTTTGGCTGAGGAAGAGAGCTGATACTGAGACAGACAATAGGGCTCCAAATGCATGAGCAAACAAATATGGTTTACATAACAAAAACATCAGATAGTTTGGGAGTACTGCATGTTTTCTTTTCCAACATTATATATTGAAAGATAAGGATAATTTAGTAGATGTAAAGGATGTGTATCCTCTGATACAGGGGTTTACATGGTGGGGGTCAGAACTTGTCTAAAGGATCATGGAAAAATATGTGGGGGTCGCAAGATGATTATTGAGAAACAAAAATGGAAAAAAATGCTCTGCTACAAAGAATAAAAATAGAAAAAAAATAAAGAAATGCAAAAAAGTGATAAAGGCTTTTTCTCTTGTGGAATACTTGATTTTTTTATTTATTTTTTTTTAACATTTTTTGGAGTCCAAACAATTAGTGGCAAGTTAAAGCATCAGGATTTAGAGGTTAAGAAGCTACCCAAAGCAAAACACCAAAGTCAGCAGGTTGAAGAACAAAATGTGAGCTTTAATACCAAAAGCTGACTTCAGATAAACAAAGCAACAAAAAAAAAGTGCATTCGAAAAAGAAAAATTCAAAACTGAATTGATACTTAACCCATATGCTAAAAAAAAGGGGAACAGATTGGGACTGGGGAACAGAGGCAGATGAACTGATAACTCAGAACAGGAACACATATTAACTAAATACAAGAGGATATTCAGGGTCAGGTTGAACAAATTATCAATACAAGAGAGGGGGGAAAGATAACGAAGAGAGGAAGGGGGAAAAAGCATGATACACAAGAGAAAACTACAAAATAAAACAGGAAACAGACTAAACTACTAAATACATCATTACATAGAGTAAGAAATCACTCCTTTGATCAAACTCCTCAAACTCACAGGCCTGTGCTACTTTTGACAAAGGATCACAAATACCCCTCTTAATTACAGGGAGTTACCAGCAAAAATACAGCTCTAATGCATTATTTATAGGCAGCATGCTGGATGTATGTAGTTTTTGTTTACAATTATACCCTCTTCCTCCTTCTGATATACTGTAAAGAAGTCTAAGTTATCATCAGATCTTTCTCTTATGTGTATGACATTTGTCAGAGCACTTCCTCTCACAAAACTGCAGGTCTCTGGAGTCATTGTTAGATGTAAACTTCAATCAAACGTGAGTCAAAGCTGTTTGTTGCAACAAGAGTTTTCCATTCAAAAGTGACACCTAAAAATAAATGAAAATATCTCACAGCAGACAGATGTCAACTGAGTGTATAGCACACAAAATATCATCAAATAACTGCCAGCCTGTTATCATGATCATGATTTGAATCCAATAGAGATTTCATGCCTTTTAAATATCAGTATAACTCATTCCATGCGTATGTCTTCCAGCGCCTTGATTTAATATTGTCTTCATAAAGCTGGCTGATTTGATAAGCTTTCACTCATGAGTAATTCATTTCATTGTTGGAGGACCCTGTGAGGTTGTTGTTTTTTCCTCTTTCTCTCCATTGCGCTAATTAAAACTAATTGAATTGAATTGATGGTACCGAGCCCCCGGATCACAGTGCTACCATCTCAGTCCTGCTCATCCCTGAAATGAGATGAATCAAGTGTGCCGTGTAATCAGACATGAAAAAAAGTCAACACGCCAATGAAGCCATCTCTCTTGTTTGTTGTTATTGTTGTGCACACATTATCGCATTTCCATCAAATTCACAAATAATAACTTGGCATAAAAGAGCAGACAGAGAGTTGTTTGAACACAAGTAAATTTGGTTTCCTTGAATGTGACAATGGTTGTTCTACCCAGGATTGACTCCCGAGGTGCATTCTGTCTTGACTTCAAATCAATAACCCTACACTTAAAGATAAAGGTTGGGTAAGCCATCTTTTATGTAAAAATACACATTTCTCACATTTCTCACATTTCTCTTAAACAACATATAAAAACAAAAATGTGGCTCCAACAGCTGTGCAGACAAATGCAGATGGATGAAAAACATCTATCATACTTGTGCTGCGTAGGTGTCTACATATAACTGTAGAGGCAAATATACTGGTATATCTAATCTCTGTGCTATCTTGGGATTAAATAACAGTTAGAAGGGGCAAAAAATAGAAAACTAAAGTTCATTTGACATTATGTTATAATGCTATGTGCATGCTAATGCTCAATTTCAATAATTAGTTGAGATACAGCAGTATACTTGCCCGGCTTATGTGATTTACTCAATGATACTCAGGGTATTTCAAATAATATCACTGATCTTTTTCTTTTTTTTTTTTTTTTTAACTTTCTAGTCTGAAAACACTGTATGTGTCTCTGTGCAAAAAAAGCCAAACTCAGTACTTTGTGTGCCATCTTGTTTGTACAACACAGTTGGACAACATATGATTATTCCAAATATAGTGGCCAGCTCTGTTGCATGTTAGATTCGCTGAGCAAATAAAATTCCTTTTGTCACATGACAAGATGCTGATGGTTTTAGCCTTTGAATCCAAAGCATGAGATTAATTTGAACCTATAGACTTATTATGTGGTTCAACATAATTTCATCAGCAACTCTAGTTGTCATTATGGATTAATCCAACAGTAGCACAACTAATATATCTGGTGCCTAACAATACGTATGTTAAAAATACAATCTCATTGCTATTCATGTGTAAAAAGAAGCTTGAATGGGCACAAAAAAACTTGCATATTATGTTGTCAATAAAAATGAATCATATGTAATGTAGCTTTTATACAGTCAGGCAGTTGAGAGGATTTCCTCAAGCTTATGGAAGCTCAGTCTTAAAATAATAATTTTACATATCACAAATAAATTAGGTTAAACTTTCATCAGCTCATAGACCAACCACATATAATAATGGTCAGCAGGGCAGGCAGGGAAGGACGGTTTATAGATCAGTGTGTACTTACTGTAAACTGAAAGTGTTGCTCTTCTGGTAAGGAAGCTAAAGGCTTCCATCCAGATCATTAACTAAGAGGGCAAACTGTGTGGGTTTGCCACTGAGACACAGCGCTTGTCAGAGAAATTGATCTCCTTCCATTGTGTGTAGGATGGATGTTTTATTAATGGTCACCAAATGATGGAAAAACAGCAGCGAATAGGTTTGCATGCTGACACCATGAAGAAAAATAGGAGTTTAATATTTGAGTTACAAATCTGTGTTGTTACCCTCCGAGGCAAATTTGGAGACTGTCATCTTAAGAAAAATGACACCATCATTTTAGCAAATGCCCTTTAACGGCATGTGTTTATGTACAAGCCCTCTTACAGCTGTCAGAATTATGACTCTTGTCTGTCAAAGGACAAAATAGTGCGCTGCTGATATAAAGCAAAAAAAAAAAAAAAGTGCATAGGAAGGACAGTGGCATTAGAGACGAATGGGGTGGGGAAAAAAATGAACTTAGACATTGAAATTTTTGCTTCCCATTACCTATCGGCAGTCAATGTTGGCGTCTTTTAACCACGACCTTGATAATTCTCAACCTTACCCAATAGGTTGTTATTACTAGACATAACCATCCTTTAACCCCAGTGATGTCAGATTCTCAAATGTGTTGTCTATAAATGGAACTATGATTTATGTGCTTTGCATTTTCACGTAGAGAACTTGTTGGACAGATATTTGTGAATTATGGTGTTGGGCAGTACTGGAACATTGATTACTTGGATCAACTGTACCTGTCTAGATGTATGATTTTTGCCCAAATATCCTAAGTTATTTTAGTTTGCATCATTATTGGATAAAGGAATGAAATCTGCTCTGCAAAGCTTTTGGTAGGAAAAATCAAGTAAAAGCTTGATAATATTTATGAGTAAAGAGCACATTAGTTTCAAAGATAGACTTTAAGGTTACAGATTGTAGCTAAGGAGAAGCGTGACAAAATAAATAGTTTTGGCAAACGAATCAACACAAATTTTGTTAGATAAAAGTTTGAAGCAATCAAGATTGATATTAACTTAGCTTCTCCTGCATTGTTAAGAACATTACTACAACAGATGAAGAAAGCAATTGTTCCACACAAAAGCCACACTTCTGATTGGACAAAAATAGACAGTAGCTAAAAATCAACAAACATTACTGTCAGCAGGATAATTTAAGGTTTAATGAGGTTTCAGACGGTATGAGAGTCTAAGAAAAGCAGTGGGTGATAAGAGTCTGACATGCAACCGCAAGCAAATTGTATGTGCCAAACAATCTCCTGAATTTTCCTGCCTGTGGCAGACAAAATGACAGCAGTGATAGAAAAACTCAAAACACATCAATTATGTCCTTCAAAACAGAAAACTGACAAAGCAACACTTTATACAGTCAGTCATTGTAGCCATCTAAAGCCCCTCTGAGATATGAATCTGTGGTGTTGAAGGACATTGTGGGAAAATTGTATTATCAGCATGTATAGCAAGGGAAAAAGCAGCCATGCTTTGCTCCCTAAAGGCCTCGTCGTGATTAGATGATCGGGCATGATGGCTCCAAACATATTTACCCCACAGAGCCCTTTGGACATGCTGTTTGTGTGTTTAATGCAACAGTGACAACATCAGCATATTTGCAGATAGCAGCTCCTGCACAAGAGTGGCAAAGAAACAAAGATATGCAGCAGCGAGACACCACTGGAGATGTGTATCTGTTTGTAGGAACTGTTTATTTGCATGTTAAATGCATGCTAGTATTTCCCCAGTATTTGTTTACAGAAAAAAACATTTCATGACGATCGCAGGCGAGATTGAAACCTGTATGCGTGTACCTGTTTGTGTGTTGCCTTAATGAGCAGAGCTCAAGTCCCTGAGTTTGCTCCTTTATACAGCGTTCGCAAAGACCTACAACGACAGGAGGACAATTTTCAGGGGCCTTCCAGTGATCAGTGTTGCAGGGGTGAACATTCACAGCAGCACGTTTGTCTTTGTGTTGGAGGAAGTGAGGAAGGCGTTGGTATGTGTGTGTGGGTGGGTGGGGGGTGTGTGCAAGAAGGGCTGACGGCTATCGCCATCATCATGTGTGGCTGCTGATAGGAGACACACTTTACACAGAGTGTGAGGGTAAGCAATTATTCCCTCTTTTTGTCCCCCTGAGATTGAGAGTGCCTGCCGATGGTGAACAATGCCGCTTTTGTGCTGCGCTATCAAGGCAGAGAAAATCAGCGCAGAGCTCCCGATTCGCCCTCCTGTATGGCTGCATGTGTATATGTGCTCATATTTGCATGTTTGTATGTTCATGTACAACCTCATGCTCCACTTTTCGAATTCTAGTTCTCCAGCTTCTATTAGTCCTTTTCTGGTGGTATCACTTCATTAGTCCTCTCTCTGTAATTTCAGTTATCTCAAAAGATTATGCTCAGTATGGGTTTTAGCTGAGATCAGGTCAAGTCAAATGCTGCAACATTTTGGCATATTTGCTTGATCGTCCCAAATGTTTTTGAAAGTTATATAGAAAATTTGTAAAAACCTTTTGACCCACACAACCCACACAACAAACTTGATGCCAAGATAGTAAACATACCTAAAGCAGCCACTTTTGTATTGATTTCACGAATAAAAATTGGCATTAATCTTTTAATCTTACTATCAGTTAAACGGCATGAAAACTGATTTCCTGTTTTATTTTTTATGAGTTTAGGCTGAGGTTTGTGCTAGTAAACATAGTTGAGTTCATCATTAAGAAATGAACACAATCACTTATGTGTTACTGTGTTTAAATTCTGACAGGTCTTTTGTTTATTTAAATAAAAAAACCACAAATAATACCTTAAATTTATCAGTGGGATTGAAATGGTTTTATATTCAAAGGTTAGTTTTATTTTAGGCTAACTTTATGTATAGACAGTGAAAGAAAGGAAGCAGATAAAGAAGAAATTGGCCTTTAAAGTGTTTGAAGATAAACTTATATTTGTGTAGGGGTGTGTGTGTTGTGGTGGAGTTGTGCTTGTGTATGTGTGTGTGTTTGCAAAGAGAGGATGAGAAGGTCTCTTTTACCCCTGATTGCAAGTCATTCCTTCAATCTCTTACTCAATCTTTTTCTGACTCTCTTTCTTTCTTTTTCTCTGTCTCCCTCCTTCTCTCTCTCTCCCCTTCTCCAGGCAACTTTCACTTAATCTCCAATTCTCTCTCTCCACCTTCAATTCAGTTTAATTTGCTCTGCTGGCATGGAAAGTATGCATTTATGTCAGCCAGGCATCCGCAGGGGTAACTGATGGCGCAATAACCATAGGGAAACAATGCTCTCAAACAGGAGGGAGTAGGTATCGCTATTGAACCATTAAATAAGGGAACGCTCAATGCTCCGTGTGACTTTCTAGGAGGGAAATGACTGTCTTTTTCCTCCCAATGACTCCACTATCTGCATTGGGATTGGATCAAAGTGTAGAATGATGAACTATCCTCTAATTTCTGAGGTTTTGCCATTGGACACTATAAAAATATAGAGGATAATAGCGGAGTATTGGGGTGTACAACATGCATGACTGCAACTGATGTACTAAAAATGGCTCTATTTGGATTTAGAGAAGGGATGCATAGATGCACATCCTCTGTTTTTACCATTAGTGCAGCTGGAGAATGTCCAAGAAAGAGGAGATGACATGATAAACGAAACGCTTATGTTGTAGCGCCAATGAAAAAATCTGTGACGTCTAAATGTGAAGCTTTAACCAACAGCCATTTAGTGCTTTGTCTTGTCCCTTGTCTCTTAGGCTGTGAGTAGACAGGCTCATTCACTAACAGACATATCTTAACCACAGGTCAATAAATCAATACAACATTTATGATTCCTCAAACACATTATTCAACTCTTCCTAAACTGAAGATTCATCAAATAATAAGCGCGGATATGCTTTGAATCCAATATAAAGGCAGGACTATATTGAAGTCAGTGCTTAGCTTTAAACACAGCGTTACCAAGGACAAGGAAATTTTACCAACTGCAAAATTTTTGTATCATTCTAAGGTCAAGTAGACTTTGATTCAAACTTCCAGTGTCTGAGTGTTTCTATGAGAGCCTGGCTGGTGTTTGCATTAGAAAAATATACATCAATAGATCTAGACTCTATTTCAACAAACAAGAAACAAACAAGATAATATACTCATGATTGTTGATTAATTATTTTATATTTTAAATAAAACGCCTTTTATCATTATACCCGTGGGAATGTCAGATTCTTTCTCTGTCTGGTATTCAAAGTCATTTAACTGTATAAATGTAAGTGTTCCAAAACACAGAAAGAAATATTTAATTTGAAATTCAATTTGAAATGTTTAATAAAAGTACATTTTTTTTAATCTGTTTGGTGATGATACCTCTCACTTATAATACAGTTTTATTCAACAATCTATTTGCTGCATAACTGGATTTGAGTAACATATAAACAGATTCATACCAGCTTTCCACCATGAAAGTGTCCCTGTAAAATCATCAGCATCAACCTATTGCATTCACTACTAGTGGCTAGGAGGACATAATGCCTTATTAACACCAGATTGTTGGATTATACAAGCGGAGTACACTAAACTAATGCTGTGCCCAACCCTTTTATTAACGTTTAGATTTTATGATGCTGCACTTTCTTTGCATTCTTGAAATATGACATTTCAATGACCTTAAAATGCACAACAATTAATATCTGCCACAAAAACAACAAAAACAAAAGATGCAGTTTGATTATGTTTTAAAGAAGTGTGAAATCACTGGAATTAGCTTGTTTCATTGTTAAACAGCCTCTATTGCAGATGAAAATCTCTCTGAGTCAGACACAATCAAATACGAGCTAATGTATGACAGTTTTATTTACATTAGGTTTAGTCACTAGTTCCAAATGTTGCATACTACAGTATATGCTAAAGGTAGGATGTTTTCTCAACAATCCAGGCTTTCTAAAAATATTTTATAATGATCTTTTTGGAGCTGATTATTGTTATTTTTGATCAATTTGTACTAATTTGAATAATAAGATAAGAAAAAAACTATAGATGTGATTTTTGTGATCCACGCTTGTTATTTCCATCAACCATTTCCATCTTTTATCCACCTCTGTTGAGATTCTTCTGCCAGACATGATGCTCAGCGTGCAATTCATTTTTTTTCAAGCTCATCTGCAACATGACAGCCATGACAATTTGTCTGTACTCCTTTTGAAAAAAGGAATACATGCACTATTTACGTACAATACGGTCTTTTAAGTAAAAATGTCAAATAAGATGACACACTACATTGCATGTACATTGCATCATATCTTACCGATTGAGGTATGATATGTAATTGTCTAGGAAATACAAGATTTTATCATTTGGCACATGTGACCTACCAATGACTCTGTGTGGGAAATACAGGCATACACCTGATTAATCTGTTGTTTAAATAAGATCAGAGAGAACCTGATGAAAAACATATCTTGTATATTTTGTTTCCTATTAATCACTGTGAAAACATTTATGTTGCTAAAAATATGAAATATGATATTTTTTTGGGTCACAGTATTAAATATGAAAAATAACCACACACACATTTCAGCTCCTTCATTTGTTGCTAATATGTTTTAAATATTGAAAACCAGAAATGAAGCAAATATGGGAAATGAATAATTTAAACTCATTATTACTGCAAATTAGCTATGGCTTAATTACAGGTAGTCTAATCACCAAGGAAAATTCACCCCAAAATACTTAATTTCTATTTAAAATTTACATTCCTGGATTCTTTACAGCTTGGTTGTATATTTTTATTACCTTTGATAACTGTAGGAACTGTAGATGTTACAACCATCATATCGAGATATTTTCCTAGACAGATATGACAAAGTCTGCCAGAAACTTCTGATATCAGAATCATCAGGTGAATGGTGGGTTCTGGTGTCAAAGAGCAAGAGCTTCTTTGTAAAGCCGTCATTCTGAACTGACATTTAGCACAATAGAGGAGATCATCCATCACAGAATTTTCCCACAACAGTTTCATGACGAGCCTGGATTGCAGTGCAGCCATTGACAACTAATATAATCTTACTTTTAGTGATTAAGACAGACAAAAAACAAACATTTAACTTGTTTAGTGTTGGTATGCATTAATTTATGCATAGTTGTGCTAAAACATATAACTTTTATACCTTTTATAACTTATTGAATTAGATAAGATGTGTTATAGTTTTCATAGCATGTTTTACAGCACTGCATGGAACAGTCACACTAGCCTAAAAGGTAGCTCTCTAATGTCAAATAAACATAGGAACAGATTGTATTTACTATTCATGATTTCTCTGTTTATTCAAAACATACTGTCAAACCTTATTCAAATACCAAATGCAAATTTGAATGAATCGTGGACCAGCCATAGAGTAAACTGTCATGTTAAAGGAAATGATGTAGCTCATAAGATGTCATATGCTGGAATCCTCCAAATGTCTATTCAATTGTCGACATTACTAAATAGGATGAAGTGGATTTGAGTGCTTATTCAAAAGGTTGTAGATTTCGTCAAAAGTCAAAAGGTGGTGCTCTTTAATAGCCACAATTCCAATTATCAAATGACAGTAGCAAAAAAGGTTTTTCAGTTCACCATGAAGGTAAGTAGTTGACGAGATGTGCAATATGTGGAACCTATGAAATATTCCAGCAAACCATGCACAAGACAACCTTCAGCTTTCTTTTTTTTCTCTATGCCCCCTTTTACCTGTGATATATAAATAGCTTATTGCTTTTCAGAAAACTATACTTTAAACCTCCTATAGAAGTCTTGCACTGTATATAAAGCCTTTCTGAATGTTAGTAGTATCATAAGTCATTCATCGGGTATGACCTAACCTCTGGCAGCTTCAGACGAGCACCAGGACGCAGGATTTAATGCCTCTACACCGGTATTCAGTACAAACGTGCAATTCTATATTATATGCCAATTGAAACAAGACTTTGTATTTGTGTCCTTGGACAGCATCCGTTCCTTGACTGTTTAAGTGAAACATCCGTGAAATTCATTTCTTTTGCACTTTCCTTAACATTTTAGCCTTGAGAATCATATGCCTTCTATCTTGTGTAAATCTAATAAATTACCTCAAAGATCTTTTGGAGTGTTTTGTATTATGTACCGAGTCTGTCCTGCTGCACAGACAATCAAATCACCTCACTATCTCAGAGATGTCTCATTTCCCCAGTTCTCTTTTACAGGAAGTCATAACCACATGACTCCCTGTATGTACAAGTAATCAATTATCGGGTAATATTAAACCGGCTGGTGAATGCGTTATTGCATTATTGCATGCAATTCATGTATGGTGCCTCGATAATGCATCTCTCTTTTTCAATATCGCTTGATTTGTCAGATATAAATGAAATGACATTACCCATGCATTCACTGGCTGCAAGTGTTTGCAAGAATATATTCATGCGTGACTGGCATATTAAATCCTCTGGGATGCCTTTTAATAGATCCAGAAGGGTTTTACTCAGTCCAAGCCATCCAAATGAGCATTTCTTACTACCTGAGTCTTTGACGAAGTGATTTACTTTATAGTTGCAAATGGCAATTAAGATATTTTGGTGTATTTTTTGTATTTAATTGAAGAAAATATAAATCTTGTATTAGTTGCATTAAAAATGTACTTATATAACTTTCACCATCATATCTTGCATTTTTTAGAGGTGGCTTAAAATTTCAACATATGTGTTAGTTTGTAAATCAAATTACAGCCTCACTCATCTTATGTGACAAGTTCTGGCAATTTCATTCTGCATGCATGTGTATGTATTCTTCAACTGGGAGGTTTCTCGTGAGCCTTACAGAAGGTATAAATGTAGGTAACGGAGCTGAGTCAAGTGGGTTTTTGAGTTTAATTGCAGCTAGTTGAAGGTGCGGCAAGAAATGGAGAGACAGAGTCGGAGCCGGGAGATACAGGTAGGCGATGCTGTCATTGTGTCATGAAAAGGAATTTAAAAAAGTTCAGGAGCAGCCAATGTGCTTACAGGTGCAGTATGTCTGAGTCAGAAAATGCTCACACAATATCTCAGGAAACTTCTACATCCACTTTTGCAGGTATACTTATCCCTAAAATGATGTTTAATTCAGTTTCATCTCTTTTCCTGCAGCCCGGTTTCAATGTACAGAAAATAAATAATTCGCCATGCACAGCTGCAATGGTAGTGCCGCGTGCCTGTCTATGCCTCTGTACTCGCTTCTATACTTTAAAAAGGTTTCTTGGACGGGCCTGAGGAGCCTAAACAACAAGGCTCCCGCTGAAGACATACATTTACTTTTAAAATTAATGTATGCCATTTTATTTTGCACAAAGGGAGGAAAGCTGGATGCTCAGAAACAGCCCTCAGTTATTTTCCCTCTTTCAACACATTTGTTTTTTGTTTGAAAAAGGGAAAAAGACAACGGTTGTTGGTAACAGTCGGGGGTAGAAAACCCCTATTCAGTGTAATTGGCCTCTCCTTTTAACTAGACAGGCCATGGCCTACATGTAGAGTATGTGTATATAGGGGAATAGCTGGAGCTGCTCTCTGTATTTGAAGTTGACTTGGGTTTGCTCTGTCAGCAGGAGACAAGGTCAGTGTCTAAACCCCTGAGTATTTTGTTTTTAGGACGAGACATCGTCACACATCTGGCCTACTTGTGTGTGTGTGTCAGAAAGAGAGAGTGCTTGATGACGCTTGATCTCTTCTCCTTCCCTCCATCTCTTTCACTTAGTTGTGGTTGCAAAAATATTAGAGTCGTGTTTGCCCGAAGTCCACTATCATTGCACCATGAACATTTAAGCCAACAACATATAAAACTAAGCACTTTGGGGACATATTAGAACAAATGGTGGCTGACAGGAATTAGCGATGACTCAGTTTAGATGAAGCATACTCCTGAATGCTGCCAAAATGTGAATCATGCTTGTGTACATCACCTATTTCTGTAAAGCTTTTCTCCCCCTTTACAAAAACAACAATCAAAAATCAGGTTTTGCAAAGTTTGCTTAATATTACCTTCTTTGCTGTTTTTGCTTTACTCATCAAGCCTCTAATTCTTGCATGGCACATTTGTGTTTTACAACTGCACATTTATCTCTTAAAATTTGCAGTTATTGTCTGCAGGAATGTGTTTAAGAGATGTTACCAAGAAAGGAATTAATATTTTTAGCGAGTATCTGAAGATTTTTTTTCAAGAAAATCGATTAAAGCTGCTGGGAGATTTTATCACCTATAGCTAGCTAGCATATACTAAAGCTAATGCTAAAACTTCAGCAAACTCAACAGATACTCAACAGTTGATGGTTCATTTAGAAGACATAGAAATAAAAGCAAATTATAACAGGGCTTGAATCAAGAAATTATGAATTCTATTATCATTGTAATAAAAAATACGTTTGCTGAAATTGGCAATACTATTTTTTTAACATTGTACTTCTCTACATTTAAAGTCACATTAAAAGTCCTTATGCGAAAAAAGAAGGAAACCAATTAGTAGTTGAGCAAAAAAGTCAGCTATTTAAGCTGTGGCAGAAAGGCAGAGCTTTATGGGCAGAGAGGCGCAATATGTTTGAATCCTCACAACTAGCTGTTTTCTTACAATAGAAAATAAGCTCAATAGTGCAATAAAATTAAAGATGATGTCCCCAATTTGATTGCACCAACTCCATGAGTTATGGTTAAGGGTATCATGATTGTATCTTGACTTAGTTAAAAAAACAACTCTACCTTAATTAATCACTGATTGAAAGCACTACCTGATGAGAATGCTGCTCTAAGTGACAAAATCAGCTACACTCATAATGTTGTTGCATGACTAACAGGTGCAGGCTGGGCTTGGCTAACATGCTTATGATGAATCCTGCAGCAGTGATGTCTACATTTACCCACCTTCAGTGATGTGTGTGAGGCCCTTCTGCAGTTTTGACAATTTCTGTCACAGCTGGGACTGCAGAGAGCACATTCAGCTCAAAAGTTTTTGAAAACTTTGAGGGGAATGGTGGGATGAGGACGTGAGTGGACTGGTTATCTGGTTATATTTTGCATTGAGAATAGAAGAGCAGAGAAGTTGAACCCAGAGCAAATTGAGGAGGACTTCACAATCCTCGAAAAATGCCAGAAAATACAACAACAAACTTACTGACTGTCCAAACTATCTCTCCAGATGAAAATGTCAATGCACAGTATGTGTGTGTGTGTGTGTGTGTGTGTGCGTGTGTGCTATGCACTGTGTATATACTGTACAGGCTGTCTTGTTTCCATACTGTCTGCATTTGTGGCCTGCAACTGCTCTGGAGTTTGTTTCTACACGTCCTCTAGATTGACTGCTTTGCTTGTACTTTATTCTGTCATTTCTGTTCATTGATATCCTGCTCCTTGTTCTGTGCAGTAACTAAATTTATTGTTGGGATGGTGTGATATTTTGCTCATCTAAATGTGAATTAATTTGTACCTGATGTTCTTTTGTCCTTAGTAGTATGGTATTGTGTCATTAGTACAAATTTAAATGTTTTTGGTTTGAGCCTATATTTCGTATTAAATACACAGCATAGTGATTAGATTTAGGCTACAGCCCTACTCACTGTTAGCATGTGTTAAACACAGTGGAAAAGACTTTCCTTTTTAAATAATCTTTGACAAAAAATTTTTTGGTACCCTCTTCTTAAGCGTCTGTAGATTAATTATACTGTTGTGTTCAAGTTTAAAAAATAGAGTCAATTTAAAGAATAAACACAGATCTGGTTTACTACTGAAAAATTCTCTCTAAAGCTTAGGGGAGCTGATTACTTTGACTGGCCTTTTGCAAAAGGCCATTGCAAATTAGTTAATTTTAAAATATTTTTTTTAAATAACCAACTTAAAAAGCTCTATATACCTGCCCTGAGCAATAAGCATACAAACTTGATTTTAGCCCTTTTTTTCATTTCCACCAAGCTGATGAATAGCTTATTTCCTTTCATTTATTGTTGCAGCAAAGATCAAAATATTTTCTCGACACTTGGATGCCATCGCTTTTCCCTGTGCTCCCCCTTTTTTTATTCTCCCTCCTGTTTTTGCACAGAGTGCGGAGGCTTTCTAATAAGCTCCATAAAGACTGTGGTTTTGCTCGTGTAGTGTCATGAGGGAGCGGGGTGCATTTCATGCTCTGTGGCTTTTCGTGGGAATAAACAGGTTAGTGGAGTGCATGTTTGCATTGTTTTTCCCAAGCTTGGCTGTAAGTTTGATCCTGTTATTACACTATGAGGGAAACAAAACCAGCTGGGGAATATAAGAACTCTGTTTTTAGCTCTATAGTCGGTATGTGTGTTTGGGGGGGTATGATGTTGTAACGGTTAAATTGAAGCCATGGATATGGTGTTTCCAAATATTATTAGTAAAGATTTCTGTAAAATTACAGCCAAAAATTGTAAATTAGAACTGCAGCAAAGAGTGTCCCTCTCTCCAAGTGAGAAAAAAATAGATTCAGTCCACTTTCTGGAATGTAATTTGGTGTCAGAGATGCCAGGTCACTGCTGGGAGATCTCCACACACACACACAGTAAGTGACAATATAAGCAAAATGTCCAAGTTTTTGAAAATCAGCAGAGAGCAAGTGAGTGAGCTTTACTCCCTATACTCTACCAACCCAATCTCACATGAGTCCAGCTCCTGACAACTTGTGTTGAACTTTCCAAAAAGTGCTGTAAGCCTTTGTCAGTTATTGAAGGGGGGTCTAAACGTCACTTGAGACCAAATAACTCCCCAGGCCCAGTCCCAAATAAAAGTCAGTTGAGCCTAAGTTAAGAAGTGGTGATGAGTTTGTGTTGATTGTTGACTGAGTGAACCACTATGAAGCTACAGGGTGAACTAATTACAGTGTGTGGGTGCGTATGTGTGTCTGAGTGTGTTCCCTGATCTTTGACTCCTTCTCAGCAGTTACAGAGCCATCCTGTCTTCTACAATGGGATTGCATAACAAGTTATAATGCTAATTAGAAGTGATAATTAATTCAGTTAAGTGCTAGCACTTTCCCCCTCATGTTGTGCTGTATGTGTTGACTAAACCCGCCCCCATGCTCCACTTGTTTGACACTTTTATCAAAATTGGCATGCTTTGCATCTGTTGACACAGCAGGTGAATTCTACAGAGGGGGAGGAGTGAGATGCTGATAAATACACAGCAAACAAGGAAGTAAGATAAAGAGAATTTCATTGAGTCAATGATCAGGAGCGCTTACAATTTGGCATAAAGCTGGTAGTCCAAATAGTAATACAAATCCAAGAGGGGCAAGACAGGTGAGCAGGTGAGGGACAGGACATACAAAAAAAGTAGGAATCCCAAACTGGTCTCCTGTCTCTTTAATTTTTACTTAAATTAAATACTATGTTACCTGACATATGAAAATGCTATAGCTGTGTACTCTTGAACTGCTGATTTCAATTTAAAACTTATTATAATATAGATTTTCAACCTAGATTGGGAGAAATGTATCACTACACAAGGTGACTATTTTGAAGAGGATGGCAATCAGATTTAAATCAGGTATGGTTGTCACAGTTTAATAAAAATGGACCCATAAGCAAAAACTTTAACACAACAGGTGAAGGAAACTAAGGATGAGCTTTATAATCAAAAGTGAAAATGCTAAAATACAAATATAACAAGGGGGGAAGAAACAGCAAATCCATAAATCCAAAATCTAGACAAAGAAAGAGACAACAATACAAAACGGAAAAAAACCCAACAAATTAGGAAAATCAGGCAAGACAGAGAGAAGGATGCAAAACGAAGGAGCAGAAACAGGATCAGGGGAAAAATACAGAAGGTTAAATATAGAGACTATATACACATCAGGACTAATTAGACACAGGTGTGGAAATCAACACAGGTGACAAATATGTGTAATCATGAAAGGCGGGAAACGAAACAAAGACAGGAAATAACAACAAGAGCATAAATAAAACATGAAATAACTGAACTCCAACGGCAAATCATGAAAATGGTTTTACATATAAATATACTCTCAACAAATTAATTTGCAACTGCTAAGTATATTTATGTTAATATTTTGAACTACTTTGCCATTTGTTTATTTGCAATTTAAAAAAAAAACATATTGCCATTATTTATTGATTATTATTCCCATTGTCTGTTATTATTTTCACAACATTGCTGTTATTGTAAGATTTGACAACATGCAGTCTTTTCTATTTACATTTTTTAACTTCCCCTCCAACTTATTTGAACTGGTCAGTTCCACATGCATTGCAGTGCATGTTGGCCCAGGGAGGCAAGGTTGCCAGGACTCTGCTCCACTCCAGCCACTTCTTTTATCCTGAGAGTGAGGACCTTAACCAGGGGGCCATATCACAGGCAGATGTTCATGTAATCCCCTCAAATCCTACAACCTTCCTAAAAGACTACGATTAGGAGTTGATAGTGCAGAATGATCCTTTCTTCCCACCCACAAACATGGCTAATTGTGTTTCAGGCTCCCCTTTACCCTGCCAAAAATCTCCCATCTGTGCTGTTTGGCTGTATCAGTGGAACCTTTTGCACCTATACCTACTTATTTCAAAATGAATAGTCAATTAATTTATAGCCAAATTATTTTTTTAAGTTTAAAGAAAACAAAAGAAATCAATAATGTATCACTTATATGAAGAAAATAGTTTTAAGGAAAAATACCAAATACTTTATATTCCAGTCTCTTTAATTTTAAGAATTGATTGTTTTCTCCAAGTTTTATATGAAATGTGTTAAGTGTGAATTTTTTAATTCGCACATAACTTTGGGTCTTGGACTGTTCATTGGACAAGATAATTTTTTAGAAATCTTTGATTCTGGGCTTGTGTTTGTAATTTTTCACAATTTTTGGCACCTTTTTAGGATTAATTATTTAAATAAGAAAAGGTATGTTAATCATTAAATGGAAAAAAATGCAAAGTTCAAGGCAGTCCTGTGTGTGTGATTTACTTATTTGTTTGTTTTATGAAAAAATATTAACACAAAAGACTATGCTAATCAGTTGTCCAATTGCAAATAACCACCTACATAAACAATTAAGTTCATATAATTTCTAATTTAAAAAGTGCTAACATAAACCTTATAAAACTAAGTAATCATCTACATTTTTTAACTGTTATTACTTGACTTTCTCATTTTACCTCATTGCTGTTTAATAAGTATCACTGCCCTCAAGTCTCTCTCTTTGATACTCTTTCAACCCATTTGCACTGTGGCTGCAACAAATAAAGAAGCATAGACCAGTTACACCACTTGCTCCATCATTACATTAGAAAGAACAGCAATCAGAGTGATGGGGCTCTCAAGGCAGCCACTGTTAGAGGAAGAGAGGAGTGTAGAGAGTGGGTGGCTGGGAGATGGTTGGGGGCTCTAAGTTGGAAGCAGAGGCGAGATGAAAGGGATGCTTCACTCACAAACAAACACACATATACACACACACCTCGCTCTCTGAGAGACACCACTTTCAGCAAACCGCAATATCCCTGTGCCAAATGTTAGCCCCAAGTAAGTGAAAGTTTGTGCACTGTGTGTGTGTCTCTGTATATGTGTGCCCATTTTATTTTGACCAGTGGTGTTAGTTCAGCCTCCTGCCTCCCACTCTTTGTGAAACTGCTGATGCTCAGTTGTTGCCTGCATGAGTGGCTGCCATTGGCTAGCCTGGGCAGAAGATCTCCTTGGTGCAGCATTTTCCCGGCTCATCCAGAGGATCACTGAGGATTGGAGGTTGTGTCTCTGAGGCCAGTAAAGACCCTCAGGGCACCTGTTCAAAGCTCCAGAGACAGGGGGCTGCTCTTTGGGCCACCGTCTGCAGGGCAAGGCACCTTTCCAGGGGATTAGCAAAGGGAGAGTTAGCCTGTCAGAACCAGAATAAGAAGAGCCTGTGCGGGCAATTGAGTCTCAGAGGATTTGCTCTCCTTAAGTCAGTCCAGTAACCATGAGCCAACGGTGCTCAGCCAACATGTAAAGATTCAAACACACACAGTGATAGTCATATTAGTTATATACATATAGGATGTAAAGAACAAGAAAACATACACACAAACCTTTACATAACATACACAACTATAACACATATACAAGCACACACTCACAGAAAAAATTCAGGCTCACAATGACGCAGACTAATCATACTAATCATACTCTTTCCTCATTATGTCCCCAGGTAAGAGAATAAAGCATCTATGGTGAATTGAGGGCACAACAATAAATTGTATGTGAACCACAATCTCTCCTCTCTTCTCCTCTGTGCAAAACAAACAGCCACATTATTGAAAACAACAAATATTTTTGGCAAAACAATTCCCTCTGCAGGCTGTGAGCCTTATTGCCTTGGATGTCCTCTCTAGGCGGTGTGGGGGTCTGGGCAAAAAAAAAAAAAAAAAAAAAAAAAAAAAAAGTATTTTAAAAAAAGAGGAGAGACACAGGACGTTTGGGTTTTTTTTAGAAACAAAAAGAATAAAAAAAACAAAAGAGTTTTT
>JAQMCX010000039.1:3623260-3658513 GCA_029814765.1 Acanthurus leucopareius
CCTCTGCTGGCTGTGTGCCTTTTTGCCTTGTTTTTCATCTCTTGGGGGGGGGGGGGGGTGGGCAAAAAAAAAAAAAAAAAAAAAAAAAAAAAAGATGTGAGATCCGGAGCAGAGCCTCATTCCTCGTTCCTTTAATTTCCTTCCTCAAAGCTGAAATACAGCCAGAGCGTGTTATTGGTGTGATTATTCTGTTGCACCATGTAGGAGAGAGCGGCAACAAAATAAGCTCACGGTTGCGACTATCTCTGCCATAGCTGAGTACCAGCCGCCCCTACCGACCAACTGATAGTGCCTGCTGTTATATGAGATTCACAGTGGCCCCTGGCAACTGGCGTCATAACTGGATGAGCTGGGAGTTACACAAAGTCCAGACCGGAGTCGAGGTTGAAAAGCTGCTTATCATGCAGTTGTGTCCCCAGCCTTGGGGGTTTGGGGTGGAGGAGTGGGAGGCGGGGGGGAGCAGGCCAGGGTCAATGTTTTCATGGTGATTGGATATTGGTTATTTGTTTGGAGGCAGTGTTCGTCCCTGCTGTGTCACACCTCAGAGCGATGGACAGCAGCTGCAGCGCTTCACTGGCCTGGCGAGTACCGCAGAGGATTCAGTTACTCACAGTATCCACTCACACATAATTTGATACAAACTGTAATACAATTGTAATATTTTGATTAAATAAATTGCAGATATGCCGAACAGCACATTTTAGTCAGCGGTATAAAGTGGAGGTTGATGATACTTAAGCCACCTGTGTCCATGTTGGCAGGTGACCAAACCGCTCAAACCTTCAGAATAATCTACAATTGCAGAAAATGTGTAAACAAAGCGTCATTTTTCTGCACAGGTACACACCTTCTGCTCTGTGGCTGCTGTTATGAGGTTGAACTTACCTCTGAACTCTATGATGGGTCAAGAGAAAACTGAATTTATATATGAAAATCAATATCAATACTAAAAGCATTATGTCCTTGGCCATCGTTAATATCTGGAACACGGACATTGCTGTTAGTCAACCAAATCAATACAAACTCATTGGATGGTAGGTAATTATCTAAATGACTTAAAGGGTAGTAAAAAAGGTGCAAAATAACAAAAAATCAAATTGCTCTCAAAGAGAAGGTAATTGAAAGATGGCACAGGACTTCTTGGTTACTAACCTGTTATGGTGCTACTCAGCATCAACACACTCGATGCTGGACCAGTGATTGGTGGCTATTTTACACAAATACGATTGAATATACTGTAGTATAGTAGTGTACGTGCACATCTCTTGGCCACCTGCAGCAGGTTTGTGATTCTTGGAAATAGAATGAGGATCCTGGATCAACTCTTGGTGATGCGTGTCTGTACAGACACCTTCACAGAACATGTTAAGAACATTTCACAACTCTGACATTTTTTTCATACTTGTGCCTTTAAAAAAGTTGGTGAAAATATGTTGCAAGCTGCTGTCACCTAATGCTTTAACACCCTGGGAACATACTAAGACGACATCCTGTAAAAAGACAACACCGATGGTGTTGCGAAGACAAGTATGTCTCTTAGAAAGTGCTAAATAATGCATTAACTAGGTAAATCACGACCTCATTAGTGAAGAAGGTGTAACTTGTGTGATGTATTTTGATGATTTAGACCGTGAGGCGGCTTATCTGCTTCAAGTTTAATCATTTAGAACTGGTAAAACATACAATCTCAGGGTAAGCATTAGTATTAAGAACACTAATCCTCGTGGCAGTACATTTTGTAAAAAAGGCACTGCATGCTTGCAGGTACAGCAGACTAATGAGCAGAATCTACCTGGTGAAATTGCCCTATTAGGGAGAAAACATAGGTTTAGAAAGAGACTACTACATGCATGAGTAGCCAGTGAAAGCCTTCAGCATGTCAGAGCTCCCATGATCTCCAGTCAGCCTGGTTATAGATCTCACCAAGGCAGCGGCTTGTGGCAGCTAGTGTTTAGCCTCAGTGCTATTAGCCTGGTGTACTGAGCCTTGGGAAATTAGCTGTGCACTGAAGCATGCTGCAAGAAGCTCGGTGAACTTCAGTCGGAGGAAGAGCAGTCACACATAGGTCAGAGGAATCAATGTCCTTTAGGGACCCGGAGTCTGAGCTTGGGAGCACTGAACTCCCTCTAACCTCAGCTAGGGGCTGTGGTGTAATTGCACTGGTGCAATGGCAGAAATGGGGTGAGAACTGGCAGGGGGTGAAACTAAAGAAAAGCATGCGGGGAGGTACAAATGTCTGCAGGATGCTACAACTGAGATTTTAAAAAAAGATTTTTTGAGAAAAGATTTTCAAAGAAACCTTTTTCAAGCATTTTACTTTCTGAAATTTAAAGGGGTGTTTTCAGTGTTTGTGAATAGTCAGCATCAGCGAGGACGAACTTTTTTAATTTCACGTTTTGCATTACACTTTGAACTTCTTGTTGGAATAAGCAATAACTTGTACTTTCAAAAAAAAGTCTAAATAATTAATTTCAGTGACAGCAGTGAGTAGAAAACAAAAAAACAGCTCTGTATACATTTTCAGAAGTTATTTAAATCCCCTCAGGATGTTGATAAGTGCTTGCAAACAACAAAAATCAGTTTCATTTCTCTGATCGTGAGTTGATTAGGATTTTTCTGTCAGCGATACCAACTACAGTAAGAAGTGCTGAGTTACAGCCAAAGGCTACCTAATGCAGAAAAACAAGCCAAATGAGACGAGAAAGTGGGAATTGTTCTGCTACAGCGGAACGTGCCTGGCTGCTCACCTCACACTGCATGGTGGTGAGAGTGAACTTTGAATCCTACGTTTCAGACTGTGGACATTGAACTTAACAACATCTAAATTACGGTTTTTGAGCAGGAACAGTGTGTGTTATTATAACTGCACTCGAATCTTATTATAAGAATGTCTTCCATTTCTTAGATCAGCTTGAGGGTACTTGCCCTTTGCTTGCTCAAGGCAACAAGCTAAATTCTAGTATTCTGTTAAAAAAAATTCTTGGTTTGTGATTTATTAACTCATATCTTTATTTGATAATATGATTTCCTTGTATTTGACTCCAAATGTAACATAGTTGGCTCATGCTTTATGTAAAATGTGCTTACTTTCTTGACAGTAGCATTTTGTCCACGCTCCACAATGCAGCTGACATGCAAGCTGACAAATGTGCTGAAAAAATGGTCAGTTGAGTTTTCCCAGAAGTGTGTTGGTGAGCGATTCATCCTCCAGGCGAGTGACCTGGGTCTGGTCAGGCTCAGTCACCCGAGGAATCCCTCTGAGCCTGCCTCCACTCAGCCAGAAAGCACCCAGGGGGGTGGCTGGGGAAGGGACACATCAGTAGGACTGCAGCCCCCATAGGCCACTGGGGTTAGAGATCACAGCCGCAGACAGGAGGTGAGGGAGTGTTTACAGTTTGGGCAAGGAGCTGATGGAAATAAAGAATGATGGTGGCAGAGGAGAGGGATTTTCTCGTCTCACTGATACAGAGAGACGGGACACTGTACTCAAAGCAAAGTGCACACTGTAGACCAGTTTGACTGATCCTAAAATTTGGTGTTTTCACACAGAAGCCCAACAATATGATATTGAAAAGACCCCTGTATCAGCAATCAGAACTCTGAATGAACAGCACTTTTTAATTAGTATTGTCCTACAACTCCTTCCATTCTCAAATCACCCAAGTCTTAATATGTTTTGGCCTGCAGTTCTACCTGAGTGCATGCACACACTTGTCACGTTCACATGCTTTTTACAGGAATCTGCACATCATAATTAGCTGTGCTGAGCCCTGACCAATTCACTCCTCTGCTTACAGTGAATGTGCTAATTGCATGAGGAGCGGCGAGGTGGGAGAGTGGTCTCACAGCCTTCACTCTGCACATTTTGCCCATGACCACAGGGGTTTCCTGTTTGAGAAGGACATGGTGGGAAAGGGCAAGACTGTCTGCAGAAAGTGGAGCATGCTCAGGGGTATACATATCCTCACTGCAAGATTTCTTGTCTCTACATCGGCTCGTATTTCGAGAGCTGCCTCCACCTTGCATTAAAGTACGAGTCCACATTTATAGCTTTGTTTTGTTCTGTTCAGATTTAGCAACATTTTTTTTTAGGAAGATTAAAGCCCTCAGGAGTCTGAGTCTGCTTCTTTTTGCTGGCACGTCAGCCGCGGTGATTGAATTAACTGTACAGCGCTTGGCACAGCGGCATGAGTGAGTTTCCCCTAATAGTCTTAGCAATAATTTACATCTTTTACTATCACTTCTCGCACAACATATGTTTCAAATCTCAATGGGAGCTATTTACCAGGGAAAGAAAACTAGACTGGCTCATGTGCTTTGTGCATTGTTTTTGGCACTGTCCTTAATAAGCCAGCCTTATTGAGCTGGCATTGCTAACAAGAAGGCAAAAATAACAAGCAGGTATTATTAACCACATGGCGGGTATCGGCATCTATTTTTTTCAGAGTGACAGAAGTACTTTTATTTTGTAAAACAACCTTCTTGCATTTTTAAGTCAATGTATTTTGAACATCACCAATTTTCTACAAGGAATATTTATTCTATGTACCAACAGCCAGTTTTAAGATGGTATCTTTGAAGACAAACAAGTTGTATGCGTGTTGACCAATGCAGCTCTGCCTTTTTTCTGCTTTTTTTCTCTTTTTCTTAACTGAGAATTGGCATCATAAAAGTTCAAATAACCGACATCAAGGAGCTCGAGGAGACAGCTGCGCCAAATGTCAAGAAAACAGGTCAGAAAGTTGTTAGTTCAGATGCTTGAGCAGATTGTAAAATCTGAGCAAGGAACAAGGATGACGAATGCTTCGCTCGCCCAAAACAGCAACCTTTCAGATGCCCCTGAGAAAAACATTTAACCTGCATTTTTCCAGTGCAGCTGCTTCGCTGGCTCGATCGGTTCAAGTGGTCGCTAATGGCTTAGCATGATGTAGAGTTTACATTCAGAGGAGATGCATATAAATTCTAACATTTATCTCACTTTCTGTAATGATAAAAATAGAAAAAAACTGACAACTTGCACCAATTTTATAGTATGTTAGTTAATTTAATGACACTGAATATGTCTATTTAAGGGGTGTTTTACGAAAAATAATAACAAAACACTTTTTTATAATGCCCTTTAAAAAAACTAGCAGATCATGGCATTACTCTGTCCATTTTAAAAACACTGTAAGCCTCACTGTGGCCTTATGTATTCATTGGAGATACCTGCATGCACACAGCAGGAACTCCTCTGCTCAGTCATGGCATCATGTGGATGTGTTTGCCTGTGGAGAGAAAAGCAGCGCTCTTGTTCTGATGACAAAGGTGACATTATTCTGCGACTGCCATCTCTATTGGTGACTCCTCAGTCTGAATGCTGCCTCTGATTGACTGATGTAAATCTGATAGCTTTTATTTTTTTTGTCTGCGTGATAAAGCTCAGGATTACCTGTGTCCTTCCATGCATTCATTTGCCAATCAGTGCACAGGGACAGTGTGTGAGACAGTGTGTGTGTCTTTGTGGGGTTTTTTTTTTCTCTCCCATCTGGCCTTTGGATGATGAAACTGCTGCTCCTGTGTTCTGACACGACCTGTCCCTTCACATCAGGTCGCTGTGATGGAGACTGTCAGCATGGCACGCTAGCATTTGTCCCTGACTCATAAATCCCCCTTACACACATGTGCACTTACTCAAACACATACACACTCACACTCACAAATCACTGCTGGCTCACCAACAACCTCTTGTGTCTTTCTCTCCTGTACACACATGTTGCCCCACCCGTCTGTCAATCACAGCTTCTGTAAATAGTGAGATGAACAAATCTGCCATGTCCACAGAGAGACAGTAGGTGCCTGACACCTCAAGAAAAGCCATCACCAACCGCCATTCAAAATCCAAGGATTATATTCAAAGTGATTAGGGAGTCAGGCATTTGTATACAAACACTGTGGCTACGCCCGCATACACGTTCAGTCACACACGTCTGAGCACTTTTTCTTCTTTTGATATGATACACGGCTCAGTTGTGAATGCTGCTTGAGTGAAGCTGTGTCCGCTCCTCAGCTCATGGACGATAAAAGCACCTTTTATCTCCCGGCAGCTCGTCGCACAAAACTTTTTCCTCTTTCTCAGCAGCACCGTCTAACTGGAGGAGCAGCGACGGCAGAAATGAAAAGAATAGGGAGAAGCTGTGTTGTCAAAGCACAGAGACCCAATACATTAGTGGAGGTAATTTACAGTAACAAGGAGTTTAGTACAAAAGGGATGGGTTAGGCTCATATTTAAAGACATAATTCATTTCTGTAAATGGAAGAAAAGAAAGCTCCACCGTTTCTGATGTCAGTGCAATGAAGTAAAGGGAAGTTTGGCTTTGGTTGAGTCTACAACTGACAAAATGTAACAAAATTCAAAGCTCAAGCTGCCGAAGCTTCAAATTTACCCTAATTTACTCAACTCCAATAAGTTTGACTTGCTTATTTTTCAATCCAATACCAGCTTGTGTCTGAGTTAAATGATTTATTTCACACACAATTATTCTTATTAAAGCCCCAGTGGCTTGTTATATTGTAGTAAACTGGTTGCTTGTACTGGCTGTCACTCCTGTGCGTCAGAGGACATTAGGGATGCACCCAGCTCTGAATACGTTATTCAGCACAGCACAAATAATGCATGAAAAACAATTTATTTTACCCATAGATTTCCATTACCATTCAGGAAGACAAACACCCTCATGATTGACATGTCTGTACGTCAGTTTTAAGTTTTTTTTACTTTTGTGTTTCTTTAATTCCATTTATTAGTGTGGACTGAAAAAAGAGTGCATTCACCTCTTTTAATCACTGATTAATTACTGATTCTCTGCTGTTTTTCTGACAAAGCTACGTTGGGATGGCAGAGCTCTTTCTTAAAAATAAGATGTTTGAAAACTTGGTCGAGCACTCAGTGCAGTGGGACAGACAGGCTGAGAGGACTGGTTATTTTTAGACAAAAAAGCAGATTGTTGAGGACTTTGCTGTGCATAAGGCTCAGAGAATGACAATCAGACAGGTGAAAATACATCTATTGCATTGCCTTGCAACATAGCGCGCGTTTGTGCTACAAGTCATGAAAAAAACAGGAAGCGCACAGAAGTTGTTTTCCCTTTCTGTATCTGTTCAACCAACAAAATTATCTATATCTGAAAGTGTATTTCTATCTTCGAAGCGAAAAGGCTGGAGGTGGGTGTGGTTCATAACAAAAGTCACTTCAGATTTAGTAAATGTTGTACTTTCTATCCTAATACTCAATGCAATTGTTTCCCTAAACATTTCTCAATTATTTTACATTAATTTTTAATAATGAATTGTATTGTCCAAATCATCACTCAGTACTTTTCATCCTTCTCTCTCTTTTCTCTCTCTATCTTCCAGTCTGTTTTTGTTCCACTCTCATAATTTGTCGAGATAACAAAAAGGAATCCAAAAGCAAAACACAGTGATGCAAGGAAAATGAAACAGAAAACAAGCTTTAATAAGGTAAGCTGATTACAAGCGAACAAAAGCAAGAAAAGTAGCAAAAAGAAAAGAAAAAAAAAACTCAACAAGAAAAATATATAAACAGTGGACTTAATAACAAATCAAGAAAACACAAGGAGAAACAGACATAAGACTGGCAAGCAGAGACAGACTGGCTGTGAAGGAAAGGAAGACATGGACTTAAATACTAGAATTAAAGAGGGAGAATGAGACACATGTGAAACATATTTGTGTAAGGCAAATATCACACAGGAGGGGAACTCCACAGGACATGGGATATGACCCAAGATAAAACAGTAAACGCAGGAAAACAATAAAACATAAATGTAAAAATCCAGTGAGCTTGAGGCGTCGTGACATAGCTAAACATTTTAACTCTCCAGACTTAGATTGGGGGACATAAACAATCAGCAACTGCAAATATATTATTAACGGTGAAATGAGAAGATTCATTTTCACGATGGGAATAGAGACTTTTAGAGTAATGATACATGGAGAAATAGTTCAGTTAAAATAATCCTATTGTCCAATTATGGGCTTTATTATTTCTTTATAACCAAATGTTGCTGCTGTTTGGAAAAAGGGAGGAGATAGAATAGAGCTATATCAACAGCCTGTGCTTACCGGTGATTATCAACCATCCTCAGTACAGTTTAATCAACCAGAGGAATAAAAAAAACACCGGACTCCTCTCAGCCTCTCTGTCCAGCTGCATTCTTCAAAGGTTTCTCACATTTTGATTTAAAAGAAGCTCTTCATTCCCAGTGTGGCAGAAATTATCACAAATGGCTGGAAGGCCTCACACATTTAACACAGGTCAAAAGTTGATGCAGCAAATGTAAAAATCACTGTTGAATGATCCACCGCAAGCTTTAAGGATTCATCCAAAGCTAATCGAGATAAAGGAACCTAATTGCTGAAGCACAGGCACGTCAATCATGTTTTTTTTTTTTCAAATAAGATACTGAGGTAATTCAAGCAAAGAGAAATATTTGTTTCTATCATGCTGTTTATATTAATGAGCTTTGCAGCATGTCTAGTGCCCATGCTCTGTTCTTTCTTTGCATGTACATGTTTAGGTAACAGGATAATGTTTTGTTGTGGTCAGGACTGAGAGAAATGTTCCTTCTTCTTCAAAAAGAATCTGAGGATGAATAGAACTTTATCCGTGATGCTGAAAACACAAAAAAAAAAATACAATCTAATTAAATCAATACTGTTTTTTTCAACAAGCTTTGTTTCCTGAAACAGTCCAACAATCTTGCTGTGCAGAGTTTTTCAATTATCAAGGCGTAAACTTTACAGAATATTCTGCTGTTTTACTGAACAGCTTCAAACATGTAAAATCCTAATATGATCACTGATGTGTTAAATATTGTAAGAACTCCAAACAAGCAACAACATGAGAGCAAACAGATCCGTATGTGAAGGAGAGAACAGCAGAAGTGAGATCTCTGAATATTGTAAATATCACCATCTCGTGTGTCCTGACACTTCAGATGTCACCTGCTCCCATGATTTTGTTTTCTCATTAAACATACTCACGAGATCTGCATGGAACAGACACCATGTTGGGGGTTCAGTCTCTAAATTCAGCGGTTCCTCCCATCCCCATCCCCACCGCCTCACTCCTCCCTTCCGCTGACAGCTGTGAATAAAATATTCCCCTTTATGCAGGTTTTGTCAGCCATTTGATACGCTGCCTTGCTACTCATGGAAGACAAAAGCAAAGAGCGAGTGCTGGCTTTGAGGTTTTTGATAGCTCATGTACAATCCTGATGGATCATTCCTCGTGGTGGCAAAAGCTTTAATCAGTGCTCCACCAATACCTTGGCAACAAACAAACAAGCGTACTTGTTTCTGTCCTCAATGCAGACTTCTCACAGGTATCCAGGGCTGCAATGCACGGATGTCAACAAGATGACTGCCATTTGAAGTGTGGGGGGGGGGATGTGATCTGTGGATTGTCTCACATGAACACACAAACCCACACACACACGCACACATGCACTACATATATAATAATACGCTTCTCTTACATTTTGAGTGGTGTCGTAGAATCAGGGTGCACAGGGGGCACAGGAGAGGGCAGCTTTCTGACCTCTCCTACTTTTCTCTGTACATGACTGACATGTTTAACAAGAGATGTATATTTTGCCACTTTCTCTGTCAGTCCGTCCTCTTTCATTGTTTCTCACATGATTGCTTGGGTGCTATGTGTCTGGTTTGGTAGGAATCACCAAGGTGAGTGGTGTCATAGCTTCTGAACGCTACATCAAAAGCAAGTGGCAGGGGCTGCATTTGATGGAAGGTGGCGTCTCTCTATTTGGAATCGTAAGTCGAGTCTACAACTTAACTCAGACATGGAGGGTGGTGAAACCCCGGCGCTGTGATCTTATATCTCCCCTTGAGTCAGACCCACAGAGCCCCAGCAAGAGGCTGTGATCATGCTGCTCCCCCTGCATGCCTGCAGACTCGGCTTCACAACTCTGATCTCACACACTCTTTCTTGTCTAATTGCCACAAGTCTTCAGTGGTGAGATGGTGTTTGTACCCATGATACTCAAAGATACCTTGTTATTGATTAAAAAAAAAAAAACCCTTCCATTTGAGAAGTAGCGCCTCTAAAAGCAGATCCCAAGTGTTCAAATTCTTTTTAAAAAGGCTGCTTTGCCGCACGCTGTTAGCTGATGATCACAATGCCGTCACTCACAGTTTATTTTATTGATTGACAGCAACAGTTTCCTTCGCCACTTGTATCGTATTTCATGCTTAATTTCCAGGCTGTCTCTCAATTGATAGGTCAAATATCTCACTTTGACGTAGCAACCAAAAAGCTTGCAAAGCCCCTTTCAAAAAAGTGTCAGTGTTAATTGGAAAAAGGAAAGCTTTTTTTGCTGTGTTCTTTAAAGAAGTGACCTTTTGAACAATGATGGCATCAGAGGAAAAAATAAAACAAAATATCGATTAGGAGTAAAACTAGGAGAAGACAGAGGCACTGACAGGGCCAGAAGTGAGGAGCTGCATGATTGAAAAACAATCAAAGCTCAGGTTTTGACCACACAAACTGTAGCAAGTTGTTCAGAGGAATAAGAAAAACAATGAGTGAGTTATTGTAAGGTTTAAAGCAGTGATGTTGTACTTTGAGGATCAAACACCCATGCTTTTACATTTCTATCATAATTCTTTCATAATTCCATGTCATCCTAGGATATTGCTTTGTTGTAAAACAGAAAACGCCTTTTAACTTTGCAACACTGCGGCAACTGCTATTCTTTAAGCAACAAAAAGGGAGAGAAAAAGAAAAAGAACATAGCATTTATCTAATTTTGCATGAGCACATATCAGCCCTCCAGGCAGATCAATTTTCTGCCCGACCTCATCAGGTTTAAAGAGGTGAGACTCTGCTCTCAGTCCATTAAGCTCATTAGGAAATGAGTGAGAAATGCGATGTGAGAAGGGAGTAATCTGAGAGAGTAGACGGTGTGATATATCAGCTTCAAAACCCCACTCTCCCTCTCTCTGTCTTGTACGTTTTTATGACACATAAAATCCCTAAATATAACTGAAAGCATATACAGTATTATTTTCATCTGTCATGGCAGAGGTTTCTCTCAAACCACAGAAATTCTACCTACTCTTCAAACCAAATAATGTGGGGTGGAAAAAATAAATATGCACATTATCTTTAGTTGTGGTCAAATCCACCTCGTAGCCTTTATGCTAACCAAAGTTAAACAATGCCAAGCACGAGAATTCCTGAAGTTTGCATTACTTTTCAAAAGTGAGTATATTGTGACCTTCAGGGCATATCAATCAGATAAATTATTAATAGCTCCCCCTCCACAAACACACACAGACACATATACACAGAATTATGGGCTTCTACGTGATAGCAAAGCTGCAGTATAAAGTTCCAAGAAAAGCAGTATCAGTATCTAACAGGCTTACAATGAGAATTAATGTTCATACAGCTTCATTGGACTGTTGTTCAAAAATACAACAATTAAACTTCAACACATTATGGATACAGCATGCTAACACCAGGTTCAAGATACTAACCTACAAAATAAACCATAAAATACCACAAGAAAACAAAAGCATATGTGAACTCTGGATGAACCAATGCTATGATTTGTGTTAGTTCTTTGACATGGTATCAGTTTGGAGCAGAATGATAGTTTGATCATTTAGGCCTAAAAGCCTTTATTAGCCTGAATGAGTTCAAAGCTGTAAAAGCAGCTATTTGTCTCATAGGTCTAACAGTCTTTTAAAGCATATGGTTATAAAAAACAGATCCTTTACTGAGTAAAATGCATTAGAATAGTATTTTGACTGACAATCAACATATCTATCTCTCAAAGACAACTTACATCAGGTCTGAATTTGTCCCTTCTGCCACCAGTGTAAACTATAAAAGAGCCAAGTAACGCCATCAATGATCCAACCAATGATAACTCGGTCAGATGAGAGTATAAATCCCTAATCCAGAAGGGATTTTTTTTTTTTTTACCAATATTCAGTTGAAAAATAGGAGAATTAAGAACATTTAACTTTAGTTTATATGAAAAATTCAAAAAACACCTCATTTGGAGATTTTTCAGTTGACAGAGAGGCTATAAAACATTAGAGTGTGGTGATTGGGGTTGATAAACGCTGCTAACTAACATGCAACCCAATTCAGCACGAACCGCCTGTGTAGCACAGTTTGCACCGTTTCTTTTGGTTTTTATTGCCGAGGCTGTTAGACTCTCCCTCTAACTATATAAATGCTGAGATGGTAGTCCACATTTGTAGTCTGTATTAAAATGAGAAATGTTAAGCAATAGAACATCGGGCAAAAATATGCCACTACATAAGTTATACTGTGATGCTATCAGTAAGTTTTCAGTAGATCAGCCCTATAAACCCGTTCCAGTCATGATAGACACTTTTTTTTTCCTTTTATGAGTGAGCAGTAAATAAGATGAAACAAAACTCTGCCCTTCATTTTGCCATTTATAAATATAAAGAGGATAAACAGTGTTTTCAAAAAATGTGTGTTTGTTTGAAAAATCATCAAACATGTAAAGAAAATGGAGACAGTAAAGCAGATAGCGAAGAAGAGAGAAAGCACCCGGAAGCTTTAATGAAACAAGCGCACGGCAATTACATTTGTTTTCAGCAAACATCCCTTTGTGTATCTAATTAGAATTCAAGGTCATATACATTACATTGTATAAACATAAGACATATTTACCAACTTTGAACTCGTGTTGCAGTCACAGCTATAATTGAATATAATGCATTTCTCAGTGTATTTCATTATGAGAGCCATACTCTTTCATCCATACACGTGCAAACATAATAAGTGAACGACCCATGACGCTCTGGGTCCAATTCATATGCTAAATAGGAAAATGACGGTAAAGAAAAGGTAATTAGAGAAGGAATGGAGGAAGGAGCAGGGGAGAGAAAGTGAAAATTAGAAAAGTGGAAGCACTGAAGCAGAGAGATTGAGGCATTTTAGAAAGAGCTAAACGTGCACACACACACGAACACACATCCTCACTCACACCAGCGACACACACTACTCGGAACAATAGCATCTCCAGGGTTGTGTCGCAGACAGATGTTCTTCTGCAAAGCAAATGCCAGCAGGCTCTATGAAATTATTAATTAGGACTCAAAACGTATTTCAAAAATAACAGTTATTACAACACCCGAAGTGCCACCCTAATTTTCACCTGGATTACCATAAAATGAACATTCACACGCACACGCATCTACGCGTCACACTCACGGGCTCTCGCGTACTAGCATGTATCCGGCAACACCTGATGGAAATGCCAGTCTTGATCAGGAAATCAGGTGAAAATACATTTTAGAAAACGCCAGTCGTCTGTTTAAGTTCTGATAAGGTTGCCGCTCCTCTCCAGACAGGCTGTTGCCTGTTGGCGTTCTTTAGCTGCACAGAAGCATCAGCACAGATAACAATATCCTCTCATGTTACTCTCACACATCAGGTGAGCCTGTCCTTCTACAGTCAGTCTTTACTCCCCTGAGGGGAATCGTATATAACAAGACAAAAGTCTATTTCTCTGCTGTCTTTTGTAGATAAATTAAGCTTAATGTCGCTGGTCCTTCCTGAGTCGAACAAATCCTCCGGTGTTACAAAAGTGTATACAATCTGAAGTGGAGGTTTTTTTGTTTGTTCAGAGATGTATGAAAACAAAGAGTAATCAAGTGCCTCTCAGGTAAAAATCCATTGCTTTTGCTTAGAATAAAGTAAAACAATTTTTCTAACAGAATATCTTCTATCCAGCTAAAGATGCATCTTTGGTGCCGGCAGCTGTTACATTGAAATGAATACAAAGAACGACATGGTTAGCATGAAGAGCAGCATCTTCTGTGGATTAACAGACATTGAATTTACAGGAGCAGAATCTACACAGACTCTGTCTGAGTTCAGATTACATCACAAGATAGCCCCGGATAAAAGAATAGTTTTAAATAGAACCGCTGCAAAAGGTTTAGTGTTTATTTAGAGACAATTCATACAGTCGCTTTGTCTTCCATAGACGTCATGAAAGGGGAATGCCAGTATTTTTAAACCTGAACCCTATTTTTACATGTTTTGATCTGCAAATGAATGGTTCTTACTGAAAGTTTTGCACTTGTTCCAAAGGGTCACTGTCATGGCTGCAATGGCTGCAATAACTATATCAAATAAAACTCTTTTTTTTCCACTTACAGGCTACATTTTTTTTATTTTAAGTGTCTCACAACATTAAACAGACCCTTTTAGATATAAATTCTAACCCCCTCTTGATTTACAGTTAAGTAAACTGGGATTTCATGTTAAACAAAAAGGATTTTTCTCTAACCAAAAGGTCTCTCTTTTTTTTAGGCTCCAGCAGCTATCTTTTGGTCCTGACTGGAGGATTTATTGATCCTAACCCTCTGATGGCCATATTCGGGCTGTCCCCGAGGTCTCAGAGATCACTGCTTACTCAACTCTCGTTCTGATCTCTACACTTCTCTCTAATCAACAGATTTCTCCCAGAGATCAACAGCATCTCACTAGAGATGGCTGGATTATGCAGTGGCACTCTCGGGCAGCGAAGGCATTTTCTCAGCTCAACCAGAAAGTTTTCAATAGACTTGGCAACTTTCTTCTTTTACGATATTTTAGAAACAGGATGAAGCCCAATTAATGGCTGTCACATCCTGCCTGGTGATACACTCTGTTTACAGTGCTATGCTTTCTTTTGTCACTTCCATGTAGCCTGATCCAGGCTTCTGAATTGAACATCTTAATTATTATCAGCAGTTCAAATAGCCCTGCTGTTGTGTTTATTGACAGCTGTGTCACCTTTTGGAAAAACAACAAAGTTAATAAGAGCTTTGTAGTGAAAATATGAGTGTCAGTGTCAGAAAAAATGTGACTAATCAACATGACAGAAGTTAACAGCTTCTAGCTATTATTACCACAACTGAATGACTGGATCTGACTGAAGGTCAGTAACTACTGATACATTAGGACAAAATTATGCTGCTCCAAGACAGAAAACAGTTAACAGGAAGGCAATGTCGGACTAAATAATTAAACGAAAATCAAATCTCAATTTAGTGTAATTGTCAGGCCAAGTTCCATCTTTCTCAGCTCATAATTGGCTTCTCCTGTTTACAAGAGCAAAGTCAGCGTCTAATATTTGCCTGCCTGTTTTGAAAAAAGCATTATTTTTTTGCAAGAAGAAGCCACTTGGATGGTCTAATGATTACCTCCATTGTCATTGTCATTGTGGAATGCCACAGGGCAGATTGTGCACCCTGCCATGTTACCAATTTTCAGGCGCTGTCATGCTTTGGTAAGTACCAATCCAATGTTCTGAAGCATATTAAATTTTGCACATTTTGTCTTGAAAATGGGTTTTAACACATTTTTTTTGGGTAGCATTTGGTACACACACAAAAAACACGAAATTTACCACAGAAAGCCGGATGGTGCCGAGCCAAATGCATCTTCCTCGTCCATTACCCAGCATGTTTTAGGTTGGATAATCCAAAGAGCGAGGTTCTGTATTTTGTTCAGATATGTCAGGAAAGTGAATCACACTTTTCCAAATAAGTAAGTTATTTATTAACGCACCTCCACATTATTTACACCTGCAGAAAACATACTAATTAACAGAGATCAATTCTCCTTCAGCATGGCAGATGCTCCTAGTCTATACAATTACCAGAAACCATCTTGCTCTTTCATTAGCCTTACAAAAATCTCTCAGCACCTGGGGCACTTCTGTTAACCTTCCAGCAGAAAATATCAGATCCTTGAGATGCCAATCTCTTCAATGCTTTACTGCATTTTGCATCTTTTCTCCATGTTGGTTGGCTAAAATCCCCTTTTTGTGTTCAGGTGTATCACAAAACATCTGAACTTTCAGTGACTTCCCCAGTCTGTGTGTGCTTCATGCAGTGATTTGTATCCTACTTTGTTGCTGTCAGTCTACCACTATTCTTTCCAGTGAAGTGAGCAAATTTCAACAAATTTAAAGGGATCCTTGCAGAACTCTACCCCAACTGACACTCTCTTTTTCATTTCTTTCGAACATTTTTTCCCTCTTCAAAGCTATGAAATGACTCAGGTTTTCTTGTAGCTTCCCTTTCCCTTTTTCTCATCTTCTGATACCTTTCTCCATTATTTTTTTGAGTTTCATTCTCTAGTGCACTAGGGCTGTCTTTTACTGTTATGACTATAACTTCCTGAGTTCTTAGATTGCTCGGTTTCTTATTAGACTCCAAACTTTTTTGTTTCATATCTGTCTGGAATTACCTGTTTTATCTTGATTGTTCTCAACTTTTCCTTGAAGGCTGACTTGTTCTATTTTAACTATTATGCAAGATGGCTATTACAACACTGGTCTCTTTGGTCTGCCTACAAATGACATAGATGTGGGCTTTAGAACTGCATGCAGCACACATACCAGGGCTCAGGCAATAAAAAACACTTGGTTGGTATTAAAAAAAGGGTCATGGTTTGGGTTAAGGCTACATTTACGTATTTGTGATGCAAAATATGTTACATCTGTTAACGTACAGATGTACACATGACACAAAGTCTTCCTGTATTTGCGTGTCATATCAGTCAACCCTAACCTTCCACCTTATGCAGGCTTTTAAGCCCTTTGACATACATCACTTGACATTTTGCATGGTACACAGATGCATCTGCTCTTTACAGAAGTGAATGAGAAGAACTGGTTTATCACCTGCAGGCAATATTTAACTTTGGCCTAAGCACTGCATGGGTTAAGTCATGTTATTAGTCTGCAGATAGAAGAGACGTCCAGAAATATGTGGAGGTTGAAATATGCTGCATATAAAGGAAAACAAACCAGGAAAACTTGGTAAATCACCAAAGTCAGTAAGCTCCATCCTCTGAGAATGCCTGTGGGCAACAAAATTTCACAGAAATCAATAAACTAAATCTTAAGATATTTCATAGCTTATTTGAAAGTTTGACCTGCTGTTGACACTGCAGCAAAAGTCAGTTGATCATCAAAATTATTGACATACTGAATGACAAACTTGCCACCTCTTGGGCAAAGCTGCTAGCATTGCTACAAATAAATGTAATTATAGTAAATAAAGCAGGATCAGACATTTGCTCTGTGTTTTCTCATGATAGCATTTTAAACAACTTATTGATCAAATATATTCAGTAATTTTTTAAATAAATTAATAAATCATGAGTGAATTTTATGATTTTAGAAATAATGTTTCTATGTAATTCTGCCTGTATTTACAACATCAATACCATAACAGTGGTTCTACACATTCTCATGATGCTACAGAACAAGATTTATAGCATATTTTATGAAAACATGGCTAAAGCTAAGGGTGTTGAGAAACAGGAGCGCAATACAACTGTGCATCTACACAGGATGCACATTTAAACAGAGCTCCTTTGCTTGCAACGTATATCCACAATGCTGTATACAAAGTAGGCCATACAGGCAATGTACTCTACATGCAGATCTTAACAGCTTTCCTGCACTGTATGATCCTCTTACTGTAAGCCTCTCACATGCAGGTTTCTTTAAATTGATAAGGGTCCAAAATGTTTCTTCATGTGTCAGCAGAGCCCCCACCAGATCAGACCTGTCTGCCTGTCAAATGCCGCATGCTGGTTAGCATCTGGAGGCATGACACAGCTCACTGTGGTCACAATCATCTCAGTGTGTTTGTCCATCTGCTCCAGGATGCTGAAGGTAAAGATGCTGACCCTCCTCAGCAAAAAAAAAAAAAATTAAAAAAATCAGAAGTTATGCCTCAGCAGTATTCAAGCTTTAATGTGATTCTGTATCGACCTTTCTTTATTTATATTGACACATTTAGCTTGTTTTGTCTCGTCATTATCGTCATACCAACATAAATAGTCTTTCAAATTTCTCACAGACTGACTGAACTTGTAAGTCACCATGCTGTTTGATTAACTATACTGGCCTATTAGCATTTTCATTAAACCATTCCATTATTGTAACACAATGTGTCCTTCAAACTCGTTACTGTGCACTGAGCAGCCAACTACGCTCATGCAGTTTACCCCTATCTTGACAAGGGTAAGATAAGGGCAGAAATATTAAAGCAAAACTGTCCATCTGTCGTAATGTTTTATTTTTATTGTTTTGCTGATCTTTGCTTTACGGAGCCTCTCTCTCTCTCTTTCTCTCTCTTTCTCTCTTTCTCTCTGCCCCCTTTGCATCTTTTTCTATCTATCTCCTGTCTGTGTTGAGAGTACCGCAGTTAGTGGATCGCTGTGAAATGCCAGCTGTCAGAGTGACAGACGCAGTGTCACCTCTGTGCAGTCACGTCAGCAGGGCGACAAGCCGTCAACATGTGCATGGGTGTATGCGTGGAACAGAGAGAGAGAGAGGTAGGGGGAGAGAGAGAGAGAGAGACACCGAGAGAAAACAAGTGGGTGTTTATTTGTATTGCTATACTTGAGAGGACGAGTCAGTGTTGTGGTTTCAGGGGATTTTCAGAAGATACAGGTTAGGGTGAAATTAAAGCTAGGGATTAAACATGCATCAGCTAAAGGGGCAGAGATGAAAAAAGGCACAGTGTAGCAATATGTATGTATATGCACATACAGTAGCTGAGGGAGAAGCAGCAGCCTTAGGTGAAGGGAGAAAGGTCACAACAGAAGTGAACAGTAGGAGGTGGTGGATAAAAGGAGAAGAACCGCCTCATTGTAGAACAGCACCAGTAGAGAAGTAATAAATAAACAAGAGAATAGAGTGAAAAAGAGAGAAAGGATGGAGTCAGAGAAACATGAAAGAGCTTGTGCGGATGCTTCCAGTTTAAATGAAAAAAAGAAGAAGAAAAATAGAGAATAAATTTGCAGAACAGAAGGTCAAAGACCAGAATAAAAGAACAAGAGCTGAATAAAAAGAAAGAAATGGAATGTACTCCAGAGCAGCTAAAAGCGAGGGCAGAGTGAAGGGATTAGAGTGACTAAGTGAGAACAGGAGATAGGGACAGCAATGAAGTAGATGGATTAAAAACAGTAGGACAAAAGGAGGATAGAGGGGAGGATTTGTTATGGCTGAGGAGGGAACATGAGCCACTGACCAACAGCGAAATTTGAAGGAGCTTCCTCTCTGAGCCTGGGACTAATACCACCCTGAGTCTGAGTCTATGGACAAATGTTCATCCTGTGTTTAACGAAAAACGGTGGTTTATCCTTGGTTACAGTTTGAAAATGCAGTAAAGAAAAAATAATTAAAATTCCAATTATCTAGATCTGATAAAGGTTTTTTTTTTTTTTTAATTTTGTGGCATTAAATACAGAGTGTTTACAATTATGCAACATTCACATAAAATAATTAACCTTGCTGAAAAACTATGTTTCTGTCTTGATGAAATGCTTTTGAAATGACATTCAGCATAATTATATTATTTTTTGTACACTTATAAATGCACAAATAGGTGATTTGAAAAAAAGAGAAGATGATAAGATGATAACAAAAACTACAGTAGCAATTTCATGTCAGCAACCTTTTCATTCCTTAAATAATATTAGTCACCTTAAATGTAAATAACTTAAACAAACATGCAAAATATAAATAAACCTGCTCCATATAAAAAAAAAAAAAATAATAAAAAAAAAAATACTATTTACACTATTGACCCACACTATTGCTTGGTGTTTTTTGAGTTGCTTTAACAGGTGCAGCACCTTACAATTGAAAAATCTCCTTCATATTAAAAATGAAAGAGTATTAGTATTCCTTGCCTTATCTTCTTCTTTAGAGCAAATAACAAATTCTCATTGCAATGTGAAGAGTGAGTCACTTTCGTAAGGTTTTATTCAGAAACTATTTGAAAAATGTCTTATTGTCAGCACAGAGGCGTCACGACAATGGTGGTAGACAAAGAAATTTAACACACCTTCACAAAATTTGAGTGTTTTTTTTAAATAGATTATAACCATAATTGACTCAACAGAGAAGAGGTTTATATAGGCACATAATTCATTTGCAATGCAAAAGATATTGTCTTGTGGATCCGTTTAAATCTTGGCATTATGACACACTTTTTCAGCTAGAGTGGGTCTAAATTATAAGATCAGATTCATAAACACTTAAAAACATGATTCAGAATATAAAATAGTTTATAACAGAACTTACAGATTCAAAGTAAGAGATGATCCATTGATCCTGAAGTGCAAGAGAAATCCCACCTTGTGATTATCATGTTTACCTGCATGACGCTGCTCTGTGACACCCCCTGCGACACCTATTGATACGTGGCCTTCAATGATTGGTTCCTAATTGGCGCCATGGTTCAAACGCTCTCGATAAGTCTGTTTGTATGAGGAGCAGAGAGGAGTGTGATGGACGGACAGCGGTCGTAGCACAGCCAACGGGCGTTATTTGTAATTCAGAGTTAAGTCATTTAATCTGCTCGTTAATATCGTTCGTCATCCGACCGTCTCCGAGACCCTTTTCTCATCCAATTATATTTAAAATACTCACAGCTTACACACAGGAGCCGGTAGCCGCTGACTTCAAGGACCAGCCGGAAAACCCGGACGGGCTCACTGCCTGACTGACGTGAGTAGACCTGCTGACCTAAAGGACCATGAATGTATTTGTTAGTTTGTTCGTTTGTTCAATGAAATGAAACTGAGCTGATTTTGAGCTGTTGAGCATTTTTCGTCAGAAAATCAATTTAAATGAACTGAACTGAACTGATCTGAGCGGAAGTGAACACTGATCTAAAGAAAAACCTGCGCTGACTTTTGAGTCAGGATGTTTGATTTCACTGTATTCTCTCTGTTTGGTGCTGAAAGTTAAATTTTGTGTTTGGTGGCTTTTTCTGAATTGCTCTAAATACAGTCGAGTTTTAATTTAATACACATTTTGGTTTATTTTGATCATTCTGCTTTAATTATTCAGTATGAACATAGGTAAAAGTGTGTTCAATTTGCATCCTTTGTGGGGCCTGATTTAAACCTCTAAACAACCAAATTCCAAATTGACTATCCTAAATACCAGGATGGAGACCTTGCTTTGTACCCCAAAGAAAATTAAACATTTTTGTCAAAGTCAAACTGTTACAAACTCTTGATAAGAGATCAGTCCTGAGTATGTCTGTGCACACTTACAAGAAGGTAACTTTTGTGGGGCCAAAATTAACCTAATCCATTTAGTGCTTCTGTCCTCTAAGACAGGAAGCAGATGAAGTCTTTTGTACTGCTCTGTGCAGCCAATGACAGAGCAGTTCCTGTGCATAGATGTGGGCTTCAACATAATGCTAGTGAGTCTGGTGTCTGCAAGAAAAAATATATGCACCTTTTCATAAGTGATTTTCAGTTTGTGGGTATAGATACTCAGAGGTTGGGTAGTGCTATTCAAATAAAACTGCACCTGACATAGGAGGGGAGCCATAGGTGAATGACCTATTGAGTGTAATGTTTTCAGATCTCGACAGCCTACAAAAAACTTGGATTTCCTATTTCCAAAGTGGTGAATTTGTAGGTATGTACAGAAGCTCTAACAAAATTCAGTTTTTGTTATGTTCACCTTAACTGTTTATAATAACTTTAAAGATGAGGAAAAGCTTTGTGACAGTGTAAATAAGCACTTATGTCCGTTTGCACGACAGTCATTTCGCTCAGAAAATAATTGATTTAATAGCTGAACAGAAAGCCAATTTATCTGCAGCTATTTCAAAACAAGCCCTTCAAAGCCACGCAAAGTGTTAACCTAATGTTTTTCTATGGCATTCTGTCCTATCTGGGAAATCATTTGTGGGGGCAACATGATGAAAATGGAGTCAAATAATTTAGTTCAGGAGGAAATAGAGGTGCATAAATAATGATGGAGCTGTGGGCAGGAATAGCTGGACCCGTGGTAGAAATCTGGCAATTGATTTCCATAATAATAGAGTTTAAAAAACCAACCAGTGTAACCTTTTGAATAACTTCTGAAAATTACAAGCCATACACTGCAGTGACTGTCCACTTGAGATTGAAATCTTGAACAAAACTAGAGTAACAATTCTTCTGCAAGTTCTCTAGTGGCTTATTCATGAGTACCAATCACTCCTGGGGTACCTGACCTGGCCCTCCATGAATACTAATGAGCACAAAATGATAGGAGCGCAATTCACTTCCTTAGCAACAAAACAGGGCAGAGTAGATATGAAAATAAGGCGACTGGCGAGTCAACAGAATGCGCCGAACACCTCTCTGTGGTGTCAGACGACAGCACTTTCCCCAGGGGTCTGGTAGAAAACCAAATGGCTTTTATTTACCTGGGAAAATGCCGAGGTGCAGATAAGTGCAAAATGAGTAGGGGGGGGGGGTGGAGGTTGTGGTTGTGGTGGTGGTGGTGGTGGTGGGGGAGAAGACAGAGAGTTAGAGAGAGAGTGAGAGATAATGATGAAAGCGCCTTTTTAGCCCCAAGAAGGCAATGAGTCATCCAATTGTCCGTACTGACTCACTGCGGCCTGGATACATCCGCAGCCCTGAACGTTTTTGGTCACCGTGGTTACCGGGCACATGGGCTTCGACACGCTGCAGAAGGAAGTAGGCTGGAAACTCATGTGTTTTTATATTTACATGCATGTTACATTACATGCTTCTACAAATGTAAGACGCAGAGGAATATGTAGGTTGCCTAAAAAAGCAGTAGGCAGCGTTGATAATTGCTCCGCGGTTGGCTGTTATTTCAGTCTCCAGCTGTGGGGGAAGATGCGTTGTCACTATTGACAGACAGACCCTGAGTGACAGCCCTGCCTTCCTCTCTCCCCCCCTGTCTTTCTTTTCTCTCTCCTCCTCTCTGTTCCTTGCCATCGGCCAGCATTTCCATCTCTCTGTGTGTGTTCCAGGGCCTTATAATGAAATTCATTACTGTTACAGATAGGAGAGTAACACCCGTTTAGAGATCTGTGTAGAAAATCAATCACAGGCTGGTTCAGTGTGGGGAAAGTTCACTGAGGTTTCTCTGTGGTTGTGGTTGGTGTCTGCGGCCTCTCCAGCTATGGCATTTGCTGTTATCAAAGGGGGGGGGGGGTTCTTGAGTCGGAAAGATGATACTTTCTCTGACCTTGGGTGCCTCTGGCATGTGTCTGCACAAATAAATTCAGAGAATGCTATTTGAATTAAAAGAATCATGCACGATTATTAGGTTGAGTGCCGCCACCTACATTGATTTCTGTTGTAAAAGAGAAGGAAAAGCAGCGGTGGCAAGGTCATGGTCTGACTCCTTAAAATAAAACTACAGAGGGAGATTAAAAGCCAAAGGTTTACTCATTGAATCAGTCTTTCTGAAAAGCCAAAGGGAACTGGCGATGAGAGTGGTACTGCTTTATGTGATGAGTAATTCTGTCCTTAAAAATGTTATGTAACGGCAATATACCTTGTGTGTTTCTCTTGTATATTCTTTCTTGAATATTATATGCTCATGATTCATGTTGAAGCTGCTTGGGTCATGGTTGAAACAGAGAAAATGAGTATGTACTTTGTGCTCCGCCGAGAGAGACAGCAGCCACATTTTAGCTCTGTATAGGTGGCTGCTTGCCTTAAGCTTTATATTAAGCTCCACATCGTGACCATAGGACATTTTTATTATTTTTTTCTTGGCTCGATCTTACAGAACACAGCACTTAACTATCCAGGGAACCAGACAAATCTGCCGAGCTCATGTTTTTCACTCTGGCAGAATAAGGTGGGGTGTGGGGGGGGTCTCCATCCATCCCTCCTCATTCAGACAGATTTCCAACCGCCTTGGCCAATCATGACATTTTATCTATCAGGGTGTGAGTTTGATACAGTGACTGACAGCGACGCATTACTGGTGCAAATTCTGAAAGTTACATATCAGAGCCAAGCAGCAAGTTAAGTGTCAAGTGTCAAAACCTTCCCAACTTTACAACAGGAAAAAATAGTGTTCCAGAGTCTGGAAACAGACTTTTTTTTTAAAGCTCATTGGCCCATTCTTGACAACTGTACAGAGGTTCATTTTTTTTATAAATATTCATTCATTCCCTTCTTTAAAGTACTTAATGTAATGCATAAATAAGGGTGTGGTGGCATTGAATGACTGCAACCTCCAGCTGACAAAAGGTGTCCAAATGTGGTCACTTCTGTGTCCAAAAAACAACATAAAGACAGTATCCAGTTGCTTCCAGAGGCGTTTTGATCAGTGCCTGGTGTTTTACAAGCTATTTTTACAATCAGTAATTGTCTGCATTTATCCTTAAACAGTCAAATATACCCAAAGTCTGAAATCTGTGACTAATACTTTTCTTTGCAGTATATCTGGGTCTCTACTTTTGGTATAAAAAAACCACTGCAAACATCAAATATGTGTGAATTCTGAAGCAATTTCAGGTCTCTTGATTCAACAGTCAGAATAGAACTGAACCAAAATGGAATAACTTGTCACAAAGAAAAAAGAAGATATGCTATCAAGCAGAGTTTTGAGCCGACTTCACAAACTCTAAGCATCTCTGACTCTGAGCACTTTCTTCTACCAGTTTCTGAGAAAAATGAAAGCAACAATTTGTCGTTTAAAAAGCGATGCGCTGACTTAAAACATGACTTTTTCATCCCTCAGCTCAGTCAAGAATCACTCATCATGTATCAAAAAATTAAGCCCACAAACAGGCCTGATCTTTTGCATGTGATTAATTGAGGCTGCTGAGATTTGAAGCGTTTCTGGAGAGAGCACATAATTGGTATGACTAATCTCTAAATATTTTCTTGCTAAAACAAGCCCGATTTTTATTCTAAATGTCAAAACTTACAATGAACGGAGGAAAAAAATAAATGTTCGGGTTGTGGGATCAGAATATGTAATTCCTCCAAATGATTCTGAGATGTGAAAACAGCACACAGCCGGTTTTTCTTGATTCCTGCAGTTCAATACAAGCGTCCTATCCTTTGGGACATTGCATTGAAAACCCGTTTCTTTATAGCAACCATATTTTGCCGAACAGAAAAGGGAGAGGCAATAGTAAGCAATAATAAAAGAATGTAATTGCAGCAGTAAATCACAACTTTCTGCCTCTTTAGAATAAAACACTTACATTTACGACACAAGCATGTAAGTTCATAACAGCGCGACAGTGTGACAGATTTTTATTAAGAGTCTATTCCTTGAACAGGATCAGCGGAAAAACTCCTTGAAATTCTATTCGAGTAGAGACAAAGATGGGCCATTCTTAATTCATTCCTTTTTTTTTTTTTTTTTTTAAGCCCCATCTCCATCTGAAGAACTCGTCTGAGTGAAGTGACCCTGCTTATTCAATAACCGTGACTGTAAATGCTTGATTCAGATTCCCAGCCTTATCAGCTCCCGGAGACTAAAATAGGGTCTACCTCGCTGCCTGCTTAATGCTCACCCTCGCACCTTCAGGGACGGTCTTGGAAGTTTGTCATCGCTTGTCAGGTCTTCCATCAAATCCCCAGAGGGCTCGGCAGTCACAAGCTAAAACTATATTTCTTTTCCTTTTTAAACCCTATTGTAAGTCTGTGATGATAAGAGAGCATGACAGGTCAGGGCGCTTTTTTATTGGCTGTACTTTCTCGTTGAAGGGGGCCGAGGAGAAGACTTATTTTATGAGTGACACTGCATTGACCCTGTGTATGTGATCGATTGAATTACGGCAAACATTCTCTCCGAGCGGTGCCAAGACAAAATAAAAGGCATTATTTGTGACAGGTATACGGTAAAAGTGAAGATGACTCATTGAGTGTGTTTGCATTTGCACTAGCATCCTGGTTATGATCTGATTTTTTTAAAGCCTCCTGGTAATGTTTTGCACATGTAAACCTGATATGCTGGTTGTGAAAAAAAAACTGTACATGCAAACTGCAGTACAGGTACGTAAACATCATCTTCTGGCTTCTAAACATACAGATTTGTTGAGATCAGGGGAGAGATGAAGACACACCTGCAGGCAGCAGTTTAGAAACCTGGGTACCATTGTGATTGTGTATGTAAGGATGCAAATAACCAGGTTTTTCATGTTCCCTGTAAACATTTTATCCTGAATATCAGCAAAAACAGGATGAGACTTAAAATCAGGATACTTGTGCGCATGTAAACACAATCATTATCTAAGTTATTTGGGTTCTTTAGTCTGGTGTTTTATCATATTTTTTTTTTCTCGCAGTTCCCTTTTGCAGGTTTGTGATGATGGGTAAGGACAGGAAAACAGAGAGCCCACACACACACACACACACACACAGACACACACTCACACACTCACAATCACACTGGCCCTATCATCCGCTTTGCATTTTATCCATGATTGAGAATGAAATGCAGCAGACGGAAGAAAAACTCTCGGCCTTCACTTGAGTGGTTTGTTTATGTGCTGCTGCAGAAAGCGGTTTGATTTACTAATCTCAGCGATGTCGCCGTCACTTCACTATTCCTCCAGTATTTTTCTGACTCAGCCTCCGCAGGTGGTAGTTAGCTGGTGTAAATAAATGACAAAATATTCTTTTAGCAAATATTTGGAGACAAGCTTCAAAACGGCAAAACTCACCCATGGAATAGCATTTATTCTAGGTTTTCTGCTGCAGAAAACAAACAGTATACTTCACTAACATGAGTTTTTTTTTTTTCAAAAAAGTCCCAGAAAAATAACAATTTCATTATTATTCGTATTTAGTGTTAAAGAAAAAACAATTCAGAGCAGCAGAAAGATTACACATCATTAAAAAAAAATCGAACTCTTCATGATTTACAGTAATTCTCAAACTTTGAAATTAATCTATTTTGCATCTACAGTTCCTAAAATAACCCTCAAATTTGAAAAAAACTCAAAAAGCTTGTTCTTGTCTTGTCTCTGAAGATTGTCTTGTTCTGTAAAACAAGACATTTTCTTGTCTTGTTCTGTGAAAAGCTAAGTAGCCACCTCAGCCTGCAGTATGTCTACAGCCAGAATGAATTCATCAGACTAGTTTTTTCTGTCTCTCTTTTTTTTTAAAGATTATTTTTTTTGGGAAACAGTGGGGAGAGAGATGGGGTATGAAGTGCAACACAGGCCCACTGTTAAACAATTGGATTTTGGAAGAAAGCAGCAGTGGAACTACACACCTGTGAGAATCAACACTACACTCAAAGAGAGGATGAGCACCTGTAGGCACCTGGGAGTCTAGATCCTCTAAAATCTGACATAGTTCACACACACACACACACATACACACATACTCTCTAGTAGTAGTAGACATCTTGTTAAGAAAGGCGAGGCAATGCCTTTAACACATCAGACCGTTTAAGAAATTCAGAGTCTCTCTGAGACTCTTTAAGATCTTCTACTTTGGTGGTGAGAAGAGCATCCTAAGGGGGGGTTGGTGGTTTCAACAACTGGTCTGGGAACTGCTTTGCTCAGGACTGGAGAGCCCTACAGAGGATATATACATCACAAGGTACAGAACCGCAACTAATAGGATTATGCACCACTCTGGCAATGGACTTGTCCAGCTTCTCCACTCTTGCAAATGTCTATTTATTACAAGTCCAACACAGAGAGACTGAAAAAAAAAAAAACTTTGTCCCTCAGTCCTTCAGAATGCTTATGTCATGTGTATTGCTCGCTTATAGTTAAAAGCACATGGACACAGCTTGAAGATTTGGTTGCAAAACTCACACAGAGACATTTTCCTTTTTTTATATGTTTATGAAAAAGCAAAATGTCCTTTTCCCTCATGCATTCATGCTATTTATAAAACACTCTGCATCCATTCTTATACTTAATTTATATTTGCTTACCAGCCTCACTACTGTGCCAACCTGGATTCACAACACATATTTTTGAATGTGTGACAAGCCAAAGCTTTTGAATCTTTGAATCTTATATATACAGGAAACATGGAGGACAAAGTTCAGATTAATGAACAATAATAAACTAAAAAGTGTCAAACGTTGTGCACAAACTGTATTGTGTATATTCTGTATTTGAATATAAAAATATACATTTAAACTACTCCTGGAATGTATAAAATCTTAAATGTCGGCTCTGATGTGCATTATTTTTTGCAACAAGACTGCAGAACCATAAAAAATGAAATGGATTTCAGTTGACAGCATGATTGACTGCAGTGTTTGTAGAGTTTAATTGTCGTAGGTATCTGCATTGCAAGATACATCCTTCATAGCCTGATCATAGAAAACACCTCTCCATGAGTTGGGTAGTGAACTTCAAATGAATGCAGAAACATAATGATCATACTATTTCAAAGTTAAACAAACTGCTTGTTTGAATTTGGAAAACCATGATGTAAATTGTAATACTATTGCATTAAATGGTAGAATTTACTTGATGAAGACATGATTTCACATAACTTTAGAGAAGAGGCCCCTGAGCCATGTACCAGAACGTGTATCATGGAAATCCTCCCGGATAAGATACCCTTTATCTGTGGCTACACTCACTCTTTTTAGCTGTATAAGTCAGCACTCCCATTTCCAATCACACTCAAGTCATCTCAAAATTGTTCAGAAAGGTCATCTGATTTTTCATTTTTTTTGTCGTCTGTCTAAGATTTACATCGTCTCACATGATCACATATTTCAGAATTGTCTGATGATCAGAGTGTGGAACTGAGGTGTCCGCGCTGAATATGCATGAATGTCGCACATTGTGTTCCGGATGCATAGGTGTCAATGATTTCCTCCTGAGTCATTATCATAAACTGTGATTTATTGAAATAGCAGTACGGCAACAGCATGACATGATTACCCAAAGCAGTGGCACATAATATTCTAACCTGCATAATCACAATTTCCCTCAAGAAGCAATATTACTTGAGATTTTCTGATGCCTGGTGTTGTTTCAATTCTAGACGCTAGCTGAAGACTGGAGGGGGAGAAACACCTGTCAATTTTCATATTGCTTCTTGATTTATTTTAAGCAGTTATTAAAGTTCACCTCCCTCTGAGAATTTCCATAATGATCTCTCTTACACGGATATATATGAAGCGCATAGACTGCCTAGGCCTACCAGCACATCTTTTATTAAATCTGCGGAGCTGTGAATTTACTCAAAGGCATGTATGATTGATGAAGGTAAGGATCCAATACAATATCACTGCCTGTTTCACAACTTCACAAGCCACAGCGTTGCTCGGATGGCGAGGATAGACGTTTTTCTAATGGTTTTGAGAGCATTTCCACATATGGCGGCCTCCTCTGTTCATGCAGAGTCATCTATGAATCATTCCATACCAGAGCGTGATCGGACCTATAGTATCAATAACTGCTGTCTGTTCAGCAGTGGTTAGCATGCTGACCCCCTGACATGCCACCATCTGGCTCTGTCTGAACTGATGTGCATTTAACCATGAAAATAACAGCAAAGTCTTCTTTTTTTTTTTAAAGTGCGCATTCAGTGCTAAGACGACGATAAACACCTTTAGCATTCAGACAACATACAGAGGGCCAAACACAGTGTATAATGTCCCTGTGTGTTTCCACAGCAGAGCTCTCTGCAGCAGCAGGGGAATTGCCGATGCTCTACACGCTACTCTAAAGTGCTGAAAACTGACTTTTTCCTGCTCTTTCTTGTCTGCCAGGCATCTCTCAGCAAGAGTTCAATCCCACGCAGAGGAGAGAAACAAATTAAGCAATACATAAATGCTCAGAAATACATATCTACCGTGGTGGCCTCTCGCCTCAAATCTGTCTGTGCACCCCAGGAGGCCAGCAGAGCTCTTGGTGGGACATAAACGGATGAAAACGTCTCAGCATCCAGACATACTTCCCTGAAGATCCCCGAGCTCATCCCTGCGTTGCAGGCAGCAAGGCGCAGCCACTGATACTTTGTCACTCCTTGGTCAATAAAGCCAGAGCCCCCTGTGGCGTCCCACTCCGTCACCTTTTAATTACAAACCTTTAATATTTAAACAGAATTGAGGGAAAAAAGTTCAAGTCTAGGCAGAAAGAAACAGAAACTTTTTTTAATGTACTCTTTTTATGTAGCACATTTCATTCCAGGTGGCAACTCAGTGTGCTACAAAGAGTGTGAGCATTTGCACCGTAAAATCAGTGTGGATGTTGTAAAAATAAATCAGTAGACATCTGTAAACACAATTTAAACACATACATACTTAAATTGTTAAAAACATTAAATATGGAGGACTTGAAAGGATAAATAATTAAGACAATAAAACAACCAGTAATAAAAAGTACTGAGACACATTAGTTAAAACTTATAAAAGAAATAAAAATCAAATAAAAGGGATAATTAAGACTGGCAAACCAGACTACTGGTGCCTTCATCTCCTCTAATTTCACCCCTTTTTTTTCTTCATCTCACATTCTCTGCTACTCTCACCTTTATTCTTATCTCTCTCACCCTCATCAGTCCTGCTGGCACAATTTCTCATCTTTTGCCATCTAAAGCTTTTGGTTACGGGTTCATAAAGGAACGACAACAGACAGATCTTCACAGATGAGTATTCGGGGGGAAAGTCAGGGCGCTCACCTGCATCCATCAACGTCACGGTGCACAGTTGGTGAGCCCCCGCCAGCATCCTGACATTACAGCGGGAGTTACAAATAGATGTGACACTCTTGTTCCTTTTTCTTACAGCCCTCTTTCTTTTCTTGCCTGCCTCTCGTGCTGCGACATTGCCAGAAATACAGTGGGTATCTCTAACTGCTGCTGCTGGGAAGATCTATTTTCAATCTTTAACCTACAGCCTTATAGAGATGGGAACCTCTGTCTTTCATATCGATGCCTGGTTCCCAGCATTTAGCTTTCATCAGCGGCAAAAAAAACAATAAAGTCATACATCTCTCTCCTGTTTTCACCGTGTGAAGAAGTTACAGTATGTGAATATTTGGATTCTGACTGCAGTGGATAATAGTGTGACCTTCAGGTATAATAAGGTTTGATTCTCATAAGAGCAAATGAATGTGCAGACAAGAGGATGGAGAGCACTGTGTGGGAGGTGTAGACTCCTTAAAAGGTCATGATTACAGTCATTAAGGAAACCTACCAGACAGAGGAAATGAATTAAATCACTGGCTTTCTGTTTTGAAACAGCTCTCTGATAGGAAATGAGCTGGTCAGACTACTTTTGTCGGTGCTGTGGGTGAATTGCATGATCCAGCCATTTTATGTGAAATGTTTTGTTTTGTGCATTTGTCGAAACAGCAACCACAATAATTACGGTGTTCAGGGAAGTGGTTGTCTAGTTTTATTTCCCTCTAAAACCCTGGTTTTAAACATAGTCGGTGCCAAGAGGAGGCTGTGACTCATCTGCAAAATGTCAACCATTGGAAATTCCTGCAGCTCATGAATGCACCACTGGAGTACATCAAGTATCCTCTATGTAAAGCAGACTGGTGAGGCTTTTCTTTTCTGGCTGTGTCTTCTTTCTTTTCTGCACCTTTATCTCTCTGCTGAGCGTGCTCACCCAGTTAAAAACTTCACTCTGTCAGTGCTTTAGTCCATCCACTTCCTGTCCAAATTGAGATTTTGCACCACTTGGCAGAGCATTACCCATGGCACCCTGCGAGTAACTTAAAATACAATGAACAGAGGAATGAACAGAAGAGAACAGAAGAGCCCAACCAATACTACATTACTGAAGCCAACGCCTGTACTGATCATGCGTGTCTCTCAGTCCATATATACAAAAGATTTAATGAAATTGGCTATTTGCTATAAAGAACAGAAATGCAAGGTTATACTTGATGACTGTCGGTTGTACTATTATAACTATAAGTTTTTAAATTTTTCAGTTATGTTTATAAAACACCATCTACATATTGCTTAAAGGCAGCTTTTACTCATTCATAATATTTTGATAAATGTGTCAGCCACTAATTTAATATTTGTCCCCGTTGATGCTGATGTGTTCTAAACAATCTGCCATGAAAACTGCAAAAAAAAAAAAAAAAAGAAAAAGTGCTTCTGTATCATCAGCAAATGCCAGAATAACCACTTAACTCTTCTCCCGGGGTTGTTGAAAGTAATTCTTCAATAAATTGCCTCAATCACAAATAATTGATGAAATATGACAGTGAGCCCTCAGCAACATCATGATCACACAATTACTGGTTGGTAGGTATCATAAGCCCAATGTTCTCATTGTCTGTCAGCGGTGGCGGTGCACCGACCTCACATTACCTTTTATAAGTTTGCCGCAACCTTGCACAACTCAAAGCTCCTTAACATTTCTTAGCACACCGGAGTCTCTTTCTTCTCTGTGGGGGGGGTGGGAGTCCATGCTGGGTAAATAAAAAAAAACAACAACAACAAAACACTCAGGCTCAGACTAACACTCGAGCTTTTTACTGGTGCGAGGTAGACACAACAACAAACACAGATAATATCAGAAAAGAAGTTAACGAGCGGACATGAGTGATTTCAAAAGGCGCTGCAGTGCTCTTATGTCAAGATGTTGACTGCTGCCATGAGAACCCAGATGTTTACTGTAGCTTTCCACTTATAATGTGAGGTAAAAAAAAAAAAAGCTCTTCATGACTGCCTGTTAAATGTCTCGCTAACTGATAGACAAACAGTCCGTAGCCACAGATGTTGTTTGATGTAGATTAGCAACTCCCTCTAGGATTAAAAGTAATTCTGAAACAGTGCAAGAACCATTAGGATTATGTGCTACATCCTAATTTGTGCTTTTACTTTCCCCTAGAGTTTTTTGCTGTTCATAATGAATGCTATAGTGGGGGAAACCTGGAACCCTGATGGCGCCAGATGGTTTCCAGTTTCCTAGTGGCTGTCTCGTCAGCTGGTCTCAGAGCAGTGGATTGCGAGCGAAGGGGGAACACAGCTAACACCTGAGAGCTTTTGAAAGACTGGCAGACGCAATAGAGCTTGATCCAAGCAGTTTGCATCCAGCACCATATCTCACCATATCTCTTATATTTTAATTGACGGCATTCATCATTCAATGTCTTTATCTCGTTATTTTTATGCTCTTTGCATATGACATAAGGAGAATATGCTTTTTTTTTTCTGTATGATGATGAATGTACCATAGCACATACTTGTTTTTTTTTCATGCACAGCAATCCCTCAATGCTATTAAACTTGACATATCCCATAGGGACACATTGCACAGACTGTACTTAAAAGCAGTTTTTCACAGCTATAAGGATACAACCTGCTCTCTGCAGCTGATGGACAGCGTTAATGGAAGCTAATAGATACTTCTCAGTGAGTCAGATAATGCCATGTTTGTCTTCTGCTCTTCTATAAACAGCACTAAGAGAATTGTTTGATCTTGATGCTGAGGGAGCTTCAGATGTGATGTCTGTAAACTCCCATGTCTACCAAAGCAAAAAAGATCTGAAATGGCTGAGTTTGTACAGTATTCCTCTGCAGCAGAGCAGCCACAGCTGTTTAAGTTCATTCCCCTAGCTCACACAGAATTAATATTTGTTAATAAGTATGTAAAGTTGTACTTTATGAAACCGCCTGACTTTATTAATCCTCATATCATAACATTAGGTTTGAACAGTGGGAGTTGGGATCGACTGTAGCAAATCTTCACTCTCCCATTGAAAGTTAGAAATGAAAAAAATGTTCACACAGATAAATGATATGCTCCTTAGAATTGCATTTATGATTTAGACTAAATTAACAGGTGTATTCCCTCACTGTAACCCGCAGTCACCACATGTGCAATAAAAGGAACACAGGTTGAATGCAAGCTCAACAATTTCAAAAAAGGACTCTGTCCTAAAGTTCATGTCAGTGTCATTGGAACATTAAATGCCAAGAACACAGAGAGCCTCTGTAACTGAGCCTCTCAGACGCAGTCAGTGTAGGATTTTTTTGAAGTTTTATTCTGCAGTCTTGTAACCGCTCACTAAACTGAGTTCATCATGAGGTTATCTGCCATCACTGAAGACAACAGCAGTGTCAATCTCCAGCTAATTTCAGCTGACGTTTCAATCATTGTGATGTTTTCGTGCTTGTGTAAAAAAATTGTGCTCATGGATATGCGCATACTTGCAAACTTGCAGGCCTGTACAAGAGAAGGCTTACAATCTAAAACCTTTCAGATTTGGGGCTCCTCTCAGGAGAAACAAACCAATTAAAAAAGACAGCGGAGCCTTATCCGAGTTATGTCTTTGTGTTGCTCAAAAATCTCCCTTCCTCATTTCCTCATTTCCTCCTCCTCACCCCTCTCTCTCTCTCCTTCCCGTCATTTGTGGGAGCTGGTCTAGTTTTAAGGCCGGGGTGAGGCGGGGTGGGGGTAGGTAGGGGGCCATCTTTTGTGTCTTTGTTGCTCAGGATATTCGAGTGTAATTGCTGCACTTGGTGCTAATTAACGGTCTAACGGAGATAAGCTGGCAAGAGGCTCCGAGCAGTATCTGTGTGGATTCACTGATAAAGGGACATTTTCAAGAGGAAGCAGAAACCCACATGACAACCTATCAGGCATGGACTTACTGAGAAGGAGCACTCCTTCCATTATAATTAGGAGATATACACATAAGAGAGCGACCATAAAAAGTTTTTGTTTTTGTCTATTTTGTTTGGGGGTACAGTTGGCGGAAACTTCTGCACAGTATCCTCACAGTGTCTGACGAATAGCATCTGTTTTACACTCTAATGTAACTCACTTGTTAGATTGAAAAGGTTAGAAAGTCAGCGGGCAGCGTGACTTTGAAGAAAAACAGATGTTGTTATCAGTAAATGTGTTTCGATGTCCTTATAAAAGCTTTTCCTTCCTCGTTTACAAGGACTTCTGATTTAGAATTCCCTTGAGAGCAAGCCAGAAACACACACACATACAGACACAGAGAGACACAGACACACACACACACACACACACGTTCGCTGCAAAGAGACATTGTGGTGGGTATGACAGCCAAGCATAGTTCAGTAGTATGTTTTAGCTCTGTATCATCCCCGAGAAGTTCAGAGGAGTTAATCCGTCAATGACGACAGAGCCTTAATATAGAGGCCAAGGAGGAGAGGGAATGTGTGCTGAGGGATTATGTCTAAGCAGATGAGCAAACACTGAACATTATAACAGTAAACACTGACGGATTTGGTCTCGCTTGGAAAAAGAAAAAAAAAAAAAAAAAACAGGGAAAAAAGTGGAATCAGAATAGGAACTACAGCTAAATTGGAGGGGAAGGGGATGTGTGTGTGTGTGTGGGGGGGGGGGGGGGGTTATACTGAATAAGTGGGACCCCCGGCTTTTTGCAAATTTAAAAAAGTTTTTTTAAAAGAGCGCATTTTTTTAAAACATGTTAATAGGG
>JAQMCX010000039.1:3661577-3672474 GCA_029814765.1 Acanthurus leucopareius
AGTTAATGATAAAGATGAACCTTGAAGACATTACAGACAACTTTTAGAATGATGAGCTGAGAAAGGACATTGCCAGAGAGTTAGACACATTCTGTATGATACCCTCCTGTCTGGTAATGTAAAATATAACCTTTAGTATCAAGTTGAGCATATGTGATATCACTTAAAGCTTCTGATGTGGCTGTGTGCATGTATACATGTGCCCAAATTTTCTCTGGTGACACATTTGTATTTTATGAAATTTTGATATAAAATTATTAATGTGTATATATATATATACATATATATATATATATACACACACACATACATAAGTATGAACAACTGATGCTCACTGGATGTATTATTTGACACAAGTACAAGGTTTCCACATTAGAAATGATAAGCTAACCATCAGTGCAATACAATACAAAATACTTATTAGCCTAACCAAAATGTACACAAAAAACTTAACATTGCTCTGTGCAAACAGTATAAATAAAATAGTATAATAAAATAGTATTAAAACAAAATAGTAAAATATTATAAGATTTATTGATAAAGAACTATTTTTTTTCTGCAGATTAAAATAAGAATATTTGAAGTCCAGATGAAACAAGATAGGTAGGTGTAACATGATGCTAGTCTCCATCAAATCATAAAGGACCACTCACCTCTTTCAACACCTTTAACAACCCCATCTCACAGAAGGCAAATGTATCTCTTAAACTGCAGGAGGTGGAGGATTTGTTACTGCTATCCCATTGGTGTACACCGTCAGAATAATAGTCTGCACTGTCTGCAGTATCGATCAGGGAGAGAAAGACGAAGTCCAATGAATGCTCCGGTTGCTGAAGCAGTCCACTGTGGAATGCTTGTGCATAATCTGGAGCTGTTACAGACACTACTGTCTTCAGAAAGAATAAAGTCCAGTCAGCAGACCTGCAACCATGCTATTTTATGGTTAAAGGACAAAGTTTAAGGTATAAGATGCTCACAGACAAACTGATGTACCATACTGTTGCTGTATAGCTAATTCATAAATCATAGTTTTGTACCATTAAAAGTTGAAGATGGATCAGTGGGCTGATGTCATGGTAACTGGTTAAAATTGGTTGGTTCAATCATATGTGAGCCCATGTGATTTTGTTTTGCGAGGAGAAATCATGATTGTAAATTGATTTTAGATAAGATTTTTTTTTTTTTGTATATTGACATTAATTTGTGAAATAAATCAAAGGATGTCATTTGAAAGGTGTAAGGAAGCATTTTTCATTTTATTTTGACTTTGACACCTGCATATATCTGCACATAGTCCTCATAAAGCCAATATCTGATTGGCTAATATGGCCTTGATGGGTTAGTCAGTGTTAAGAATGAACATGGCTGCTCTGTTTTTCCATATATGTTTCAGCATTTTTCCATAGTGGACAGATATCTTTGAGATTCTTATGAAAGAGAAGATGTATGAATATACATAATTATGTCACATGTATCTTATCTATAAATGAGACAAGTGATATATCGTACATATTACTGTTCTACAAACAACAAAGTAGGTGAAAGCACATGGTGTTCAGGGCAGTCTGCGTTAAGAAGTGGATGAAGAAGTGCAGGAGTAAAGTCAATGTCATAGTGCCCTAAACACTTTTTTTTCTAAAGGCCAGCAAGTAAAGCTCTCCTGCCTGCAAGATAATTTCTGTTATATTTAAGTATAAAGGACTTCTTGGTAGATTTATGATGTCAGAAAGCATCTTCCTAATGTGTTTATAGTCTCAATAGCTAGTTTCAAGTCATCTTCAATACAGGATGTTGTTCATTTATAAATCATTGTCCTTTTTTTCAGTAAAATTGATTATAAGCAGGTTTGTATTTGCATATAGCTAAGAAATCACCACTCAACAAGATAGTCGTAGCAATCCTTCACTCCTGGCTCAAAAAATCAGATGGTGACAGTCAGTACATAAAATCAAAAGCTTCAAATGATTGTCCACAAACAAATATCTGATGTCACAGTGGCTGTGTTCCTTATTTTCTGTAAAGGGTATTGATCAAAGCTGATCAGATGTTTTTTAAAAAAAACATTTAACTTCATCCCAATAAGAGGTGTCTGAGAAGCATTTTTCTCAGAAATATCTTCACTTTCATCTGCTCTCTCACAGAAATCACATAAATAGATGATAAAAAGCTCATTAACTGCTGTCTGCAGTGAAATGAGCTTCACCATCCTCGACATTTGCTGCACTACATGTCACTCAGCCATAATTGGAAAAATCAGCACAAAAAAAAAAAGAGATGATCTGACAACATGCCAGCATGAGATGTTTCTCTTTTTCTCGCTCTCACTCACTTTCACCTCTTTCTCTATCTCTATATTTAGACCCAGGAGATGAGCAGGAAAAAAGGTTTGCAGCAGAAAAAGCGATTGTTCGAAACACACTTGAAAAAACATGAACCCTCAGCTTGGTTGGATAGCCTACTCTACAAGAGAAACATTTTATGCCCTTTTTTCACATTTTCCCCTTCTTGTTACCATTGGGGCCCCTTCGTCAGCGAAGGGCTTTGTCTGCAAATTGCAAATGTTTTTACTATGTGCATGTTCCGTTATGGGTGAAAATCCAACTAGCCTGCTGATCCAACAGAGACCGTCTGAGGAAAAATATAAAGCATGAATAGTACATGAAAGCTGCAGAGCTGTGAGTTTTTCCATGCACATACTATGGCTCATGGTGAAATGTCAAAGTCTTTTCACATCAAACAAAAATCTATCTCCTGTGAACTTGGAATCAGCAGAGAAGATTCTTAAAGGTTCACAAATATGGAAATGCATCTATAAATGTAGAAAAGTATTTAATTATATGCTTTTTATTGAGCAATACATTCCAGTTCCAGTTTTCCAAGGTGAAACAAGTACCTGTGAGGAGACACTAAAGACTGGGAGCCAGTGGGGCTCTTTAACACATCTTACGATTATTTCACCATGAAAGTGTAAGCTGTACCACTACAAGAGATGCAACAGATGAATGAAGGATATGTCAATAAAATCATGGTCCAAATATGATGTATCAACACTGCAAGTAAAATACTTGCATGGGTGTTATGGTAACAGCTATTTAAACATTCACTTTTGTTCTTGTGGATCATGAAAACATTTTGTTAAAACTGTTCAAGCAGTATTGCTTCTTTGCACTGTGCAAATCTAGCGGCATGCCTTGATTTTTACATTTTTGCACATCTCACATCATACTTACAAGGAAAACAGGGATTTTTTAATGATTTATTTAATGTGCAGCACACTTAAATAAATGGAGTAATTTCTACAGACGAAGGCAACATTCCTTTTCCATCTCAAGTGTCTCCTTCTTCTTACAATTATATAAATATATTATTTCTGTTAGATGCGCTCATCACATAAAACAAATACTAAAATGTTATCTGGCTGATTAAAGTGGTACTGAGAGATCTTGCATGAACAGTGTTCATATTTCCCTGTAAAAATATTCCATTAAGAGTCCTACATTCAAAATCCACTTCAGTAAAAGTAAGCTAAAGAAGTATTTGCCATAAAGTTCTTCTCAGAGAAGATAAAGTGTTTACAATATTCGCACTCACAGAGAAGTAATGTGAAGAATTTTAATGTTGGCAGTGTTCGAGGTAGCACAGTAATTACTCAATGCTTTGGCTAGTTTATTCCACGGCAGTGTATTATCGTTTTGCTTGGAAAGTACTAATATAACCAACAAGTCCAGTACAGTTGGTGCATAAACATTTCCAAACACTAAATCATTTTTTACCCTGAAATTGCCCACAATGTGGAACTATAGTACAGCCTTACTAATCTCATAACTAATATAGCTATTGCACCATTCATTAATTTATTGCCTTTGCTCAACTTTTGTGTTTGGTTCATAAATCTTTTTTATTTTTCATGTTCTTCTTTTAAAAACTACAACTTCATTTGTAAACATCCAATTTTGACAATTAGCAAAGCAGAACATTCTCTGAGATATGTGTCCTATTTTACAGCTATATATATATATATATGACCTTATATAAATGGCTCCTACATGCCTCTCTAAAACAAGCATGTATGAACGGCTGCAATTTAGCCAATTGATCAACTGTCCCATCAAATCATCCACTATTATTATTTTTTTTTTTTCCGTGTTAAAGACTGGCTTTCACATTCTTCTGTCTGAATGCAGGGACCAACTTGTTCACAAAATTGCTTGGTAGTTATCTCAAAGTGTAGGCTTAAAAAAAACAAGCAGCACTTTTTAACAACAAAAGCAGTCATCAAGCAGACTGGCTTTCATAAAAACCAGGGAAGAAAAAAAAAAAAAGGATCAGAAATGTTGTTTGTGCTACACAGCCACATGTATTAAAATAATGCACTTTTACAATCAATCAAGGCCACCTTCTGTTGTTTTTATTGTTTGTTTCACAGAGAAAAAAAACAGAGTCAGTTAAAGTGGATCAGTGAGATGGAATTTGATTATTAATCGGCGTGTACACAGACAGTGCAGTGTCTAACCTTGGTATGACAATAACTTCAACACACACAGAAATATATGACTTGCTCAAAGTATCTCCAAAAATAAAAAACTCCCAGCAGTCCTCTGTGGTCATTTTCTGGCTGCAGGCTAGCTTTCCTTTACCTGCTGCAAGAGTTGATTCTAATACAGGGATAACATATTGCTCAGAGGGGGGAACATGGATCATGTGTGCAGTTTTAGAGGATTTCCCACTAATCACATGTTTAAGGCTGAAACAGAATCCTCAGAATGGCTCTGTGTGGTTGTGGTGTGTGTGTGTGTCATGACTGCTGCTCCCTGGATACCAGCTAATGTGATGTCAGTAGGGTTTTTTTAAAGGCAGGATCACTTTCCTGTGTCCTTCACGAGCCACTCAGACGTGTGACCTTCACCACCACAGGTGCCTCAGGTCTGGACTATCCTTTCAGATTCATTCACAGCCGGATAGTATGACACGTGTCTGTGTGCTGCTGCACCATTATCATTACAACATGTTGGAAACCTTCAAAGACCTGCTTCTAAAGGGTGTAAGTAAAGGTTATTGCTTAGCTTTAAACTAAAGATTACAGCTAACATAAACCTAGAGTAATGTATATTAATAAGGGTCAAGGCCAGATTCTCTAATCTCTGCTCTTTATGTTAGGTTACTGAACTCTTATTAATTAAATATTATGACACCGCAGGGCACAATAATCCACAAGTAGACAAATACATTAAACATCAAGCTGTATGTCAAAAGACAGTCTTACCTCAAGGTGCATTTAGTGGCTATTGTGGAGCTTTGATGTTATAAAATGACCTCAGGTGCAGATGGACTTTGTTGACTGAAATTTTTGCCACCACCAAAATACGAAGAGGTCGGGAAGTGAAATGGTCTGCAGATTATTTACAGCACATAGAGGAACTAAGTTGTCTTGAGTGGCATCGCATTCATTGAAGAAAACTTACTACATTTATAATTTTTCATACTTTGAATTGTCCCTTATGCAGAAATATAAATGGTCCAGGCCTGTTGTCATTTGCAGATATTCCCTCTCTCTACATAGTAAAAACACTTAACTGACTTCAGAATTAGAATGCTTTCAATATGCTAACCATTATATTGTCTAATTTATAATATTTTGGCATTGTTTTCTGTAAGTGTTGATGACCTTTCATCCAAGCAAGGGACCACTTTGTTTAAAGAAAGACATGTTTTTACGTATTAAACTTTATAAAACTGTTGTTCATTTACTCCAGTCACAGTAAAGTGCTGTTCTGACAACATCTTAGCAGCTGTTTTAATGTTTTCTAATTCTGTTCAGGGTCTCCTCATACCACTCGTGATGCTGCTATATTTCTGTTTTTTTACCTGCTGATTCTGGACAGGATGACTTTCAGTGAGTGGGACAAAGTGTTCTCATGCAGCCATGTAGGGTTGTTAATGATGCTCATGATCCAAGGACCAGAATGTGAAAATGTACTTGAACCCAGTGAAAGAGGAGCTGCTTTTCAGTTTTTTGTATTTCAATGTTTTGGCAACACCAGTGAAATTCCATTCACCTCTTTTTATTTGTGTGGCAGTAGAAATCCCAAATACCCAAAAAAGCTCAAGCAAATCAATCCCAAGCAATCCGCATGGTTGAGGTAAGTGAGAAAATTTATTCTTTTTGTAATTCAGGTAAACTGACCCCCTTAATAGATATTGATGCTTGGAGAAGTTCCAGCCTCAGTGACTGCAGTGCACAGATACAGTGGTGTGTGTGTGTGTGTGTGTGTGTGTGTGTGTGTGTGTGTGTGTTAGCATGTGGAGTGCACATCTGTACACTCTAATGCATGTGTGGCTGCCTCCTGCTGACCGCGCCCTCGGGGACAGAGCATGGGAATGTGCCCGGCTGGTGTTCACCGAGCAGTCAGAGTCAGTTAAAGGCAGCGAGCTCTCAAGGTCAACCTCCATCAAAGACCGAAGCCAATCGGGCCTGACATGACCCTGCCATCACCACACGGCTGGGCACCGGTACCAGGGCCAAATCCTATCTCCTCCACCTCCTCCTCCTCCTTCTCCTCCTCCACTTCCTCCTCCTCCACCATCTCTCCATCTCTCTTGTCCCCTTCTCCTCCCTTCCGCCCACGAAAGCGCTGCTTCTGCCAAAATCCTGCTGCTCTCAGCACTGGTGAAGGCATGTCTCTCAGTCTGTCTCTCACACTAACATACGTACTTGCTTACTCACTGGTTTGCTTCTGCGCATACGCAACACACACGCTCACACATGCACGCACGCACACACACACAAGCAGTTCTACATATTTCCCTTTTTTTTAGATTATCCCTTGTATCATCCATCTCTTTTTCCTTCCCTCTTCTGTCTCTCTGTGATCTCCCACAGCCCTTCTATTGCTTGACTGAGCTGCCCACCATTTTGCCCATAAGCTTATTGCTTTTGACAGCTGAGTAGAAACACAGAGCCTTTGCTTAAGTTAATCAGAGTGCATACTGTGCAAGCTCCAGACTGCAGCTGATAGAATTTCTTTCTTTAACAGAGTGCTCTGCCCCAGAACCAGCCAAGAGAAATTTTACATTTTATCTAGAGGTTTTTTTTTGTTGTTGTTGTTTGTTGTGGTTGTTGTTTTCCAGGGAATCATAAAAGAAGTAATTGTTTTAAAAATGCCTTTTTCACTCAAGCCACGAACAGAGGAAAAAAAGCTCCAGTGCGCTCAAGTGGCGTGCTCTCAAAGGTTGGATGCTGCCACTGGAGGTCTGTCTCTGTCTCTCTGCTCAGAGGTTGGTGTCTGGGGAAGGAGATAATGCAGTAAATACATTTCAACAGTGAAATCAAAAAACAAAGAGAAAGAGAAAACACTCTCTGGCATACAAAAAGTTACAGCTACAGTGGCAATACAAATGGCTAAAAAAATGATTTCGACTTGGTGTTCAGGCAATTTGAGCTTCTCTCTCGGGATGAGCCATGAGTGGAATAAAAGTGCTACAAAGTGAGGGAGCTCATTTTGTCAGGTGGAAAAATCTATTGTCAGTACAGCGGCACTGCTACAGTTTATTGTAAAAAAAACAAAACAAAACAAAACAGAGAAGTATAGGTGGTATTTGTTCCCTGAACACGGAGACTGAATGGAGGGATTAGTCTTTTTTTAGCATTAGATAAAAAGGATGGATGAAGAAGTGAATATATGCGGCTTATTTAATGGTCTCTCAAATTGAGTGACCCCTTTCATTAAAATTCTCACATCCATCCATCACGTTTAAAAACAGCCCATCACTTGGAATAGAGTGATAAACAGTCAGCCATTGAGTCAATTATTCATATTTAAGATCCTGTAATTTATTTAAATCCCTGGGGATTGCATTTCAAATGCTACATGTTATTGTGGTGTTCCGCACGATTTAGACCCATGTTAAGGTTGTATTATAGTCAGACACAAAAGCAGGACTCCGACACAATGACTGAATAATTAAATTGAAGATTTACTGGAAAGGATGTCGAGGTGGTGGTTTGGAGAGTTGATCCAGGTCGAACAGGGGAGCAGGCAGAGAGAAAAGGCTGAATAGAGGACTGGAAGGCAGACTGGCCAACACTGGACGAGGCATGGAAAGGGAGATTGTAGCAAGCAAATGAACCACAGTGGCAAAACTGAAAAACCTGGCACAGATGAAGCAAAGAGCTCAGGTACATGTGCTGCACGAGCTTGCATAGTGGATTGGTTGCAGGTGTGCAGGCTATTTGGCAGCAGGAGGCGGCTGAGTGACGGCAGGATGGAAGGAGGACCACGCCCAACACACCAACACACAGACTAAGAGAGAACAACAACACACAAGAGAGAGCTAAACAGCAGGTAATGCAAGGAATGATGGAGATGCACAGCTCAACCATGATGGTTCAGCACATAACTAAAGAGGGGTTTTTGAACATAGTGTACTTTATGAGAGAGTATGTGCAATTTTAAAAAGGTGCTTGATGCAGCTTCTGACCCACATGTACACAGCTGAAATTAATCTTGTAAATGTTAGTATTTAAGAATAAAATGTTACTATAGTGTGTATTGTTTGAAGTCTTAAATGTTATAGAACTACTGATGGAAATAAGCGTTTCCCTAAATCTGGTACAAACATGTTATCATCCTCCTGCAGATGATCAGTGTCTCTGCACACTGTCCTTAAAAATTTATAAACTACGCTAAATATCCCAGAGATTGCAGACTCACTTCCATTCTCAACTTTCAGCAGACTTTCTGTGCAATGTGGGATTATTATTGAGATTTTGGCTGCATTCTATTCTTGTCTAACCTCCAAGTGGTTTTGATAATATGCTGACTGCTGAGTACACTATACTGTTTCATAAGTGATACAAAGTTGGGGCAAAGCTTGGAAAAATGGGCTCCGACTTCAACAAACCAGGATTATCCAGAAAAAATATAGAATATAAATCACAACAGGTCCATCTAGCCAGTATGAAAACAAGACAAAATGTAATAACCCAGGAACATGAACCTGCATCACACATGCAAAAAAAGTCCAACTACTGACATCATATAACGGCAACCAACTGCAAGCGAAGACACAATCAGAAGCAATATATTAAAACTGTGCAAAATGATTGAACAAGTTTTAAGTGAGGGCCTGCAACCACTAATGCAATCACACCACCTCTATATGGTTTCACACCCACCATATTACTCATGAGAATACATTGATTTTGCTTGCTTGCTTGCTATCGGATTAACGATACTCATGATTTAGAGTTTAAATCCAATTCCTATTCAGACTATCATTGAGAGAATTCCCCAAACTCTTAGAATAGCAGACCTATGTGTTCAGTCTTAGATTAATGTGTGAAATCTTCTCCTTGATCTGGACTGACAAGAACAGCTTTAAGAGCTCCCGGATGATTTGAATGTTGGCTTGTGATTTAGAAGACTCACTTAACTATGCTGCACTTGGAGAAGTGGGTGTGAACGTGTTTCTTCTTCACTTCCTTAATTGTGCGTGCATCTTTGTCTCTGACTATGCATCTGCATGCCTGCATGCATACATGTGTGTGCTGTGGTGGTAGTCAGCAGTGGCTGTGTGGTCCTGTGTGTGTGTGTGTGTTTAATGCTTCGGTCCCAGCGTGTCCCTTGCTTGCTTGCTTGCCAGTGATAACTGATAAACAGTGAGGGAGAATAATAACCCTCCATTCCCTCTCTCTCCTTTTCTCCCTCGCCCTGCTTCTTTGTCTCTCCCTCCGCGATGACAGCGCTGTCTGCTGGAGTGTAGTGCTTCTCGTCTGTCGGCACATTGTGTACCCATCAACAACGCCCTATGTGCACCCCTCCCGACAAACTCTCCAACCCCCCCTCCTCCTCATCGTCTTTGCCTCTCAGTCGTCACATCCACTGAGCGCTGACGTTTCCTGGGCGAAGCTAAGTGCTCTGCTGTTTGCATGAGGAAACAGCAGCCCAGCCCGGATAAGAAAATGGGTAAGGGGTTGGGACGATGGAGGCGGTGGCTCTCTCTTTAGTGTTAAACCTTATTAAAAGATTAAATTTGACAGACATCAGGCTTCTTCCCCACTAGGCCAGACAGCAAGACCATTAGCATAAGGAAACACTGCATGCGTGCTACTTAGTCTTCATTAATAAGATGAGCTAGAATGGGAAAAGGATAGTTATAGTTTGGCAGTGGGTGGGATGCTGATAGATAGTAATGTCCTTGGCTTTGTGATGTGTAGCGTCAAGGGATTTAATTCAGTCACCAATGTGGCATAGTGAGGTGTAATTTGCTCCAGCGATAGTGTCTGGAATGGTTCCTCCAGGCAGAAACCTAATGCACCCAAAGAGGTTTTTTATTCTTGAACTGTGACACCTGCAGATTTCTTACACTTTGAAATGCATTTTGAGCCACGATTATTATGTAAAGAGAGCAGCAAGTCTTCCACATATAAAGTTGGAGTCACCGTTGGTTGAACCTGCTGCACTGTGGTTGAACTTTTTTTCACCATCTTCAAAGTCAATCATCCCTGTGTGAGGACAACATTTAAGCCTGGAGGATCACATTGCAGGATCACTGGCAAAAGCATGCGCACATGAAAGTAACAGAAACAAGATTTACACACACAAATAACAGCTTTTGATGAGCTGGAATTACCATCCATCAGGTGGTTAAGTGAATGTTCTGACTCTATGTTTTCCACACAACACAGGAAATCACAGTGGTCAACTTGTAAGTTTAAACAAGTTAAGTGCTATCTGCAAACTACAGATTCCAATGCATTGTATATATGGTATCATACCAACACACAAACACTGCCTATAAAAAAAAAAAAAAACCCTCTGAATATACCGTATTTTCCGCACTATAAGGCGCATCGGATTATAAGGCGCACCTTCAATGAATGGCCTATTTCAAAACT
>JAQMCX010000039.1:3672574-3685658 GCA_029814765.1 Acanthurus leucopareius
TATAAGGCGCACTGTCGGTTTTTGAGAAAATTAAAGGCTTTTAGGTGCGCCTTATAGTGCGGAAAATACGGTAATAGAAAAACTGCACATTTTACTTAATAGTCCAAAAGTGGCACACTAGTCTTCCCAGACCACAACAGTTTAAGAGACAAAACACAACAGCAGCAGATAAAATATGCTGGAAAGGCCACCAAGACCAGAGTCAGAGGGAGAATAAAAATCTGCTGCTGCTTTGTTTTTTTGGGGGGGTTTTTTTTGCAATGTTTGGGATGGTTTTATGGTTAAAGGTTCAGACTACAATGAATTGGAGGACATCAGGGATGTAACATAATTGACATTAGTTCATAAGTTCAATTTCATTTTTTATTTTTCTTGCTGTTGCTTTGAGTATCATGAGATATTTGCAGAGGCCTGCAGTCTATGGCAGTATTTATAACTGAAGTTCGGTCAGCTCGAATAATGGCTGAAATACAAAAACAAACAAAAAAATTACATGTAATTAATGAAATTAATGTATGCATTTGATTCATGTGACAATGTTCTCTCTGATCAGATTACAATTTATAATATATTACATGTTCAATGTTTGTCTGCTTTGATTTAGCTATCGTGTCAGAGTTGGGGGTGGGATCATCAAAACAGGTGATCCAACATGGTAACAGGTGTGTAAAGTTGAGTTCCGATGCCCCTGGCCATCCTACTTTCACCATCCTTGACTTGCGTTTTTTTTTGCAAAGACATATTAACAGACTGGTTGCTATTATGGTCTACTTGTCTCATGAGCATACAGCTATAGGACGATTTTCCAACTCAGAATACCACCATCTGTCCCTTTTACGCTTCTTGTTGTCACACATGTTCAGGGACTAAAACACCAAGACACCATAGACAATGCATTTCTTGGCCATTAAAAAAACTGGCAGATGTATGAACTGATTCTCGCTATGCCAACTTATGAAACTAAAATAGATAAAGAAGTCAGTTATGTCAAAAGGACCTTACACATAGCGGAACATAATACTTTTATCACTTTGCCGATTTTTTTTCTAAAATGACCACTAAAGCATGAATTTGAACATCTTTCAAGGCTGTTACACCTTTCAAAACTATTACTATCTATTCAGGACCACACTATATCTACCCTTTTACAAATTTCTGCTGAAATATTCTCATAGAGGTTCTTGGTGTCAAAATGACCTGAATAAAAATTTTGAAAAACCTAAAAAAGCATGATCACATTACACACAAACACTTCACTTTCTCCCTCATACACGCCCTGCACATAAAGAAGTACACACACTCAAGCGTAGATGCATGCATGCTCATGTGTCCAATATGGTGTGCATGATGTGGCTGAATGAAGAACTTGCATGGATGGCACACATGGTTTTTGATTTATCCTCAGGATTTTCATTTTCTACCTACTGAAATCTGTACCATTCCCTGTATAAAAGGTTTTGTGAGGGAGACTGTATGCACAAGTTTGACTTTCACTTTTTTGAAATTGACTCAGCTATTGGTGATTGTAATAAGGGGTTACAGAAGAACCTGGATGAGTATTTTTCCCCATAACCTGGCAGTAGCATAACTACCCCTCTGTACCGTGTGCTGTGCATGTTGTTTCTCCTCCTTGAGAATGCTGCGCACAAAATCTCCCTCTAGATGATCACTTATGGAAACAACAAACTCAGATGGAAGCTCGGATAGCGCCGCTCTCCACTGCAGATGTGTACACAGTCAGATTGAGAGATTTGCGATTTTGGAGTACAGTCAACTTGAAAGCGACTCAGGAGAGGCATATAATCTGCACTGTTATCTGTGACAGGATTCAAAGGCAGCGATGAGAGGGGACCCCAGGACATTATGGGGACTAAGTAGCTCTATCTGGCCCAGGCTGGATCAGCACATGGTGGGGTAAAGACGCTTTGATCATACACACACAAACACACACACACACACACACACACACACACACATAAACTGAGGAAAGAAATGTGATGACCTCTGCCTCACTCCTCTTGTTCAGTTCATTCCAGGTCATGAGTAACTTGTTAAAGCAACACATATACGAACACCGTGTCCTAGAAAATACATTTATATACGACAAATATACAGCAGCAAATGTGTTTTGAGGGAAAGGCATTGCTGACTAAGTTCTGTTTTTTATTGATAGTCCACACTCTGGTCTCAGATTGCAGTCAAGTGAAAATGCCTCTTCTCACCCAACCTTTCCAAGTATACAGGAGGGAGCAGGCAGGATGGCCAAAAACTCATGAAAGTATAGAAGTATATATTTAGAGCCAGTAGTAGGTACATTCTGGGCTACTGTACAAACATGGTGGTGCAATAGACCCCTCTGAAGAGGAGCAGCTCCTTCTATAGATACAAAAGGCTTATGCTAAGGTAACAAAAAAAAACAACAATTAGTATTGTTAATTGATTACACATGAATAAAAACACGTTTATGAATATTATTTACATGTTGTTTCCAAATTTTAAATGTATTATTGTTTGTTATGTTACTCAGAAATCCTGCAATACATGATTCACAAACAAGAGCGTTGTTCAACTTTTTCATGGCCATGTTTGGACACAAGATAAGGAGTTGGGTAAGATAAGTTAGATTTTTTTTTTATAGATAATTTAACAGGAATCACAATTTTTCTTTAAAACTAAGAGCTTTTGTTGCCTGAAATGAATCTCAGACAGGAGTCTGGACACAAACCCTTACTTATGTCATAGTTCTGCACTTTATATGTCCATCATCTGCCCCTACCATTTTTCTGCAATTCCAGCTCAGTACATAAATATAGTGTTCATTCACCCCAAGACACATTGTTTCTGAACATAATGTAGGCAGGCTGTCTCTACATCATAATTATAAATGCAACTAAGTTGTATGTAAATATAGGAAGGAGGAAGGACAGCAGACATCTGTGGTTTTTGTATTCATTTAAAATAACAGTATGGATGAGGGTACGATGGTATATCATCTCTGTTATCTATGTTCAAGAAAAACTAAAGTGAAGCAGTTCAAAAACTCACAAAAGTCTTGAGCGTTTCACTGCACTGCCTGTTGTTTCTGCACTTGCTTTCTATTCTCTGAACATTCTCATCTTATCAAAACAAAAAAAGACTTGTTTGTGCCTTTGATCCACTGTTTTGTGTACACCGAGAGGCGCTTTTGTGCCGATGTCCCGCTCAGTGGGAGAAACTTGATTCCTGTCACATGCAAATAGTCACAATTTTTTTAAAAAAGCACCAGATATGTGGCACATTTGGTGCTTTTCAGGTCATGTTCTGTGGAGGAAAAGAAGTAGAGGAGAGGTTAAGAAGAAAGCAGTGATGATGTTAGACAGGGGTCTTGAGCCAGAACCAAACTCTTAATGACATGAGGACATGGTTGTGCCTGAGCCTCAAGGGGCCAGAATGGAACAGATGTGTTGGGAATTTAAATTGTATCTTAAGGTGATACAATTGGGGCCTTATTCATTCTGTATGAGCCACACGCAGTGAAGAATTCTATATTTTAAACGAAAAATAGACTGACCTGTTGCAGACTGAAGAAGAAAGAAACCACCCCAGGACGAGTCTCACGGGGAGTTTGATGTCCAAGTAGGATACTTAGCTACGGTCCGATGATACACTGCTATCAGTGTATTCCACACGTTCTCCTTAGGTTTCTGAATTTACTTTCTAGCCTCCTCTCTCAGAAAATAGAAATGAGTGTACGATGCGAAGACTGAATGGTGGACAGTTTCTTTTGAGAGAGACAGCAAATTCCGTCGTACGTAAACATGCAATGACAATGACATTAAATTATTAATGATATTTCTTCAGCACTTGCATAAACACAGAATATCAAACACACGACGAATAAACCTTCAGATCTTCAGGCATCACAAAGATTAATAGTTGCATCAGGCAGAAAGTGCATTCTGAGAGTAAGCAAACAATGATAAAATGTTGATAAAAACACGGAACATTAACAAAACATGGAATTACTAAGTAAGACAATTAAGTGAATATTCACATCTGGCTTAAGGCTACAATTTAATGTTGCCTCTCTTCTTATTGTCATAAGAAAAACTCAGTGAAAATGGAAAATGAGAAGAGTGCCCAAAGCCTTGCGTCTCCCTTGTGACTGTATCTTGGTGCTTTGAGCAAAAATGCTAACATCACTATGCTAATATCACTATGCTACCATGGTAACTCCTCCCTGCACTTGCCACTTTCAAGATATTGTGGAGTATCTGAGTGGAAAAAAGGCCTTGACTTTAAATTCAGATTCAATGAAGAGATGGCCACGATTCACTTGTGTGACTGCTTGTGATAGACATTATACATCCGACCCAAATAGCGCTCAGACTGGCCATCTAATGGCCAGCTAATTGTACCACTGTGGGGTCGAGGAAATTAGTCATGACACAGTAACAAAAGCACTTGACAGTATAATAAGACTTCATGACATTTTAAGTTCATGTCCAAACAGTACCACTCTCATAAAGGCCAAGACAAATCTTTATGACACTATCAGTATGATCAGAGCTAATGTTGAAACCGACCCCTCTTGATAGTTTAATATAATGTTAACAAATACAGCTAAATGTTTTTTTCCAGAGTTTGATCATTTGGCTTGGTGTGATATGTTTAGATCCATCATAGTTTTGCAGTAGTTAGCACCATTTCCTCACAGTGAAGAAGGTTCTAGGTTCTTTTTTAGGGCTTAAAGTTGGCAGGTGTGTGTGCTATGAACAGCTAATATACTCATGATGGATCTTTGAGCAGAAGATTTTACATTTAGTCAGCTTTTATCTTAAGTGGATGTACACATCTATCTGCTTTTTTGACCCCTACAGCTGTGACTGATGAGCTCTCATTCAGAACAGACAGTTGGAAAACTCTGAGGGGTACAATGGAGAGTCAAAGTGGAAAAGATTGGGTAGACTGGTTATGTTCTGCATTGAGAACTGCTGACCCGAGAAACTAATCATTAAGCTGATCGTTGAGGACCTCACAAGGCAAATGTTTAAATACAGAATTTACTACATTGAGACATATGTCATTAACACAGCCAAGCAACAACTATGTGTCAGTGTAAAAAACACTGTTGCTAAAAATTCTGAGCTGCTAGGAGAAAGACGAAAGAAGCTTTTGACTTCCCACTTGCTCCTCAGACCCCCCAGGCAAAAGCCTGATATTACAAGACTCAGTGGACTTAAATGATTGAAAGTCGTCTGTTCTCATCTTCTGTTCTTTTACAAACACCAAATAGCTTTGGTGTGTTATTTTGACAGCTGGATAACAGAAGGAAAGAGTAAATGTTTCAACAGCCCAAACACAAACCAGTTTCTACAAAACATAAAACAATATGAAGTGCCAATCAGTCAAAACAATCAAGTGCACAACAAAAAGTCTCCATGTGAAGAAAATGTCGCTCATTTGTTCGATTCTCAAACACATAAAAGAAAATCTGCTACATTTTATGTTTCACGACTTTTTTTTTTTTCTTTCCTGAATATGCCCCCACTCACCACACACATCATCAGCTGCAGAGGAAGTTTCACTCTGGCATACATACAGTGAAAACGAATCATGGTGATCTTCTGCTGTGCATGATGAGTGCTCCTGCTCTGCTCCTCTTCAGGCCTCTTGAAGGTGAAAGATGGTGGGTGTCTCAAAGAGAGCCATCTATTATGATTATGGAGATCCTGAAGGGGGGAAGTGGACTTCCTAATCGAATTGGGTGGAGAGCTAATCTTGTCAGAGTGCCGGGGTGGCTGGCACCACTGCCAACTACTTCTCCACAGGCTTCTCTTTACCCCCATGCTGAAATAATGTGTGACAGTATAGTACAGTGCATATACCCTCAAGGGCCAGACTTCTGATTTTAGCTTTGGTCTTGTTCTTAAAAAAGAGGGAGTAAAACCTCATTCAAAATCAAATCAAAACCACTTGGCAGAGATAATTGTCATATTATTAGGCGGCGAAATTATCCTACATCATCAGTTAAGCATTTAGAAGAAATTATTATTTTTTGTGCATTCTACATTAAAAGTACAGACAAATCTGGGGAGCGGTTTGTGTAGGCCACCATTCTGCTGCGACACCATAACTGTGATGGCAGGTCTTTAGTGAGTAAGTGTCTGCTTACAGTGACAGCTACTCAGACGGTTGGACTGACAACACTAGACAGTGGCCTCCAGTTATTTATGAAGGCATTTTAAATGAATGGTGATCTTAATTTAAATTATTTTAGATATTATATATTTATAAAAGCAAAAGGCAGGGTAGACTGGAAGAATAGAGGAATAACAGACCACATGAACATAGACCACATTTCAAGAGAGGTAAAGTCACTGAGCTACACATTTTTACTATCATTAACAACCACTAACTTACTTAGTACAAATGTGTATTAACTACTGTTACTGGGAACAAAGTCTTTTGTATTTATATTTTTGATCCACCTCTGGTGAACATCTTGGTCTTCTGTACGCCCCAGAAATCTATGTATGGTCTCATATATATAGACTCTTCATTCAGTATGGCCTTGTATATTTCTCATCTAGTTCATTTCCAAAGTTGATGTTTTCTACTACTGTTGGAGCACCTGAGAACTGTGCAGGTTCTTACTGATTTCCAACATACTGTTCTCAAAGCTGATGTTGCAAAGAGAGTAAATGTAAAAGCAGAAATTAGAAAAATCAGCAGAAAAAATGTACTTTATAGGAGAGTCAGCATTTAAACTTGTGTACTGTAGAGAGACACCACGCAGTAATGAAGGCTACTAAACTTCCAGTTATTTCCAGTGTATATGGATGCAAATGACAGAAACAAAATCTCAACATGTAATTAATTTACCAATTTTGAGGCACTTTGTATCTTCAAATTTCGATTCATACCAGTCTTTACTTAATGAGAGGCCTCACTCTGCAGGACCGGGCTGTTTCGGTAAAGGACCTGGAGAAGTCTTAATTCTGTTTTAAAAAATTTTTAGTGGCCACTCAGTTTCTTCATTAATGTACATCGCTCTCCTGCACCACAGTCCATGCCTGACCTTAAAGTCAGCTCATTATCTGCTTAATTGAAAGACAGAGTCGAATTGCATGACCATGCACAACTTTTATGACATGTGAACAAGGTTTTCCGCCATGCACGAACACACACACATACACACTCTCACACACATTCTCATTCACACAATTATTTCTCCTCGTTCTACAGTCGGAGGTTTGAAGCTTCCTCATTAACGTCCTGTGTATGTGTGTGTGTGTGTGTGTGTGGGACTGGAGGTGGAAATCGCTGCAAATTGTAATCAAAAGATTGCACATACAGCTGCAGTACATTGTGCATTTACTTTAAACAAACTAAGGTATTCTAAAATATTTATTTCGAATATTTAGGGTAGCTACAAAATGTTATAAACGAGATTCTGTTTTTGGTTTTTTAAAGATCACTACTCTGTTTGCGTGTAAGAATAGATGTGGATTACTTTGTATCCAGCATTTTTGTGCATAGCTGCTATATATGTGCACCTTTAAGAATGAAAATTAGGTAGCATGCTGTTGGTAACACCTTTACTGTTATGCACACTTGCATAAACTGTGATTGTGAGATCACCCAGCAGGTGTGAGTTCTTGTGGTGGCGGTGATAATTATCATAATATAGATAGAAGCAAAATCATGTCAGATGACAGCTGACGCAATTGATTCCTTTTGTAACATCAAATTTAAAAAATACAAAAATGAACTTCAAAGTGTGAGACACAAGTGAGCCAGAAGTCCTACAAATAATTTAGTGCAATGTCACAAACATTTTTTTTTTTTTATTATGGACTAAAAAAACCTCTTTTCCTATCTAGACACAGTCTCATCCACACTTAGACCTGACCTTCCTGAATGTGTGTAGCCTCCCAGGAGGCTGTCATCCAACTTGGGCTAACTTTTTGACAAAGTACCCATGGCCTGGCTCCAAGTCTCCTCATTCATGTGGTCCAACTGGGAGCTGCAGAGGCCACGTTGCATTGTACTAAGTGAATAGTGTAAGTCATCCACTGGAGCATAATGCAGCAGCAGCTGAATGAAGTCCAGGTCCTCAGCCTGAACTTTCTGCAATGAAACCCTTTTCATTTCTTTTCCGTCAAGTGACCTTCATGACAATGGCTTCTGTGGGGATGTCAAGCTGGGTGTGGAGAACAATGGTCAGTAGGTTGGCCGGATAAATGCCCTGTTGATAAACCCTTCAGGTTTGAGTCACACCTCGCAATGCCCTATTCAATTTATTCATCGTTTTATAATTTTTTTTTCCCTCCAGATCATAACCCTTAAATGCCACATTCACTGCCACTCTGTTTTGTGGTGATATGTTTTTTGGCTTTTTGCCCTGTGTCTTTTGTTTCATTTATGGTTATGTTCTGAATAATTGTTCCTAATTTAGGCTTATTTATTTGTTCCCATTTGAAAAATTCCTTGATGTACTATTTGAATGAACCTCCCATAGCTGATCTTTTCATTTTTGTAATTAGACCTTATTTTTGATACTCCCACTTGTATTTAATGAACAGAAATGTCAAATCCACAGCTACAGGAAAGCTGTTGCTCCTCTGAAAAAGACTGGGTTAATTTGGAGTGTTTTTATTTGCAGGGATAACGGGAAAAAATTCAGGTTTTAATAGTGCTGAGGCTCATTAAATGCTGCCCTGGTTTGTTGTCAGTTCTGGTTATAACAGAATCAATGTTTGTCTGCATAATTGGTCCCAAAAAAGACTCTACAGTATATTTAAGTGTTTTTGAAAAGGCACACTTCTTTTACCAAGATTTCTCCATACCATCATCAATATAAACCAAGCACATGCAATAATACTGACCTTGTTATTCAGCCAAGCCTCACAGTTTCACACTCCATTGCTCATTATTCCCCTACTTTATTGGACCACTTCTGGAGAATGGATTTCCCGGCTGACCACTCTGCACACTGGTCCCTCTGAGGGCAGATGTGCCTTAGACTCACCAACATCTATAAAAGATGACAGGTTGAATCACTGAGGTGTAGTTCTGCTGCCCTAAGCAATCCTCAGTCCACCACTAATTGATAGGAGCGTTCAAAGCTTAGAATACTATAATCTGAATTTGGGGAGGTAGCAGCAGGGGTCCATGGCGCATATGAATGAATGCACGGCACTGTATGGAATATTCTGATTGTGAGTTTGGAAACCCTCAAGGACCCCAGCAGTGTCTTTTTTTTTCCCCTTCTTTCTTTATTTGAAGAGAAAGCCTGCTGTTATTTCACTGTGAAGGGCACCTATTTTCCTCACATGGGTAGTTTGACATGGACAAATAGGAAGAGATACAAGGAAAAAGAGCAAGAGAGGCGACTTAAAAGCAGGAGTGAAAAGGCACTGGGAAGGGATTATGGTGATTTAAAACCTCTCCTACCTCCACATCTCCTCCCAGTGGTTTTCAGAGGCGTACTGGAACGTAATGAAGACAGTCCATCAGTCCATCCAGCTCCTTTAAGCTCTCCATTTTACACAGTAGCTGCGATTAGGCTGGTGTGTGGCCGCGTGTACGTGCATGTGAGAACATGAAAGGAATGAATTTCTTTGTGCCTGTGTAGGTGTGTAGCTGTGTTTGTGTGCCTATTGTATGCTTTCTTTGCATGTCTACATAAATCTGCGCTTCATCTCTCCATCTCCTCGCCGTTTTTCCTCCTTTCATCCTGCCTCTTGTCTTAACGACCAGAGGCAATCGACTGAAACGGCAGGCTTCAGCAGGAGCACGGAGAGAAGAAGCAGGCAAATTAATGATCCTACATTACCACTCAGATAAGAGGCAAGCCATATTTTCTGCCTCAAAACGAACACCCCCCCCAAAAGGAAAAAAAAAATACAACAGCCACCTGTGCTAGATTATCTCCTCCTTCTTTTTCTAAATCACTCCTTCTCTTCTTCCTCGCTCCTTCCCTCTGATGCATTGCTGCCCTCACCCTGAAAAATGCTGTTTTGTCGGTAGAAGGAAACCAAAGAGAGGGGAAATTCACAGGGAACTGTCCACTCCACTGGTGCTGAAGCACAGGAATTACTGGCAGGCTGCAGGGCAACAAGGTGTTTACAGAGAGCACAAACATTACGCCGAACTGATCATCATTACGATTTCAATGAAACATTTTTACCTTGAAAACAAGACACTTAGTAGAAGACGCCAGCAGCAATTCAGATGGCCCTTCGCTGCCACATCTTCACATCAAAAAAACATCAAATCTTTACTTTTACCTACCTGCTCAGCATCAGTGATTACAATATCCACATTATGGCAGTCATAAATGAAAGGCAGCACACCAAACAAAAGTGTCTGCTTCACTAACTCTGCTCACTGTGTAAACAAAAAGGGGCTGAAGCTGGCTGCTTATTGTCATTTGTCAATACAATCATAAATAAAGCACAAAGTTACACAGTGCAAAGCAAATGCCTCTTTTTTTTAGACTAATTCTGCCTGTAAACATGACGAGAACAGAGCCAAGCCGGTCTGCATGCAGCCCTCAGTGGTAGTGTATTAAGCAGAGGGAGCCAAGAGAGATAGCCCTGTGGCATAAATTGATTGCTAGAGACATATGTTGGCAACGCTGTATTTCACTCTGTGTGAAATCTCCCCTATGGGGCAGACAGAGTAAAGCAGGGAGGGTGGGAGAGAGCGGGATGGTGCACTGGTGGTGGAAGAAGCTAGAAGTGATGATGAGGAATGAGCTTCAGAGCAAGCAGGTGTGTATGTGTGTGTGTCTGTGTAGTATTTGTGTGTGTACATTAATTAATCTGAGCGCCATGCATGCATACTTTGTAGTAAGTTGATATGTATGTGTGCATGTGGTATTAAAATGCAAGAACCTTGTAGAAATGTGAAGTTATGCGTCGGTGTTTTCGTGTGTAAGAGTGATGTCTGTGCAGAGAGCAGACCTTGATGATAAGCGAGTTATCTTACCATGCTGAGTGGGCCATTTAAAAGACAGCCATTTTTCTGGCAGCTCCACGGAGAGAAGTATGATGGAGAGAGAAGGATGGATAGGGGAGGATGCTGAGAAGTGTTTGTGTGTGTGTGTGTGTGTGGTGCATAAGAAAGAATATAGAGCAACGGATTCTTCACGGATTTTCTATACCCTATACATGAGCATACATGTATACGACACACATATTTATAGACAACACATGCTCACACACATGTGCCTCCGAACATGCAAATTAAACATAAACACACAGGCCCACCCACATCCATGAAAACAAGAATGGGGTTAGGTACTTACATATCCTTTTCACCACCACCTCCCCACTTCATCCACCCACCTGCCTACACACACACACACACACTCCTGGCACTGATGTGCTGCCATTAGCTGCACTTTCATGTAAACACCCCTTCATCATCCACCTCTTCAAGAAACGTTGAGATTGTGTCGGTTCCTCAGATGGCTGGTTTTTAAATAATTCAACATTCTGATGTTGCTTTTGCTGATATATTGACATTATAAGACATGTCTCAAGACACGCTGAGACACACTGCACTGATGGGTATGCTAGTAACTCTTTTGACTCTGAGGAACAACTGCCCTTACTTATTTATGAATTTACAGAGAGCATATAAATGACTCAGCAGGTAAACAACATCAGATCTTTCTAGATAGTGTCTCTGCAGAATGTTACCGTGGTTCTGTGATTTGTAAGCACACTGCAGAGGTCATTAAACGGGCTAATTAACCCCTGTTCATCAGGTTGGCCACAAAGGAACAAGAAGGCATGTAGAGTAATTTAAGAGAAAGTAGGAGGGATTTAAAAGAAAAAGGATGCTGCATTAAATTACATGTAATTTCGTTGACACACAAACTCTTACCTGGACAGAGAGCATGCAAGTGTCATCCTGCGGTAGTTTTCTGTGGGCTATGTGAAGATATTTTGGACGCTGATACTTTATCATCTGCGTAAACAAGTTTACTGACTGTAACAAATCAAGCCACTCTATATTCTAGTCAGCCATAGTGATAATAAGTAATAACTTTAACAAACTCTGAGCCACTACAGTGGCAAAATAACAAGAAATATCTCTCTAGAACATTTAAGTAATGTTCTCATTACACTAATAAGCCTATGCAGTTTATCTTTCAGTTGTTTACTTGCATCACACATATCTCTTTTTTCAAAAATTGCATGAATATTAAACTATTTTGCATTAACAAGGAGATTTTAGACATAAATGCAAAATGTTTGTTTATAGTTTTCAATTTTAAAATAGTCAATAATCATTATTATTTTTTTCAAGCAATATTAATATATATTATATTATATAATATTATATTAATATTAGCAATATTGTGGAAACTAAGGTATGTTTCAATTACAGTTCAGTAAAGGCCTTCTAAAAACAGCAGCTTCGGTAGTGGAATGTACTAAACTACACATACTTTACTACTTAAGTTATCGGTGCTTTACTTGGGTATTTCCACTTTATGTTATTTTTTACTTCTACTAACTTTATATACTTCTTCTGTACTGAACTGCAATTTAGATTTTAGTAGAAGACACTTTGAATAGTTATAGGAGGAAGAGCACAGGTGCATTAATCAAGTTTAGTAAAAGGTCAGGAAAAACTTTCTACTTTTACATGTCTCCTTAAGTCACAAGCACAGTTTCCTGCTGTCTTTAAACTCCACCAACTCATTCTTGTCTTCATCCAATAACAAGCTCGCTTTTTAGCCCATCACTCGTAAGCTGTCAAACTTAAACAGTGTTCTCTCTCTCTGCTGTCATTCAGTCGTCATTCCATCACTGTGGAGAATTTTGCGACCCACCTCCAAACCCTTTCACCACCTAAACTGTAAATGCCAGGCCATCTCCAATTAAACCCTTCGCTCAGAAGTTTCTCTTTCATGAAGTAGTCCTGACCTCGAGCTCCTTCTCTAATCTCCACCACCAGTGTCTCTAGACTCTGGAGGTAGTTTCATTCATGTTGGAATCGCCTTATTCAAAGGTGGGGGGGGGGGGGGGGGGGGGGGGGGGGGGGGGGGGGGGGGGGGGGGGGGGGGGGGTGGGGGGGTGGG
>JAQMCX010000039.1:3702182-3755358 GCA_029814765.1 Acanthurus leucopareius
CACCCCCCAACACCCCCCACCTCCCCCACCCCACACCCCCCCCCCCCCCCCCCCCCCCCCCGGAAATGGCCAGGTTAGGCAGTCAAAGTTTTACTTCAACGTGCAATAACTGACAAAAGTCGAGGCATCACAGTGATGATTACATTATGTTTGCATCACTCTGTGATCTTATGGGACGCCCTTTCAAACATGGCTGTGCCAACAAGTATCAGTGATGAATCACTGAACATTCTCCAAAGCCTGCCCTCATGTCCTCCAAAACAAACCCATCAAAATGTGAACAAGAGCTCTTTGTGTCATCACACACCAAAACACCATGGCATTACTTTTGCATAAAACACTCCCTATGTCACCCCCGATTTGCAGAAACAGTCAATACATCATTAATGAGTTATTATAAATATAATAAATTATATAATGTAAAAAACATGCATAATGTTGTTTTTCTCTTCTCCTTTCTTTTGGCAGTATTGTTATTCTGTCTTTTTTTGGTGTATATGAGTGTGTAGCTATATAAATAAATAAATAAATATCTGGCAGTTCAATCAGATTGCAGATATATATATATATTTAATGTCGATACTAAATTAACCTATTCCGTGCAGAATAGATAAGGTGATGCAGAGTGTGTATGTAGGGTGTGTATTGATGCAGTGTGCAGAAGTGCGCAGAAATGTCTGCATCCATCAGTCTAATTGTGATTATGGCATTTAATTAAGCCAAATGATTTCCACTTCTGTGGTAATCACTGTGTGTGTGTGTTTGTGTGTGTATCTGTGTGTGTGTGTGTGTCTGTACATGTGTTTTAGGAGTTTTTCCTGTATGTGACCAAGGATAAAAGTCTCCCCTTGTCTGTGTGCCTCACTGCAGGATCAGTTGCATCTTGTATTTCCTGGAGAACATAATTCTGTTGACACTGAAATCCTCATCAAATGTACTCTTGCTAAAAATAGTCCCTTCATGTCAAACATGAAAACATTTACCTCGTCTGCAGCAGCAGCTGCATCTCAAACAGAAGACAACACGTTAAAATGTCATTGTCATCGCTCTGAACAGCTGTATCAGTCACCTTTGCAACCAATCAAAGCATTTCCACGATAATATAACCACTATAGAGTTGTTTGTGAGATTTTTTAGCAAGCATGAATCACTTCTGGCTAACTAAATGACCTGTGAAAGCTGATATGAGACACACGAAGCTGTGATACATAAACAGATGGAACTTTTTAAAGGCCTACACTTCCAACTAACCAAGTGTGAATACAGCTAATTGGAATAAAAGCGATGTTACAACCCCACCACATATGTGTAGGTTTGATATGCAAGAGTGGAGCATTTAATGGACGATTTCTTGTTTTGTTTGTCAGCAAATGTGTAAAGACATTTTAGGCAGAGCCCAGCGTGTCTCTTATGGTTATACGTCCCATCAATCTCACATCACATTTACACACATACTTGACTTACCCTGATGGCTTGGATCTTGCAAGGAGACAGCTTGACTTGCATTAGCTCAAAGTTTAAAAGGAAAAGTGGAATATTAGACCTTTAAACGATGAACACAACCCACAGAGCTTTCATTGTGATGGTAGGTGTACTTTTCTTGCTTTTTCGGAATAAAGCCACAAGCGTTCAGAGTACATTCAAAGAAAAGCTTTCAGATTGAAATAAGGTCTGCAGCAGTTTTTTTTTTTTTAATAACACAACATATAGTATAATTAAAAAAATGCCTAAGTTAATTAGAGTGTATTTAAATAAACTGATATGAATTAACAGAAATTTCTTCAGTGACCGAATAATTTTTAGCCACTGAAGATTATTACATACTTTGTTGTGTACAAGCATTTGAAACGAATTGAGCTGACATTGATTTAATTGGCCTTTTTGCTGGTATTCCACATTAAGCGTCCCGCTTTGTCGGTAAAAGAGCAAAATATAGAATTTTGTTCTCGATCGTAATTAAGTCCAACCCACAGACTGTGATCATGCAACCTCCCCTCCCCATCCCACCTTCCCCCGACCCCCACTCACACACATGTGCTCGACAGATAGACTGTGCACCTACCCACACATCAGGGGACTGTCATTATACTCCACAACACCCACGTATACATACATGATGCATGTGACTGTGCACATGGTCTTCACACAGAGCTGTGCTCTATTTTTGCACATATGATCTTTTATGCTGTGATGTTATTTATGTTTCTTTTATGTTGTATTATGTTATTCCATTGATAACTGGGGCATTTGATGCAAGACAAAAATCCATGTGGATGGACGATTAAGTGTTCTACTAATATGATATGGAAATTAATCAAAAAGTTATTGTGCCACCTACTAAAAACATTGGGGGAAACTTAAGTTTATGCACTGTTTATTAAGGTTGATAATCTTAAAATATTCCTTTTGTCTGATTTGGAGTACAATAGTCTTGTTTACAAGGCCAAGACCTCATCCCTTCAAACATAAATGGATTTTAATTCAATGTTTAAATTATATATTTATAACATTAAATCCTATACTTCTTTTAGAGCCAATTCAAGGCAACATCTCTAGAATAAAAAGAAATGCATGGGCAAACATGGAAGCAGAATTCGTAATTTGTATATAATTTATTGTAGATGATATAATTTTACGTGACCTGTAGGAAATTGCTCTCACATTTGTGAACAATAAGTCTTGTACTAAAAATGTAGCTGTTAATTTATCTAATTTTTAGGTGTGATCTATTGTTGAACAATTAAAGGATTTAACCTTTAACTATTAACAGACACCCTGAATAAATCATATTTGTCAGTATACCAAAAGCATGCTGTAATTACCAAAGGCTGTAATAGGAGCATTGGAATACTAGAGATTGAGCTTATGTACAACTAAACTGCAATAGCAAAGGCATTTTAAGGGAACTGCAATGATGACTGATCCAAGTTTTCAATTAACATAATGAAGAAATGTTATTAATGTATGTACATTCAGAGTTGCAAAAATCTTGATACTGAGTGTGTCAATAAAATGTCCACTCACAACTGTGTACATATCTGTTCTGCTAAAATAGGCACTATCCACTGGTGACTACAACATTATTCTTTGTGCTCTTTTGTTTATGAACTCGCAGTTTTGTTAAGGTTGGGGTGAGATTATGGTTTGTTTAATTAAAAAAAAAGGCAACTGTGATTTCATGCATGAGGTTTGTGAGTAAAATCCAAGCTAAATCATGATCCCTCTCTAACCTTTACCACAGTGCTTTTGATGCCTTGACGTAATATAGACAGGAGTCTGAATGTGAACCCTGGAATCTGGTCTCTCAGTCCTGCACTTTCTCCAGCAGAGTGCATAAAAAATGCAGTGTGTCATTTACTTGAGGAAACATTGTCTCAAACATAATCCAGGCAGCACTTAGTTATCACCACAATGTAATTATAAATGGAAATTACTTTATATAAACAGGTTTTAGAGGACAGAGTTGCTTATTCAGAACAACCTCTGTATATTTTTCTGTGGGTAGTATTTCACATTTATAACTATTCCTCTGTATAACATATTTTAGTAGATACATACAGTCAGTCAGCTATTTACATTTTATTACATCTGTTTTTAGTCTCTTAGTGGACAAAATTCCTTTCCCATAGTGTTATTGGATTGATACAACAAATTTGTTCTGTTCTCTTAACACGTTTTGGTAGATCAAGATTGTAATGCTCACATATGTATTTTTCAACATCAACATTATCAAACTGTCACAACCCAGACAGAACTCTCTGCTCGACTGAGTTTTTACTCAACTAATTTGTACAATTTCCTTTTTTAAAGAGAAAAAAAACAACTTATGAGAGCTCAAATTCCCACTGCAATGTGCTTTAAACAAGGTTAAGTGGTAAACACTTCTAGATGCAACTTTGTACACATGCTTTTACTGTTTTATGGAGCTGTTTGTGATTTTAAGTGAGTCTTAGTGTGAATGTTTTTGTTGTTATTATTGTTGTTGTTGGAGCCAGAGCCCCTTAACAAAAGGTACTCTTCTGTCACCATGTGATAGACAATAGAGTTTTTTGGATCTTGAATCTTAAATGTTACACATTTCCTGAACTTGATCAATATTTAATTGTAAGTGTCACGTATTTTCAGTGTATCTCTCAGGCCTTTGAGAGTGTGTTAAGCCTGAAAAAACATTTTTTCAGTAAACTCCGAATAAATAACAACCATAAAATAAACCAGAGGCAGCAGAAGAAGACAGAAACTGACATTTGGCTTGGCCAGAGGCAGAGTCGGACAGAGTCAGCCTTGGAGTTAGAGAGTACAGCAGTAAGGATGAGGAAGGACACCCAGTCTCTCACTCAGCAGTTAGCCCAGCAGTGCAGTACAGTTTACTCCAAATTAACTCCAATTTAGTTTGTTTGCAAAAGGCTGAGAACTGCTGTTCAATATGACACCGTGAGCTGATGTAAGTAAACTCTCTGAGACTGGAGGTCTGTTTGTTTACCACCAAGAAATTAAATGCTTCCCTTCCGAGAAAAATATAAATACTTATGAGCTTAAGTTTAATAGCCCACTTATAGACTTTAATTAGGTTCTTTAAGTGGACTATTCATTCATCTGTTACTCATATAGTCTGTTATAAAAGTATACAAAATACAAAATGTTCTTCATTTAATATTCTACTCGAGCAAGTACTAGACGTGATATTAAAGGTAATCCAGTATCTAGTGGAAAAAAAAGGACGACCTTCATCGGACATTCATCCGCGGTCAGTTTCAAAACCTCAGTCGTGAGCTAAGAGGACATTTGGGGATTTTGCTTTAAAAAAAAGGAAAAAAAGTGGGTATATCTGAGAACATTTTTTCTTCAGCAATTTCACTTCTAATTAGGAAAAACTTGTGCAAAGTGACAGCATATCTACTTGAATAAGATATTTTGAGAGTCCTCCCAATCAGTAGCTCTGTCCTCCGTGACCCGACCCTCCCTTGTTTTTCTCTGTTTTTCTCTGTCCTGTCGTCAGCTGACAGCAACAACAACAGAAGCAGCAGTGGTGGTGGTAGTGACAGTGCCAGAGGCCACGCTGCTCTGCCACACAGCAATCTGGCAGTCTGTTGCCTCCCTCCCCCTCCCCCTCATGCCCCTCCCCCTCCAAATCTCTCACCTCCTTCTCTTCCTCTCTTTCTCTCTTTCTCTCTCTCTCTCTCTCTCCTGTCTCGGCTGATAGACACCTGAGCAAGACAAGAGGTCAGTTTTGCCACTTGGCCCACCTCCATCGTTTGATGGATAGTGTGTATGCCTGCTGTGTGTGTGCCTGCGTGTGTCTGTGTGTGTGTTTGTATCATGGGAGTCTGATGGAAATTTCATACATTTTATTCATTAACATTCTGGACAATTTTTGGACTCTATAATACATGCTGCAGTTGGTGAGCAAACAGTGAGCTACAGATTAATAAGTGAAATAAAGTTGGAATGGACGGGATCTGGTTGTTATTTAGGAAGGAAGAACATATTAAACATTTCTTCAGGATTTTCTGTTTGGAAGAGATGAGTATCTGCTTTGAAAAAAAGAGGAAAGAGTGAGAGAGATGGGTTAGAGAGACAACAAAAGAGCTCAAATCACCGGCAAGGTTTTCACGAAGTCACAACGTTAAAGAGTAATGAAGTGTAATCACGAAGGTACTTAAGCCCGAGGGGTTGAGCATTTTTCAAATCATCCTGTTTATTTATGCTTATCATGTTTGTGTTTTATTCTGTTGTGGATTGTTGGTTATTCTCATATATTATCGAGACTGCTGAATTTTAAAATTCCTCTTTGCTAATGCATCAGACTGTTTGTTTTGTGCCATTTTTGAACACTGACACTGTTTAAGATGGGACCTCGTGGTGGACAGGGTTAGAGCACAGAGCTTTGATGCACATATGTAAATGTAAAAATTGTTTAATATGATTAATATTACAAAATGTTTTTGTGTTTAGCTTAGACTCCAATGTCTCTCATTTTATGTCTAAGATTGTTGTTAAATGAGAAAGCGTGTGTTATTCCCAGGATACCTCTTATGAATAAAATTTGCAACTTAGTTGGTTTGGAAATACGAGCAAGAAAGCAAGAAAGGAGGTCACTGTGTGTTGTCTGCATTGATTTTTTGAGAACTTTTAAAAGTGTGACTCACAAAAAAATGTGACTGTGCTTGACACAAAGTTGATGAGCTAATACAGGAGCACTCAAGGTCTCCAAAAAGGTGTTGCACACGTGTGAGAGTCAAGTCAGCCATGACTAAAGGGGTCATTGCAAAATGGTGTGTGTGTGTGTGTGTGTGTGTGTGTGTGTGTGTGTGTCTGCGTATGTGTGTGTGAGTGTGGTTGGTGCATTGGTTCACTCTTTCTTTTTTCTACTTTTATTGTCGTTCTTTCCTTTTTTAATTCTAAAGTTTTGGTCTTTTCTTCAGTTCTACCATTTTTCATCCAGTTTCACTAGTTGTGATTCACATTTTTTTGTCTCTGTTTATTATACAGACTCCCTTGTTTCACATCACTAGTTTCTCAATCAATAAGATTGTAGATAAAAAAAAATGTTTATTCATGGGCCAGAGGATGCATAATCATTCATAACAAGACTAAGAGTCTGCATCTGTTTTAGCATCTTTGTCAGACTCTACTTACAGGTGGCACATCTGAGCACATGAAAATGCAAATACTGTGATGTTTGACAAATATTATATATATATTTAACTTCTTCACCATCTTTGCATTGTAGCTTGTCACAACCAGAGGGGCTGAACAACAAATGTTGTAATGTGCAGTGCCAAAAAATGACCCAGATGGCTACTTGAGCCTGACTCCAAAAGCGAGTTACTCTTTGCAGACCTCCACATGAAAGTACCCAATTATAAAGCAGAAAAAGCATTATTTTGGCCTGTTTATAAGGAAAGATTTTGATTTCTATGATTAATTTTCCCAATTGAGAATAATTTCCTCAATCACGACAAATGCATAAGGGCTTAATTTTTATAAAACTTTCTCATTCAAATCATAATATGGCTAAAGTTATGTACATTTAATATACGGCCACTTTGAGATATGTAATAATAATATTACAAATAAAATGACTGACTGTGTGATTTATTATACTAACAGCCTCTACAGGAAGTCTGTTTTCACCTCTGTAGCCATTTTTGGATTAGCCAGAAGCCAGGCACTCATTCATTCTTGTCAACATCTAACTTGCATGCTCACCTTTAGCAAATTACTTGCTGTGTGTCAGACTGTAGTGTTCTTTCTCTCTCATTTAATAGAAATCCACCTCCACCCTTTAACCACCTTAACCATGGATGCCTGGTCATCTCCAAACACCACTGTTTCCCTTCAGAGGAAGTTTTCCAAACCTCGATGTCCCCTCCGCATTGCTTCCAGCGGTGTCTAGGCTCTGGGGAAACTTTTTGTCATACTGAAATCACCTGATTCATAGGACTGCTTTCTATTGTGATGTAGTTCAAACCAGTATCTAAGCACCAAAGTCTACTCTTTTTATGGAAAGGAAATTAAATAAAGCTTAATTTTTTTCATTCTCTCTCCTACATATTCTACTCAGAAAATGGAAAATCAGGAATGAACAAAGTTTGATGATGAATGGTGGTCATTATTTGGTTATACAGTCTTCACCGAAGTTCATGACAGTCAGTTCAGTAGATTTTAAAACTCTCCCGTAAAAACTATAAATTTAAAAAAAGGGGCTAGCTGATAAAATAAAAACCTGTAAAATAAATGCAGCATTGGTTTACTTTTATAGAAGAGCTTGTTAAAGGCTTGTTGTTGTATCCTGCTACATAGTCACATGCTAAAACACATTCATTTGTAGGATGTGCCGAGAACGACAATACTCATCTATTATTAGCCATTAGTAGCAAGCAGTTTGTGGGAAGAAATGCTTTGCTCATGGGCTTGATAGTTGAGGATGCAGATAGCCTCTTACACTCGCCCTCCCCAACCAAATTTTCTCACGATGGCTTGGGATTTAAACCAGGCTGCCTCTAGTCACAAGTCTGCATTTCTAATCTGCTGCCGTGCTGGCTCATCCCCCTCCCTCTCCCTCTTCCACTCTACCAGTATTTATTTTCCCTCCCTAGGCCAGACAGATGGGAGTGTACAGGAATAAAAGCGTCAGTATTTACCATATTATTTACTGGCATCAGTGCCAACCCCTTTGGCCTACTAGCCTAAGAAGAAACACCTCCTTTTCCTCCTCCTTGGTTTACCTGGAGCATTTAGGATTTATGTGGGACAACTATCCTGTTGGAGTCATTTAGTAGCTTGATCAAAGATGTGTCAGGGCTGGGATTCACTGCACTGACCCACAGGTTAAGAGTGTCTTTCGTGCACTGTGTAGTATATATATCATACTGTGACAGACAAATGGTTTTGTATCTCCTCGGACAACCTGAAACCAAACACGGACACTTGCTGATTCCTCTCTGCAGTCAGTGTGTGTGTGTGTGCCGTAACAACTGAGTGACTGAATGATAATATGAAGAATCCCTTAAGATAAGCTATTAACCTTGAGGTCAGCCTTATGTCATGTAAACACTGGTAGACAAGGTGTCATTAAAAAGATACGATACGACTTGCACACCGGTTCACCTACACGGGAGATAATCTGATAAGATGTTGAAAGTGTCTTGATGCATATATTTGCATATTTATGAGAAAAAAACTGCTTCTCTGATCCACTTTAATATCTTAAAGATATAAATTCAAGGGGCCATAGCTGTAACACCAAATCTATAACATGACATGTGATGTGTTGAAAAGATAAGTGCAGATTGTTGCTTTTATTATCTTCAGGACTTAACAGGCTGCATTAAATACATGAAATTCTTTATAGTTGGACACTAATGTTGTAAAACTGTCCATAAAAACTCATGTTTTCAGTTACCATGGGACAAAACATCATTAATAACCATATGATGAACTGTTTTGAAGGCTAAACAAGGCGGTATGTGTGTGTCTCCATAGATGTGTACTAGCACAACTTTGTGTGTGCGTGCTGGATGCTGGGAGTGTGTAATTATGGGCAGATTATGGGAGAAGCGGACGGAATGAAGCAGTCTTTGATGGGATTAAGCGCTCAATTACCCAGCTAAACCCACCCCCAACTCTCAGGTTCAAACATTTCAAACACATGCGTAAGCAACTTGAACAAACACCTTTTGGAGGACACAAATACACACAAACAGAAGATTTGTATTTCTTTTCCAGTAACTAAATGCATGCTTCATACACACTTAGCATAACATATCTTCATCTTTTTTTATCCAAACCATCAATCCATCTGTGAGTCAGTCACTCCATCTCATTTTGGGCGTATCAAACACTCTCCTGTTCCTGTGATGGTGGGATTTTATCCAGAGCTGCCTTACTGAAAGGACTGTGTTCTTCTTCAGCTTTAAACTGTTTATATACTAAAAAAATCATTATTTTCTTTCACAAGGTGTTGCACACTGTGTATATGGCCTTGTCTTGTGTGGGAAACCTACTTTTGTACATTGCAGAGATTAAAGACTGGCTACTGGTTGGAAGAGGGTGTTATCCTGAGTTATTTTCGCTAAATGCATAGGTTTATCCTCATCCATGAAGTCTGTTCTCTTCTGATAAATCATTAGATGCACCTTATGTATGCTTTGTCAAAGTATGTTTTGAAGTTAAGCATCTTATTCACCTTATCCTGGTACGCCAAGCAGTAATGCACCTATTGTCATGATATGCTAATTAGTTCAGTTAATTCATAAGTTGTGTGTCAAGTTTACTTTTTGTATATATCCTTGTTTCATTGTTTCCTGTTTTATTTTGGTAAATCGTTTTCTGTCTTGCTACCCATGTCCTGTAGACTTTCCCTCCTTTTGTAATTACCTCCCCTGCCCTTGTGTATTTCACCTGTGTTGATTGCCCCACCTGCGTCTCATCATCCTAGTGTGCATATAGGCTCTGTGTTTCCCCTTTGTCTTGGTCAGATCGTTTGTTATGCCCTGTCGTGCTTTGCCGTGCTTTGTCGTGCTTTGTCGTCTGTTGTCGTCTGTTGTTGTCTGTTGTTGTCTGTTGTTGTCTGTTGTTGTCTGTTGTCGTCTGTTGTCGTCTGTTGTTACTCCCTGTGCTTTCATCAGCTCTTGGTCCCGTCTCTGCTCCAGATCTCCCTGCGTCTTTAGTTTATAGCATTCAAGTTATTTTGTCTTCTTTGATTTTGTCTGTTTTGTTGAACTTTGCATTTTGTTTGATTTTGTATTATCAGCTTGTTTCTTTAATAAAGCTCGCTTTTTGTTAAATCCCTGGATATTGTCTGCTTTTGGGTCCTTAGTTTTTTAATTCCTGACACCTATAGCTGCACTGCAAACGGTAAGCATCTGGGATCAGACAGACCTAAATGGTGCTATGAATAAAAATGCTATCCTAATGAGAGACTGTACAGTGGTTAGTTTGGTCCAACAGTAATGGAATTTAATATATTTTAATGCAAGACTCCATTATTTTACGCAGCAAGTAGATATAGAGCATAGGTAGCATTTATATACAGTTGTGTAACTTGCATTTTGGTGAAATTTTATCCAATAATAATGCCACTTTTAACTCAGTTGTGGTTCTCACCAACTAAAACAGCTGGCTATTGCAGCTAAATGGCAACACTATGAGAGGAGCAAGAATGAAACAAAACAGTAAAGTTGCAGGCTGTGATTAAAAAAAGAGACAACTAAAAAGAAAACAAAGTGCCAAAAGTCACTATAAAGCTTTGTAGAGTTAAAAATACCTGCAGGGTCAAATGATAAATATCATCATCGCTCTAATTGACCCTCTTGACATAAGTAGACATTAGATTCACTATGAATGTAAAGCTATTGATGTAATAGCTTTAACATAATATGATAAAGATTTAAGTTGAAATTAAAACTTTATTAATGTCCACTTGGTCTAATTCATATGCATTAAATTAGGCCTCAGAGTGAGAAAAGCTGATATAAAGTGGTTTTTACTTAATCCACCGCAGCAAGAAACTGCTTCTCTTTATTCTTCTGCTAAAAGAGTCAGATCTGGTGGACACAAAGAAACAAAATTTATTGTCCCCATGAACTCGGAATTTTAATGTTGGTTGCAAAGATATAGGTGAGGGAATCAGTCTTTCCCGCCCTGATTTTTATTCCAGCTCTGTTATAGTGAAGGGATTAATTCTCTCAAGTCAGTTAATATAAAACTCTTGCATTTGTTTAAAAAATGCACAAATCTCCCTTTCAGCTCCTACGCTACAATGATGATGGTACTTTTTTCTTTAATGAAAATTAAAGACATCTCTCTCTGCAATTTTAATAATTTTCCTAGAGAGAGACACCAGGAAGTTGCGACTGACTTCCTACGCACTCATGGGCAGCGCATCAGCTGGCTATGTCTGCCGTATGTTTACCAGCAGTGTGAAATGATGTCATCATCGGGTTCAATTATTGTCCATGGTGTCTAATACTACACTGTGAATGGGATATAATCATGTGAATTGCATCAGTGGGGAGTCCAGTGCCCGCTCTGAAGCAAATGGATTCATAATGACACAGAAAACAGTGAGGTTATTGTTAAAGCCATCAGTGAGCCATGGCATCTAAATGTGGTCTAATTGAGACCAAGTAGAGCATTGTACCATCGTACCAATGAGAAAGGTTAGATAGCTACAACAGTGTTCATACATTTGAGCACCACAATCCTAGCAACCTCACACTGTACGCAGAGCTGACAGAGAGACTCAATTTCTTTGTATTTTTATTCAAATGGGGTTTTGTTTGATGTTGCGAAAAGACAAAATCCAAGTTCTCCAGCTGAGCAGTTTGCATGGTGCTGGAATGGTTTACAGTAGCAGGCAAGACGCTCTGCACATGAAAGCTGAATGATTAGTCTGCTGGCTGCTTTCAGTTTTCTCATCATCTATTGAGTCTTTTCAATTGCAATATGCTTTCTACAGCATTGGTTGTGGTTTATTCTTAAGAGTGGTTGTAGACTGTATATCTGTAAGAGAGGGAGGGAAAGGAAGGAAGGAAAGAGAGAACGAAAGAAAGACTGCTTGCCAAGCAGGGGTCGTTTAAGGGTGGCCAATCATCCAATTATCTGGATAAAACAGGTGGCACCTCATTGGGAAAGCTCATTAAAATGGCGTTCAAACTTGGCTCTCGGCTGCTTCTGGAAATGAAAGCACATTTCCTGTTTGGCTTGTTCAAATCTTTCAAATAAAGTCAGGCTGGGATGAGGAGAGGCTTTCCCTGATGTTGAATAATTGGATGTTTGGATGTGAGCCAGTCAAGATTTACTTGCTGTTTCTCTTGTGGACTCCACGGTGGACTGGTCATGGTGATGGAGTCCGGTCTCAGGCCTTGGGCTTCGTCAGCAGAGCAAAGCATCCCATCTGTTATGGGGTCATCCTTTTAATGCAAGAGCTGTCTTTTCCCCAATCTCACAAGTTTACAATGTCCGCTTGATGGCTATTTATGGTGCGTGAAAGTTCAAATCCAACGTATGGATGAAGGTACCTAAACCAAACACACACTCACACACATACACACACACAGAAGCACTAAGGAGGCTTTTTGTAGCCAATGATTCGGAGTGCTTTTGAATTTTTCTTCAATAGCCGCGGTAGGTAGAAGAATCACACTATCATTTTTCTGTTTTAATGTTGTAAATGGTCTATAAAACCAAAGGTCAGGCATTTTTTTTTTCACATAGCAATTGCTCACCGATGTGGAAAAGAGACACAGATTGGGAAAAAAAGTGGGAATTGGTTTGCAGGCTTCTGCTTTCCAGTTACCATGTCAGGGACAATAAGTCTTAATGGCTGTAAGGGGTAAACATGAGAGAAAAGCATGAATAATCACACAACTTCCATCCACTTAAAAACCAGCTGTCTAATTATATTGGTAGAATAAAATTAACACTTTGAAATCCTTCATAATAATATATTCATAATTACACACATTGCTTTTTCTTGCTTACACGGTGAAGATGAGTTTGCAATGTAAAAGACTAACACTCCCCTCATTTACAGTGTTATTCGACTCTTAAAATGCCTTGATGCTGAAACCATTATCACATGCAGCTCTGAGTTGCCACCTGAGTTTGATGGTGCTACAAACATCTGCAGTTTTTTCATCCACAGACTTTGATGCGTCAACTAGCTTCATTAGCTTCTTTGCCAAGGTGTTACTTAAACAAATAACATCTATAATAATGATAATTAAATCTTATCATTTTATTCAAATGTTTCAAAAATTAATAACAGGGAACAGACATCATGCATTATAATGAAATGTTGAGTAATTAAACACTGGATCCAAAGAAAAACTTTACAAATGATGTCTTGTAATTAAAATCCAACCTTTAAAAGTGCAGTGAGGATTATATGTATAATATTACTTATTCTTTTTGTTGTTTTATTTGACTTGTGTTTGACTCGTGCATTTTTTTTTGCAAAACCTTTACAGTTTTATCCCCACAGGCACTTTTTCAGACACTGTGACCTGAATGAATGGTAACGGCAGATTAATAGTAGCACTGAACATGAAGACTACATCAACCTCCTCCGTCACTTAAGCTATACCAAGAATATGAGCCATCTATGCAAAAACACAATGCACCCAGGTTCCACAGATGTATGTCACGACTAAGATGTGGGTGACTCTTTCCACATAAATATTTTCAAAAACAAGTTTTTATTGTTCAATATGACGTTAATAGAAATCCACAAAAGTTTACAAATGTATTTCTAATGCAACAGTATTCTTGTTTTACAAGACACAAGACAAGGGTTAACAAAACGAACCAGGAAATGAATTAACTCAAAACTTCAACTCAAACTACAAATTATGACAACAGTCTTCATTCAAACATTTAAATGTTGTGACATGTATATACAAATTGTTCAACTAGCATATACAAACTACTCGTCATGTACAAACTTACATGAATGAGCCTCCTGCTGCGGCCTGATTTGAAATGCTTTTTTTTTTTTTCAAAGTGACATTATCTGAATAATCTGTAGCCTATCAGAAATCTACTTTCTTTTCAGCCAATCTCATGAGATCAAGGGTGGAATGTAATTTGATCACACTGTTACATCTGTTGGTCCTTCTGTGTGCATTAACTAATATCAGGACGCATATGATTCCATATTCTTCCTGCTGGTCTGTTTTTATGAAAGCTGCTCTGTCTCATGATAATATCAGTTCTGTTGTTTGTCAAAGTTTAAGCTTATGGAACATAAACCATGTGGTTACCTGTCTTACCAACCAGATGTTGCTATTTGCCACAAGTCAGAGAACATTATATGACTTTGGATAGAAAATTCATCTCACAAAACATGTTGTCTTAAATATCCACATTACCTTTGTGAGCATTTTCAAAATGAAATCTGTTAAATAAAAAAGGCAAATGTTGCATTGCTTTGAAAAAATAAAATAGGCCTTTCACAGAAGAAAAGCTAAATGTGAGATGTACATTAAGCTGGAAAAAAAGCTTCTTATTCAGTCTAAAGGTACAGTACGAGTGAAGCCGCGAGCCAACAAAAGTGAAATTACTTGTCAGTAAAATGTCTCTTCCTGCTCTGTTAGCTGTTCTGTGTTGTGTAACAGCCCACAGTATACAGCATAATGCAGTGTGAGGGTGGTAGAGGCTGGTAGTTTTCTCTGAAAACTTCCTTTTTTTCCTCAGAGTAATTACACTCATCCTTTGCATTACCGTCGTTGTGTATTTTAAAACAAGCAGAAATAGCATTTTCATTATGGCACTATAGGCATACCATTCTCTGGCTGCAAAAGTTACATAAACGAATGCTGTTGCTTTGCAACTGTGAGTAATCACATACATTTTTAATATAAGCACACTTTAAAATCATCCTCGGTGTCTCATTTCCTTTGTGTCATGTTGTAAAAAGTCCATAGTGGCCCGATATGCCCAGATATGGGGACAAGACCCTATGGAAGCCAGGTATGGGGGCCAGAAGGCAGCCCCAGTCATCCTGAAAAAAGAGAGTTAATCCTCCCAGACAGCGGGGAACGGCTGCTATCCCGGTCTGTCACAACCACTCTGGGCCCTCACAGCTGAGGCCGTCACACTGAAAGCCAGCGCTCCGCAGAGAAGAACAGGACACGGGGGAGAGGAGGGGGACAAGAGGTAGAAAGGAGAGAATTTACATGCGTGGCTGTTCTTTTTATGCCACCCAGAGGACTCAGGTAGAGCAGGAGGATTTATGATACTACCTGAGAGGGTAGGAGGGGCAGTGGGTGTGAAGGATATTAATAGTTTATTATTTTGACTTTTATATGGGGTACGCCTTCTGGTCATATGGTCTTCTTACGTCCTTCTCAGAATACTTTCAGAAGTAATTAATAGTAGTTAGGTCTCACCGTAAAGGGGTGTTTGCGCTGTGTGATATAACTACTGACATGGTTCCACTTTGTTACACTTGTTTCGCTCAAATTAAACAAATTCTCTTGTTCATAGTACAGTCAGGCTCCAGCTGAACCCACAGCAGCATGTGGGTTCCAACTGAGAGATCAGCAAGTTGAAGTTGTATTACCTGTTACATGATTGAACATAACATAAAATCGATGCATATTACAAATTTAAAGCTGCACTAATCAATATTTTAAAAATCCCATATTATACTGCGCCACAAAGCAGTGGCTACATATTTCCCTCAAGAGTTGCTGGAGCTAAAAGGAAAGTGTATACTGCACTTAGGAGATATAACTCTAAATGGATGGTAATTTGTCTCTGTAGCTGTTGGTTGTGCAAGAGGAAAACTCATTATGTAACCAGAGGTGTAGTCAAACAGAGGTATAACAGTCTGGCTCCTGAAAAGCTCCTGGATTCCTTAACACCTTTTTTAAAATGCTCAGGATACATAATAATGCCGTTTCAGGACATAATTTTGTATTTTTATTTTTTTCATGAACTCCAGGTCAAGAGACGTGACCACAAGGTTAAAAAATATTTCCTAATGTCCCAAAGCACTCCACATCTTTTCTCATTCCCAACCCCACCCTGCTGCCACCGTGGCTAGAGGCAGTGTAAGGCCAAGGCCACATACTTTACCACCATCTTTCTGACTACAAACATGGTCGTGGGTTATATGCACTGCTCTACACCCATCATTTCAGACTATTAACCCACAATTGCAGTCACTTGTCCTTCAAAATATAAAATGTCTCAGTACACACATTCTGGATGCCTTACAGAAGATCATTTTACATATAAAACTTCAGTGCTTTAAAATGCAGCCATTTTTGCATCACATATTTTTGTTATTTATTATTATTATTCCAAAGGTCAACTGTTTACTTTTTTATATATATAGAGCAATATTGTTGAAATAATAACATTTTGCCAGTTTTTACTTTTCTTTATGGAATAATCTCAGTGTCAGGCTCAGTGGTATGTATGTATAAATGTGTATAATATGTATAAAATGATAAAGTCTTAGTTGTGTTTGCATATTGTTGTGCTGGCAGCCAGTTGGACAGTTTGTACAAAAAAAGCTACCATATATCATGTTAAGATTATTATATAACCTAGGCAAATGAATAGTTTGCATGTTTTTATTGCAAAATACTCACCATTTATCTTAAAATGTGACATTTTTGATCATTGGCAGGTTCAAGTCAAAAGTGTTACTGCTTTAATTAAAACAAAGTGCACGAGATGTTTGTTTTTTTGCTTAATGTATTGAGAACATAAGGTTGTTCTTCTCTCAGTTTAAGTCACAATGTCAGAGGCAAATGTAAAAATCGCCAAAATGATTGTAATGGATGTAATGTGTGCCAGGACTTGCAAACAGGAAGTGCAGCTCACCAAATGTTTGAATTTTTTTTTTTTAAAGCTGCAACAAAACTGCAAGCTGTATTGTAAATTGGTACATTCCAAATGTATGTGAACATATGGATTTGTCTTTGTTATACATTTTTTTAATGGTTACTTTCATCTTATTAGACAAACAGTGGTCACAGAGAGTGTGACCGTGCTCTTGCAGTCACACGAGGTGCAGCAGCTTTTTACTGCACTGAACAGAACGCAGTCAAAAGCACAAACCATTAGATGAATGGACTTCAGGGCACCGTGGGCACGTTTTCTTGTCATATGTGAAAGCTACTCCAACACAGCTAACCCCAGACCAGCCACATTTGAAATTCCATCTGTAGTGGTCTTTTCAATATAAAAAAAAAGAAGCTAAGTAAAAAAAAGAGGATGAGGTTAGAATGAAGAGAGAAAAATAAATCAATATTTAATTTTCTCCCCAGAAGATATGTTCAGGCACTAATCAGCAGCGACTGGAAAAGATGACACCTGGAATAGCAAGCAGCAGAGCCGAGCTGTCCTCTCCTCTCCTTCCACTACGTCTTTTGCCTCCCAGGGCAGCCTCTCACTTTGGCTCTGCTGTCTCTGTCAGTACAGCATTTTCGCGTTTATTCAGTCAAATCCATCTCTCCATCTTTCTTTGTGGTTCCTCTAAGCTCTACACCCTCTATCTCTCACTCCTTTTCTTTCTGTGTCTCATCTCTCCACATTCATCGTCTCCATTCCTTTTTCCCTCTCCTTCACCTGCCTCCTCACCCAATCTCTTCTTTCTCACTTTCAATCTTTTGCTCAATAACTACATGTCCAGCATGGCAGACCAGCAGAGATTGGTCTTGTAGAAATGGCTAAGATTTACTTAACAAAATCGCTGTATGTGCAGCGGGTATAATTCACCAGGGGCATTCCAGCTGTGTGTTGGATTGGTAACCCTACATTGTGCTCGCTTTTTTTTTTATGACAAAGCTCTCCAGCAGCTCCTCACACAAGAACCTCACCTCATATAGCCTGTGTGTACATCACCCTTGTGGGAGGTATATGATGTTTTAGGATAACAAAAAAAAAAATAAAAAACAAAAAAAATGTCAGACTTAACCGATATTTCCTGGAGAGAAGAGTTATGACGCGGTGTTGAACTGATTCCACCAGAGTATTTGTGATTTGATTTGCAAGGCTTTCACATTCTCATTTAGCAAAAAAATGGAGCGACCCATCTGTATTTCAAAAGCATTTCAAATTCATGTTCCTTCCCTCACTCAGGGTTTAACGAGACCTCAAGCGCAATGAGCTTCATTTCCAACTAGAACAAATTCATACAAATTGGGTCTTATCGCTCCAAATTACTGCTCTGATATCTGTGCCAGAGATCCCTGCCTGATAGCAATAGTTGCATTGTTTTTAATATACAAGATCAGTGGTGGAGGAAGTGCTCAGATCCTTTATTATCCCCAGCGGGTGTAAGCCTGAAGGAGATCGTTTGCTTGTTTTTGTGTCTGTGTTTGTGTCCATGTGTCTGTGTGTGTATCTGTCCACAGCTAATCTCACATCCCACTGGACCCAACGGCTAAATATTTTCTGTGTACATTTATAACTGTGTGCTCAAGGAGCTCTCACGGCTGCAGAGATACACAATTTTTTGAAAAAACCTATTTTATTAACTGTTTTATTTATATTGCTGCTTTATATTGTTTATACTCCTGTTTTTATTTTCTGGCCAGTAGGAGCTGCAAGTGATCAACAACTCCATCAGTTTGGAGCCTTGTCTCCACAGGGGACATTCAGTATATTTTAAGGTTTAAAGAATCACATCATCTTGTAAAGATTAAATATAAGCATAGCATAAACCTGAAACTGCCATCCTCAGCAGTTCTGTGATAAGTTTTGTGATGCAGCAAAAGGCATTTCAATAAACACTTATAAAATCCACACTATTATTATTTTACAAGCTAAAAAACAGATATCCATACAAAGGTTTGGTCTTATTTTGAATAGGACATTTGGCAGATCAATTGCAGCCCAAATATTACTAATATCTACTAAAGTTAGATAACGAATGAAATTACTAAATTCCTGTTTTATTTTGTGTTTTTTATCTTTGCTGCCATCCTCGTTGTTTTCTAAGGAAACTTTCTAGCTTAAGAAAGCAAAGAACTACTCTTAGCAAAATTTACAGCATTCAGTGCATCAAATTAAAAAGTATTCACTATTCATATGCACTACATATAAATAGCTCCTTCATTTGTTAATGCAACTGGAGCTGCAAAGCTGAGTCCACACTGATAGATGATGTCATATCAAGAATTTTAAGGTAGGCAAACACAGAACATAGTGTTGCAGCCAGGGACTGCGCACACTCAGCATATCAATCCTGCCATCAGTTTAAAATGCTCTCTGTTTTTTTCTGGAGTTTCTTGCTGGTTACATGGGGTGAAAATGATTGGCTCAGCAGTTACATGAGGTAAAAGTGTTATTCAGGGATAAAAAGCCGCCTTTTTTTATTGATTTACTCTAAACCCACAACTAATATCGGCTTTGACTGCTAAGAATGCAGTGTTTCTTTTCCAGTTTCCAATTCTTGGCTTATTTATTTAAACATTGTCCTCAATACTCGCCCATTTCTTACTGCCAACTATCCCACTGTGCTCCCCAATATAAACTTGTTGGTTCTCAGAGAAGAGAAATGGGAGTCATTGTCTCTATCTAGATAATCATGTGTCTTCCTTTGCTGATGCTGGGTCAGTAAATATTGCGAGGAATTAAAAGCAGAGATACCGATTCCACAGATTTTGAATTATAGTTCAGCATCATATTTCATCCATTGATACCACTGCCATCAAACTAGACAGATTTATGACTTCAATGGGCCATAAAGTGCTTGATTTGTATTCCCCACAACTGTTTGTATTTGTTTATTCACTTTGTAGTGTAGTGTGGCGAAGGGTTAAACAAATAATTACACGGGTTGAGTTATGCAGTCTCAAGGTAACGTCTTTGCGGGGTCTCAATAAGAATGACAATGGCCTTGATTAGGAGGCCATTGTTGAACACTTGCTGTGTTTACATTCTTCCTTTCACTGCCATAGAGAGCTGGGTTTACAAGGTGTGTGTAACTGAAAGTGAGCATTCTTCACATCTACCGTTTCCACCAACATTTGTTGAAGAAAAATCAAAAGAAGACAGTCCTCATTGTCTCCTCATGGTATCTCTACTGTCACCATAACCTTGATATAATGCACGTCAACACTGAGAGGTCAAGTTACAGGATATCATAACTTTTAAATAAGAAAAATACATCTTACTAAAACACAGATCTTTCTTTCTGGAGCTTATAACAGCTAAATGTTTAAAGCTACTTCAAAGATCCAGTGTGCAGGATTTAGTGTCACCTGTTGGTAAAACTGCAGATTGCATCTGACTGAATTCCCCATACTCTCCTCATCCAAGCATGTAGAAGAACCAACAACTGCAGATATGAAAGACTCTTTTTTTTGTAATGAAAAAAGTGTATTTTTAGGGGATTACATCCCAATGAAAACCTATTTATGAAAATTATATTTTATGTGTGCTATGTTTTTCAAATAGATCTCTCTAAATCCAACACACTGGACCTTTAAGTACCTTGCAAACTTAAATACATGCTAAACTGCTTTGTAATAGAAGAACAAGGAAGTATGAAATAAAAACATGTAAAGTACCCTGAAGATTTTTATATATATACATTTTTTTATTGAATAGATTCTCTGAGGGTTTTTTTCCACAAATAAAGCCCAATAATAATGAAAATACAAAACTTTCAAACTTGTCATTTTGCAATTTCTCTCCACTCACTTTCTTCACTGCAGTGAAGAAATGAATGAGATAAGAGCTTTTGCAGGTATGTGGACCTTATCAAGTGGACGGAAAGGTTGTTCAAGGTTGATCTGTTGTGGGCAATTCTGACATCAGACAGGCCAGCTAATCAAGCTGTTCTGCAGATACCCAGAAAGCATGCATACACCCACACACCCACACACACACACAAACACACACACAGCAGGAGCAAAGAAGAAACTCAAGAGACAGAATTACCATACTAGACTTCCATTTCAATATTTCACTTTACAGTATATTTCTTCTGACACTCAGACAACCATCTGTGGCTTGTTGGTGGGCGTATAAGTATTGGTCTCCACTGGAGAAAGAGTATCTATATGTGTGAGTGTGAGTGTGTGGATGGAGGTCTCTTCTGTCTGCACAAAGCCTCTGGGGATAGAAGAGAGAGAGGCAAAGAGACAGAGAAAGGCAGGAAACCTTTGGCCCCAATGGGAAGTCCCAATACAGCTGCTGCCTGCCTGCTTGACTCTTTCTCTCTGACTCTCTGCATGCACTGTCAACCTGTCTGCCCGCACACACACTGATGTTACAACAAAAACACACAACTGCCTTCACACTGCAGTTAGTGTGTGTGTTTGATAGAGGAAAGTGCAGTGCATGGCTCAGAATGAGTTGATTTTAATACTTACATACAACCTTCTGCTTGGCCAATGAGACACATGATAACTGATCTCTCTCTCTCTCTTACACACACACACACACACACACACACACACGCAGCCTCTCCCCTACTAGGAGACAATGTGTTTAATTAATGCTGACACCATACTCATAGCAGGAAACTGTGCGCGTTAGTGTGTTTTTCTATAGCTATATGTGTATATGAGACGGTATGAGCCCAGTGGTTACTACAGCTTCACAATGTGGAGCCTGAGCCATCAAATATTATGCAAAGCTTATTCCGACACATAGTGAAGCCAATCTCCCTCTCAATGTCACCTACAAAGTCTTAAGAAGCCCTCAATTAACTTATTAGCAATTCTACAGAGCTTAACATGGGCGCTAATGAAGGAAGTATCGAGAGGAAATGAACCTAATAGTAGGAAATAGGAAACTGGGGCACTGCATTGCAGGGCTCTTCCTCATTTTCGGTGGGGTCAAAAGTTATGAGTTGTTGATATCTTTTGAAATGTTTGCTGGCATATTTCAGGCTAAAGCAATAAGACTTCTGCTGTATTGGATGCCAGTGTGGGTGAATTAACTTGTAGATGTGAAACGCTGTGCTGTCCTGGCATCTTTTGGAAAGTTTAAAAAAAAAGTCATTCTCTAAGTGTGCTTATCTGATATCAAGGCCTATCACATTATTCTCCTCTTTTCACAAACACACCACTTCCCTTTAATTTACCCATACCACCATCATCATGTTGATGTAGTTTGGTTTGCCACTGCAAGGTGTGTGTGTTTTCTAGATTTTTGGTCTTGGCATGGCAATGTTGATGTGGGTATTCTCTGAATATTATGTAAATTCTACATGTTTTCTGTGGAGGTTGTGAATGCATATACACAAACTTCTTGGTGATTTGACAGCAGCACAAACGAGCTGTCAACACAAGACTGACATATTTCCACCTTTTTAATTCACCTGGCTGGCTTTCTACAAACACCAAGTGGCCTATTAACATGTCAAGCAACATGGTTTATTTTTATTTCAGTTGTGTGTCTGTCAAGCTATTAAGTCCAATTTTCATTTTCCTTTTGGGTCTGTTTTGGTCTCAACCACCTGCTGAGGAAAATATCTGCTGTCAAGATATAATTTATGAGGAAGATATCAGGTCTGGGATGTCTGCCATCTCTTAAATATAATATAGCTATAAGGCACTTGAATAGTGATGCAAATCAGCACAAAATGCTTATTTTATAACAAACATTTTAAACATATTTTTTCAATACAAAATATTTGTTACAGCCACTTTAAGCACTATTGAGCGGGACGCTTGGGTCTGCTTAATTTCATTTTTACATCTAAATAATGCAATATAGAAACTGTCAGACAGAAATTATTTGTCTGTCTAGAAACTTTTTTGCCCTGTCAGATTTTGTTTAGTCACCATGTTCCCACCTCTCAACAACTGCCGTAGTAAAAACAACATTTTCACAGAAAGCAAATCAATATACTGGAACCAAGTATGTGTAAATGGAGGCTGTAATCAGCTTTAAAGCAAAAAAACAGGACAGCCACCCAGTTCAACTGCTTAGCATGTTCATGCACGTTTCAGGAGACAGTCTCTGTTGCCAGCTTGCAGGGCGTATGTCCGAAACATCTGTGCATGAATAAGCAAGTGCTGTCCTTTTAGTGATCTCTGAGTACAACATTATTATAAAAGATGAAAAAAAATACCCATACACTACTTAATATTCCCAATGCTCCTTTTATTCTGTATAGGCTGTATATGACAATGTTTTTTCCACCTGCGGCCTTTCTTACCTGACAATTATTGTGTGAGTATTTTTGTCTTTTTGTATAGATTCTTCTCACTCAGCACCTGCAAAGATTTCCTGTATGAATGTGTGCCTCCTAATTACTGCATAAACATTATAACCTATAAAAATTATAGGTCTTTTTAGGGTAATAATACCCAAGTTATAGAGTTATGTTATTATTTATGTATTTGTGTCTTAATTCTCCCTCTTTTAATGATACCTGCCCTCTCTCATCTCCCTCTGCCCATCTTTTCTTCTCTTTCTCAACTCTTTGTCAGCTCCTCCTTCTCCCTGTCTTTCTGAATCTTCACCCTCTCCATCCATCCATCCTCTCCCTCCTCACGATTTGTCCCCCTTCTCTCCGTCTTTCTCCCTCATCCCCTCCCTCTCTCCCCCTGCAGGCAGTAACCGTCTTGCACAAAGTGACGCGATGGTTGTAATTGGCTGCCCTCTGCCACAAATCAGATCACAGCTGGCGCTGGGAGTGCTCTGGCGATTACCCATAACCCACCCCACCCCACAGATCAGGGGCTAACTCCAGAGAGACTGGAAGACAGGCAAGAGGGAAAGGGTTAGACACTAATTTTGTTCATCTACTGTGGTTTTCTCCTCTTGTCAGCCCCCTTCCTCCCACCATTTCACCACAGTGTTAGTGGTCATCCATCGATCGAAGGTGGGCCCATTACAAACAACAGCTCATTCTTAAGTAGCTCTTTTTCAAATTAGCTGATGAGACAAAGCTTTGACAGGGCGAATGATGATGAAGATCTATTCTGTTTTTAGCTTGTCAGTCACCTTTCCCCTCCTGCTTCTGTCTCTCTTTTTCTCATCCCCTCTCCCATCGCCTTCTTTCTGTAAAGAGAAAAGAAGCTGATGAAATCTTCAGGCCTGAGAGCAATTGACTTGAGATTGCATGGGCTTCTCAGACACTCCATCGACCCTCCATTCTCAGCAAGGGGTCACGCTTGATGTGGTCCTTTATTAGCTCAAATTAGGCCTGTGTGTCTCCAAGAAGGGAACATCCATCTCCTTATTCATTTGTTCTTCTTGTCCCATTTATTTACTTAGTTGGCTTGGCAGTGGGTTGTTTGGACAGAGACCATTGGTCGCCTCAGGCTGGGACACAAATAACGTCTTATGCACATTAGTTACAAATCACCAAGGCGAGGTGAAGGTCAGAGGAGGGAAATAGGTGAGGCTATGAGGGGATGTAAAATGCAGTCAGCAGGAGCAAAACAACATTGTGCAATCTTACAGGAGAAATACAACATGATTATTCAACCCAATAACTATTCATGTTTTGCATTTTCTTTATATTACATATTGCTGATTCCCCCAGCAGTTTAATTTTATTACTTGACACTGTTGGATGTAATCCATGCAATCATTTTGGCTAACGTTATCATCTGGTGTGATATTTCAGTTGTGATCAGGGGCTAGTTTGCAAACTTTTAATGCTCATGCCATCGGGGAAGTTTGGTTATCCATCATTTTAGAGTCAACTACAGAAAAACGTTGCATTCATGAGCAGAGGAAAGGGCCAACGTTGGAAGAAGTATTTCATAAAAGTATGAATAGTAATACCCTATAAAAAATACTCTGTGACAAGTAAAGAGTCTTCAAAGCAGAAGTTAAAAGGTATTAACAACAAAAATGATCAAGGGTAAAAGAGTGAGATCACATTAGACAATGGAGTAAAGAAATCATCAGATAACTATTACAGCAAATCAAACAATATTTTAATGCTGTGGCTGGTTGAAGTGAAGATAATTTCAACTACTACTTACTGTTAAGTAGCTAAGCATAATATTATATAAGCTCATTATATGCTTTGCATGTAAAATCTTAATCTACAAAGTAGCTAATACCACCTTTTAGCAGACCACAGCACCACTTGAAGTGCAGTGGAGTGGAAGTATAAAGTGAGTTTCCATAAAATGGAAGTTATTGAACAGGTAGCCCATGTAACCTTGGAGACAAACAATAAAGAGTTGTGTCAAAAGTTTAGATTATTTTTCATTGTATTCATTTAATTATGCATGCAAAAGCTGTTCGAAAATCTCTAAAAAAAGAAATCGACTGTCTTTTAACAAAACAAATATACATTATATGACTAACAGCTAATGGGCTGAAACATGCAAAACCCCTGGTAATGCCTCTAAATGCTTCCCTCAAAGTTATATTAGTCGCTTCTGTCAGTTTTTTCCAATGTAATTAAGGGCACAACTGTTAATATTTTGACTTTTTAGTCTCTAAATAGGCAAAATTTTACTCTTATTCAAATGCAGTCCTCTGTTTATGCTTTCCTTTGTTTTTTTGCCGCAGGGCACAGAGCACAGATCTTTCATCAATGACTTGCCATCGCCCATTTCCACAGCTGATTCACGACTCAATTATTGGCCCATTAACACACCATATCAATTTATAGATTGATGGCCGTGAAAAGCAGTGAACCCAGAGGCACTGAGGGATCAGGCTAAAGAAACAGTGTTAAACATGAGCAATTTGGTAGATAGTGGATCATTTCTTGTAAATGGAAGCTTAAGGTGGCTTGTGGCTTATCTGCAGCCATACAGTGAAACAGATGGCATTGATCAGAGGGACATTTCTTTCTCAAAGATAAATGTTCTCTTTGTGGTTTATGTGTGAAATAGTCACTGAGTGCAGGTTTTGGAGGTTTCAAAGTCAGGCAATTCATCAAACAGCACTACATCCAGCAGACATACAATAACACTAACAAGGCTCCTAGCAGTTATTCATGAGTAGCCAACAATGACATGTTTAACCCCCACCCTCTCTGATCATTACAATAGCACAGCTACGACATAAATTTCACGGTTTCTCTCACATAGAGTCCTGCCTCCACCAGCAAGGTACAAAATGTCACCTGGCTGACTTCACCATGGCCTTGTGTCTCTTTGAACGCAGCAGGAGGGAGCGCGTTGAGCGATCAAAGGTGAGGTAAAAGTGAACAAGTGTTCTTGGTGGGTTTTTTTTTTTTTTTCCCATAAGCAGTGATTTTGCCCATGGTTAGAGTACGTTCTTCACCAGAGGCCAGGTATGTGTTTTCTCTCCCCAGCTTTGGTCCTTTTAACTGGCTCTAATAGAATTTTGGGTGGAGTGAAAGAGAAGGTGGAGGCACTGGCTGCTAGGGGCTGATGGGAGCAGACAGAGAGTACAGGGGAGGTTACTGTCAGACACAGAGCCTCTCTCCTCTGCTTATCTCAAATTCTCTCTCTGTCTGATCACGAATCATAGCCCTGACTCAACTCAAGCATGGAGGAGAAAAGCTGGACCCCCTCAGCCATCTTCATTGCTTATACCCTCGCCTCTCTTTTTCTCCTTCTCTGTCTCTCTCCCTCTCTTTCCCAGCCATGCGACTCGGGGCGGCGTGCTGGCCTTTAAAAAGGCAAACTTGTAATCTGATAATTAACAATCTGCTAAATTTCTCAAAAGGAAAACAGTCATGAGAAATGTCTGCCTCATGCCTGTGAGTAGGATGACCTTTTGCTGAGGCTGGAATGGCAGGCGAGGCGACTCACTTAGAAGCATTTAATTAGCTCTGCTCACGGCTGTGTGCGCTGCCAATGGACAGAGGAGGGAGGACGAGATGGAGGAGAAGGGAGGAGGAATGAGATAGTCGGAAGAGATGGAGGCATGAGGACGAAAAAACACTCTAATTCCAGATGTCTAATGTTTAATACTTTCCTCTATCTTTATGCAACAGCGTGTGAGTTAAGCATGAATGAAGGTGGAAGAGCAGTAGAGAGGAGAAGGAAATCAGCAATGACTAGCCTCTCTGGGTTCTGCAGTGTTTTCTCTTTTTCTTGTTGTTGTTGTTGTTGTTATTGTCGACTCCACAGGGAGTGTTCTGTCGTATAGCCTCGAGGTGAGCCTCTGAGGTCATGAAGCGCACCTTTAAAGTGTGAAAAAAAATGGATCAGACTATTGTTACAGAACTCTTTTATTCTGTCCTATTCTTCTGTGTTTGTTCTTGTTATTTGCTTTTCCCACACCCAGGATCACTCTCCTATCTACACGCTAACCTTAGCAGCAGTATAGGAACATATCAGCCCTTTGGCCTTTTCAGTGGCTTTCCCTTTCATGTCAGTGTTCATCTGCTGTAAATAGAACAAAGCTTACAAAGTAGTAAGAAATGCTTCAGATACACACTTTCTCTTCATTTTTTTGGAACTCTTCTGCTCTTTTTTCATTCTCAATACTGTCTTACTGATGGAGCATGACTTGATGAACCCCACGTCTCCATTCTGTCCTTACAGTATATATACTTATATACTGTATTCTATTAGTTTTTGATCTGTAATGACACTGTTCTCCCAACTGGGATCATTTCCTTTTTTTGCCTCACTGCTTTATTGCTTTATGGGACACAATGGAAATCTACTGCTTAAATCAAACAGAGCACATTGTCATAGTGTCAAATCCAAACTGAAGCTTCACCCTTGATTTATTGGCCGAGAAAAGGAATGACGTATTTCAAAAAATCCATAAATAAAACAGCCAGAGGAAACCAATGGAAGTTAATTCAACAAAGTCAATAAAGGATCATTATTCCACCTCATTTCAAGCACACATAGACAAACGGTGGTTGAGATATTAGTACTGAGGCTCCAAGAAGCAGCCAAAGCTAATGCACTTAGAGGGTTAATCACTGCATTTGTATGCAAATATGTATTTAAGTGTGTCTGCCCTTATGGGAGGGTTTAATGAAGGAATTGGGCCCAGGCAGTAGGTGACATTCAGCGCCTGTGTAACCTCAGCGGATAGCTTCCCCGACGCTATTTGTGAATGTTAATTGCTTTTTTGGCTGCCGTCGCCTCTCCAGTCTCCACCTGTCCCTCAGTCCTGAGTAACAGGGGACTCTTACTGTCCTTTAAGATGGAGCTGTTGTTTAAAAGTGAGACAGTCCTCCGAGGAATAATGTTTGTTGTGTTGTAACATCACGCCAAAACTGACACCTGTTTGATAAGTGTCCTAGTGAGGAGGAATACTTAAAAAAATAAAAACAACTGAGGCTTCAATTATTGGAGGTCTGACCCCTTTCCTGTCTGTTTTCCTGGAAAGGATGGAGTGGAATCTTCTTTGTCTGCTTTCTCTTCTTCCCTCTCTTTTTTTTTACCATGAAGAAAAAGCAGAGCGAGATTTGCATATCCAATGATACAGAAAACTAATCTAGCCAAATATAATTGAGTGTGAGAGGACCCGGCATAAGACAAAAGAGACCGACCTCTGTGTATTTATTTTACCAATGCATCTCGTCCCCCAAGTACACACAGCAACAGAGGAGCAGAGGAGGCGAGGTGAGGAGAGAGAGAGAAGTGAAGATATGAAGATAGAGATCTTTCCATTCCTGACAGGAAGCTTTGAATTGAGGTAATCCACAGAACTGTGAAAATTAAAACCTCATCTGTTAAAAAAAAAAATGCAAATAGACCTTTTGATTCAGCTGCAGAAGGGAATTTGCCCAAATCAAAAGATTAGCACCAATACTCACGGATTATGTTTCACTTTTATGCTCGGTCTCCTTATTCCCCCTCTTTTTTCTTTCTTTTTTTACTCTTTCTTCCTCTCTCTTGCTTGATCCAGATTTACGACAGAGCATTAAGATCTCACATTTTAACAGAGAGGAGAAGAAGAAAGGGAAGTACTACAGACGGAGAGAGAACAGGAATATAGTACACACTCTGAAATGTAGCTCTGGTCTAAATTTGATCTATAATGTTGAATCCATAACTACTTTTCTCAGCCTATTAGCAGGATTCAGGTGAGCAAATGAAATATCCAACATAATAAATCAGGACTGAACATAATGTCTTATTCTTTATGGAGTTGAGCCCAATCAGCATATATATTTGTCACAGAAAATATTTGTTCATCAATAAACAAAGCATATATTGTAAAATAACCCTGACTTGTGATTGGTTAAGAGCCACACTAACATTTATGAATGCCATGAATCTGTGTTGAAGCACTAGACATTTAGTCTGGAGTGGTGTTTAATGAGCTTCGTTAAGTGGAAAACATGGCCGAGTTTGTTCATGGCTATCACCTGCTACAGCTAACAACCTCTCTTTTTTTTAATTTCGTGTCCCATCGCTTGCAGGTTTCCCTTTAGCTAGCGATATATAAGTAAAAGCCATATAAATGCTAACAACAGTCCATTGATTTCCTCTGTGTGTGTGTGTGTGCGTGGTCGTATCTGTTACATCAATCTCATTAACATTGGAAGCTTAGGGTGAAGTCCTCAGCTTGGAACAATGAAAGGTGTAAATTTAAAGTGCCTCCTGCACAAAATAAGGCAGTGTAATGAACAACGTCAGTTTGAGCACATTAAAAGCTGTAAACCCGATCAGTGAACAGAAAAGAAGAGGGGCGGAGTAACAGAAGACGCAGGACAAATTATCTCCTCAAACACATCAAACTTAACAATGTGGAGAGTGTGTATGTTTTTGTAAAGAAGCAGAGCATTGCAAGTTGTCACCATAGCATGGTGACATTAGAGAGAAAGGGCAGAGAGTTCAAGGGGATCAGTGTGTGTATCCATGTGTGTGTATGTGGGTATGTGAAAACAGTGTCCCATGGCAACAACCCTTTCACACATTATTGAGCCTAGAGAAGTATGTGGCTCGAGTGGGTTGTCAGACAAGATACAGCTCACAACAAAGGAGGGTTAGATAAGGGGACGTGATTGTGTAGTTTGTGGAACACAGGCCAAATAATATTTATAAATGGTGCATGTGAAAAAGACATACAGCAGATGTGGAATCCTAAAAGTGTAGTTAATACCAAAGTGTGCTGTACATTATTTAACAGCATCCACAGTTTTTATTCACATAAAATTTGACCAAGGAATTTTTACTTTTTTCTTTTAACCGCATCTGTGGCTCATCACAAAAATGTCTATGCCAAAGTTCTCTAACATGTCCTTGCAATAGTAATAGGTTGTAAGAACTTAATGATTTAATTAATACTTGTAAGTAATGCACTGGCTGCTGGTGGTTGTGGCAAAGTGGATGTAAAAATGATACCTCCATTGACAAGGCTCATTCAGTAGGGCAAGGTTATATAAAACTAGACTGTGTTAACACAGCCAATTAAGAAACATATATGGAAATGATAATACATGTTAATATATAACAAATATAATTAAACATGAACCCTCTTTATTAAGTTTCAGCTGTGATTGGTTCAAGTAAACTAAAGTAAACTAATAAGTTTGCCTTAAGGTTGAGCCTTAATGAGCGAATCCTATAAAATGATTGACTCCTATTAGAAATGTCACCAGAAATTTCAAGACCACCATGTGACGTAATGTTTCCATAATAACCGCAGAAAATGAAAATTTGTCGAAAAGCAAATAATGAATTCAAGTTATGTTATACTTCCCGAGCTGGGTTCAATAAAATCTTTGTTACAATCTGGGAGAAACTGTACATATTTATATTTTGGGCATGTCACATGATGCAATGAATGCCAGACGCATCATAACACTACAGTGTAATCAGAAACAAATCATAGTCAAGAATAGACATGTCACTTGCTTGCATCATACAGAAAGGAGCAACATAGATCTAATGCAAATTTTCAAAAGTATAAAGTAAGAAGTAAACATGTTTTTTTAGCAGTAGCATTAAACTAGCTTCATTGTTATTATCTATCGTTTGTTTTATCACCTGGGCTAGGGTCAGTGTTACGTACTAACCAAATGTACTATTACAGCTGCTATTCTGTCTTTGACAATTTGATTGTGCAACTTTTCATGACGTTTGTATAGTAAAATAAGTAGGCTGGGAGAGTCTGCACAGGTCCAGTCTTAATTTACTTATTTGGAATTCCTATTTTCAACACATGCTAGAGTAGCTAACATGGCTTTTCACATTGTGATCATTAGCTGCGGTCAAATCAGGGAGCTAATATGTTGTTTTTCTCAGTGTGTGCATATAAAATCCCATTGGCTTGGTTGTAAAATCTGAATCTGGACGTGACAACTGGCTTCATCACAATCCTCTCCGTCCTTCACTCCCCTCATGTTCCTGCTAAATGTGGAGGACAAACGCGTCACGGCGCTCATAAGCCTTTTTAATCAGCGTGAGAGATTGCCCACATATCTGTTAACTCTGTCACTAATGGCTATTCTTCCTCATTAGGGAATGCTATCGTTCCTCTGCCTCCACCACGTGCAGGCGTGATCAATTCCTCTATCATTTAGGACCAGATCAATCTCACAGCCCCTCTTCCTTTTTAAACTTCAATATCTCCCCCTTCCATCGTGATGCATTACAGCATCTAATTAGTCACATAGCCTGGGGGACTGGAACCGGAGCGGGGGACCAGGTCTGCACATTTAAGGTGGGCTCCTGTGGTATAGATAAGTCTTTATTTAAGAAGCAAATCCTGCATACCTACACAGAATATAAAGGGCAAATAGTTAGAGGAAGTCTCTTGCTGAAAAGTGCAAAATATCCATTTTATGGATAGATATGAAATTCAGTGGGAGAGCAGATATATTGTAGCAATGTATGTAATTTATTTTGTGCTCCTTCTTTCTATCACAAGTCTTATAATAGGGCTTCAGTAGGTTATATATTAAATGCCAGAAAGCGTTTGACACCCCACACTTACACATGAAAATAAAAAATAAAGAACAAATTCTTTGCATTCACAATTTCATGCATTTTGTAGAATCATTGGAATTTGCTCCACTGAGGTTAGTGTCACTACAAATGAACATACCTGCTGCTTCTAATCTGCAAAACATCTTCACCTTAACTTATCCTTAACTAACGCAATTTACTTGTTGTTTGTGCTGCATTTTAACAAATAAAGCTACAGCATTTCTAACCTATATCTGTTTTTTGTATAAAAGTGAATATCTAACATACTCATATCAAGTTGTCATGGCATGATTACCAGTGTAAGGTCTTTTTGTTTTACCCTTACCTGTAGGTTTGCTACATCTTAGGTAAAGGCATGATGAGTGCAGAGAATAGCTTTCCATAAACACTGACTAGTTCATTGATGAGTTACAATCTGTGACCACCACTTAACCAAGAGAAGTTTGCAAGAATTAACTGATTTTACTTGTTTCTGATAACAAATAACTCAATTTTGAACTCAAATTTCTAGTGTTAAGATGTAGCAGTTTTAATTATTTGACACTCTGACCATAAGAGAACCATCTTTCCCCCACTGGAGAAGCAAACGGCCAAAAAACAAAATGGAACCAGATATGCAGAACTTTTTTATCTTGACATTAATAGAGTTTATAGGTGAATTTTTCCTATACGAGTCACAGAGGGGCTCATCCTTAAGGTGAAAGTTAGTTGAAGGATGGATGGTCAGGCTTTTAACAAGTGCAACAACCGTTGTTTCCTCAACATTTAGCTCTCTTATAAGGTCAATACAGCTATGAAAGATTAACAGCCACATAACACACTTATAAAACCTGAGTGTAAAGTCTTGCCTTGCAGCGCAACAATGAAGCCAAAACCCAAAGCTCCGCAGAGGAAGAAAGCCACTGTAAGTATGAACAAAGCAGGCCAAAAATAAAATGATATACTGAGAACTGTCTTTTTTTTTCCTCAGGAGGTGATGCTAAATTGATTTGGAAGGTTAATTAGACATACTGTTTTGATGACGGTCTTATCAAGCTGATGTGATTATAATTTTCTTCCTTACAGCACAGAATTTGTTAACTGGCAGCACAAGGTTAAAAACAATACTCGACTTTATGATACGCAATATGCAAGGCGCAGTGCTTTATTGCACTGATGAGGGTGGATTCAAAAATGAAATATGTTTCATGGCAAATGAACAGCTCTGCTGAATTAACTGCAAAAGTGGCAGCTGGTAATGGATGAACACAAGCAATTGCATTTTTAACTGTTTGTTGGTGTAACCTGTCGTTCTCACACCTTACCTTCAGCAGGAGAGCATTGTAGGTTGCCAGAAACTGTTGTTACCTCTCTGCCATGCTCCTGTCCATCCCACTGTAGTATAGAGATGGAGGTATTATTTATTAATAGTCAGTCTCCCCAAAGCTCTGTAAAACATCCTGTTGAGCTCCCTAAGGTGAGCGCTCAGCTTCAAAGCAATTAAAATCGAGGCTACAAGAGTGAGAAGAGGGCAAAAGAAAAATGGAAAGAGTTGGAGAAAGACAGAGAGAGGCCTGACCAGCGACGAGTCCGGTGGGTTTGGCTGGCTGAACAGTCAAATACTGTACATTCAGCTTTTATGCCTGGGAGGACAAGGGCCCTGAGCGGAATCACCTCCCCATGTCAGGGATCCCTTGTCTGAGTTTAAAGCCCCACTGAGCCTTGGGATAGGCCAAACCTCTCTGAGGGATTATATAACCATAATAAGTGAATGTAGTGATTCTCTCCTTTCGTCCCTTTGAGTCACGTTAAGTAGCTGCAGAGGAAGGGTCAGTGAGGAGGGGTGAAGTCTTAATGTCTAGTCTATCGTTCGGTTTGAAAGCCTTAACACTTTTGGAAAATTTATTTAAATCATGCAAGCCGTGCATGTGAGGTTATAGGATTGTCCGCAGCCCTTTTGAGATGTTTACTACTGACTGCTGCATCCTGGGATTCTATATATGTCCTACCAATGATAACAAATGAGAATTCAACAGCTTGTGACATTTTAGCCTTATAGGCAGCCATTAGCTGTGAACTTCACGACCTATCTCCCCCTTCTGATGTATCAGTCATACATGCAGGACTGACACTATATTTAAAGCCATTCTGCTCATAAACCGTAACCCTCACGAACCAGCATGAAGCAAGGTTATGCCTATATCCATCAGCAAGTGCTGTTAGACATCATGAAGGCAGCTTAAGTGGTCTTTAATAAAGGTCGCTTTTACGTGCCTCTCAGGCATTTTCTCATAAAAACCTGAAAGGTTTTGGCAAGTCATTCTCCCTTATGGGCTTGTAAAATGTTAGCATCCTTCTCTGACCACATTGACAATATCAGCGTCTTTACCAGAGGTTTTTGGGGGGCTTTCAAGTACCTCATAACCCTTGCATTATTGCCTTTTCAAATGATGTTCTTCAGGTTTATCCCTGATGCCCCTCCATTTTCCTCCCATTTCTATTTCCATTCCTCTCTTGTCACTCAAAATCTATTATTATATTTGTCATGAGCTTGATTTGATCAGAGGGGAAAAACAGGAGAAGGAGAGGATCTGTGAATAACTTATGAGTGCTTCCCTCCCTGAAATTGAGGCATTATGATACGTGTATTAGTTCCACTTCTTTGCTATTCTGTGCCCGTTGTCAAGGTGGGTTATGCAACTGCTCAGGCTGAGACAAAGCAACTATTTTGGGCAGAAAGGCTGTGTTTTCCTTAGAGGCATGAAGGGGGGAGATGCCTTGTCTCCAGGACAAAAAAGACAATAAAAAGACCAAAACAAGACCTGATGTACAAAAGAATTGGCAACCACCTTTGCACGGGAGGTATTTAAGAAGACATTGTTTTTTTTTAAAATGACAAGAAGTTACTGGGGGAACAGAGAGAAGACATCTCTCCATCTGTTTTCTGTTTATTTAGGTCTCAGTGACAGCCGGTTTAGCATGGAAGCCCAGAAATCATTCACACGTCCTCCAGCTCTTCCTCGGGAATCCCGAGGGGTTCCCAAGCCAGACAGGATATGTAATCCCTCCAGTGTGCTCCGGGTCTCCTCCCAATTGGATGCAACCAATCACACTTTCACAGGAAGACGTGTAGGAGGTAACTGATCATTTGCCACAACCACCTCAACTTGTAGCAGTTCTACTCTGAGCTCCTTTCAAATATTTCTAAGGATGAGCCCAGAGACCCTGTGTAGGAAACTCATCTTGACCACTGATTCTAAAGTATTATTTCTTCTGCCACTGATGACCTATGGGCGCAGTCTGAACTAAAACCCTGAAAAGGCATTTAAAGCACACTTCACAGCTCATCCAGTACTGCCCTGTGTGTATCTGCGGGGATTTTTAACTACCTTATTGACCTCCGATAGAGAAATGGGTGATGTTTCATCCAAGACCTCCAGTTCTGCCTCCTCCACAAGTATGTGTGAGTCGGATTAGGAGTTCTTCAAAGGGTTCTGCCTGGGTATATCCTAAGTCGAGGTCAGCAGTTCTTGTGTCCTGCTGAGAACTGCTTGGGCGAGGCACTGCCTCCCTTTCCTGACTCTTTTTGATGGCTTGCCATGGCGCCAGAAAACTTTATCTACATTTAAGTTTTAGCTTCCAGAATCACATACGCTGCAGTCTTTCTAGCATCTTTGTACCTTGGGGACCTACCTGGGCTATCAGAGCTCAAAAGGCCACCTTTTCAGTTTGATGTCTTCTTTTACCAGCAGGTTTTTTGGTTCGGCCACCAGGTACAAGGATGACCTGGCTATAGCACTGAGTAGCCGTGGCCAGAGAGTATCATAATATTTAGAAATAATTTATTTATGGTGCAATTTCCTGGCAGTTTGCTTAAAAAGCAGAATGAGGCAGAATGTTCATATATTTAGATTATAAGCTGCATGTTTGTGGTCCATGGAAGATATACACTATGCATCATTTAGCAAGCAGTGTGCACATTTTAAATCCAGTATTCAATTTAGTTTCCATTGGTTTTTCATCTAATTAACATGTACTGATCACAAGAGTAAGCAGGTTCGTGGCAGCTGATCTTAGATATTTACACATTTGGGTTTCGCAAGTTGGGGTCTGACCATTAAAGACCCACCATGAATCATTTAAGTCTGGAATTGAATAATCTGCACCACATCTTTGCCTAATGAGTACCAATGGGATAGTCTAGGGATGGCCAGAAGCGCTTTAGAATTATTTAACCACGTGTTTTTTAGCCAAGACGAAGATTTTTTACGTTTTGGACAGTAAGGCTCTGTGGTGTCTCTTTTTTCTGTACTGTACGTATTGGTCCTTGAATAAATATAATACAAAGTATGTGAGCAATCCTCTCAGACCTCATGTTATAGATCTTGGCATAGTAATTGCAATGTTCATTTAAACTCAATATGCAAAATCTGCAAAGCATTTTTAATTCTAAAAACGAATGTCCTCTGCCTGTAAATCAACCGTGTAACCTATTTTATATTATACGGTATGGTACAGACACATGCAACGTCAAACAAATAAATAAATGAAGGACAAAAGCTACAAAAAGCTAAAATGCATAGTGTTACTGAGCTTTTCTATCTGAAAGCGGATTTGATGCATTCAGGGATGAAATATTACTCTCCTCTCTAAGAGATGATAGCCTGCATTGAGAGCAAACTGTATTTCAGCCATTTATGCATGCATACTTTTATAGCCTATCATATCTGTGCTTTCATGAATACCTCAAAAACAGAACGTTATATGCACTTAAGCACTGGGTTTAATCTAAGAAAAAAAAACAAGGAAATGTAATGTGGTGATAAAGTTAAAACAGAAATAAGCTTGTTGCCTTTCTCCAGCCATGATAACCTTTTATGTTTATCCAGGGACGTGTGCAGTGGTTTTTTAGGTGTGTGTTACCTTCCTTTTTTTCTTTTGACAGGGAACTCTTGACAACAGTGGCGACCCGGCCATGCAGGTTGTATATAGATAAGTCTCAGGGTCACAAGATAAAATCTAGGGGTCCATCAGTCAAAACACACTTGCCTGCTGCTGAGGTTTACTTCCATCCCTCCTTCCCCTCCCACTGGCCTGCAGCTTCAGGAATATTAAATAAGCCGTCCCCGCTGCAGATGCGGTGTCATTGATTTTGTGTCAATCCCCCAGGCCGCAGTAACTTGATTTGGTATCAGTGATGGCTAAATGAGACTCCTCCTGGCAGGAGCGGAAAGAAGGGAAGAAGAGGTGAAGGGTTGGCAGGTTTCTTTTCGCCTAAGCTCCAAAAAGCACCTCTGCTTGTTTTCTCTCCTCTTAAGACATCAGAGACAGATTTTACAAGACGTTTTGAGGGGCATAACACATGACATTGGTTATTGTCTCCTCTTCACTTTAATTAAGGGAGTTGTTGAAAAGCCTTTGAGTATTGAAAACTGCAGAATTAAACCTGATGATAGCTTACTTTTTTTAAAAATTTCTTAATGTTACACAGTAGAGCTAACAGGTCAGGGCCACATCCTGCTGGGTTTCTTTGGCATAAGCTACATTTTCTTAGAGCAGTATTCATCATAACTGATTCTACTCTAATGAGAATTCCAATCCCCTACAGTGCCGAGTGCTTCACCAGAGTCAGCAATGAGCTTAATGCAATTAAGGCCGCAGCCGTCTCTTAGAGCTCCTTCGACTTTTGTGAGAGACTGTTTGCGCAGCTGTTTCTTAAATGTGTACAAAGCCGGAGAAGCAGAGTGCTAGAGGCACTTTCACGGGAGTCTATTTGACTTGTATTAGTTGCGATCAACTTTGTTTATGCCATTTGAATTTAAAGATTAGCTTGGCTCTGAGGTGTTTGTGGATGTAAATTTTGCACAATTATGACGTGTTATGAAAGAAAGGGAATGAAATGTTTTTCCTTTTACCTCAGCCAAGTCAAGACAAAAAAGAAAAAACAAAAAAACAACAAGATGATGAAACACAATCAGAGCTGCAGACTGAGAGTCTGCATGCAAAAAGCTGTACCTGCATTGATGTTGGAGGGTTTTCCTCAGTTTGTCTGTGCGAGTGTGTGGGCGAAAGAAAGACTAAGAGAACTGTCAGCTTATGACAAACAAGCATGAAGCCACATTTCATTTGATTTACAGTGTGTATCTGCTTGTGCATATGCAAAGGTTTTGATTTTATGGGAAGTAACAAACAAACAACGGAAAATTGTAGTGCTGCTATCTGCATTGTGATGCTGCATTGTGATTCACCATAAACCCCCGACAGAGACTTTGTGTTGTGCCATATCACTGGCATCGTTCCCACCTTGCTGGTAGGAAGCCGTCCTTGTCACACACACGCTCTAATTAACAGCTCAACATTGCCACCAAGTGGTAAACAACAGCCATGACCTCACTGTGGCACGAGGTTAACAGCACCAGATGCTTGCAGTCAGTGCACCACAAGGGGACAGCACTGCAGATGAGGGTGTCATGGGGAGTTCAAAAAGACTTTCAGACTTCAAATCATGGCCAAAGCTTGGCAGAGGTCCCAGTTTTTGATAAGCAGACATCAAATCAATAATCTGTTCATTAGTCTTACAAGAGGAAATCTAAGAGTGATGTGCTGCTCAAACAAATCAATACTGCATGTAGTTACTCATTGTGCCAAATCCTTTTTTTTTTACATCCATGATAACCTTTTATGTGCATCCATAGCTGCTAAAACGCCTACCTGCCAATATGTCTGGCATTAAAAGCCCTCTCTGTAGCCAATCAGGATGATGTGATTTGCAGTCTCTGTCTAATTGCAAAGGACTATGGGCCTGCACCATCTGTCTGAGGGAAAAATGACATCTTTTGCCAGAGTGCCTCTCAACAATCAGACCTTAAATCTCCCCCCTTTTCTTCAAATCAAGGTTGCGGTGCGAGCGAGGTCATTTCCCTTGTGCCTTTATTACTATGTAATTAGCTGCGGTGCTATTCAATTTCCCTCATTTGAGACTTTTCAGATCAATATCGCACAGGCTGCCGTTAAATGGCTGTGCTGCTAGAAGGGCTTTTCTATAGCTGAATGGGAGGTATCAATCACCAAGCTAAAAGAGTCGCTCAATGCTGTGGCTGGTGATGACCACACACACATTATAAGGTGCAATCATGCTGGAGGAAGAGTGGCCATGGTGAGATGTGGAGAGTGTGATATCTTGAAAAAGGATATTATGTTAGGGTGTAATATTGGGTCATGGCTTCTTCTTTTTTTTGTCTACACTGAATTGACCACTATTGAGGTAAGGATACAAATGTAGAGATCGGACGGCCTTTCTGTGTGGAGTCTGCACGCTCTTTCTTTCCAGTTCTGTCCTTCTGTGGATTTCTTTAGCGGCTTCGGTGTGCAAATGAGCTCAATTGAGGCCACATATGGCGATGCAACATCCTTTGTTTGTTCATCAATAAAGGACCTGGCATAGCCTTGCTGGTAGAATAAGCAGCTACAGGACAAAAAAAAATGAATGAATCACCATTGCATAATCACACAATCAACGAGAAATGCATCCATGTGTGTGACCGAGGTCGATAGAACAAGTAATGCACAAATCACCCCTGCAGTTCATCAGCCCATTGTTAGCCAACAGAGTCCCACATGAGAGCATTAAGCAGTGTCAGAGCACTGGATGAGATATGAGCCGACTCAAAGGCTGGATATAGCCGGATCAATGTCCTCCCATTGAACCGAACATACAGAGTGGGAGTCAAGCAAGCAAAGACCCAGACTGACTTCATCTCTGAGAGTAACTAGATGTGGCATCGACTGCAAGGCTCATTTGGGGCCAGTTATTAACGTCTAAAATAAGAAATCAGAGGACACTGGATCATGGTCATGTGACAAATGGCAGAAAAAAATGTGATGGCTGTTGTAGGATAGGTTTCAAAATCTAGACTGAGTCTGTTTCTGGAGGATGCAGTCAGAGATTTTGTTGGGATGCAATTCTGTTGCAAAGGGAGGAGTAGTTTCAATAACTGCAATGTGCTGCAGGCTGTTTGAGTCATAATCTTATGAGCCATTTTATAGTAAATATCGAAAAACCAAATAATTATCATCTTAGTGTTGGACACGCTTTGTTTTATTTTTAATTCAGCTAAACTACGTGAATTGTTTTTTCAATGCTGATGCAGATTTGGTCTTTATGACAATTACAGCATGACTGTTGTGGTATGAGCCTCATCTCCAAAATGTCACCTCTTCAGGAACTTAGAAAAAAAAAAAGCTGTGATTTTGATTCTAAGGTTTATTTTTACAGGTCGAGTTTAAAAACCTAAGATGTGTAAAAAACCCAGAGAGTAATTCTTTCACATTAAATATTCAAGTTAAAACGTAGAAATCATCAAAATTACCAGCTTTCACCTGAGACTACCAGTATTAACAGTAATGGGTGTTCTATTTGAAGTCAAACAGACTGTATTATTAGATCAAAGCACTGCTAAGAGCTGAATCCATCCATTTCTGGGTACAGCTTTGATTCCAATGGAGTGAAAACATAACAACTGATTGAATTCCTATTTCAGAAAGACAATTAGGACAAAACCTTGATTTTTTTTCAGCATGATTCTTATTAGTCACATAAATTTTTAACCAGAACACATATTAGTGTGATGCCTGCTGCATTTAATACTGGGAAATCTTCTGGGAACCACAAGGATAAGCATGACATCAGTCTGAAAGATTCATTCACAGAATGACAACAAACATCCTTCGTCAGGCAGGGAGTGACACAGAAGGACCGGCAGCTATTTAGCTATTCATACAGAAAAATAAATACCAGAAATGTGAGCAGTCTCATTCAATGATGAACCAGCAGTTAACAATATGGCACTTGAAGTCTGAATTCATCTCTCCACAGGCACAGAGCACCAGAAGCATTTCGTCTGCCTGGAATTTCAAGACTTTATGTTTCCTAAATAAATGATAACTTGGCATGCTACATTAAAAAATTTAAAATCCTCAGCAACAGACGTCTGGCCAGAGAACAGAGCCATGAGGGAAGAAGCATGCAGGGGTAAAAACAGCAAAATACAACTTGCATCAAAACATATTTTCAGGGAACTAATAGAATATTGATTCACTGCTGTCAAAAGAAAAGCCTCATTAATCCAGTTTTTTGATTTTTTTTTCCTCTTTTTTTTTTTTTTTTTTTTTTTGAGAGAGGGTGGGAGGTTGTTAATATTTGATTATTTAATTTTACTGACAGTCTCAGAACTCCAAAGCTCATCCAAAAACCAATAGAGAAATCAGCTGGAAGTTAACCATTTTCCTACTCTCTAACATATTTATGTGGAAAGATGAGTTCTTCATCCGACAGCAGCGATCCGCTGTTTCTGCTACATTCACAGTACTGCAAGAGGATTGATCATCTATCAGTGCACTGGTACAAGACAGTACTGTATACTGAAACAACACAACAGCAATAAGTATAAGACGGTTACTGATATTCAGGTAAACATGACAAAAATATAACGTTGATTATAGTCCATCCTAATTACAACTGTCCACACAGTCAATTTGAGCTGTTTCTTTTGTTTGCAGATTGCTTTTGTCCTCAAGCTTCAGACGAGCACCACAAATCAACAATAATTTGTCTGACATCAAAATTGGTTCTATTATTGGTCCACTGAAATGTATTTTAAAACAAGATGATTACAAAAAAAAAAAAAGCAGAGCTTCTCAGATAAAGAAGACAGTAGCTTAGTCTGGGTGACAGGTTTACATTCTCAGAAATAACAGCACCTCTTTTGTGTTCTAAAGAAAAAAAAAAACAAAACTAGGCAGCCATTCTAATCTGAAGCAAAGTGCACTCAAATTATAAACTTTACTGATTTGAACATTCCACCAAAAATACAATTTTATGGATTTTTCTTTCTTTTTTTTGGAACTAATAGTAAGTTTTACAGGAAAACTTTTGGCTGACATGGACTCAAAAATGCAGAATCTTTACACAAAAAAAATCATACAGATACATTCCATTCACATTGGTGGTCACATTCATGTGAGTTGGCTGGAGTGGAGTTGCTGTTGCAGTATCTGTCCACTGTGTGGCAGCATGTAGGTATGCTGGCTTGTGTTCAGTGCAATTTCTCCTCGATGCGGAGGGCTGTAAAACTGACATACTGTAGCACGCTCTGCGTCTGGCTCCCGACCGCTCGCTCGTTTGGCCTCTTGCACACCGACTGTGGGAGGGATTCTAAAATAGAGAGCGTGAGACTGTAACAACACAGCAGCAATAACTATGGAAGAGTTTCTGACTACCTGCCTGTTCTTCAAAATCACACTTTAGTTAAAGGCTCCTGCATGCATAGTTATAAACTGACTGATGCATCCCGTTGTAAAGGTTTGCTAAAGGGCATGAAAACACATCAGCACCGTTATAAAAGTGTATAGTGGCAAAGCAGGAAACAGCCTTTGGGGCCTGAACCTCCACAGGCCTGCAGAGGCTTTATATCGGCCTTGAAATAAAGAAGTGGGTTCATTACATCTTTATTTTTAAGGCCAATGCATAACTTTCTAAAACAGTGGTTCTCAATAATCTGACTTAGGCTCCCACAAGTCATTAGATAAATTGCAGGGGGCTAAAGATGACAGGAAGAACACTTCTCTGCTGCAACTTTTGGTGTCATTTCTCTTATTACCTCTAATAATTTCCTCTTTTTTGTAAAATACTGATTAGGTTTACCTCTCCTGCCCAGTAAAAACTACTTCAGTCAGAAATTTCAGAGGAGAAAATTGCTCCATAATTGATGTGCTCACAGCTCATGCTCATATACGAAATGTGATAAGAACTTGTAAAGATGCCATTACTGTGTTATAATTGGTCAGGAAAGGTGGCATCAAGTTATTCTTTTATTTGAATAGTCCAGTTTTGAGGAACAGCGTTTTTTTTGATGCGTTGAGCGTGGAAATTAATACTAATCACATGGTTGACAGTAAATAAGAATCTTCATTCAGCAGTCAGTTAGCTTGGTTTAGCACAAAGACTAAAAACAGAGGGAAAAAGCGAGCCCAACACTGTCATAAGGTTACAAAATCTGCTTACAAGCGGCAGATTCCTCGGTTATTTCTTAGCCAGACAGAGTAACTTCCTTTACTGGTTGCATGGCAACTTAACGGTGATGACAACATTTCAGGAAGTTACTTTGCCGGGCCAGGAAATAGCCCTGCATGTAACCCCTGCAAAACCCCAACGTGGCATTTAACACTTTTGTTTTTGCATGTATTGCACAATCTGGTAGACAGATTTTGTTACCTTGGAACGGAGAAAGGCAGGCTGTTTCTTCCTTTCATTATGCAAAGCTAAGCTAACCAGCTGCTGACTTGAACCACATATTTAGCATGCTGACATGATAATCTCTCCAACAAGAGAGCAAATTAAGGTATTTCCTAAAAAAATGAATTTCTAAACTGCTCATCAATCGAAAAGCAGATGTTCAACAAATGTGACTGATCCATTTGTTGCTTCTCTACAAGATGTTTTAATAGAGCACACTGGATCAGAGCCATGGGCTATGCAGCATTATTATTTTGATTATGGGAGGTAATTATAATAAAAATTTACAATCCACGGCTAAGTGTGTCATGCCTTCTAACCTGGTAACATCTAAAGCATATGATGAACATTTCTTGACAGCAACAGAGTTCAGTTTTTGAAGCACACAAGGAGTCAAGGTGATGATAAGTACCAGGTGGAACACCATATATGTCAGTAACAATCTTAGCTGGAATAAAGGGACAATGTAAGAATAAAGGACTAGAGGATTTTCAATTTGCAGCCAAAGTGTAACATCAGTCTAACCTGGTTATAGGTGGACATCAAACACTCCCTCCTCCACTGTCTCTATTTCCTCTTCAGCAATTACTGAAAACAGAAAACAACAAAGGTCAAAACATGAGAAATAGTTGGCTGGATTAAATAAAAAATGCAAAACACAACCTGAAGCCGATAAAAATGTGTGGCCTCTGTCTGTCAGCCATGCCAATTCATTTGCCTCGCAGCCTTGTCTGGTCTATTTATCAAGCAGATTCACGCTGATATAAAACAGAACCAGGCAGGGTACCATTTTTGATAATGTATAATGAAAACATTGCATCAATGACTCACTGGCCTCGCTGTGGTTGGCTAATCATATTTCCATTGCAAATTACGCTCCATTGTTTGAGAATATCTTCCAAATGTCAGAGCTTCATATGTTTGGAGGAAGGCAAAGCGCCCTTCAAAAAGTAGAGGTGTTGTGATTTTTTTTAAAATGTGTCCTAAAAATTGAAGTGACAAATACTTTTCTGAAAAAAAATGACTGCTTTGGATCGTTTTGAAAAGGTAAAATCTTATTTTTCTGCCAGTATTTTTTTTGCACGTTTGAGGATTGCAAGGGTGTGTTTCAAGAGCATTTTGCTATCCTGCATTTCTTTTTTTGTATGTCTTTTTCCTAAAATGATGAAACTACTTTCAATTTTTCATGCTGTATGTATAAGATGCATACATAAGAACCTTGAAATGTCATCTGAGGATCCCACGAGTCCCTGTTTTGTTGTTCGAGGTTAAAGCTGCGCTACCTGATTTGCTATGTGATCTCAATGGTACTCAGCTAAGAGTTAATGTGAGAGTTGGACAAGGCTTAAAAAAAGCTTAGAGCTTGAAGAGTTTAAAATAATAAATAAAATGAATCCTTTGAATCATAATTTGTCTGATATGGTTTTTGATACACAAAAAGTTCCGTAACTTTGTTCAAAATTCTTAAAATTTCACTCAGCTCTTCTCTCTTCTCTCTTATTGAAAATTCTGTGGATGTGCTCAGGATGTCATTTAGTTACATGAGAAAAACTTCAGGTTAAAAAGCTGGAGTTCCTTTTTGCAATACATTTACAATGGCTTAAGAAAGAAGAAAACCAATATTAAAAGTTGCCAAACAAACGACCAGATTGCCTCACGTGCTGTTGATTCATCAAGCAAAGCACCACTCACCTGTGTTCTGCAGACTGGGTGGGGTGTTGGCAGGTGGAGGGAAGCTGTAGGATCTGGCCTGGAGGGCAGGCGGCGTCTCGTGGCTGATGCTCTTGGTTCTCTTCCGGCACTCGACAGCCAGGCGGCTTCGACAGGCCTTGTGGCAGTTCACCCCGCAGGCTGCAGCCGGAGGGTTTGTTTGGAGGGAGAAGGAAGGTGGCGAGGAGAGGTGACGGGAGAGGGGGAGATGAGGCGGGGGTCGTCGGAAGAGAGGGAGGGAGAATCGGCGAGAGAGAAGCCGAGATGTGAGGAAGGATTGGGAAGGCCAGGAGCGAGGGGAAGATGTGGTGTGAGGTGGAGAGAGAGGGAGAGGGTCAGACAAAGGGACGGGTGCAAACGGAAACATAGGAGCGAACGGAAGAGCCAGCGGCGACAGGAAGGAGTCTCTATACGCCATGCAGACACACGAACACTGGCACACACATACGGTGAGGCCAACTGTGCGGGACAACCACTCTGTCAGCCAGCGGGAGTCTAAGGGGAGAGGAGCGATGGGTCACCGAGCAAGGCATCATGACAATGTGTGAGACTCAGGGATCCCAAACACACACACACACACACACACACACACACACACATACACCTGTGTAGTTTTATCACCACGATCATAATTCCCCTTCTCCTTGACACCACTGCACATGATTTCCCTCTTAAATTTTTTAGCTTTAAATTTGATACTTTAACAAAAGTCCTCTGCACATTTAAATTCTATGTCATTAACACCACTTTACACTATAAAAGGCTGGTTAAAAATATGCTTCTACTTCAGTTAGGAAAAGTGTTACCCTCCTCTAAGTGGTCAAGTACCTACTTTTTCTTAATGATGACCCTTCTATATCACTGAAGTAGAGGCAGTTAAAAACACTTTCTCTTCTTTTAAGGTTTTTGTTTCACTGAAATTTTTTCTCTTGTTTTGTCATTCTGACTTTACTATGATGTGGTCAGTGGTCATATATGACAACCACAATAAGCCCTAAAATGTCCAAAACAAGGGAAAGATTTTGGTTTTAAGGAATAGTTGGACATGATAAGTAAATAAATATTTTCTTGCTTGGAATTAGACCAAAAAAACAAATACCACTTTTAGATTTGTCGGCTCAATACATAACTACAGGTTAGCTTACCATAACTTAGCATTAAGACAGGAAACAGTGTGAAACAGACCAACCTGTACAGCTTATTGTTAGCAGGCAGGTATGAAAGCTGTATTGATCAACTCCCTGCAAGGCCGTGAATACATGAATATCCCAAAATATTAAGCTATTCTTTGCATCAGAGGAGATCAAAGACAGGAAGAGCTCTAGACTTGTTTCTTAGCTGTGTTGCATTGCCATGAAGGTTAGAACACTAGCACGGTGACAACATACCCATTCGAAGACACTGACATGCCTCTAAAATCTAATTCTAAGCCTAAATATCTAAACATCTACTGCTGTAAAACACATCCAGCTACACACACACACACACACACACACAGAACCCCCACTGCATCGCACTCTGCTCCCGCACCGCACAGAGTGATTCATTTCAATTATGTCCCCGCCGCTCTCTCTACCTCCTTGAGTACGGCCTAACAATGGTAATGGGAATGAATGGCTGTGGGGGCTTTCTCATTGACTTCCTGTGGTCTCATTAATGCACAGGAACAAGCCAGAACACTGACACACTCCCAGTCTGACTCAGAGACTACACTCCTTTAGAGAAGAGGATGGATGGGAAACACTGGGAGTGTGAGTGTGTGTGTGTGTGTGTGTGTGTGTGTGTATGTGCAAAAAGCTTGTGTTTGCTGTCTCTTCACCTCCATGCAATTTCCACTCCATTTTGCACCAGGCTGGCAATCATTTGGGCATGTTTGTCTTTTATTAACTCAGCAGTCTGACTTCCCAGATGTAGTGTTGGGTACAAGCTTGCCATTGGACGACTATTTCGTTAATATACTCCCCCCCTTCTCTGCTATCTGCTAATACTATTTTGCAAGGGCATTACTGTTGTATCCTGGGCTTAGCAAAATAATCATAATTAAACAAGAAAATAAACAAGTCAGAATTTTTTTTTCCCTCCATGGCAGAGTGATAATTGGTGCAGCGAGAACTTTCTCAAGCGCTGACACAGTGCAACAGAGATTAGGCTGACTCTGCAAGACTAATAACCGAGCTACTTAACAAGCACCAGAAAAGCCAAAATAAGGGAACTGGTGTTAAGCTTTTTAAAATGTATCTCTTAAAAATAAGTTAACTTGACTTAAGTAGGATGTGTTGTATTGGTAGTTAAGAAATTGAACTTTGATCAAATAAGAGTATTTGTTCTCGATCCAAACAAAAGGTTGCTTCGAACATTAATTACTCCAGCTGCAGCTCAAATATTTAATTGAAACTAAATTAAGCCTTTGTGAGCTAATCTGAAATGAACCTGAATGAGTGAGGAAGCAGTCAATGGTAAAAAAAACAAGAATACTCAAGAGGGAGCCGGTAATAGAAATGTTTGTTTTTTCAAGAAAAGAACTAAGAGGACATGAGGACATCACATCCTCTAACACACAAGGACTCCATACACAAAAACGTCGGTTCCGTTTGTGAGGCTATTATTATACTGACTTAAAACTTTTCCTTTTTCTAAAAAAAGAGGAACCTCTGTTTATGCAGGGACATAACTGAACAGAGGGTGCACACACACACACACACACAGAGGCAGCCTTGTCCTCTAAACTGCAATGGAAACAGTTGAAACTCTTCCTGTGAAATATCTGCCTAATTTAACATCTCCCATTCATAAAGCTGAGCCATAATCAATCACTTCCTGGAAGACTTCAGCAGATGGACACTTGCATTAATTTTCAAATTAGACTTGGCATCCTTTCCAATTTTTTTTTTTCTGCTCAACATCTGGATGAAAACATATGCAGTCTAAGTTATTTAGTGCACCTAACTTTTAGCATCAGCACAAACCGCCAGCGGCACGTCCATGGTGGAGGGGAAAGAGCCAAGCTGAGTGTGTGTTTTTGAAGCTAATGACCACAGGGGTGAGGAGAGGATGGAAGGTGTTGGAGGTTACCTGTGTGTGTGTGTGTGTGTGTGTGTGTGTGTGTACATTTGTGAAATGAGCCAGTTTCTTCAAACACTGGTCTACTGGGAGCCTTGACAAGGCAAATACATGTGCTTTGTGTGTAATGTGGTCTCAGCTGATGAAGCTTATCCAGCTGTTATTGAGCTGAGCTTTGTGAGTTGACATCCATTAGGAGAGTGTGATCTGTATATTTGCTCTGGCTTTTGTGGTGATGATATTTACTCAGCATTTGAACTCTCTGGCTCTTATTCCACAGAGGGTGTGTATGTGTAAGTGTGTGCATGTGCACGCCTGTGTATGTGTGTGTGGATGTAATCACTGGTCATCTTTGGTGCAGCAGACATGCAGTAAATCTTTTGTGAATTACTGTCTTACCTTTGCACTTGTAGCCTTGCTTGTAGAAACCCCATATCTGCAAAAAAGACAGAGAGAAAAAGAAGGTTGTAAAATGGGATGACTTTTCATTTGCATCCAGGCACATGTTGTTAAAATCATGAGGGTTAAAATCATTTGTCTTTTGCCTTTTTGCTCTTGTTGTCCTTAGTCTAGACTTCCTTGTGTTTGGCTATTGCTTTGTCTGTAAAAGCACTTTGTTAACTTAGTTTTTTAAAAATGCTACATAAAAAAAGTTATTATTATTATTATTATTAATTTGACATAATTGTTACATTTAGGCAATTACACTTTCAGAAAATCCAATTATACAATTATAAAGTTGTTTGCACACTTTGGAATTGATTTTAAAGACATGTATTTTGTTTTGTGACACGTCCATAAGGTTTTAAAAAAACTTCACACTTACTGTAGTTAAGAAAAACTACAGAGAATAATGTCTGTGTAAATTCTCATTCATCCAGGTCATGATTATCTTGAAGAGTCAAAAAGACAAGGCAACTGGACTATTTTGATATCCAAGAGGCTTCTTGGATGAGAAGTGAAACGTCTTCCCAAAACTCAAAATAGTCCAGTTGCCTCATCTTTTTGACTATTCAAGATATTAATAAAATATTCACTTTTTTTTTACTTGAATTGTAAATTGTACAGCTGGCAAACTAGATCAAAGAATGAGCTCTGTCAATGTCACTGTGTACCTGTTCATCAGTAATGTTGTAAGTAATTTGAAGCACTGCCTTCCCTTCCTGCTCAGCACTGGTGACCGATGTTTGTGGAGACAGGTTGTTCTTCAGTGTTGTCCAAACCTTTTCCTCTAAAAGACCAAAACACATATTGTCAATAGTCCCTACATCCTTCTCAGCATTGATGCACTTGCACTATACAGTACATTAGCAGATGTAAAATAACTCATACAATACATGCCGAGAAAAATAGTATGACAGATGCATTAATCCATGCTATGCAAGCTACTGTGACATTAACAAATTAAATTGTTGTTATTTATGAATTCTTGTTACTGATTTACAAACAGACATGTAAAGACATGTTGTGAAGAGTGACAAGCATAAGACCTGAAGGGCAAGTGAAAAATTAGAATTCTGGTAATAATTTCTCTAAATCTTATCAAAATTGATTTCTTTCCTGTGTTTATTTCTTAGAGCAGGTAAAAAAATTCTTATGTATTTATCTTGTCTGCACCACATTTAAAATATATGCATATATTCATTTATTATGTGTCTTCTATGCCTCTTCCTTTTCCTCATTCAAAAACCAAACAATAATGGGCTGGTAGTGGTTGTGTCATTAGCAACTATTATCTGATATATTTTCAGTTAGAACCAGTTAACATTACATCATGAAACCATCAATCGGTAAAAGATGCTGTATCACAACAACAGTTTGCATAATCACACTTCTCATTCTTTGATTTACTTTTCAATGACAACTGCGGATTGCCCCCACTTTGTGGTCCATAGTCATCTTCTAAGGTTAGTCAGGTGGCTGTTGCCTCTTGATCCTCTGGTCAACACATTACCTGAGAGCATGTAACAGAGTGACCTAAGTCTGCACATCTTTAATGTCACTTGGGGATTTGTCAGGGCCTTAAGGCTGCAAAGTCCATGAGGTAAAGAGAAAGTTTGGCTGAAAGGGCTACTTCCTGGGAGAGTTTGCTAGCTGCACAGAACCCATCAGTATTATTGGATTCTGACTTATTGTTATTTTAATTGGTTTTATTGATTTCAGCTTTCAGATTTATCTTGGTTAGATATGAGTTGAGAGAGAGATCATGGTTTGGGTTTGTTAACACATAATAATAACAATAACAATAGTGACAATAATAGTAATAACAACAACAACAACAACAACAACAATAATATTAATAATAAACATAGCCCCAAGTGGCAATCAGAGGGTTCAACCCCCTTTCACTCTCAACTGAAGCAATTAGCAAAATCCAAATTGGGAGCAACTACTGGAGGGCTTCACCAAAGTGAGCCAACACACTTAATTAATTGAGGTCTGTTTAAAAGAGAAACAAAACCACCAAGGCACTTGTCATCACAAAGCCTATGCAGCTTGGATGATGCATAAAGATCTGCCATTCCTCCTGCCTCCATGGGTTGTCAATAAAATTTGGTGTGTATACTAAGACATACAGAGGGATGTATCTACTAAGTTTAATTAGGATTGCACAACAGCATCATGAGTTAAAAGAAAACATTTCATTGGTCATGCCCACTTGCACCAATACATATGGCCCTTCAGATTGTAGTTAATATCTGCCCCAAATCTGGTGAAATTCTGTTGTGTGGATTTTGAGGAAGACATTTATTGCATTTTGGCTCCCTCTCTGAGGTGGTAAAACTATTGAGCAAAATGAGAAGTGTTAGGGCTGTTTATCCCTCTGCAGACAACAGTTAAAATGCTGGTGAGAGGAGATTTGAGATGGATTTCATTAGTCTTTCATTCAGATTTGGCTCAGACACTGGCTTTTAGGTCATGCAACTCTCCTGTGTCTGCCCTTTCTGTCAGTCGCACTCCACAGGTGGCAGCTATTATTGCTATAAAGCAGCATACTGTTTTTTTTTGCTTGACTGCTGCAATTAAAACTTTAAAAATTCATAACAATTTAACTCCTTAAGAAAATATTCTGAAAAAAATCACACAACATTGCGATGATATGGAGTCTGTGGTTAATGATTTTGGTGAAGATCAATTATACATTTGGCCAAATAAAAACGGTTGTGCATACATCAATATTTACAGTAACACATTCAATGTCATCATAGACACATATTTTGATATATCAGCTCATGATTTGGAACAGAAGATTTGTTGCATCGAAAGGTTGTCTCTGTCAAGCTTGGTAGCATTTTAATGAAGATTTATGGAGATTGAGTTTTTAATTGATTGTGCATATTTTTAAAAAACATAGAGTGATGGACTTCTGAATTGACCATAGGTTGCAGTAATAGAAAGTTTTGTCTTAAACCAATTGACAAGAAAAGTTGAAGACATTTCAGCTCTCTAGGACATACTGGGGATTTTTGTTGATGTTTTGAAGTTTGAAGTGTGAAATTTCTAGACATTTAAATTTTTGTCATAAACAAGCCCACTTTAATCAGTTATTACCAAAATTTATGCATCGAATGAGTCATGACTCAAGATTTTGCAAAACAGATTTTATTCAAATTGATCAGATCATCAATGAGATATAAACTTTTTGCATTTGTGACACCCCCTACAGGTGCAACGCAATGCAATTTTTTAGATCCTGTATGTTCAATAAACACTTCTCAACATTTGTGTAAAGTTTTGGAAATGAATTGTTTATTGTCAATTTTGTGTCAACGTATATTTTGGCAAAGGTTATTCGGTGACAAATTACGCATACTTGCTTCAATCCACAATCCAAAGCATACATTTGTTTGGCTGGGTCTACAGATAATTCCCAAAAAGTTTGGTACAAATTCATCAAAATCTCTTGGACTAGATCCAAAAAAAACAGATTTGGACAAAATTCAAAATGGCCAAAAACTTTCCATGTTCCGACCTCTTTGGGGTTTGAACCCCAATAATAACAACAACAACAATAATTATTATTAGAATTATTCTAATAATGTTGATATTTGGCATTAGCAAACAGACAATTTACAACTTAAATCAATTTATTTTATTGTGAATACGAAAATGTTCTTGGTCATCTGGCACCAGGCTGTAAGTTTTTATACCATTTTAACTTTTCCTCATTGACTCACCTTTCATGTCACAGCTAACTTTAAAGGGAGCGATGGATCCACTGCCATCTGGGTCGATCCAGTAGTTTCCTGAGCTCTTCCCTTGGTGATTATATTCCTCACAAGACTGCTGATACATGGCTACAGAGGAGACAAAACATGTGGCTCAGCAGACACAAAGCATTGTCTACATGTATGTGTGGTATATGTGTGTGTGTGTGTGTGCACCAACAGGTATGGCAGGTAGCTCCAGTGTATCCAGTCCCACTACAGTTGCAGCTGAATGTGTCCCACGTCTGCGAACAGCGACCACCGTGCTCACAATAGTTAGGAACACATCTGACGTAATACACAGATAGGCAGTACAGGGAAACTCATGAAAACACAAGGAAAACACAGCAAGGACCAGTTTTCAACCAGCAATATTTACTGTGTGACAGCAGAACTATCCACTGAACCACACTGCTTTCTCATGATTCCTCTTCTTTTATGACAATCTTAGTTGTATACCTGTCTATAATGGCACACATATCCAGGCTGATGTTTTCAAAAGTTCCAATGAGACCCTGTTCCACTGCTCTAAGGTCTGCTAGATGATCGTCTATGTGGATCATCTTCATGCAGCCCTGGAAGGAGCGCTGAGGGGATCGGGTGTTAGTGTGTAGAAAGTACCCTATAAAGCAAAGGAGTTTAAAATGTTTTAATTACAACCACTATAGGAATTCTGATATTCTGAAATATGGAACTGTTTAGAAAAATAATCAATAAGACATTTTCTTTAATATGTATATTTCAAAATGAAGGCCTAAATCTTGAGTAAAAGCCATCTCCACACCACCATGAGTAAAAGTAAAGTAAAGAAATGATGATTGCTTAGGCTGCTGTAATGGCCCGATCAAGCCTATAGTCAAAGTTAAACACATTAGCATTAATAGATTTAATCTTGGTTATATTTTGGTTGTAGAATATCAACATCCCACATGGTTTCTTTAACATCAAATTGTTAAAGCCTCTGGCAACCCAAATCACCAAAAATGTTCTCAATATGCAATTTAGGACCTTACATGCATAATGCAATGCATCTAAAATTCTCAGACATTAGCCTCTATCTAAATCTAAAAAATGTCATTTGGGCCGCCGTTTAGCTCAATCGGGAGCGCGGGCGGCCCATGTACGGCAGGCTTAGTCCTCCACGCAGCGGTCGC
>JAQMCX010000039.1:3755458-3782460 GCA_029814765.1 Acanthurus leucopareius
GATTAATTTCGATTAATTAATTACAGACCCTATAATTAACGCGATTAAAAATTTTAATCGAGTCCCACCACTAGTTACAGTGTGAGTGGTGACGAGAAGCCTGATATTTAAAAATGAAATAACACTTTCTTAATAATACAGCAATGATAATGTAAATAGTACTGTGCTTCAGTCTTTTAGTACTTGTTTTGTCACAGTAGATGGTAGTAATGCACCTTAATGCAAGTATCCATCATCCATGAGACGAAAAGTTATTATAATGTGTTTGTGCTGTTCTGGTTACAGACTCTCTCTTCACTAGATTTACATGTAGTGAACATGTGAAATCACAACATTTTGTTTGTTTCATTGATATTGCTTTTTGGTTGAAGCCCAGGAAGATAGTGAAACTTTGCAGAAGCTAACAAGGATTTGAATAAAAGATAAATTAAACATAAAGGACTCAATTCCAGGCGTTAGCATGGAAAGTATCTGCACAACAAGAGCTTTTATTAAAAAAGGAAGTGCAAACATTTTACAGGGGGAGAGAAAAACTTGACGTGGTTTTAAGTGTTGCAAAGGCTGATTAAGAAAAGAGGTTTTTCCCCTTTTCTTAAAACAAAGACACAAACAATTTGTATCTCAAGCAACACTTTTTCTGTCTTAAATGAAAAAGAAAAATGAAAACTTCTGGATTTTCCTATTACTCCAATACAATCTCACAGGCACATGAACAGCTGTCCAATACAGCAATCATGATCCACATGAAAGAGCTCTGCTGGTTGTAAAGAAAGTAAAACACATTGCACAGACAATTAAAAACACAAGCAATCAGGCCTCTGCAGTGTGAGAACACATAGGACCTATTGAAGCTTAAATGAGTGAAATGTGTCATGCAGAACTGCAAAGCACATTAGTTCGACGCTGTGAGGAGAATTAATACTTTCCAAAGTGAAAACCACAAAGAGAGAAAATATTCTTTAGTTTGCACAAGTGCACTTTATCTTGTCATTTGCAAACGCAACTTGTTGTTCCATTTCATCTGAGGCCTGTGAAAAGTAGAGCAGAAAAGAGTCGAGAGGCTGTGGTTTTACTGTGGTGAGACATCATTGGGCAGACTACACAGAGCGCTCTGCAGCAGACTGTGAGGGTCGGGTTAAACAGGGATTAAAGTCATCACAGCTGTCAGGACGAGTGTCTGTCACGACTGCCCCTGAGATTAACGCTTAAGAATATCGATAAACCTCACAAATACTGCAGGTTGACATGTCGCATTACACAAAGTGAGCATGCAGGGGTCAGGCTGAGGTATTTGGTGATAATATGATGTTTGGGACAAAATCCAAAAAATAGATTTTGCAAATAATTTCCTGAATGATGTATAAGAGATATTATTTGTCAAAAATCACACTCATAAATTTCTTCTTAATTAAAGTCAGATTTATCCTGTGAACCAGGAAACATAAATGTAAAATACAAAACTCAGAGCAAGTCGAAAATAGATTCCCTTCTGGATATTTCTTGGTATCACAAACACATGCAGTGTACAGAGACCGAGGCAGATACAGGTGCAGGGTTGCCATTTTCAATCTTCTGGAGCCTCTCATGGAAAAACAGATCATCAGAGGCTCGGATTGCTGAAATTGAACTGTGAGAGATAAAAGGGTTTTATAAATGTCAGGAAACAAAGCTACAAGACAATTTCAGGCCTGATTCAAAGACCTGCGCGGACAAGATGCCATTTATAAACGAGATAAGAGGAAGTCGCTCTCATCTCTGTCTAGCAGATGGGCTCCCCCCCCAGCTCTATATGGTACTGCCACAGAGTGTTGAAGTCTGTGTCTGCTCTCTCCTCCATCCTACCTGGAGCCTGCTGGTTCTGATGCGTCATCACTGACCTTTCTATCATTTCTGCTATTTTGAACTCATTAAATGAAAACTCATTGTTATCAGAATGAAGGTAAAGGGACGACATACTCCTGACCTGAGAGATAACTTGCATATGAAGAGCTGCTAAGCCTTCAGACATTTAAAAAAATCACAGTGGAATGACCTTAAGAGAATGTTTTATTTCTTTAATTAATGTTTTCAACAGCCTACTAACTGTAAACCAGACTCCAAACCACCAGACAAAGTTGACAACTAGCTGCTTAACATGGTGAGGAATGTTTGGGCTAAAGAGCCTGCAGTTTTCTGTCAGTAGTTGGCTGAGATGAAGAACAGAACTAAACAGGAAGTGTTGCTCTGGGTCTGCTGAACAACTGCTTTCTTTGGCAGCGTCAACTCCTGATTGGCTGGACTTTATCTTGCTCTAAAACACTCCTATGCTTGATTGCAACACAGTTTATGTGGCGTAAAAGGTGTTTTTATTGGAGTGCTGACCTGCTCATAGTTTTAGTATTTATCTCCTTTCCCTCTCAGGTGGTGAAGATGATGATCATCGTCGTGGTGACCTTTGCCCTCTGCTGGTTGCCCTATCATGTTTACTTCATTGTAACAGGCCTCAACAAGCGGTTGAGCAAGTGGAAGTACATCCAGCAGGTTTACCTGTCAGTGCTGTGGCTGGCAATGAGCTCCACTATGTACAACCCCATCATCTACTGCTGCCTCAACAGCAGGTGGGTACAGATACGTTTTTTCACAACCCCAAACACATTCACACATGTGGGTAGGTATTGTATATGTTATACGCTGCAGCATGATTCAATTTGGTTGCAGGTTCCGGGCCGGCTTCAAGCGGGTTTTCTGTTGGTGTCCCTTTGTCCGGGTCTCAAGCTACGATGAGCTGGAACTCCGAAACACAAGACTTGGACCGGGTCACCACAGCAGCATGTGCACCCTCTCTCGGGTCAACACCAGTATCCTCAGCAAAGACAAGAGCACTTGTTCACGTGGAAACAGGTCAAGACTCAGCTCTGAGCCCAATAACAAAGCCAACTAAATGTCACATCCTCGACGTCGTCAACTCTTCTGCTCCATTTATAAAATCTCAGTTGCAGAGTACAAATCAGCACAATATCTAGATTATTCACAATCATCAGAGTTAGTTATTATTTATCAGCTCATGTGAACCAAAAACAGTCAAAGCAGCTTTTGTCAGTCAACACACAACAATGTGTCAAAAAGGGGCTAGTGAGCATTTAAAACACTCCTCATGTGTTCAGTAATTAATAACATGCCCATACGGGGATTCTTATATGCTACAAGACCTATAATAAGCAAAGTAAAACAAACCTTGCCAGAGCATTTTTACATCGTAGCTGCAGTGCACCAAATGACAGACCAAGACCAAGCAGGGATTTAGACAGCCAGCGTTTAATATATAAAATACCTGAGCAACCACTTTTGTCTGCCTGCAGGGTGAAGCTAGTCTATTTTTTTTTTTGGGTGGGTGGGGGCAAGTTTTTTTTTTTTTTTTAAATAATAGCAAAAGGATCAATTTAACATCTTGATCTAAAAATCCAAGAGCTAACTGTAGTGTGCGCAAGGCTTTTCTCACTGTTTTGACACAAAACTCACAAAAGCCTGGTACTGCTCATTTATTTATCCTGGCAACACAAGCATGTTGGTCAGCCAGATGCTTTATTTTTCTTGTCTTTTGTCCATTGACTGTGTCCACACAAAGTGTGAAAGATAATCTTAGCTGCCATTAGCCTGTCATTTGCAGGTGAGCAGCAAAGGGGCAGGTGGAGATACAGGAAGGGACTTTGCAGATTAATACTTAAATGCAAAGTTGTAATGTTATATCTAAGCTAATGTAAGAAATGAGAAGCCTTTTGTTATGAACAAATAGAACTTTTTGTGGTAACAAAATTCAAAATTTAAATGAACAGGAAAAGAGTTTTATGGGTTCAATCAATTCCTAAAGAGAAACTTTAATCAAGGAAAACATTATTAAAAACATGTTGTGTCTATCTTTCATGTGCTTCTGAAACAATGTTCGTGATACCTAAGATGGTGCTTATTCCACTTTTGTCCACAGGAGCCATCAGTCCTCTACCAGTTCCTCATATCTGCTGTAATAAAATTGAACCATAAATCTTAACTTTGTGTATTATCCTGTTATATTAGATATAACAAAATATATTACGTTGTGTAATATTAAATCCTATCACTGATTTGATTTTAAAGGTTATTTTTTTATTGTAGAATGCTGCTGTTCACTAGTGTGAACATTTTCAACTGAAGCGTGCAATCTTACTTTTTCCTGTTGTTGTTTTTTTTTAATCCTACAATGTATGTAGGTGGACCTATTGAGTAAATAGGCAAGGAAGCATGATAGAATTTTGCAAAAGCTCCAAAAGGTCTTGTATGGATCAGTAAGTAAGAGAGAGTTGATTTATGTAAGTGTTCATTTTTAACATTACAATAACATACATAACATTACATTACTGCATTTCATAATACATCGACCTCTAAACACATTATATTTGACTGAAGGTGATGCTGCATGTTTTTTTGTAATAATGGGAATGCAGTCAATGTTGTTGGTAGTTTAAGCTAAGGCATTTTATCTGTATAATTACATTTATATAGATTTAAAATATGTCTCTGTTTGTTTGTTTACTTATTTATATCTTTTTAAACGTTTGTGGCGCTGACAACAGTCCACATTCATCATTTGTTCTGATCAGTTTCTCTTATAAAAACAGCAAATATATAAACTTTTCGGTGTTGTTCTAATTTTGTGGTTAAAATATTCCACAGAGCTCGAAGGCAGCTGTAATTATTTTCTTTATTTTTTTGCAACGTGAAATACTGATTTTAAATGATCCTGGTTGGATTTAACCTGTTTTTGTAATGTAATGTAAATTCACAAGTGCTTGCTGCTGTGATTTTTGTTGGTCTCAGAATGAATATAATAACTTTTTATGTTTTTCTCTTAGTATAATTTTGTATAGAGTTAATGAATGTTCAGCATGTGTTATTGTTTTGATATGTGGTGCACACTCAAACAGCCAGTCTGTTACATTTTGTTGTAAAATGTGTGTTTATATTGGTTAGATCATATCAAACACTTACATGTGCCCAAAGCATCAAAATGTACACACTAATACAATGATAGACTGCAATCTTACTCAGAGTCTAATTAGATTAAAGCAATTTCAGCACGATGAGTCCTGATATGTTTCCAAAGCTGTCTTTTTTAACATTGCATGCTGTTTTTTTAAAACAGGGATAAAAACTGACTGTTTTTGATTAAGAAAATGTAGTTAGTTGTACACTTAAAGCAGCATCTCAAACTCTGAAGTTCTTTCAGAGAACTTCAAGTCCCCCCCTTCACACACACACACACACACACACTATAAGCAACCAAAGTCAAAACAAGCACTTGCTATGTAAAAAATGTGAATAAAATATGAACAATTGGTTCAAAGTTGAGATCCAGTCTGAATTTAAAGGCTTTACTGTTGAGAAAACATTGAAGGAAAAGATGACCAAAGGTCAGTTCAAGAATGTACATGTGAAAAATGAGATGCAGGACAAATGCAGTTCAGCCAGTTTGTTTTTTATGTATTCATAAAGCTCATTATGCTTAAAGCTGACAGTATTGCTAAGGCCCCAATTGCCTCAGGTTGTAGTTTGCCACACTCTATATTGCTGTATTTTGCCGCTCATGTTAAGGTGATGAGCGTACCCGATACCCTCTTGTTGGGGACCTTCATAAAATCATAAAACATGCACATAAAGTTATTAGAAAACAGAAATTGCAATACTTGAGCATTAAAGATAATAGCATGTATTTTTAATAATTGAAGCGTATGCAAAAAGAAAAGTAGATTTAAATCTATAATTTCAAAAAATGTTGTAAGAAAAATTATTAAAACATGATATTTTTGAAGCCAAATACAAAAGCTTGCAGCGTCTTTACTGGCAGATGTTGTTTTGCACTGTAATAACTCTCAGAGGCGCCTGAGATTCAACTTTTGATCTTAACAGATAAAGAAAAGGGAAGAGAAAGAAACAAGCACCAACAGAAGCCATTGGGTGGAGGCTGCAGCTGGGGACCTAGAGAGATGGAAAAAAAGTAAAAAGAGAAATGATTATCATCATAGGCTCATACAAATCCTGTTTTTCAATCAGCTTTTCATCATGAGCAAAATTGTTCAACATGAGGATGAAATTTTCTCTTAGAACAGTTTTACGTTTTTTTGACACAAGAGATTTCTGTATTTTTTGTTATTTTTTGTCTGTTTTTTTCATGCTCTTCTTACTGGTTTAAACTGGGTGGGACACAGCTAAAAAAAAAAACATGCCATGGACCTCTGAGCACCATCAGGGATCATCATTTAAAAATCATTTTTTAAAAATCATTTCAAATTAAAAAAAAAACATTTTGAAATTTAAGTTGTGGGGTCTATCTATGTAGATTCTCATTCATCCAGGTCATGATTATCTTGAAGAGTCAAAAAGACAAGGCAACTGGACTATTTTGAGTTTTGGGAAGACGTTTCAGAAGTGAAGCTTCTTGGATTAGAAGTGAAACGTCTTCCCAAAACTCAAAATAGTCCAGTTGCCTTCTCTTTTTGACTCTTCAAGATACAGAGAATGGTAAATATAGCTAGTAAGACTAAAAGCCAGAAACTAACAAGAAATATAAATGTAAGGTGTATGACAACATAACATGTTTTTTTTTTCCTCTTGCCATTGATTTAATTGATTACCAATATGCCACCACCACCTCATCTGAAATATACAAAGACTTGGCCTTTAATCACAGTATGATCAGCAGGTCAAGATGAGAGAGTGTTTAAATCCATTTCTCATTGAGGCTTTTAGCTCCTAAATCCAACTCTACTTCTTAACATACTCTAAGTGAACTCTACGCTGCTTGATAAGACTTTAAATGACAAAATGATATGTTGTCTTTATAACTTAAAAGCTGTTTTATGCAGCTGCTGCAGCTCTGCTCAGCTGTAAAAATGGACAGGATTTCCAATGGTTTTATGTGGGGAAGAAAGATTAGAAGATTCTTTGCAATGTTTGAGGTCTTCTTTAAATGAAAGAGTTCAAGTTATTTAATGATATTTATAGCAGATGACCTGTTTTGTCAGTTTCCAGACATATTGTTACATATATATATATATATAAATATTGTTACAACTTAGAATACATATATCTACTTCGCCTGACTTCCATATTTACAAACCAATTTTGTGTGCAGGGAAAATTATAGTGATTATAAGATCAAAACATGTAAGGATCTCGTTATAAGAGCTTTTTTTATCATAATGGCAGCAATACAGTGTCCTACTTTCACATGCCTGACTTTGATGTTTTAAAACACAAATAGACAGGAGCAATAAACTCACCGAAAGCAAGTTGTTCCGCACTAATTTTATTAGAACACTAAATCATTGGACTCCTCAGTCTTTTTTTAGTCTGAAAAGCCATCTTCACAATCAGAATCATGGATCTGCTTTATTGGCCAAGTGTATGCACACATGAAAGGTATTTAACTTCAATTTTACATTTCACCCAGAGTACTGCTGTTTGAATATGGCAGGTGTTCTCAAAGTCCCTCAAACTCCAGCTTTAGTTGAAACAAAATCACAGTTTTTCTCTTTACAACCTTCATGTTGTGCAGGTGCTTAGGTGACTTAAGAGAATCAAAACAGTACCTGCAGTGTGTACTGCAACCATTAACTGCCTACAGGTATGAAAGTAATCTAAAAAAATGTCTGATTTGGTTGGCAGTAAAAAGAAAGTTAACAGCTAGCAGTTAATGGGCTAAAACATGTTAAAACACCCATAGTTACCGACTTGACATCCCCCCCGTCGATGCTGAGGCATGAAATGAAGGCCGGAAAAAGAGAATGAAGAAAAGGGGGGCACAATGGAACAGAGAGAGATGTAACATGAGAGACGCAGAGGGAAGGAAAGAGGGAGAGAGGGAGGAGGTTGGCAGGACGGAGGGGGTGGAGGAGGAGGAGCAAGATCAAGCGGGATGCAGGGAGCGCACAGACAGTGGGGGGAACAATGACATGAAAGGGGAGAGCTGGAGATCACACACTGCACTGGCACATCTGAGGAGGCACAAAATATCCTGACCTCTTCACACACACACACACACACACACACACACACACACGCACACAAACACAAACAAACACACCAAAAAACCTGCATGTATGCATGCAAACACATACACTTCCAGATGCACGTATACACACAAACAAAGATACAGGCGCAGTGGGAAAGCGTGAACACAGCCAGAGGCTCTACAACAAAGAGAAGTCAGTTATGAGCAGAACATCTGAACGCAACTCTCATCACAGCTCTGCCTACACTGACTGACCTTTACTGCCTCTGTGGACCAAAACACACAATGCACTACAAACAAGAGCTGGATAAACAGTAACGTGCTGCACTTTCTTAGCAGTTTACTGTAAGCTTTTAAGAGAATTATGATCTTAATCTGGAAATGATGATACTTGAACTGGAATGTCTGGGTTTTATTGAGAAAAAAAGTGTGCAATTTTCACTGCCAGCAGTTACATATTTAACTTTAAAGGAGCATCTTTGTTTACATTTTAGGAATCTTTTACTGTTGTTTCCTTGCATGCTTAATAACTTTTGAATCAGCATGTTGTTTGTTACTGCATGAAACTTTGAAGCATGAAAAGATAAAGGCTGATTTGTCAGAGGTTAAAGCAATTAAAGTGAAATCTTCCAAGCAGTATCGTTTAATTACTCTAAGTACATTTATGTATTGAATGTTTTCTTACACTAACAACGAAATTTGAATGAAAGGAACTAGCCTTCCATTTGGGCTCAGTGTTAATGTTTTTTCCAAATTAAATACCTTATGTTTTGCTGTTACAGTAACAAAAAATGACCAGCTTTCCTGGATTGCTTGGTACAACAGCAAGAATAGGCAGATAGCACTTTAACATTTGTGATGTAATTAAAATTTGTGAACATGTTAGAGCTGGTAACTATCTCTGGACACTTTGACATTTAAACCGTTAAAACCTGTGGGAAAATAAAAGATGCAAAGTTGAGCTTCTGTAAAATAACATTGTCTACATGGATCTCTTTCATTTTTGGTTAATAATATTACACTTTGCAGTATTTTACAATATTTTACAGTAATTAACAAAATTATTGTATGTCCATTTACCCTTTAGTGCTTTCTTTATTTACAAATTACTTCATCCATTATGAGTTTATTTATGTATTTGTCTGTTGAATGAGGCAACAGCTTAGAGAAGGTGAGAGGGCGGCCAGCCAGGTTCTGTTCAGGGGTCAATCAAATTTGCCAACCGCCATCTGTAAAAAGAACTAATTAGCACATTATTTCTTATGTCTTGTCATCACATTAAGTTGCTGGGCAACAGGCAGAGACTCCAGAAAGTCACTCCACACAGACAAAAAAAAATCCAAAGCTGCCTTTCATACCACAGATTATTTTTTACATTTTGTTGTTCTCAGAAGTGTTAATAAGTGAAGTTTAAAGGTGCAGGTAGGTTGTTTTTAACCTTTGGACGGAGACAGGTTTTCCAAAGCTAAACTACCTGACCTCTCGATTAAATTAAAGAGAGCAGATAAACAATTTGTTTTCATCGTTTTGTCCAACCAGAGAGCAAATACACACATTTTTTCCACTGCTGGCACAAACAGGATTGAACAGATCCATTAGGGAAAGTGAGTATTTGCTGACACACTGTTGATTAAACAGACAGTGTCATCATCGAAAAGATTTGCAGATGTTAATTTAGTCTCATTAAGCGTGTGGCTTCTGGTTTGAACATGAAAGGAGGCAAATTGTAGCACACAGAACAGAAAATTCCATCAGTCTGAGCTGTCACAGTTAGAGGTAATGGAAACAGCTTTATTTAAGAAAAACACCACTCTGCAACCTGGCAGGATGAGATCGCTACAAATGGCCATCGGGGGGGTTTGTTAACATAAATACACTAAAAAAAAAGCACATTCGACAGCTCTCACATGACCAAAGAAAAAAATCAATGTGATCGACTATGAAAAACAATAAATATGCTCGATTTTGTTGCTTTCTGATGGGACGAATTGCCTAGAAAGGCAGCTTGAAAAGAATTTGTGACTGTAAAAAAAAACCAAAAACATTTTCTCCTGCAAGAACACTTTCAAACGCTCTATTTTTCAGTCAAGTCGAGTCTTTGTCAGGCTGTGTGAACACTCCAGCGTGGAAGACAAAAACAAGAGACTGCTTCTTGCTCTTCTTTGTCTGATTCTATGAAGCTTAACTGTGAAAAGCCCAAAGAGACTCTCTGCAATCTCTCTTACAAAAGTGCTCTGAGCCTCCAGCTAAAACTTGCTGTACTCTCCTGAGATGCTAAAAAAAAAAAAAAAAAAAAAGAAACCCCCTGTGATGTGTCTTCTCCCCTTTTTGCATTTAGTAAAACTCATCTGTGTGCCATTAATTAGGATGTTAAGGCCAAAGGTGACTGCAGGCAACAACGGCAGCAGATTATGAAGATCCATGTGAGACAACTGGAGGTGGGTGAACTCTGTGGTGTTTACAGGAGCCTCTGCTTGGCTTGTACAGCGTGTTTGAGGCGGGTGTTGAAAAATGGGGCTGCAGGAAAATATTGTTTTTGCGCAGGAGCCAAGAGGGAAAGCACAAAGCAGGCAGAAGAGGAAGTGGCTTATGTATCTCCTGCTGCCACACACACACACACACACACACATTCAAAGGAAGAGGCACACTGCCAGAGTCCTTATCTTTCCCTGCTCTCTACTCCGAGTTTCCCCTGATGATGGTTTGAAAATGCCACAGCCTCCCCTGGAGAATGTGTGAGTGTGTTTTGTTAAGTGTTAATGAAGTGTCATAGATTATATGAATACACACACGGGTTGGACAGTAGGGATTTAGCCTCATGTAGAGGGGGGATGACTGCTCCTGTTACATGTGCAGTTCAGCTCCCTGATTATGCAGAAAGTTCGACATTGATAACTTATGTCAGTATTTCTCTTTAAGGTAATTAAAAAAAAAGACAGCATCAACCTTCGAGCAGTCGCCTTTTTCGCTAACATTTAAATTCAGCATCAGCACCCTTCCTTGGGTGCATACATCTCTTGTGGACCTCCTTGGGTGAGCCCTTGAGACAGATGTGGTGGATGACTGCACCATGGCCTATTTCCAATGTTAGTGCTGTCACTGCTTCATTGACAGTAGTGACTTATCATGATTTCTAAAAAAAAAGATAAAGCTTTACAGTTATCACCTTTAAATTTTCTGCATAATCATTGAAAGAGCTGAACTGTGTTTGCATGTTAAAAAAAGCTTTATAACTTATCAATCACCCTTCATATAACATACTTTTGAGCAGTGAACTCTTCATATATGTAGCGAACAGAAATGCATTGGGTGTCATCCCAGTGTCTGCAGTTCAATATGGAGGCCCTGTTCCTGCTCTCATTACAGCTGAGTGCTGACTCATCGTCTGTATCTAAATAACAGAGGGCTCCTTGGGGGACTTTAGGTATGTTAAGGGCCAGAGGTAACACACACACATGCATCGATGCATCACTGTCACACAGGAGGGTTATCATCTAGCCCAATTACCTTCCTCCAATATTTCCCAGAATGCAACTTCAGCAGCGCGTTAGCTGCAGTAGCTCAGAGTAACTGGCATTGCCATGATGTGACAGGAAGAACCTCGGAGAGAAGCAGCCTATCACGCTCTGCTCCATGACAGCCAAAGCAAATAATGAAGTGCAGATAGTGTGTACGGCAACATGGCCGCCGAGCGGCAGGGTGAGTGTGACTGACCTTTTTTAAACAAACACTGACACGTGCCATCGATTGGGTCAGTGAAAAAAATCAATGATTTTAAAAACACAATAGGAAAACAGATGAAGAAAAAAACGTTGAGACCTTTACGACAGCCTGAAGGGTTTGTAAATTTAAATGATCATTTCATATAGATTATTATGGATGATTTAAAAAATTCATGTTTTGAGAGTCCTATTTCCATTCATGCCCGTTGCTGCAGTGTTTTTTTCTTGTATTTTGAATTTACAAAATATATATTCTGTTGCATGTATCTTTTAATAACAGGTTTTGCGATGAAATTGGGCAAAGTTGCACATTATTGGAAGTTTTTTGCATTTTAAGGATATAGTGTTGATATACGTAGGCTTAAAATGTGATTAGTGTCGACATATAGTAATAGATTTTTACTCACAAAGCCGGCGCAGTGCTCGCAGAACGTGGGCTTGACGTAGGTGGTCTCCGTAAAAGTGTGGATGAAACCCATTTTGCAGTTGAGCAGAGAACTGGCTTTCATAAAGTAGTCTATCATCTCTTCTCTGCTAATCTTCCCGTCTCTGTCAGAGGAAGCAAAGACAGGTGAGCGCCACAACAGACGGATTAGGTCCATTTCTAAGATGGTTCATTCTGTTCAGTGCAATCTTTTTTCAACAAGGAATGAATCCAAAAGTGCTCACTGGTTTTTGTCCAGTTCTCCAAACTTGCTGAGGTAAGGGAAGTTGTTCCTGATTGCTTCGAATTCATCCCTGGAGATGTGGCCGTCACCGTCTGTGTCGAAGTTCTTGAAAACTGACTGTGAACGTAAGAGTCGTGAAGGTTAGTGTCACTCTGTTTTCTGCTGCAGACAAGAGTATTGACCTCTAATTTGATTTGTCTTTTGATAATAATAAATAGAGCTATTTGGGGTTGTGGATGAGCCCATGAGGAAATCCCTGTCTGCTTATCTGCATCTGTCTCAAAGAGAATCTTTGCCCCCCTGATAGTTTCTAAGTGATATACAGAAATTAAAGCTGAACCTTGAACCTTGAATAAATATAAACCAAAGGTAACACTTTTCATAATTAGCCTTTAATTTAGGGTCTCTGTCTGAAGTCCAATATGAATAAAATTATGCATGTTTTTCATCAATCCATGAGCAACCAATTAACTTCCAAAGACTCATTTGTGTTAGTTAATTAACAGATATTATCATACACATTTAGGTGCCCTGGCATAACTAACGGTCAGGATCCATGTCACATGACCGCAACTTCCACAGTTCAGTTCCAGCCAGGGGCCCCTGTTGCATGTTACACCAGTCTGTCTCTGTTTGTTGTTTACTCTCTGCCTCTATACTATCAGCTCTCCATAAAAGAGCAGCAGAATAAGGTCAAACAAAAGAATCCTGATTCAAAGTCATACAGTCTTCTGATTTTAAAAGAATTCTCAGCCAAGATGAAACTTCCAGGAGGGTAAGAACCACCTAAATGAAGCCACAAGGTTTTCGAGTGTTCTCCCCTGTCATGGTAATTATAGTGAAAGATTACTAGCCATTTGGCCCCAGGCTGAAAGCCCTTGAGTTGCAGTTTTCATGTCAAGATGTTGTTGGAGAGGGTAACAACAGATAATTCACCCTTCGCCTTCAAGTGTCGTTTATCGCACCACACAGGTTACAATTAGCACTGACAGAGGACAATATGTGGACACGGAGAAAGTTACCTCCACCATCTTCTCTATGTGCTTCTTGATGATCGTCGGGTCGGCGTTGGGCTTCACAGACACGGCCCAGTCATCAATCATGGTGGGTTTGGGGTCAGGCGCGGGGGCGGGGCTGGAGTTCTGGGACAGAAACCAAAGACTGTGAGATCGATATGAACGAGGAGAAGCATAAGCTGTCACTCTCCAAAGAAAAGAAAAGCCAGCTGCAGTGCAGAGCTGCATTCAATGTCACCGTAGTGGATCAAAATGTCATGAGAGAACCGAAAATAAGATTTCTGATCGATGCGTGACACTTTTCTGCACAGCACTAAACATAGAGCTATAAGAGAATCTCTAAAAAGTTACAGCAGATGTGAATTCTGAAAGGTAGTAATACGATATTTAAATATCTTTGAACCTCAAACAATTTAAAAGGGTTTTCTTACTTTCCACAGATTTCAGTTCTGGTACAGTGCCTGAAGCACCTCATAGATCATTTTTGGGACACCAGAACTCTTTAAACATCTTATGTCTGGCAGCTTCACAAAGCTGAGTAAAAGGTGCAGTGAAAATCAGGACCATCCATCATATGAAGACAGCACTGCAGTGTGACAGTATGGGACCTAAAATGTAGATCTGAGCTGCTCACCGCTGGTTTGCGAGGCTCTCGCTGTAAGGACATCTGGTAGATCTCCTCCTCTGTGTGGTACTGGTCCAGAGACACCTATACAGAACATGGTTAAAAGATTTTGTCATTAAACAACCAAATCTCCTTGTTTTACTTTTCTGTCAAGAGCTGAGTTTTCTGGATTTAACCTCCATTACACTCCAGAATCGATCACAAGGGTTCAAAGAGTGGATTTCTAATTTTCAGTTATATATCTCTAACAAGCTATTAAATATTCCACCCATGGCTATCTGGAACAAAGGACTGTAATCCACTTTGTTAATTAAAAAATGCTACTCACATCATCTGATAATATATTCAGAAAAGGGGCTACAGTTCTTTAACTTTAACTTTCCCAACAGAAATGCACACATACACAGTGCAAGTTTACTTATGTACCAATTGAAAGTTGTGATAAATTCTATGTCTTGGCTGTTTTTCTTCCGCTTTTTTACTAATTATCATTATGTGGACACAAATGTTGTCATAACTTTACGTTCCTGCAAACCACAGACTTACTAAAACTCTACATTTCTTCAATTTTGTGCTGTTACTACACTGTCAAGTTCTGTGTGGGTTTAGGCACAAAATACCACTTTGTCAGAGCAAAGAAAAGATCGTGTTTAAGTTCAAAATACCTTATCCTGTCACCTGAAACACTGCATTTGAATGCTCTTATTAAAAATACCCATTTTTGTCGTATGAAGTGAAGAAACTGCTCAACAGCTGTCTCACCTCGCTATCACATGACCACCACATGCAGTCGGAGTTATGTCACTTTGATATTTATTGTAGAAAACATCCATTTCATACATACAGAAAATAAATATTCCACATATCTATAGTCTGCAGAAACACACGGCATCAGTATTTCATTACATTCTCTGATTGAAAATGTCAAGCGTGCATCACCGCTGTGTGTGATGGGGTGTGTATTAATACACTCTGAGGAACACATCCATATAACAACAGTAGGAGGTATTAAATTTCTCCTGAATCCTTAAACAGACTAAGGTTGCAGTCTTTCCTGCCTGACCACCAAGTTAGACACTTGGGTTACAGAGTAATAATAAGATAACGGTTAAAAAGCTTTCAAGTGGGTGTTTGGTCTTAGATTAATTTGCTCTGTACGCTGTGTTCAGGCTCAAATGCTTGAACAGTAGAGTTAGTTTAATTTCCATGAAGAGATCTTTTAGTCTGGAAAGTGTCAACAGGGTTTAGACATCCTCTCTAAATTCCCATCATTCACCTCCAGCACAAAATAAATACATTCCTGCACAGATTGCAGGCAAAAGCAGATATTGGAGGCGTAGTCCAACTACAAATATTAGTGCATCAGACACCATGTAACCAAACAGAGCTGTTTTGTACCTTTAGTTAAACAGATTTTTTCTCAGCAATTATTCGACACTTTGAATCAGATCTTATTTTTCAGTCTCATTTTTCTACTCCGTCATCACCACAGATCCCATTAAATCCCTTTCATCTCGACTGTATTGGAGTGGAAACAAGGCTTTCAGAGATATCTTTAATATGTTAATTAGAAAATCAAATGTGAAAAGAATCTTCCAAAATTGAGCTAAAACAGTTTATTCAGGAATCTTCAGAAAAGTAAGGAAACCTACAGAAACTATACAGAAGCCTGTGTTGCAGTAAAATGAGAAATATGTCTTTAAGCTGCAGTGACCATGAAAACTGTCTGCTGTGCATATTTTTATAGAAGTCAATATTATGCAGCCCTCTTATTGAAGCCTTATGGCAAACACTCCAGCGACAACACACACACACACACACACACACACACACACACACACACACACACACACACTTTGAGCATAATTTAAATCAGAATGTGCAGACGCATTGAATCCAGAGACAGCACTGCAGATTCAAGGAGGAATATCTTTTGAAATCTGCAGTTTCCACAGCTCCAAATTTTCTCGCTACTTAACAAAAACACCATTCACACACACAGAGACCTGTTCATTACAGAAACTGTTAAATAGAGCCATTTTTTTACATTAGCAGAGCCGCCATGGCAACAGTTTGCACCAGTTTGCAGCAAACTGCCACATGTAATCACACACTGCATCCATTGTCGGCCTCACATTATTTTATCAGAGCTTTTTCTCTTTCTGTAATTGTGTTTCCTGGGTTTTATTGAGTTGAAGTGGTAGAAAGTGCAAAAGAGAGAAAAAAAAAGGCTTTTCTACCTATTTGGCCTTTTGATTTACTCGAGCTTACAGTAATTCTGCGGAAAGGTTAACTGCAAATATTTCACAACCTTTGAGATAATGGAATCTCCTTTATTTGAAACTTGATGAATGTAACTCAATAAGAAGAAATATAGTATTATAAGCTCACGCTGTTGGCCTTTTTTAGTCGGCAGGTCCGCCTGTGTTGAGAGTTTCATTATTTTGGAGGATTTATCGACTTTCCTTCCATCTCCTCGATGTGAACCAAGCGGGTCTCAAGCTAGATCAACTGCAATGAGCATCGGCATGAGGTAATTGAGTATTGACTCTGTCCGGCAAACTTCCCCCGGTGCCCCTCACCTCCGAAAACCGGTCAAGTTGTTTTCTGTCATTTTCACAGGAAAAAAAAAAGAAAAGAAAAAGAAAAAGAGAGCCAGCTGCAATCTCCCATAAACACCTGCTGCCAGATCGAGTGATTGATCCATTGGGATTGTTTTAATTTAGAAAAGCTCCCCCTTCTCAAATGTAGGAAACTCTTATCTGCATCTGCCAAAAAATACTGACACACGTACCCAGGGGTTTCGTGTGATGTGTTTTAACAGCGCCCGAAGCGTAAGCTACAAAGCTTGGATCAGTCTCACTTAGTATTTCTGCTTTAAGTGTCTCACTGGATAAAAGATTAAGAACTATTTTGTTATTCTGCCACTGAATATCCTCGTTATGATTTAACGGTGATTGGCAGGAGGGTGGTACGGGCACAGAAGGAGAGGGAGGACTGTTTTGTCAGGCAAGATGTAAAAATGTTTTTTAGGAAGAATTTGCTAAATGACTGTATTAAAAAAGTTTACATTTTAAAATCCAATTGTTATTGTACTGATGCCCTTTATTTTCATAGCACATTTCATCACAGGGTACCTAACAGCTCAAAGAGATTAGAAAACACAGAACAAAACAGTATTTTTTCCATTTCCATTTGTTTGTTCCATTGTATTTAAATATAATTATCTGTGTAGAATCCAATATGTTCCATGTTTGTGGCATAAAGAACTACAGCTTTCTTTTATTATTCAACTCTGTGTCATTCAAGGTTCTCTCAATTAATCCTCTACTGACTATAAGTGCATGTTAGACATTATATTATTTTAAAGTCCCATAGTGAGCTGCTAAATACTTCCTCCTGTTTCAATTATATTTTACTTGCCATTTTCAATGTAAACAATGTGTCCACTCTCTGTATTATGTGTATAAGACAGCTGACTGACATGAGCATGCTTGGAATGTTTTGGTTACATATAATCTCTTGTACACAGACTCTGTCCAAGCTGGCCGCTGTACAGTTTGTCCGACGACGAGCCAATCAAATCACAGCAGAACTAATTCTGTGTATCTAACAGACTGCCCTTTACACTGGCTGGACACAGAGTGTTTGTCCTTCTCGAAGTTTTTTTTTTCCTCCTACATCCATGCTGTCTGCTTGGTTACCGGGTTGCTTTTTTGAATTCTGCTGCACCTTCTGATGGATACCAACTTCACGGCACTTGATTCAGGATCTGATATTACCCTTTCGCAAGCTGTTCTTTGCATATGTTCTTTGATTCAAGCCAAGAACTAATGTGAGCCACTGCAAGTACATCCTGTCCGCTCTCTGCACTCACCGTAAGCAGGTTGAGCAGGTCGGTGTTGGCGTCGATGTTGGGCGGTGTGGTTTGTATCAGAGCCAGCTCCTGAAGGATGGCATGCAGCTGCTGGGTCTTTGTCAGGTTGACACGTGTCTTCTCTTTGTCGGCCCAGTCAGGCAGCGCCACATGCACGGCTATCAGATCCTTGAGGTGCACGCCGAGGATGGGGAATCGAAAGCCTATGCACTCGGAGAAGCGCTTGCGGTATTGACTGTAGTTCCCACATGATGTCACCAACTCGATGAGGTTGTTAAAAATCTGCAGGTTGATTAAATGCAGGGAGATTCAATTAATTCAGGAGGAAATAGTTAATAAAATGGAGATGAGGTGAGAGTGGGCAGGAAACAGAAACAGTCTGTCTCAAGAGAGATTTGTTTAGAAGAGTAAAAAACATTGTGGAAAAACTTTACTCCAGATGGAATTACATAACTGACAAGACGCTGTAACTCCCCCAACTGTTGCATTCAACTTTCCACTTATATGGCTCATATTCATGGTTCGAAAAAGCAACTGCGTAGGAGTTATGGGCAAAGATAAGGAGTTTGGCAGCTCCCGCGGGGGGAGATGTGGATTAGTGAATCAAAATTCAATATCACTTGTCAGTTAAGTGAATCGACATGCGGTGAACACTGAAATTTGGCTGTGGAGGCAGGAAATAGATCAATGATGGTTGAGAAGTTTCTTCACCTTGTTGGTCTCCGCGCTGATGTGGGTCTGCGTGTCCTTGAGACGGGAGATGGAGCTGTTGCTGAGGCCGCCCACCACCGCCATCAGCGTGTTGAAGTTCTGCAACTGCAGCAGCTTCTGTCAACGAGGAGGAGGAGGAGGAGGAGAAAATTTAGGAGTTAGGGTGAAAGAGTAAACAGTCAAAAGGAATGTGTGAGCCACTGCCAAAAAAAGATTTCAAGGGAGAACGGAAGAAAGAAGGTAGAATAGGTTAAAAAAAAAAAAAAAATTACAGCACAAGTCAGAAAGATGCAGGAAATAAAAACTGAGAGACTTTTAGAGTAAGTGCTCAGCAGCCTGCATTTACACATGAACCTTATCTGCATGTACCAAGATAGCACTGACTGGTCTAACCTGTCGATTTCAAACTTAGGCTAACACTTTGTGAATGGCACACAGCAGGGCTTCAAGCTGCCCTTCAGCCTGCGTGGCTTCTCACTGAAAATCAATGGGGTTGCAGCTGTGGGAGGGCTGCCAGAGGGGATCATTTGATTCAGCTCAAACACCCTTTGGAATCAATTGGCAGAGCATTGCCGAGGACAGACCAGCATTTGAGAAGTGTGTTCGGGCTAAACCGCACGTGCATGTGGCCGTCAGCGAGGCCTGGGAAAGGCTGTGTTGTCAGAATGCCAGGGCTTTCCACTGGGGGTAGATGGAATAAATGCCCTGTGCATGATAGGGTTGGGGGAGATGGAGTTCATCCTCTTTGCAACCAATTGTTATCATGCCGCCGTTCGGTGAGGTGGTGTGTTTATCATAGCCAGCAGGCACAGACACATGCACACAGAGCATATTGTGAAGTAAATTGGAACAGAGCTCGTCATTAAGCCTGAACGGAGCATTTTGCATTTTAATTTTAACACAAGCGGGTGAAAAAGAAAAAGACTAACAAACATGTGTCATTTGTAATACTCCTCCAAAGGGAAGCCGAAATGAGACCAAGCTCGCGCACCCTGAAGGAAGCTTTGGGGAAATGTCAAATTAATCGAGGCTACCTTCTGTGCTGCTTCTGAATACATTTGGAAAAAAAAAATTGGTGAAGAATTTACAATGGGATTTCCAGAAGGAAAGGTCTGTCTCTGATGTAACTGCACAAATGTTCACCCAGACTGCATGAAAGGCACGAGCCAAAATGCTTTTCTGACACTCCATTTTAAGTGTGAAACACTGATTATCATTACGTGGACACAATTATCTTTCAGTCAAGTGCAACTGATCCTTAAATAAACTGAAGGTAGTTGAGACGATGCCCTCTTTAACAAAGCTTTAGAGTGTACAGATGCTGTGGTGGCTCTGTGTAGCTGTTCCAGGAACAGAAGTGCTTTAAGCTAAACACTTAACTTGAAAGCTTACATGCTCACAATGACAATGCAAACATGCTCATAATTAGCAGCACTAATATCAAACACGCTCACCATCTTAATCTGGCATGATAGCATGCTATTAGCATTAAACATTATGTGCAGTAATGAGAATGCTAATAGTTTTTTTTCAAATATCTTGTCATTAGCTTAACTGCAACTGAAATGTTCTCTCTGATGATGGTGCTGGATGAAAAGTCAGGGGGAAATAATCCAGATTCAACAACAAAACATACACAGACACCAAAAATATTACTACTCTGATAGTCTAACGGTGTAATAAATCTTTAAACTCCTCATGTCCAAAGAAACCCCTCAGGTTTCTCGATTACAAATGAGCTAAATGTCATCATTAATGTCATCAGAAGGTTATGCTTTAGTATGTAGCTCTCAAACTTTTTCCATATCAAAGACCCCTAAAATAACACAAAGAAAGCATGGACCCCCACGGATTCTGGAAAGATTTTCATCCTAATGTGTTTAATTACAGAGAGTTAATTAAATCCCATAATCAAAAAGCCATGCAACCCATTTTGCTTATGGATGGAATTACAGTGAAAAAAGAACATTCCCCTGTTTTCTGGGGAATTTTTTTCAAATCCACTGCTTTTGGAGGCTGGAAGCTCTTGAGTTATACACTGATATATGTGTGTGTATGTTATTTATATCAGCTCCTTTGCACTCACTCCTCTTGTGCTTTCTAAATTCAAGAGTAAGAACCACAGTTGTACTGTTCTTGCACTTTTTGTCTTTAACATTTGCTCTGTAGCTCTGTATGTACAGTATCTATAAAAATCATCTGAAAGCTGAACAAAAAAACATAGAGAGGCTTCTGGGTTCCTGCAGTGGTGCCCAGGAGGAGGTCATTTTTTTTAGACCTTCTGCAGAATATCTGTCATAGTTATTTATTTCAAACATTAAGGCTGTTCACGGTCTGCATCTGTATTTACCTCGGCATTGTTAAAGCTTCCCAAAAAAGTCTAAGTGATCAATATCAAGGAAGGTGAAGCACTTTACAGAACTGCTGCTGCGCCCCCTTGACAAGATCCCTGCTGAGGTGTTGGAGCACCAGTGTATCAAGACAGGGAGAGGTGGTGAAACCTGCTGAGACCCTGTTAAATAAATGATGAGTGACAGAAGCTTCTTCTGCAGATGAAGAGATGGATAGATGGAAAGTGGACTGAAAACACTCCAGCAGGCTTTACAGCGGGTAATGAGGATGCATTCACACGGCGCCGCGGGCATTCGAGATGGAAATGATTCTTCTGAGCTTTCCATGGTCGACTGAAGCTCCCTCACACAGCGAGAATGGGAGAATTGTCACAAAGAGGGAGAAACCAGCCCATCTGTCGGACCGAAGCAAATGATAACATCAAACTGAAATTACATCAATTACAGCGAAGCCCAGGACGCCATTCAAAGGGATGTTTCTGTTGTGAAATGATGAAAATCTCCAGACATATGGGCAGAGAACCATATAAGGTGGTGAGCTGGCAACCTTGTTTGGGAATTTATGGAGAGAAAAATTTTGGCTTAAGATTAGTTCCACCTTGACCTGAAGATGTATATGGATGATCTCAGAGGATGAGCCTAGAATTGAAGAAATACACTGAGAGATAAAGGACGACCCAACTTTCTTTTGGCTTTACTTTGAGCTGTATTTGACAAGGTTTTTGTCTAAATTCACAGGATTTACATTCCTTCTCCCCTTTCATTCCTTTCTGTACTTGACGTTTTATATGTAGCAGTGAGTCATGCCACCTGCAGTAACTCCCCACTATTTACTCTATTGTAGGATGCATCATTAAATCCTTCCTAGCCAACAGGTAATGCATATTCTGTGTGGATGTAATGGATTGAAAACAGGCAACATCTTAATGCTATCTTTTATTCCTTACGGCAAAAAGCTTTCTCTTTTTAGGAAGATATTTAATGTTGTGTTTTTGGAAATCTCAGTAATATCTCAAATTTAAGTGAATGCCTTTCCTTCAAACTAAAATCAAAGTTTATACTCCATTCAGGGCACATAATGTCAAAGTTTTACATGTTTTCGTTATCTGAGACAACTTTACAGCCCCTTGGGCCCATAAAAAGCCTTTGGATGATGCCAAAAATGCATCATCACTCAGCTAAAACAAGACTTTCTTACTTCCTGTACATGCAGGTTCATCCCCTGACAGCAGTATAATCTTAAAGAGCTGTCAGAGGGCATCTCAATATGCTAATACCTCCAAAGCCTTTTTTAATTAAATTCCCCTTTTTCTCACAATTTCTGCCACCTTGTGTGTCTCTGTGATGTGTGTGTGTAAGTCATCAAAGCACCACTTTTTCCTTTCTCTCTGCATCTCTTCATTTAATCTCTTATTTGCCTTTCTATAACTTTCTCTCCTCCAATCTTTATGGCTCCAGGCAATCATCGCCCATCAGTCTGCTTCTACACACACCCCGAAAAACAACAACTCCTAACAAAAACCGACACAGCACTGTTTTAAAACCTTTGCAGAGCACAAGTTTAATTAACGTGCCCAGCAGACAGACCTGCGCCACTCTGATGAAGTGGGAGATGACAGCAGCTCTCTGCGGGGCGGTGGGCTTGCTGAGTACCATGAGCTGGATCCACTGGGAGACGCTGTTGAAGAGGGTGATGAAACGCTCCAGGATGGGGTTATCCACTGTGCAGCCATGCATTACGAAGCTGTGGTAGTCCTGAAACTAAAAGGAGAAAGAATTGTTGGCAAATATTGTTTCACTTGTTTAAATCAAATTTCTCCCCATAATTGCATCCTAACATTTTTATGAATCCAAGTCAATTAGATCCTAAGAGTTATTGCTTTTTACTCTCACCATGAGAGCTTTTTCATTAGCATAGGTCATAAATTTGACTCATCTTGAATACAAGGGACAACAAAATTCTAAATCCAGCCTGGAGATGAGCACAGTTATCCTACAGCTTCTCATAAAAGCAGCTTCAAACATCGTGTTTATTTTCATCCCCACAAGGGACACCATGCAGCTGCACAAGGCCTTTGGTTGGCTCGGTTACAAAATCAAGGTGTTGAGTACAAAAAACATGGGGATTTACTGGGCAGTAGCACCAGGTGTTACAAAAGACACTTGCAAGTTGCATTTTGGGGAATTTTATGATCTAGTATTTTGGGGCTTAACCTTTACGAGAGAAAAAAAGTCCGAATTTCTCACGCTCTGCTGTTTCAATTTTGAGATTTCCTTTTTTTAATCTCACTGGAGCGGCTCTTCAAAGGCATATGCTTTCTTGCTGAAGCGTGTCTGAGAAGACTGACAACACTCTCATGTCTGTCAGGTAAATGTATATGTAGCTAAAGCCAGCGGCTAATTAGCATAAGGACTGGGAACAGGGGTAAACAGCTAGCTTGGTTCTGTTTAAAGCTTAAAAAAATCCTCCAGCAGCTCACAAACAAAACATGTAGTATTTTATTTGTTCATTTGTTATGTGTCTGACTATGTCATGGCTGTGTCCAAAGTGTTTTTACATTCAGAATAAAGGTTCAAAATTATTTATTTGAGACAATAATGTGATTTCACAGTAGTCAGTCCACTGATTATGTGACTGATTGAGCTAATCTTTAATTGGTGGGAAATAAAACGTTGTCTTTTCTTTTCACCTTGCTTGAATTGAGAGAGGTGTCATTGCTGCATTTGAACTTGTAATCTGGATGCTTTACTTTACATTTCCGTTTACTGTGGCTTTCATTCTGGTTGTGGCTACTTCTTTTTTGTTTTATACTGAGCCAAAAAACTCTTTCAAAGAAGAAACAAAGGCAAAGCCAAGACAAATCACTACCACTGCCCCCATATTGCCACCAACACAGTCCCACTTGAATAAATTATCTAAAATCTACCATTAAATCAGCACAAACCCAGTCATTGTCTTCGCTTCCCAAAATAACACCCAAAGAGCAAAATGTTTCCAGACAACAAATACAATTACTGTCAGTTAGAGTCAATATTAAAGAGGGATTGCTTAGCAACTACAATGAGGCTGCAGCATGTAAAATTTAATTCAAAGAACTCAGGAGTCAGAAAAGCAAACCAACTTCAACAGCTTAAAAAAAAAAAAGAGAGAGAGAGTCAAAACTGACCAGGATTTTGCAAAAGGATTTGTACTCCAGGTAGGTCAGGTGTTCAGCCAGTTCGCAGGAATCGAGGTGGTCAAACAACAGGGACATTTTCCTCTTTTTGGATACTGATGGGACACGCTGAGTCACCTGCCGTTTCCATTTATATGACGGCCTGAGAAGGGCAATAAAGCACATTAAAACCGGTGAACGTGTGCAGAAAATCTTTTTCTCCAGGTGTTTTCTCTTGAAAAACAGCATTACACAGCATGAGGATCAGCTTTGTAGCCACTGCTAAGAATGTAATTTTACTTCTTAGAGGACATTCCCCTCATTTGCAAACCAGCTGCAGAAAGTCACATATCTGCTCCACAAAGCGCTCCTCTTATGAAGCTCCGCAGGGGAGTTGAGGTCACACAGAAATAGCTTTTATGGTAAAAAGGAGAAGTCACTGACCCTGCAGACCACGGCTGAGCAATGTCTAAAGACTGGCAATAAAAGAGCACGCTGACATAAAAACCCCACAGACAGAGACATTCATTCACGTTGTAAACAACAAACAAGGCTTTCAGCAGCCAATTCACTCACACACTGTCGAGGTCAATGAGCTGACTCTGTCTCTCGTTGCCCTCGGTGGTCAAGAGGTCTTTAAAGTCTTTGATCTGGTCGGCCAGCTCTGGGTTCAGATTGAACTCTGCTGGAAACTCGGTGATCCAGTACCTGGAGGGCAGAACAAAGGGATGAAAAGAGAGAGAGAGAGAGATGATGGAAAATACTGGAGGAAGGTAGACTTTTTCACATCTGCACAGTATGTGACTGTTGCCAACGCTAAGTTTAAGGCCCATCCTCAAATTTAGTTGGTTTACATGACAAATACTCATCACCAAGTAATTGCAATTTCTGTAAAATGTGTCAATATTTACCAGGAAAATTCATGAATCATGTAAATCAGCTTCAAATTCAGAATGAATGACAGTTTCTCACTTGACAAGGTGACATATTTTTGTTCGGCGCTCAGCGGTGCAGCTCTCCTCTTGAGATCTGATCCGAAAGTCAAGGACTAATTATGCTGAAAGTTTTTGCATGACCTTTTCAAACTTTCACAATTATACATATACAACTATAACAGATATGAGAGAGCAAAGAGAACAGGCGATCCAGCTCTGAGTCCTTTTCTCTGTCTGCGGCTCTGAGGTAGCAGAACATAAAGGTAAAGGATACTTTAGCACTAGATTCTTAGCCATGTCGGTTGATGGGATGTACCAAGGTTGCATCATAAGAAACATGCGGACTAAGGAAGTGTCCTTTAAAGCGCCCTTCTCATCTATAAGGAGGAAAGAGAAGGTCAGAGCATGAAGATGTCACAGCACAAGCATCAACTGTTATCAGTGTGTATGTGCCTGATCAACAATATACACAAAACTATGAACTTAAACGGAGTAAAAATCAATCAATCAATATATATATATATTTAGATGTAATCAAAAAATATCATACATACTTTGTTTTTAATTGGTTTACTGTGTGATAAATCTGATGATCAATAACAAGTAAAAAGTACTGAAATGACCAACCGAATGCTTGGATGCACGCCTCCACCAGCTCGTCCACCGTGGCCGACTGCTCCGATAATATGGACTCCATCGTTTAGTTCCTCTGTTTTTTTTCCTCGTTTCTGCCTCTCTGCTTTGACTCTTCTGCCTCCGACTGAAGACAAAAGAGGATGAGAAAGAAAGCATCGGAGGCGAGCTTCTTAATTACGAGAATAATTATGAAGCAGAAAGAGAAAAATCCAAATTTCCGGTGGCTGTTTGCGGCTTGTTTGGAATAGTTGTGTGGTCAGATGTCTTGCATCCTGCTTCACGCTGCACTGAGTGAGATCATCAGTGTTTGCACTACATTTTAGGTTGAAACAAACTAATTGCAATATCTGCCTGTCTGCATTTGAATTGAACCAACAAACCCAAGGTGTCCATCTACAAACCTGAGTGAGTAACTCTTTCTACTTGATTAAGCATAATTTAATTTAATGAGCCCCTCTTTCAGTGGAGGGTATGTGTGTCTTTTTAATAATGCTGACAGGCTTTGCATTTTTATTACTCTTGAAATTTTTAGACACAAGGTGTCTAACTGAGCAGGGATAACAAAAGCAATCCCTTTTGTTCACAGCCACACAGAATAAAATTAAGTTATGATGGAAAGGAAGAGTGTTTCTGAGGGAAACACTGCTGGTATTTTTAAACTCTTTTATAGCCATTTCTCAAGAGAAAGATTTAATGACTTCTTACCACAAGTGAGCAGAGTCAAATATTTAAAATACTTTCTAAAATGGCTGGCAATTTCAGCTGAAGTGATACTGTTATTCTGTATTTGTCCTCAAACTTAAAAATGTCGTAAGTCTAACTTGGATTCATGCATCCCTGCCTGCTCTTTGACCCGTGAGATTGACTTGGTAAACACGTTGCACACATGTATGATTAACACACAATAAATGTCATTTTGATGGCAAATTTTCAACTTTATACAGACAGTTCAGCACATTTTCGACATCAGTGTGGCTTGGTAGACAAACTGATAGCGAGCCACAGGCCCAATCAACAGGAAACCACAATGTATTATCTGTGCTGAACAGGCTTCAATGCAGTCTGTGGTTTATACAACAATGCAAGTATTACAGGCATATCAGCAATTGTGTGGACTTGCATGATGACTTTCATTCTATCACACAAATTAGTGACTGAAGAAATATATATACAAAGAAATATATATATATATATATATATATATATATATATATATATATAAATGAATGTGTGTGTGTGTGTGTGTATGTGTGTGTGCACACACACATTTGTGCACTTATATT
>JAQMCX010000039.1:3782560-3884565 GCA_029814765.1 Acanthurus leucopareius
TATATATATAAATGAATGTGTGTGTGTGTGTGTATGTGTGTATGCACACACACATTTGTGCACTTATATTTATGTTGGTGGTTAAGTAAGACCTTACAGCAGGGAACCATGGTAACCACAGCTTTCTGTCCAGTCACACTTTCACAACATACATACATACACACCTCTGCAAACAGCACACGTGCACAGATGATGGTTTTACCTGAAGAGGTGTAATCTAAAAGTGTTGTTGTTTTTTATCATAATCCCAGATGAATTTATTGCATCTGAAGAAGCAAAACACACTAATCCCATCTGCTATATAGGTTACAGCTTGATCAGGTGGTAAAATAGGAGATAAAAGCAGACGCTGGATATTTTTGGTTCATCACTGAGAAGCGTGAGAGTAATGCTGAGGTTATTCTCAACTGAAACAGTTAGTCCACGAAATCCACAAACAAACACACCCCACTGCATATACTAATGACTCCTCAGTGTAGTGCTTCTGTAGCAGAGTGTGAGTATTGTGTGATGAGTATGTTTGTATCTATTGTGCCTGACACAATGGAGCCTTCCTCTGCGCTGTCTCTGCTGCAACACGGTGGGCGGACACACTCAATTACAGGCTTCACAAGCTGTCGCAGCCACACACACACACACACACACACACACACACACTCACGCACACTCACATGTTTCTGCAGGGATGGAGGGAAAAGAAAAGACAGAGTAGAAGGGGGAAGTACAACCCAAAAGCTTCAATCATCAGTTTTTACAGTAAGAGTGAGTGAAAGCTACTATGATGATGAGCAGAAAACACTGATGAGCCACAATTCTGTGCCTTTCTGAAGGATGTGGCTGGATCACAGAGATCAAAAGTAAAAGAGTGAAGGATCCTAATCAAAATGATTTTTTTTTTCCTTCAGATAGACAGGAAAAAAACTGGGAGTGATGCCAAGGTCACCAGAGGAAACAAGAGCTGCAGAACAGTGCTGTGACACCGAAACCTCAAAGAAAATACAAATCAACACCTGGATGTCAGAGCAGCAACATTTCTAATTCCACTTCTTGGTCTCGATTCTCCCACAACAGAAATCACTGCTCACATCTCATTAATATAAGAGAAAGGAAAAAGTGGCCTTGGAGTCTATTATCAGCACACAACAAGGGTCCTTATTAATCATGAGAGTCATCCAGATCCGAGCTGAAATGAATTTCTCTGCAACAAAAATGGGCATCTGTTCCACTTTCACCTTCGGTTCAGAACAGTCTGTCCTCCAAAGCGGAATGAGGATTAAAAAAAAACACAATTTCTCTGCAGATTTAAACACCTTACTGTATCTCAACCCCTTAGAGGCAGTAACACTAAACAGAAAAAGAAAGCTGACAGGGGAGGGAGGGGAGGGGAGGGGAGGGCCGCCTATGCAAAAGGTTAAGTCTGCTTTTAACAGAGTCTAGCCTGGCACTGCGGCACAGGTTGTGCCTGCATTGATGATGGTGATGATGATGATACCATCTTGGCATCAAGTGGAATATGCCATTCATCATCCCGCTGACAGGCGCTCTTTGTCGCGACCCGCAGAACAATTCTCCCCGTGCCTCCGGGAGACTTCTGAATCTGATTTATCCTTAACAAGCTCCCTTTCCTGTCTTTCTTTCAATTCTTTAAGTATTTTCCCCACAGTGAGATTTCTAATACTCTTTCATATAGCTGTGAAGCAGCAGATTGACTGTTAGATAGCACACGCTGCGAGAGCTTTGGTGTTATCCCTGGTTGCCTGGTGACGAGCATCCAGGGCCATCGATCAGACAGATTAGGGGTGGGTTGGGGCGCAGCGGGGATAAAGGGGAGCTGACGGGTGCCTGGTCAATCCTGGTCGTGCAGAATCTGCAGTGTGGTGCTGTTGGTGCAGTGGGCACTGAAAATGTCACATCCTCTGGCTGGACACAGACGGACAGACAGACAGACAGACACCCACTCATTGCGACCCTTCTCATTTTCACTATTACTGCCGCTTAACAACATGAGGGTTCACCATTTTGCAGTATCTGTAAGAGTCAGACAGGTTCAGTTACTGTGTGCTGCTTATTTACTGAAAGAGAACCTTATCCACTGCACAAACATGCACATATACTACACATGCTGTACATAACCACAGCTTGTCTGTACTGAGCAGTTAAATGCAGGGCTGTAATTAAAAGTAACTACCATATTAATTGATCTGTTGATTAGTTTTATGATGAATCACTGCAGGGCCGCAACTAATGATTGTTTTCGTTTTCTATTCATTTGCTGTGTCGCCTCTTGGAGCCTCAAAAGTATCTTCAAAATCATCGTTAACGCCTTCAAAAACAGACCACACAACAGAGACAACTCATTTCCAGTCACATGTGACAAAGAGAAGCAGCCATTTTCATATTTGATGAGCTAAAACTGGGAACTTAAAAAAATTAAACAGTTAAACAATATTATAAATGCTCGATAATTACCGTAAAGTGTTGTCAGTCAGTCAGTAAGTTTTGTCTCAGCAAATGAAAGATGTTAATTTGCTGCTGCTTGTTAGTTGGTAGTCAAACAGTGGCTGAGCAATGCTGCTCTTACAGATCTGAGCGTACTCAAAAAAGGAAGCAAACATATTTAACACATTTGCTAACCTTGACGAGCATAGCACGACACATCTAAATAAAGCTCTTGTGCAAAGTGGGTATATCTTTTCTATTCAACGTACATAGGGCTTAGCTACATGCCTTAGTCCGGTCTAAGGACCATCAGATCTAAAGCACACTTGTTCTATTCTGAGCTTTTCTACAAAGCCTACACATCAGAAAGAAACTGGCTTTATAAAGCTTCAGTACCTCATCTGGTCTTAAAACTGACACCAGAACTGATTGATGATAAGACACTGACAAACAGTCAGATAATGATATCCATCCTGCTATTGATATTCCCATAATGAGTTCATTTCCATGCTGGTTAATACCTTGAGCTAATGCACAGACACCAAGCAGACATTGATTTAACTTCAGTCTCTCCCCCGCTGGTGAAAAACAAGTTTGATTAATGTTTTCAGATTTGGACGCATATATTCACACTGATTAGCTGTTAAGCAGCTATTGAAAAACACACACACAAAGAGTCTGGTCATTCTTCCTCACACCAACATGTTAAAAGGTTCAATCTCCAGCATTTTTTAGTCACACTGCAGTGCTCCATGGATAGCTATGTGACTCACTTTGGTCATTGGGATACATTGAGTGATTACAGCTGGATGCCCTCGAGGAAAAGTCAAAGGATTGTTGTGATTCAGTGTAAAATGTCCTAACTGAAGAGTGCAGAAACAATCATGTCAAAACAGTTTGTCCAATACATCGATTTATGACCAAAAACGTAAACAGTGCACACTGAATTGAAGTGGTGAATGCGGTAAAAACATTACATGGTAAATGTCAGTGTGTTAGCTTTGTCACTGCAGGTATGAAATTGAATTGTTTATTAAAATATCAATCAAGCGTGTACTTTTTCAATGATTAATTGCACAAAATAAAATAATAATTAAAAAATAGTTAATGATAATTTGCTCATGTACTAATTAAAATATAGAAATAAAACAGCCTTTGTGCATAACATCAATTTATTATTATTACATTGGCTCTTGCATACTGTATATTTGGCATGTAAAGTTATATTAATATCTTAAAACACACCTAAAGAATGCAATATTGATGTGGTTAGTGGCCTTTTTGTTACAGCGGGGGTATTGCTGGTTCTTGTGCTTCTAAAAACAGAGATAACACTTCCTATAAACCTCATTGCTTCTTTACTGAAAGAAGTTCTTTTTTGATCTGCTTCCTCTCTTAGTCTGTTTTCTTTTTTGTCACTAAATTACTACCACTTTACTGATTGGTGTATAGAGTACATATGTACCAACAGCAAATTCAATATGGTGGCACACAGTGTGTAATGTAGTTAATGTGTCTTAAGCTGATAAGGTCACTTATGGGCTTTAACTTTGACTCTGGTTTTCTGCACTCCTAAGCTCTTCTTTCAGTCCATGGGAGTGTGTGTGGATGGAATTACAAGACTGCAAAAACACATAAAAACTCCACCTCTTCATATTAAACACACACCACCCTTATCTTCTGCCCAACACCCCCCAAGTCTGTCACAGGAAGTTGTAGCGGTGGTGTCGCATGATGGGACAGATATAGTTCTCCAGAGGGGCCTACCTAGCCGCTGGTGGCAGGCTCTATTTACAGACTGCAGGGTACTGAGAGCAGGAAGGGAAACATTTCCCTTTCCCTGGACACGCAGAATGCCACATCGGTGGGGGGGCACCGGCTGCAAACTGAGATTAGCAGCTACAGGCGCTCCTCAGGGAGGGCGAGGAGGAGGCGAGGGGAGGAGAGGGGGAATAGGAGAATGGGCGATAAAGAAGGCGACTGAGAGGCAGGAAGAGAGCAAACAATATCAACGCAGTCGAACAGGGAAAGAAGGAGAACGATCAAACAGGGTGGGATGGTGGTGATGGAATACAAAGGAAGAAGAAAAAACAACTTGAATTTGTCTCAAAAGCAAATAGAAGCAGTCCTTTTAATACCTTATATGCTGAAGAAGAACAGAAAAAAAGTCTGGGAGGAAAAATATGCAGAATCACAATGTCTCACTGGGACACAGCAGCTGGAAGAGAGTAATGTTTCATGATGTTCTCTGAAGTGAAAAAGTCACGTATCCTGTTGCACATCTGGCACGCTCTCAGGGCTCACATCTCAACTTTCTGAACTTCAAAATGAAAAATGTAATTCGTGAGACAGAACTGCTGCATTTCCAATGAACTGTTATTATTATCTGTCCCTAAACACAACAATGTATCATTGTGTCAGGCTGCTGTTGCTGCTTTGTTTTGAGGCTTCCTGCTCAAACTGTCCAATTTACCAGATGTGAAAGTTTGCTTCATAACAAATACCGGAAGGGTGTGTTGGTGAGGGTGTGTGAAATGTTGTAAGTGTTATGTGGATACCCAAAGTATTTTTATCCCACTCACAAACAAGGATAACGGTTTTTTTTGAGTGTAATGATTACTCATTACTCTAAGATAAACTTTTTTTTTCTCACATTTTCTCGCTGTCGTTTTTCCCTCCCTGTCAGTTATCTCACTTAAACACACACACACACACACACAACTTCCTTTTCAAACTCTCGCTGTGTGATGAGTGAAAGATGAGAACACATGGTGCACTGTGTAGTTGAGAGAATGTGACAAATGCTCTTTTGCAACAGAGCGTTCAAGCTTGTTTCTTGCAGTTAACACCCAGGCGACTCCTGCTAACTACCTATTAATTTCAGAGAAAAGCCGCCATCAGGATTCTTTTTTTTCTGCCTTTAATGCTGAAGTCAGGAGTCTCATTTCCTGTTGTTAGAGAGTGTTTCATCTCGGGGGTTAACAAGTTTCTATGTTATGACATTTCAGTAACTTGAAAAAAAAAACTGCCTTTACAAGAAGATTCATTTAGCAGATAGCAGGGTTATGGGTAAAAAAAAAATAAATCCTGATTTAAGGGAAACTGATGAATAACAGGAAAATGTCTTTTTCCACAAATTAAAGCAATGCATTCTTGTCAGCAGTGAGAGAGGATTGATACCACTGTCAGGTCTGTTCATTAAAAATGTAGTCAGAGCCTGCAGCAGGTTAGCTTAGCTTAGCATAAAGACTGGAAACGGGTAAACAAAAGGAAGTCAAACTGCCTACAGCAACTCTAAAGCTCGCCAGTCGACATGTTATACTGCTGCCTGTTCAATCGCTAAAAAAAGGTTTGTGTTAAAAATAACTCTCGGCTTGGACCACTAACTTCCTGAAGGCTCTGCTACCTGTTTTCACTCTTTATGCAAAGTTAAGCTGACTGGCTGCGGCCTCATATGAGAATGGCATTGATCTCCTAATCATACTCTCTGCAATGTAAACACGCATAGGCTATCTCCAAAAAACGTTCAACTATTCCTTTAAAAATCAGTTTTAATTTGTGCTCGTTAAAAAGTGATTACGGTAATGCAATTTAAAAAGCAGTTTAAAAAAAAAAACACAAACTAAGTTAAGTATCCAAATTGTTCAGTTTTTCATAGAGGAGTTTAGGCTTGCAATTCTCAGTGCAGCTGTAAGCCAACGCAATTGTGCAGGTTAATCAAAAGACCAACCTCCGTACAGAAAGCTGTGCAGGAAAACATGCGTGCAAAAAACAATCACTGCTTAAGTCTAGACACCAAGTTCTGCTGAATTCTCTAATTTTCACAAATACAGATTTTCTGAGCAATGTCTATGGTTTGTATTACATAGCAACAACTGTACATCTGGAATGTAATCTGTTCATCTGCTTCATTTCCTCCCGCGTGTCAGAGCTGCACTTACTGAGCCGTTTGATGGTTTAATACAACAGTGATTCTGAAGAAGTTTCATCGTTATGTGTGAACGCTTGGAGTTTCACATTCACCCAGCCAGTCCCTTCATTATCCCTGCATGCTTTTTTTCAACAGTGCAGTGTTGGCCTGGGCTAGTTCCTGTTTATGTATTCCTCCCTAAAACGGCTCGCACCACTGAGCAGACCACAAACCCCACAATTTCCTGCAGTCATAATACACCATTCATTTTCGCAGATTCGAGAAAATGTCGAGAGTACGAGAAAAAGGTAGAGAGAGGAATGCACTTTTTTTTTTTTGTTTGCAGGTGCACAATACCACAGGCGTTGCACTCAGTGACTTTTCGATTCCCTATCTGAAAGCAAGGCACGCCTAACATCTGCACCACAGAAGGATGTCGGTTGCCCGAAACCTTAATTAATCACACCCATGCAATCACAATCATCGCTAATTCACTGCCTCTAGTAATCATTACACTCGCAGAAATACAGCAGCCAGTAAGTTTCAACTGATTTAATTCCAGCCACAGCTTGATTTATAGCTCTTCAGGTCCAACATTGTCCCTCGCCAGCTACCTTTCCCTCATATGTCTCCTGCTCTTCTGCTGCTGCTGCCTCTCTCCCCTTATGTTCCAGCCATGCCTTTTGAGGTGAGGAGAGCAGAGTGCGCTGACATAATGAGAACTTACATGGTCTGCGCCCTTTCATGGGAAGTGAAGACGTGACAGAGGAACGGAAAGAGCACAGGAGGGAAAGAGATAGTGCAGAGATGACGCCAAGTTTACTTTCTGCAGATTTTAGAAGTTAGTTTGCAAAGGTTTGCGCACAATCACACGTGACCCTGTTCCCATTAAAAGAACTCTTCCTAGAATTAGTTCAGAAGGCAACTTGCAAATTTAGGTGCCTAAGTTGGAGATGCAGTTGTTTGAACACCCTTGTTAAGGTCTCTCCAGTTTTAATGAATGACTCCAAAACACGCTCCACGCGAACGCAACTGCGCAGATAAAGTGAGAGCGTTGACACAGGTAATTAGGAGTGTATTACAGGGACTGCGCATGGAAGAATAGATGGAATTAACTAATGAAAAGTGAGATAGTGAAATCAATGAGCAGAAGCGGAGAGTTCACTGGACCGTACGCCCCAGTGATGGCAAACATCCAGCACACGTGTGGCTGAGCTGCTGCTTTGTCTGCTCTCTGTAATTATTGACTTTAGAGTCCCTCTTCCTCACTGAGCCCCTCTGTTTTTACTCCTTCCTCCTCCTCCTCATCCTCCTCCAAGATTTGTTGCTGCTGGTCCTTCAGCATTAAGCATCAGCCCTGCACAATAGATCCAATTATTGCTGGCTTTTCTGATAAGTGCGATGCTGCTGCTGCTGCTGCTGCTGCTGCTGCTGCAGGTGGAGATGGAGGAGGTGGCTGGAAGTGATGCTAAATATCAAGGGTGGCTGCTCCAGAGGCCTGAAGTAATTGCACTGCGGCAGTGAAGGAGAGAAAGGCAAAATAGAGATGCACAGGCTTTTTCTGACTCTTCTCTTCGAAATTTTTACCACTACAGTGGAGACACTTTGAATCCTCAAAATCCTTTCATTCTACAGCATAATATTTTTTCAGTCAAGCACCACTTCACTTGTTGGGTGCATTAGCTCACAGAGGCCATGGGTCTTAAGGTAACTGATGATCAAAAAGGAGACGCCGATTAAAATAGACTCACTCTTGTTTTGATTTGCACTTTGTTGATTTTTTTTTTCTGTGTGGGCACTTAACTTATGATGTCTGATGCTGGTGGCTGCCTCATTTGCATTCTCTGAAGCAGATGCTGATATTAACAAACGCACACAAAGGAAGCTTGTCCACTATTCAAAACAGCGACAGCTGGCCAGCAACATGCAGCTTGCAGCCACATTGAAAAACCACCAGAGTGACTTTTCTGCCTCCTGCAAGCATGTAATGGGGCACAAAACTAGAGCTGCCAAGACTTTCAAAATGTCTAGAGATGCAGCCAGTCACAGCTTACAAGTCAAATCCTACTGCGCTGACACCGAAAACATGGATGGATAAAGGCAGGGGTGAAGCCGGCGAAGACGCAGCAGAGCAAGTAATCAGCAGCCCTGACACTCAAAGATGCCTCTTAATCCCCCCTGCTGCTCAGAGGGCAGCGGAGGAAAAATCACCTTGAATCACCACAGTCAGACTGCAGCAGCCTGTCCAACAGAACAGGTAATGAGAGGGCCGCCTGAACGAAAAATAAAGCGGGCAAGGTAGGTCAGACCTCTCTCAGAGAGAAATTCAGCAGCCGAGGCTGACTAACAATGAGCTGAGATGTGGACTCCGTCTCCCTGACTGTTATTCTCCAGCCAGGAAGAATTCTAATTAACACTTACATGTTTGCTAGTTACTAGCAGAGCTGCTTAAGGGCCTTGAAAGTCAGTGTCAGTGCCATGTGATAGATACCAAAGGAAATTATAAGCCTTACAGAGGGTCGAAGAAACAGCTTCATCATCTTCCCTCCTACCCAAATGAGTAAAATCATAACTTTGCATGTCAACCCACTGTTGTTTACCATCATTTCTCACACCAGCCAAAGAAGGATTGAAACCCTGCCACTCCCTCAGTCTAATTTAGGGAACAGGCGTTCCTCCATCCTCCTCTTCTCTGCTCAGTGATGCTTATCATCCTGTAAATAACTGTTCACAGGCCTGCTCATTTCATTAACTCAACTAGCAGATATTTGACATCTGTAAGATGCAACATGAGGCTTCAACTGGCCTGAGCACAACAGCTGTTCTACTTTTTTTTCCTACACAAAGCACAATGTGCATTCATGACACCCGAATGAGTCAACCTGAAATTCACATAGCTGTGGCTGATGTTGCAAGAAGGCAAGTCCACGCGTGATCTTATCTACTGTTTCAAAACAGTTGCAAACGTTTACACTGTATCATGCCAAGTGATCAACTAGAGATCTAAACAACATGAGACAGATAAATATCTTGACATATCCCAGAGGCCGGTTTGTTTTAACTGTACACTTAATGACCGGAGGAGAAAGAAAGACATCTGAAACCCCGAGGTGCGTAAAAATACCATTATGGGCCAAAAGTAGCCTCAGTTTTGTATCAATGTGCAAGTTAAGGCATATTTCTTACCTTTAGAGTTTGAAGAGTCCCATTCTCTGAGAGAGAAAGCAGTGAACAACACTTGTGGAGTGAGCACTGAGATGAGGAACGTTACATCACCAGCGCCACCGAACTCAAAACGCTTGTTTTGGCTTCGTCTTGGGAACAACAGGTCATGCGGAGACGAGCGCCAATGATCGAGAGCCAGAGGAACTCATCAGAAGAGATCAACTCGGATCCGTGTTCGGAGTTGATGCTGACGGTCCTCTGAATGAGCTATGCGGCTGTTTTTTACGGCACATTAACCCTACAGTGAATGCGCACAAGTCCACCCCCGGCGCGCTCGGAAGCAAGTTATGGATGTGATGTGAATTGGTGTAGCAGAGGCAGCTGAGCTCAGTCATCTGGCCGCAGCTGGACCTCGTGCTAGCCTCCTGCTCATGTTCCAGCTGTGCAGCTCCCAATCAAACTGCAGAGCCACAGTCCCGCCTATTGGTAGTATCACAGCAACACCACATGTTTTCGCGCTTGTGTGTAGCCTGCGTGCTATTACGCACTATTACACTCGATAACAAACAAAAACATGCCTGCTTTGTGTCATCAACGCATTCTTTTAACCACAATCATCTCCTGATAGTCTAAACTATTTTTATTGCGGTGCCTTCAAACATGCTACACTTAAAAAAATCTTTTTTAAAAATGGCATTTAATCGATTGCTTTTATTATTTTGGTAAACAAGAAGCACACAGATGCTGCAGTGAAAACAAGGATAATTCATGCGTTTATTAGCCTTATTAATAAACGTATCTATTAAATCGTATGCAAGTAGAGAAAAAAAGCTGCACTGCTGACTATGTGTTAGGCTTAACAAACACACTTAAATATCTTTATGATGCTTCATTTGTAAAGGCATGTATACATAGACCTACAGTGCGCATACCTGTTGCGGCAGGACAGAGTTCTCCCCCCTTCATAACGTCACAGGTTGCATTCATGTCACGCAGGATTAAGTGGTTGATGATCGTAAACATAGACCCGAATATGTTCTTCTAAGACAGGCTATGTTAAATCTGGTTTATTTGTCAAAAAAAATCAAACACTAATTTGTTTTTGACGTATGAAAAGTGGGTGACAATCAGTTTGAGAATCGCATACCGTAAAAAGGTACCATTACTGTAATGTTACCCAGTAGTGTTTACTTTTGGGAAAGCTGAAGTTACTAAAACTTAAAGTTTGGATCTGTATTGTTTTTGCCGTATTACAAGCATATGTGCAAGTAAAAATCACATTATCTTACTTTTTTTATTTGTAGTCAATTGTACACTACAATATGTAAGATATTTGAATGTGTCTATCTTTGTAAAAGGTTTGCATGAACAACAAAAGCTTGTAGAATTCTTTAAAAATAATTCACAGTGTTTTAAAATTAATACAACATAATGCTAGATTGTCTTCTCTCAAGATCTACCCCATCTACATTAACCCCAGGTCAATAATTGTCATGACTTCTTTTGATTAAATGTGTGTAGAAGGAAAATGTTCTGTTATCCAATCAGCAGACAGTTTTGATGAGCCGTCTTCTTCCTCTCGCTCAGCGTTTAATATTGTCTAGAGCGCTTCCAAGCAGGAATTGCGATATTTTCGACGGCAGTGAAGGCAGCACCGCTGGTCCTCCTCTACCAGGAAGACAACAGAACCTAACCTGAAGACACGGTAGGTAGGTGCTGTCTCAATGCTGTCTTAATGCTGTATATCAAAACGGGGTCTTTAATTAGACACAGACCGTTTAGCAAAGGCAGTTTAATCAAGAAAAGTACCGGAAACTTTCAACAAAAACTAAAAAAAAGACTCAGTCTCCTGGTGTGTTATGAGTGTTCATTGAATTTGTATTGCCAGTTTAAAGTAAACGCCAGCCCATCATACTGTTTCCTCTATGGTAACTTCAGGTGCGATTATTCACAGTCTGAAAGTAAACTCATACAAACCTGTAGTGGTAGAACTGTGAAAGAAATGTTCAGCTCTTTAGAAATAACATGGTTAACAACTCCTGTATTCAAAATGCTATTAAAGTGGAGGTATAAAAGTAGGGCATTATCAAAAAATAAACCTCAAGTACAGAAAGCAAAAGTACTTGTTATGTAGAATGGCCTATAGGAGTACTATCAAATAAAGATGATGGAATTAACAGTAAAATATTTTTCTCTGAACTGTAGTGAAGGAGAAGTATAAAGTAATATTAAATTGAGATACTCAAGTAAAACACAAATACCTCCTGATTGATTGACAGTTTATATAAGGATGTTTTTTCAAAAAAAATGGAATGAGTTTTCTTTATCACATGTTATTTGTTAATTTATTTGAGATTCAGAGCTTTCATTCATTCTCACGTTTTATCTTTCATGTTGAAATTTACAAATAGACCAGATTTTGCAACACTTTCTCAACAGCAGGCTGGTCAAGCCGTGGGGTTCCCCTCCTTAAATCTCTGTAATACAGGAACGAGGGTGAAGAGGCCAACAGAGGAGGAAATCCTTTCATCCCAGGCAACAGCTATAACATCTGTTTACCAGGATGGATCGCCAAGGGGTGGGGGATTTATTGGAGGAATGTCTCCGAGCAGCACAACAGTCCACACAGCCCACTGAGGCGGGGAGGCTGAACTACTGTAGCTGCAGAGGTCAGACACAAGATGGTGCTATTTAGTCAGTTTTCATTTTGGTTCATGGCAGGTAGTCAGACTGGGGTTTGGTTTAGGAGATTTGGTGGAATTTCTCACAAAAGATCGACACACATGGTTTGTGTTGAGAATAAGGAACAAAGGATTTCTTTATAAATGGTCAGAAAATCCAAAAAGGAGTTGGCATGAATTTGAGGGGATTTCCATTTGTTTGGCTTCTGCTTTTCAGTAGCTCAAGCTGGGGCAGAGCTAATGATAAATCTTCCTCTGGAGCTTTGTATAATCCAGTCCCTCTGATTTACAAGTGCATAAATACAGCTCATCTCTTCCAAATGAAGGACAGAGAAATTCAGCACACTGACATCCATAAAAAGTACAGTTTTGTTTATATTCCGACATTATGTATTTCCTGCTTTTCACACTAAATCAACACAAAAGTAATTTCTCAGAAAAAAAATATCTAAAACTATCAAAAAGTTCTGAAGAGAAATTTGTTGTCTTCTTTTATTCAGTCGAAGACTTCATAAATACAAACACAAAATCAATGTTTTTCTACAATTCTTTTAAAATTGATGTCCCTGCTTTTCCTTTTTCAATGATCTATCTAAAAGGTGTGGCATGTCAAGATATGGATTAAACAGCATTATTATTTTTTGCTGCACACAATGAAAGGCAACTCTGAATTGTGCAGCTGTATCACACAAAACAACACCACAGATGCTGCAGATTTTAAGGAGCATGGCAAATGGTTGTTGACTGCAGAAATGCTCTTCAGAGCTTTTGCAGATAGATTTAATTCACTTAAATTCAATTTTATTTATATAGCGCCAAATCACAACAAAGTTGTCTTAAGACACTTCACATATAGAGCATGTCAAGACCATAGTCTATAAATTTATATTTTAAAGTTGTAGGAACCCAACAATTGAAAGCAATTCCCACATGAGCAAGCACTTGGCGACAGTGGCGAGGAAAAACTTCCTTTTAACAGGCAGAAACCTAGGCTAGACTCAGAGGTGGGCGGGATCTGACGGCCGGTCGGGAGGGGGGGGTAGATAGAAAGAGGAGAGAGATCACAGATTTAACATGCATTTCTCCAACATAAGTTATCACCTGTGTCTTTCAATGCAAATTTGGCAATATATCCAACTTCACAGCTCCCAATCATGTGTATCCATGCAAGAACCTCCACATCCTGCTGAAAAACTAAGTCACAAAGTGAATATGAATATGGGCAGTGAGTCCAATCCGTACTATTTGAAGCTCTGTTCTTAGTATTTTGTAAATTATGTTTTATAGAGTAATAAAAAGATTTTCCTTCCCACTGGAAGCAACTCAAAAAATTTCTAAACAGGAATCTCCCCAGCTTTTCCTGAATAAAAGTTTATGTGTCATAGCGAAGCTTTATGTTATTACCTACTTTATTTAGACTTGGGGTTATGAAATTCTGCTTATTTCCTGTAGACTCGCTGTGTGCAGAGCTGGCCTCTCTCCTGCAGGAGGCGATGGAAATGAAGTGGCCCTTTGTGCCAGAGAAGTGGCAGTACAAGCAGCCGGTCAACGCAAATGACAAAACCAACCTCAGTGACCTCATCTGCAAGCATCTATCTCAGCTAATGGTAATAATCACGCAGCTAAGTAGAAGTTTCTCTGTGATGTGACATAAATTTACTAACTACGTTCCCTGTGTTACCAGGCTTTTCTAAAGGCTTCCATCGTGGCTCAGGAGGCTCGCTCGGCGCTGGCGGTGGTCTTCTTAGTCGACCGCTTCCTCTACTGGACAGACGAGTCCAGCCGGCTGCTGAAGATCACCAAGCTGCTCCACAGACACTATCCTGACACCCCTGTGGCCCCCCAACTGGTCATACGACAGGCCAGAGTCTACCTGAACTCTGGTACAGTGTGGTGGAGGGGTGGCACTGAATAAACATGTCCCCCCTCTAGACGAGTAACACTTCATGCATCATTCTGATCTTTGTTTTGAGAGATAATAGTAACAGATGCATGCTCATAACATGAAAAGGCTTCTGTTGCATTGTCATTATTACATTTTCACTGTGGAGCTATTTGTCATTTTGTTTTGCAGCCGTTTACATAGCAGGATAGACATGAATATCATGCTGTCTTTTCCTACAGGCAAGCTACAGAAAGCAGAATACATCCTGAGCAGTCTTATTAACAATTGTGGAGCAACAGGTAGGCTCCTTGCTCTGCACTTTTAAATGCCTTTAAGTATGTGATTTAATAATTTTTTTTTACAAGTTAAACTATAAGTAAATCTTTGCTTTCTTATTCAGGTTGTTGGGTGTACCACTCTGAAAGTGACAGGGCTCTTGTGCAGGCTGTAAGCGTTCAAGTGCGTGGAACGATTTTGCAAAAGCTAGGTAAGCTCTTTTTTTTCGGAGTCAAAGACAAGAGTTAACTCCATTGATACACTTATGTTATGGCTATTTTGTGCTCTGTTCCAGGCTTATGGCTGGAGGCCGCTCAGTTAATCTGGGCTTCTCTGGTTGGCTACTTTGCACTTCCTCAACCCGATAAAAAGGTAGCATAGACAACCACAATCATCTCATCGCAGTGGCCACTTTATGAGCTTGCTAACATTAATGTCCCACTTTATTCGTCAATGTTAACCTTTGCTCTGCTTGATTTTGAAATTTTATAGGGTATTGGAACGTCCCTTGGCATACTGGCCAATATATTGGTGTCAATGAATGATAACGACTTTAATGCATTTAGGAAAAACCCAGATATTGATTTGGTGAGTCAAACTTATAGAGTGTTGTTTTGTATATTGTTAGCTTGGTATAATGTCTTGTCCATGTCTGCTTGTTTGGAGCAGTCCTTACTTGGGAACAGGAGTCAGCGTCTTCTTTCAGCAGCCCAGGCAGCAAAGATGGCGGTGGTATACAGCCAGTACACTTCACTCTATGTGTTGACCAATGTGGTGAGTTATTCTACTGCCAGTTTGCCAGAACGTCCTGCAATTTACTTGATTTTTTTTTTTTTTTTGTCAATTTTGACATAATGGACCTACTATATGGACAACATGGGAACAACTGGGCCCCCGATACTTCCTCCTTGCTTTTAGGATGTAAGCAGCAGTTTACTGCCAAACTGTAACCATTAAAAATATGCCAAATTAGTTGTTGGCAATCTATAAAGACAATTGACAGTTCATTATTTTGATTCCAAAGAAAATTTAAACATGATTCTTAGGGAAGTTCTGAGGTTATAAGGAACATATTTCTTTTATTTATGAGCATATTTATTAAGTAATATTAATAAATATATCCCTTTAAAGTGTAAGACACATTTAATCAAGAAATATGTGTATCGTGTCTTTGTGTGTTCAAGTGTGATATTTGATCCAGACATAAATGTGAATTGCAGCTTAGGCTTTATCTTTCTCTCCACAGTTTCTAGAGACAAAAATAAATAAACCCTTCCCTTTTTTTTCTACAGGCAACTCAAGGGACCTGCTTGTTGTCTTACAGTTTCTCAGTGGAGTGTCCTGCCTCTCAAAGGCAGTCTTTCCTCCTGCAGGCTAGAGAGGTATTTACAATCGGCCTGCTTACCAAAGCAGAGCGCGACTTGGTCACCAGCAAGCAGGAGCTTCACACCTTCCTCAAGGCTGCCTATTCCCTCACTGTCACTCACAAATGGCTTGGCACTGCCCAGGAGGTTGTGGAGCAAGCAACCCAAGCTTGCCAAAAAGCCCTAGAAAAGTTCTATCATTACGATGCAGATACCTCAGACAAAGACAGTCTCTGTGCTGAAATTATGCATCTGGTCAGCCAAGTCAAACTTCTGCTGGGAGTGGAGCCTTTTTTTAATTCAGACAAGGCATCTTTTATCCCTGACAGCTACAGCGACATCAAAGACACATCTGTAAAATTCACTCTGGAGGGTTTTGCAAAGGTGATGGAGAGATTCAAAAAGTACCATGCATCACTGTGTGAGACGAACAGTTCAAACTGTAAGGGGACCAGAGATGTGATAGATGGGCCAAGGCTTTGTATAACTGCAATAGGGACAACCATTGTTACACTCAACACAGACTGTAGCACTGAGGCCTGCAAAGTGTCAAAGGAAGAGCAACAACAGAGCAGTTCAAACTCCTCAGCTGGACACTCAGACCGCAGCTCTTCATGGCAGAACCTCTCCTTGAGTAGTTCAGGGTCTCCTAGGCCCAACAGCAGCAGCAGCTACACAGGAAGCATCACCCTTAAACACGAGACAAATGCAAGAGACCAGAGCTGTGTGACCACTGAGGTTGATGATGATGGGTTAGACAGCATGCTACTTTTCCCTAATAAAAACAAGAAGCGAGACTTACAAGGTTGCAACTCTGTTGTTAGTTCCCATACAGTCCCGGGGTCTGCAACACCTGCCACTTCCTCTTCCAATGCAAGTACTTATATGGAGAAGTTTGAAGTGATACGGGCTGGAACAGAGACACTGGGCTCTGAGGTTGAGTCAGTAACCGATGATGTTGGTGTGTCACTGAAACCATCATCAGGTGAAGGGGCAGCACAATCCTTATCCCAGCTAACTCTCAAAACATCCTCTAGCTCTCTCAGTGATAGTTTCGGTTCCCAGTCATCATGGGAGAAAATTGCAGCTGACCCAGCCTCATCCATAAACAAAAAAGCTCAGCCAAATAGCCTATCAAAAGCAGGAACTGGCCAGAGCAGCAAGTCACTAGAGTCTGATGGTAGCTTCTTCCTCGCGGAAACACTTGACTATGACACCAGTGACCCAGGTCAGGATTTAATGCACAAAAAACACACATCTGAAGATGAATTTACAGCCTTATCCATGCCACAACCTTCAAGCCTTCATGTTGGCTCAAATATAAACACTAAATTTGACTCAGTATCTGTACAGCCTTTGACGAAGAACTCATTTAAAAACCCTCACTCAAACCTTTCAAAGTTTGTCCCGGAACAATGTGCCTCCACTGAAACCTCCTCAGAGAGTTCATTTGAGATTCTGGAGGAGAATCAAAGTGGACACCAACACACTGAAGTTACTTCTACAGAAAGAGAGAGCGTCCCTCAGAGGAAAAACCCCTCGTGCTACAGCTGCCTGAAGCGCAGCGCTGCAGCTGGTGTTGACCCTGAGAGACAGTATTTATTGTCACAGCAAGACTACCAAGCCCTGCTGGCTGGAGTTTGCCATGAATGTCTGCTGAAGAGATTTCAAAGTGACAAAAAACAATTCAAACTCGAGAAACATGAAACCGCCCACAGTAAGTTTGAATAACCATTGTTGTTAAAATGTATTTTTCTCTTCACTACCTCTTTCAGCCACAGTAGTAGAGTGACTCAAGGGATAAAAATATCAGAATCCGCTGGGCCTCCACTCTGGTCCAGACTGAAATATTTCAGCAACTACTCATATTACATGGGGTTTCTGTAAATTGTAATAACTTCAGTGATACACTGACTTCTCATCTAGGGGCTTGCTAATACAATTAACTAAGATAGTAAACATAGTCAACATTAAACCTGCTAAACATCAGCATGTAGTATCGTCTATGGGATACATGGTGGAACGGTTTGCATGCTGCCATAAGCATTCAATTCAAAGCAACACTGTGCCTAATTAAAGCCTTTTAGAGATGCTAGCATTGGTTCAGACTGAGCCTTTTTGTGCTTCAGTCTCAGTATTTTCCGGATTTAGTGGATTTAGGGCCTTTGCACCCAAGTGGCAAAAATATAGTCAGTTAGCCATGAGCATGTTTTTATGCATACCAAAGAACAATATGAATGAAACACATCTGCTTTGCTCCCCTTTTCTCTTTTCTTTTGCCAAGATATTACGTCTATCTACAGGTATGGCAAAATGGTGATTAAATAACATTATTACACAAGAGTGCTTTGGACTGGTTACAATAAAAGGACACCTTGTCAACACCTAATGTAGCTTTTTTTGAACGAGTTCTTGCATTTTTGTCCTGCCGAATGCAGTAGTAGGTCACTGAAAATGGATATGTTGGAAAACTCCAGCTAGGTTGAAACTTGAGAAACTGTTTGAAGTGTAGACGTGTCGACAGACAAAACCTAGTTTTCAACTTATAACAACAGATTGTAAGCCATTGTCATTTATGTTTTACGTCAAAGCATGTGCTGTTTTTTTTTTCTTTGTTTTCTTGAGGCGAAATAGTGCATAACCTTGCTAACTGGACTGTTTTTGCACTCTGCACTCCACAATGTCTGTGCGATGTTGTTGGATCTTAGCGTGTATGCTGTCGTACCGATCCAAAATGTCCCAAAAAGGCTTAATGTGTGACATGTTTGGTCAGTGTGCAAGAAACTGGGATGTTTACATGTTCCAGGAAATGAGCACCGATTATTAAAACATGGGCTCATTATGCTGCAACATGAGGCGAAGGTAGTGTTAGAATGGCACAACAGTCGACCTCAGGGTCTTGATATCGCCGTGCTTTTTAATTGTCATTATTAAATGCACCCGTTTACTGTCCAAAGCTTATGACTGTCTAGATCATAACCCCATAGCCACTGTACCACTCTTTACTCCGCCCTGTTCATAACTTTGATGTTAGCAAACCGCTCATAGACAAGAATTACATGCTGTCTGCCATCTGTACAGAGAAAACAGATTAACTCGATGCCATAGTAGGTGAGGATTTTCCCATTTGACCTGAAACTCTGAGGAGGAGAGGTATGTAGAAGAACTTGCTTGATATGGTTTCTGGCTGGTGTCAGGTGATCTTGCAGGATGTGGAGGTCCTGGGCTGACACGGTTGCACATGGACTGCAGGTGTGAGGCCTCTTTGAAGGTACTGCCAAATTCTCTAAACCGACATCAGTGACGGATTATGGTAGTCGAATGGACATTCAATTAATAGGCAACACCTCTTTTGGAACACTCCTGCAGCCAGCATGCAAATTGGCAAGCTTAGTCAAACTTGTGACTTCTGTTTTGTTGTATTGTGTGATAAAAATGTACTTTATAGATAGGCCTTGTTGTGACCAGCCCAAGGCAAACCTGCACAATAATCTTGCTGTGTAATCATCATATCGATATGATTCACTTGTCAGCAGAATGGTTTGTCTTGGCAAAGGAGCTGTGCTCACTAACATGCATTTAAACAAATTTGGGAACAAAACTTTTAGGAGATAAGTCTTATGTGTGCATGGAAAAAAAGTCTCAGATCTTTTATTTCTTTCCATGAAGTAAGTAAGCAACAACATGCAACAAAATACATCTTGTACTTGTGTTTTTTGTTAATTGTAAAGGGCAAGTGTCTGGGGGAGTAAATAGACATTGATTGCAACTGTGTGCTAACCTCTAAATGTCATCTTTATTAGGTGCTCTTCATTTAAAGTTTTCAAAAGTCACAGAGCTGTGGACTGCAAGGGAGACCTGCGTTTACATCGGGGAGCCAATGGACATGCAGGGCAAGCAGAGAATGGCAATATGGGTCCAGTTTTTACACCAGGAGGAAAGGCTAAGCAGGTACACAGCCACACATTAAGACAACCTGAACAAAATGCCTTCCAGTTTCAAATTACCTGTGTATTTTTGTGCCTATAGTTATGTGGGGAAAGATTATTTGAAGCCAAAGGAGATCCAGTTTCACCTGAAGGATGTGGAGAGACAAATGACAGCCCAGTACTATGTGACTGAATTCAACAAGAGCCTTTACGACAAGGACGTCATGGCTCAGATCTTCTTCATTCCCTCTGAGGCATTATTGGTGAGGTCAAATAATAAAGACAAAATGAACATGCTAACCATAAAATATAAAAAAAATATATTTATTTCAGTGACAGGGGATAGAAGATGTTCCATTTAGCTTAAAATTACTGCATTTATAAATACTAGTTTGAAAGACCCCCAACACATGTACATAAATTCTGAGACAGCATAGTGCAGAATAGCCAGCAGCAGTCTGGGAGCAGTTTTTAGTTGAAATTCAAATGTAATACCCCAATACACCCTCCAGTTGTACGCTTACAGCTAGAAATACACTCTCATGACTGTCATAGAGGAAGTATTTTATTGGTTGTTTACTGTGACCTGTAATGAAGGGAAGAAAGGGAGGTTATGATACAACAGTCACTCAGCGGCAAGTAACTAAACTTTCTCTGCTCTGTCCTGAATGAATTCCACATCAGATTTTGAATGGAAGTGAGATCGAGGGCTGTGTGACAGTGGAGCCCTACATGCTTGGAGACTTTGTCAAACTGACCAACAACACTGTAGGGAAGGACAAGAGGTTCCAGGCTACAGAATATGGCCTTGCCTTCGGACACTTTACTTACCTGTTCTCTGACTGCCAGGAAGTTGTCGTAGACCTGCAAGGTGTGTGTGTGTGTGTGTGTGTGTTACTCAGCGGTAAAATCTCTAACACTGAGATGATTTTTAACAGTTTTCCTCATAAAGAGGTTTCTTCTTTCTTGTGAATGCATCATTCTACTTCCTTTGATTAACAGGGTGGGTGACAGCCAATGGTAAAGGGCTGACATACCTCACTGACCCCCAGATTCACTCCTCTAAGACCCCCAGAGGCCCTGCCAACTTTGCCACCAGAGGCCTCAGGTACTTCCTGGATGAACAACATGGACCGGAGTGCAACAGTATTTGCCAGCTGCTCCAACTACCTGCAGTGGACAAATAGACACATGTTTTGCCTTAAAAACCTCAAGAATATTACTTTGTTGAAAGTTTGTATTTCAGCCATATTTTTCAATACACTGCATTTTTTTAACCTACAACTTTTATAAATCGTTTTTTTCATGCTGAATCTGTGTCCTTAGACACTACAGCAGGAGGTCATGCACCTCTAAGTCTGTAAACGTGGCATTACACTCTTTGTTTGATTGTTCATTTAGTAGTCATGGAAGTGAAGGGTGTGAGGTAAAACCTTCAAAATCTCTCAAACGTAGGCGTTTTGTTTACTGAATAAACTTTTATGTTCTTTACTGAAAGAGGACACGGTTAACAAAAGGGCAGTGTGTTTTAGAGACATGCAGACTGAACTAAAATCCCCAAAAATGTGAATACATTCTATAATATTGTTATATATGAAAGTGTGCATGTTATCTACATTCTTTCTGTGGTGCTAAATATTAAAACCATAGACTTAGAAGTCACTTAAATCATGTCTTTCTCCACACAGTTAACGCCATGATACACTGAATACTGTGAACACAATTATAAGTCAGTCTCAGGAGTGTTTCAAAATGGAAAAGGGATTATGAGAATTATTCACAAAGCCTTCTGAAAAAACTTTATCAAATGAATTTCTGCTATGAAATTGCAAGCTTTTATATTTTAGTTTGGTTTCCAGCAAAAAAAATGTGTGTGTATATATATATATATATATATATATATATAGTATAATAGTTGTATGTTGTTTAGGAAAACTGCTATCTATCACTGTCACTTTACAATGCGACCTGATTGCGGTCTAACTGGAGTAGCAGGTCGTCATCACCTGACTCTTAGACATATAATCTCAGGTGTAATGCTTTTGGAAAAACTTTTTACCATTAACACTGTTTAGATCTGATCTTTTGTTTTCCATTATCATCCTTTTGTTAGATATTTTTGTAAATGTTTTTTTTTATCCTGTTTCGATAAAAGTCTGTAAACAAACATTAGACACGACGACGTCTTTCATTTGACTTTCAAATGTTTGTACAATGTGAGAAGCTTGCACACAATAAATAGGCATCTATCCTTGTTTAAACATAGTGGCGTTTCATTCATTCATTTATTTTTCATTAAAACTCCGCCCCAAATATCTGTGATGTGCACCTCATTTGCAAAAATGTTAAAATACAGGGGGACAAAAACAGTAAAAAAACATTAAATGTGTCAAAAGATTGATTTTAAATAAAACATTTCATGTCTCTATAAAGAACTTACTGGTCCGTAGCCTGAATGTATTTATGATTTCATATACATTACAAAGCATCCAGACCCCTTGGGTTACCTGGGACAGGGTTGCTTAATGTTTCCAGGCTCAGAAGCAAAGTGAAGCAGCTTGGTTTAATCGACGCTGTCGTCCTGTGTAACAAGCCTCCTGCCACCTGAGGTCTGCTAAAACCGTCCATACATGTAAATCAGGGCTTAAAATATTACCATTTAATGGGACTCTGCAGTAAATTAGATAAATAACTTAATTCCATTATGTGGCTATTTAGGCTCTTACTCCTTTTTTTTTAAAATGCATTTTTTTATCTGAACTATTTGTTGTTTTTCTGGTTTTATAACATTTTAAATGCAGTTTTAATGTTTTTTATTAATGTGTTGCTATGTCTCTGTTAAGCTCTTTGACTTTCTCAGTGTCTTAATTGTGCTTTATAAATACATTTGCTTTGTCTAACAGCTTGTTAAGGTGTGTTTGCCATTAAAAATCATTCATTCATATTTCAGATAATAAGAAGTATTGTTTTGCTCGTCTTACCATTGAGCCTATCCCAGTGGCACATGATTCAACAGGAACAGGAAAACAACATGCCAACATCAGGAGTTTTAACGTATACAACTCAGAACCCATAAACGTTGGAACGCTGTGTTCAACAAGGAAACAGAATGTGACTGTGTGTTCATCCTTTTTACAGGCTCATTCCACTGAGAGCAGTACAATACTATATTTTCCTTGTTATACCCCATCAACCTCAATGTTTAGTCTGATTTGATGACAGAAAAACATTGTAAACAAGTTGAGACTGGGAGCACTTCACAGGTAAACAGGTCCATTGGTTACAGGGGGCAGTATTGTGATGAGGTGCATAGAATGAACTTCAAAATTCCATACTTACTGAACTGTTTAGGTCCTACATACTTATCAGATCTCCTTATCTGTTTCAAACCTCTCAGGTCAGCTGATCCTGGTTTACCAGCTGTTCTCAGAGTCCAAACTAAACATGGTGAATCTGCTCAAATGAGGAACAAATAACCAGAAGAGCCAAAGCTTACTTTCAAATCAAAGCCTAAGATTTACCTGTTTACCTTCAATTTTTTAGCAGATTTTCCTTTAAATCAACTTTGTCAGTTCGTTGCACTGCTTTTATTTCTCTGTGCTCTTTCCACTGTTTCCATTCTATGTGCTCCTTCCGAACTTGATTTCATTTTTTTATGTGTCATCTTGTTTGTTCGCTTTTATTGTTTTATTCACTCTTCGTCATGCTTCCGCTTGTGTTATCTGTGAAGCACCTCAGGTTGCCTGAATTGTACTGCATAAATACATTTGCCTTGCTCTGCCCATGTAAGCTGGTTGGAAATGAATAATGTTGCATCTGTATTCGCATATAAAAGGAACTTGATTGATTTGATGCAAGTGAACACAACACAACAGAGAGGCTGTAAATACAGTTAATCTGTTGAAGGTTTTCCTTTAAAATATTTACTTAAGCAACAAAAGCTCAGGCGGTCAAGTGACTGTTCCTTGCCTTTCGGTCAGTTAACCTTGTTGATGTTAAGGTGTGTTTGCCACTAAAATAATATTTGCTCAAATTTTCAGATTATGTAACAAAAGATCACGATAACTGCTTTCATTCTGATCTTTTTACCCTTTGCCTATCACAAATCACACGGTGCATGATTCAGCCAAATTTTCAGATTACCAAAGCCAGAGTTTCACTGCTGATGATAATAGAGGTGAAATATTGTCCCCTGGCATGCATGCAGACAGCATGTTTGAAGGTTGCCCAGCATGTTTGACTACTACTTTTAAAGTTTAAGTCATCTGTGAGTTAAGAAGCTTTAAGTACACTACCTTCTTTTGCTTTGCAATGAAGTGCAGTTACTCAATAACAGAGGGGGAAAAGGCCAATGATTGTGAGAGCTTGAGCCAAGAAAACTAATGTGTCATCAGGTAGTCTAATGACCGCAGTCACACACCTCCACATCATATGACTGTGATGTAAACCATGTAGCAATTAACACACGTCCTTTCCAGTAGGCCAGATTCCAGTTCTGAATTCATGAGCAGCCATATATCGTGAACACAAACAGCATTTTTTACCCCTGACCCACTGTGCACAGACCTCACAATCTCTCTTTTTTGCATGTTCTTTGTAAAATTTTACTGACCATGCTGTTTCTTGTGATTTTGGTAACCATATTCTCAGTTTGGTTGTAAATTCAGTCTAGATAAAATATCGCCTGGCAGTGATACACACACAATCCTGTGTGTAATTGTTTCCTCCCTTAAAAAAACTGACAAGCCCATAGTGTACGCAAAGTAAAACAGGGGGTCATTTTCAGGTAAAATATTGACACTTACACCTTTTATCTTGACATGACACTGATAACAGAGGCTGTTTAATCTTGACTTTCATGAGATGGATTAGGTTCCAAACAAAGCATGGAGGCAGGAGTTTCTGTAGGAGGCTGAGTGTATTTAAAGGGACCTGACTCCACTCTCATGCACCAGAGGCATCGTCTGACTGAAAACAGGAGCGTTGAACCCTAAAACATGAAACTCTTTCTGGTGTTTATGGGCCTACTGGCAGGCTGCCTGGCCCAGTTTCCTCGACCATGCCGTAAGTAAAATAATAGAGAGTAGAACAGGATTTTAACGCTGTGGTGCAGCCTTGGGTTTCTCAGTTCCTCTTTCTCATGTTATTTTATGCTTATTCAACACTAAAGATCAGATGCATTGGTTGGGTTATTCATTGCTGAATTATAGTAATCAGACTTATTTAATGCAGTTTTATTGTGTCAACCCTGTGCTTTTTAAAAATAAAGTTGTGTTATGATTTCACACGTCTTCTTCCATAAAACAGGAGTGCCTCCTTATCTGACTGGGTCATTCGAAGTGGTGAGTGTTTCATGTTTCAATGTGTGTGTGTCATATGATGACAATAAATGTGCACCTGAGCATCATGGCCAAGTACAATTACAACATATGGGAGAGGGAAATTAACTCACATCATCTTCCTCCAGGCCATACAGGATGAGCAGCTTTTTGTTACTGGCAAATACGAGTACGACGCAATGGGAGAGCGGATGCGGCTTGTGGAGATGGGCACCATTAATAACGTGTCATTCACGTATGACTCTCTCATGCTCTTCAAAGAGGTGACTAAAGCACTGACATGAATCTCCCAAACATTTATTTTAGAGTGCAGTTGTGCCTTTTCAGAAGGAAAAGTGAGAGGAAAATAATTTGAGGTAAAGAAAGATCTGCCACAAAAGAACTCCAGCAGGACTTTACCAAAAGTTAATAAAGTTAATATACAGTTTCTTATGTTTAAACAAATAAACTGAATTCTGACGCTGATTTAGAAAATGTTAGTGTCTTCAGCACGGGCTTTTCACCAAACCAAAAGGAGGCCTACTATGAAAGACATTTTAAAAAATAGAGCACATTATAATAGACATGATAAGGAAAGTAAAGATTGCTTTAGTTTTGCCAGTTTCTGCAAAAAGATGAAGCAAGTCTTCATCATAAGAACAGCATTATTCTGTCTAGATTTTACAAAATACATAACCAAAACCACGGTGTAAGTAGTTATGTGAATGAGCAGATTGAAGTGCTTAAAAAGTCAATATTTAATACCAATTGGTCCACAGTGATCATACAGTGCTTTGAAAAAGCATTAAAACATCTCACTTTTAGGGTATTGTCAAAAAAAAAACCATCCTCAATGCATTTAATTAGTAATTAATTTGTACCAAGCAAGTTATTGTAAATATAAAAGTCATGTATCAAAGAAAAAGTGTGTCTGCTGAATAAAAATAAGTAATAGTTATCCTCACTCTACCACTTCAATCCATCAGGCTGCCGTATATACAATTAACATGAAGGAGAAGGCATGCGTGAAAAAGAACCTGAGTCAAGCCTTCAAGCCTATGGCAATCCCGAAAGATGCGACTCTCTTGGCCCAGAGTGTACTCGGCAGCACATCTGGACCTGGAGAAGGACTCTTGGTCAACTCTTGGATGGGAAATCTTCCCAAGAGTGAAGGTTAGAGAGCTTTTAATACTTAAAACTCCATGAGACTGTCGCAGCTTATTAGTTAACATTCATTTTCACCTCTGAACAGGTCCTGGACAGTACATAGCCACCGTCACTGAATTTGGATGCATTCCTGTCAGCACATTGTTCCACACTCAAAAGACTGGATGGGGGGTGGTGAGGTAAGTTCACTTTAACACCGATAAAGTTTAGATCGCTCTGTGGGGTAGAAAGGACTTTTTATAGACATAAAGCCTGATTCTGACCAATATTCAGCAAATAATTGTTCTTGCTGTCTTTCTGTTTACCAGCTACTTCAACAACATCATTGGAATTTTAGACCCCAACGCGCTCAACCCTCCGAGCTTCTGCCAAAATGCAGTAGCCGCCAGCGAGGAGCCGGTGGACTTCTTCAGCGTGTTCCATGGCAAACACTGAAGGTCTCCTTCAACAAACGTCAAGTGGATCTTCTGAATCATAGCTTCGTCATATGATACATCTCATCTACTCCCACTAAAAGCACGTGTGCTAGAAGCATCTTAGGCTAACATCTCAGACCAAAGTCCCGCAGTATTTTAAATAGTTTTCATTCAATATTTCTGACTTAAAATTAAAGCTGCACTAATAAATATTTTCATTTTGACACTGGATTAAAAAAAATGTGTAATACGCATGAGTTACAGGAGTTTAGCATCTTTAAGTCTGATATTTCCTTTCCCAAACTCCATTCTGGACATACAAGATATATTTGGTAACTTTTTCAAAAACATTTCCAAAAACACTTTCAACTGGTGATTGTATGTCAATGCTGTGTTTTCAGCTCATTTAGACGATTCTCTCCACTTTCTATTTACTGATGTGTGACCACTGGTCATTTCTATCAATAAAAAGATAAGGAAACCAAACAAATGCCTTTTTTTTCCCTACATTGTCTCTGTGTGCAATTGTGTTTTACAGGATACAGTATTGTAATTTTAGGGCAAAAGTGATGCATGACAGGAGTTTAACAGATCGACACGAACCTCATGATTTATGATTCCAAAAAATCTGCTTGTCTGTGATGAAATTTTGACTCATCAGAAACAAAAAATTGTATCTAATAAATAATAAATTAATAACAGTCTTTCAACAAAAAAGAAAACACAAGAGCAGCAACATATCATGTTTTATTGATACATTGTTGATCTCTAATCATGTAAATGAAGACGAATGTAGAGCAAGTAGATGAACAGCATGTCTGTATTCTTTTCAAAGCACTACAATCTAATTATTTCATTCAGTTATATACAATGAAGGCAGATTCTAGCCTTTTTATCCCTTCTCTTACTTTGAAAAGTATGATGTAATGCAGTGTAATGAGCAGACAAGCCTCATGGGGCTGCTGAGTAGCCACAGTGATTATTACAACCCATATACTTCCCTCTAATATCCCTCAGAGTCAAAAGATTTAGATAGAGATTAAGATTTTTGACTATATTTGGTGCTTTTTAAGGGGATGGTTTCAAGAACAGGGGACAGAGAGGAGGAGACAGATTCAAAACCACAACATTTAACTTTATACTACCAGGACAAGTGTCTAACCCACCGAGGGTTAACAGAAAACCTGGCGGTGGATCCAGACTGGGAGCCTGAGCAGCTTGTTTATAAGGAAGCGTGCTCTGTGACGCAGCAGCATTTGTCTCTTGGTGCAGACGAGAGTTAATCTCCCATCAGACACCATGAGAGCCTTCATCCTGTTTGTGTGCCTGCTGGTGTGCCTGTGTGGAGGCGGCCTTGCCCAGAGGCCAAGGCGATGCAGTGAGTACAACAACACAAATGCTCACTTCATTTGTTTATCTGTCTTTCTTCTGAATTGATTGCTCTACTTTCTGAAGTTTGGCTTCTGTTAAACAAATAAACTAACCTGATTTTATTTGTACATTTAAAAGGAAATCTTATGCTAATAGCTTACAGCTGAGATGTAAATGTTTCTTTTCATAATAAAACAATAAAAACCTGTATTTCATTTGAACAGGAACCCCACCACTGCTGACTGGAAGCTTGTCTGTGGTACGTTTAGATCTCTTTATACAAAAAATTACAACTGTTTGTTTGAATCAAATTTCCTGACCACCATTTTATCTAAAGTCTTATTTGAAGTAAAGTTATAATGCAACTGTTGATTATATTTTTTTGCCATTTTTCAAGTCCACCCAAAATGAGAAGCTGTACGCCTTTGCCAAGTACACTTACGATGCTCTTGGACAGCGCGTCCGCCTCAAGGAGATTGGATCTTACAACAATAAGACCTTCCGCATTGATCTCCTTCTACTCTACAGACAGGTAATGACAACATACAAACAAAAATATACAATCAGAGCCGTCATGTACAATACAAATGACTGTATAACGCAATTCTGTCCCCCAGGGTGTCATGTATGAGATTCACAAAGCGAACCACACATGTCGTAAGAGGCCACTGAATGTGGACTTCCAACCAATGGAGATCCCACGGAACGCTTCCCTGCTGGGACAGGCTGTGTTGGGAAGCTCCTCCGGTCCAGGACAGGGAGTCCTGGTCAACACCTGGGTTGGACAACTGCAGGTGAAAAAGGACACAGGTACAATCAGGAAATCTGTCCAAACAAAACATACAAAGTCATGTGATACGCTTCAGCACATGACTTTCTGTGCTTCTGCCCTCTGCCTTTGTTTTTAATGCTCATGAACCTGCTGGTCTGGTTGATCCGCCTCTGCTCACTTGTGATCTACTTCTGTTTTCGCAGTGCTGTACATGACCACTGTCACCGAGTTTGGATGTATTCCTATCAGCACTCTCTATCACACCAACGAAGGATGGGTCGTGAACAAGTCAGTACATGCATGTGACAATTCCCAAATGGGAAGTAACAGATTTTTCTCTAGATCAGCTTTTTGAGGAATTAGTTTTAATAAAGCCTAAAAAAAATGGTGCACAGTACTCAGACTTTACTGACATTCTTGTCAAGTGTTTTTCTTTTTAACTTGTCAAACACATTTGACCTAAAAACATCTGTAATGACCACACGGCCACTGACACACATTCATAAAATGTGTGTCAGTGCCTTGGCGTTGGTATGGTGCCTAAACACAACACAGCTTTGAACTACATCACAATAAACAGCACATATGTGATGTGACAGCAAAACAATTAACAATGTGTAGGTGAGTTAAATTGAAAACCACTAAAGCAAGTAAAATCCTTAAACATTCACTAAAAATTATCATATGCACGTCTTAAAGAACTCGTATCTTAATCTTGTAAAGAATTAGACTAGATGATTGGACGACTTAATCTTTAAACTGTAATTAAATTTTATTCCAAGGGAGTTTCTAGAAATTGTTTTTGTTGTTGAAGTAGAGTTTTAGGGTTGACTCTTACTTTAATGATACCTTTAATTACAGCTCAGATTTTTTAACCTCTTATCAAATACACAGCAGGAAGATTTGCTGTCAAAGCCTGAACAGAGGCATTTCAAGACATTTTCTTTCTTCACAATTTAAGTTTACTCTGGTGTTGATTGTTTTTTTAATCCTGACTGTTTCAATCACATGTTCTGTCTGTGTTTCACCCTCAGCTTCTTCAACAATGTCATCGGGATAGACGACCCCAACGAGCTCTTACCTCCACCTTACTGTAGGGGTGGTCGTCTGGAGGATCAGAACGGAGAGGATCCAGTGACCTTCTTCAACTTGTTTTAAAACGGCTTTTTTTTTGATAAATTTAGTGCGCTGCAACAATTATTGCACTATATGTGACTCTTGGCATTGTTTTATACTTTTTTAACTGGCTCTCATTGTCCAAGTGGCATTTATGCACGAGCTCAAAGAAAAAGTAAAGTCAGAAACTCAAAGATCTTTTAATCAGTGCATTTGCTGTGAATTTTAGTATTCCTACTTATTCCACTACAGATCTATGTCAGATACCATTTATAATTAATACAGGTGAAATTAGAAATGATACTACCTGCTCTATAATTTTACTTTTGATCTGACATTAGAAAACATATCTACAATCACAGGATTGATGTCAAATGTTTCGGTTCCTAAATTTATTGCTTCATATTAAAGTCTGACTCCGCTCAGAAAAAAAAGTCTTTTTTTTCTTGCTTCTTTTTTTAAAATGTTTGATCTTTACTGTGTAAAAGGGTGAATGTCCAGTGTTTGACAAAAGAGGGTGACATTTATCTGCTGAAAATGGTCAGCATCTTTGCATTCCTCTTAAAAAATATATATTTTAATAAGACAGGCTGATGAGTATGGTTGGTGGCATGACAAAATGTTCGGAGGCTGAACCTGCTTCAATATTCAACTTTCACAAGTGTGATATGAAAACTTGAAACCGGCACAAACACTGTGAATGGACTCATCAGTAGTAGGAAGTAGGAGACATTTCCTGTGAGGAAGGCAAACTTCTGAAATGACACGTTTACATTATTATAGATACAGGGTTTTAAATGAGGGTGAAGGAGTTGGTGTAATTTTTCATAATTTGTATCACTAAACTTAAGATAAACACAGCAAAATACCTCTGACTATATACTGACTAGATTAAGCTCTGAAGCAAGCAGGTCTGAGGCAAAGCACAGCTGTGCTTATGCAAAGACATGATGGCTTTCCTCCCGAATGCTTTATTGTAATCAGGTACATGAGTAAGTTAACCCCGAGGCTCACCTCATTCTATCTCAAGCATTACTTACTCTCTCAGTATTTAAAAACACACTCATAAAAGCCACTGTCACAACTCTGTTGATTATTAACATTACTTCAAGCCATACTGTCCTGTTTTAAAGGTGTCTTAGGCACAATGACATTCTCAGGCTTTTTTCTATCTAAGCCTGAGATGTGAACATAAACGAACATATAGTAAGAATGAATGACAAGTGAAGTTGTTTCAAAAGTATTTTTAAAATGCAAAGCGCTTAAAGAGCATGTAAACAAAGCCTATAGTCTAAATGTCAAGTATGCTATAGACACAAACACACAGATAACAATCACATGATTTTTTTTTTTTTTTTCGTTTCTCAAGCAGCCGGGGGTTTTTATTAGCTACAGTTGAACCTGGGATTCATTTTTACATAAAACAGGACTGTAGACTTTGAGCCTAATCTTTTGCAGTAGGAATAGGTCATTTTACAGCCGGTGTGAACAGAGGGTATAATAATTACAGCGGCCTAAATCTCTTTAAAAGTAGGTCTACAAATAGGCATGTGACTGCTGTTTTAAAAAAACTTGACAGATATGTGAACCACTCCTTTCACAATCTCTAACTGAGCTGTCTAGCTGAGCGATCTTTATCTTCAACTCTAACATCGTCGTCCTCTTAAAGCTTTACAGGGATAATGTGGAGAAACTATTTGTTTTGATTCCTCTTGGAGATACTCCTTATTATCTCCAGATGAAGGCAATTTCATTTGACACAACAAGCATCTGTTTAATGCCTTTGCAGTTTGCAGAGTCTCTGCAATAAAAGCTCTCCCTGAGTTGTAAAGCAAACTTAAGGAAGGGTTAAGGATTTCAAGAAGACGGAACGATAAAATGAAGATTCAAATTTTTTTCTTTTCTGTTAAGTGTCGGGATAAACACTTCTCAACATGATGTAGTGGAAAGGTCAACACATAGAGCTTGTTTCGCAAGGTTTTCCACTGACTTGCAACATAGATATCCCTGTGGATGGGAAACAGATACTATGTGACTAATGAACTGTTGGATAATTCTGTTTACTTACCAGAATCCATCAACCACACTATAATTTTGTCTGTATTTGCAGTGACCATTGAACTCACACTCATTTTCAATTCTGGCTTTTACTCTTAATCTACTAAGAATAAGGGAATAGATAACCTCGCAGGCTTTTATGCCATTTGTATTGAACAAATTGCATATGAAAGTTTAAGATAAGAAACTAACATTTTACAAAAGAGATTTTTTGAACAAAATGCACTGTTGAGAAATTATACAACTAGAATTCTTAAGCTAATATTTTTAAGGAAGAAAGAGAGTTATGTTTGTGTCAGTATTTTTAATCATTTGGTTGTTTTGGAATAAACAGAGAGGTGTTGGAAAGAAGGTAAATGTAAGGATGAGGGAAACTGAAAGGAGTAATAGCTCAAAAGTTGCGATGTTTCTAAAGGCTTAACAGTATTGTTGTTGAGACACTGTTGCAATTCTCTCTAAGAGGACTATCTATCTCCCAGAAAGGCAAGAAGTCTTGGGAGAGGCAGTTCAAGGAGCAATGGCCTCTCTCTCAATGGTTTGCCATAAGTCAAGAGATGTAGGTTGGAAAACATGGGTTGGATAATAGGAGTCGGGGGGAGAAGCTGGATGGAGGTAAGCGTGAAGGACAAGTAGGATGGATTTAAAGTTCTTCTTTAAATCACTTGGGAGTCTTCTGCTGAGAGGGTCTATTACATGTGTAGAAGTTTCCTTTCATCTGCTCTCTCTGATCGATAGTCCTGTCCACCACACCATCCAGGCTTGTCTCCAGCTGTCTCCTCCTCCCATAGGAGGTGGTGGATGTCTTAGTGCAACTGAATCAGACAGGAATCCTTGTGCTGTCATGACAGCTGTTTACTGTCTTGGTTAGTGCAGCCTTTAGCCTGGGCCAGATGTGCCTTCATCATTTTAGCTTTATTTCTTCGGAGTGTTTTCCTTTTCTTTAACTGCTCAGCTTGAGCTTGGTGGTCTGCTCTTTCTTTCCTCTCCTGAGCTGCTGAGCCTCCAATTCAGGAGAAGAAATCATAGCTTGCTTTGGTTTAGCCTTCATCCAATCACAGGCATTGATTTCTTTTTTGTTTAACTGTTCCAGAATCAATTCTAAGCCCCACTTTTCCTCATGAACCTGCTTGTCTGCTCCATCTTTTTGCCACAGGGCTGCCAGCTAATGAACAATAGTTATCAGGTACAGCAGCCTTTTGAAGATGTGACAGTTGGTCTCTCTCTTATGTTTTTTAGACTATATATTTAAATGTTTATTATATACATGTATTAATTTGAGGTGCAATCCAATATTTTTAAGAATGTCCCTGTTGTGCATGAACAGAGCACCATACTGTAATGTGCATGGAGTAACTGCAAGCAAAAACTTTTGGAAGTATTCCAAGTAACGCTGCTTGATCATCATCAGCACCTGAGTTACATAAATGTTTGTGACCAGTGATACTAAATTCCAAAATCTATTATCTAGGTACCAGCAGCATATTTGTAAAGTGGCATTCTGTTTGTTGTCCAACTTATCATGTTGTCTTTAAATGTTTCTGTTTATTTTCTTTGTTTGCAGTTAAATGAATTTTCTCAACCTCTTTAAAAATTGTATTAAGTCTGGTAAATGAATAGTAAGAACTCCCTTTAAACATGCAATGCGAATGCTGTATTCTGGTGAAAGTGAACTGGCCACTAGATGGCAGTGGATGGCAAGCAATGAGAGAGGAAGAAATCCTGCCAAATCTGGGCTCTTCCAACCCTATAACTCTATCTATCTATCTCTATCTATTTACAGTTAAGGAGTGAAAATAATATCTCACACACTTCATTCACATAGTCTACAAACAGCATCATAACTGAACTATGTGTATATGTACACCCTATGAATGACTGATGCTTTTGTTGTCATATATTTGGCTTGAATGTATAATTGCATTACACATTAAGTACACACAATATGTCTTGAAACTCATACATAGGTTGAAGCAAAATAATGACAAAAATTACTGAGTAAATCATAAAACACACATCCATTTTATTACAATTATGCTCAATAATTTATTATGTTACATTTTGCCTGTCCGAAGGTAGAAAATTACTGCTGTACAACAGGGCGAGGAGTCACCTGATAGCAGTAGTAACACACTCCCCTTAGCTCCCCAACCTCCTGCACCTGAACATCTGCTTTAAGTCCCTGCTTCTGTGCCTCAGTCTCCAGCCACAGCAGTCTGGCATCAGGGTCCTCATCAGAGAACTGGAGCAGAGATCCTGAGCTCCTCAACACCTTCAAACACTGCTTCAGCACCAGAGCGGCCTTCCCTTTCCCTTCTTTAGACCTCAACAAAGCATCTGTGGTGCCCTTGTCAACTATAAGATCAACACTGTTTGAACAATAGTGCTTGTGAAGCTGTGTGCAGTCCAGCTCTACAAACTCCAGCTGAGAGGAAAGATTGTGAGGTTGAATGCCTTTGGCTCGGACGTGTTCCTGCATCAGTCGCACAGCAATGGGGGAAATGTCGGCACAAGTGACCCGGACCGGGAGAGGAGAGTGGCTGTAAATACAGGGCCCTATGGCTGAAGTGCCGCAGCCCATATCAAGGACCTGGAGCAGATCATCTCTGTGAGACTTGGTCTGCAAAAGGGGCATAATGAAGTCTGTGACAGCACTGAAGCCAAAGAACCACTCAAAGTTTTTGAAGGCAGTTGACCTGCTGTTATTCTCAGTGTAGAAGCGATCCCAGGTCTCTTTTTTATCCATATTTTCAATCAGCTCAGCTAGGCAGAAACACAGATAGATAGGATTGACTCATTAGAGTTAGCGAGTAAACATTTACTGGAAAACACAGATACGACTTATCTTAATGTCAGCAATGTTCTTTCATACACTAAGAGATTCACTGTCAAACTTAAATCAAAAATCTGTCAATTTAATTCTTCCTTATTTCTGATACATAACTTTCCTTATGCTGCATGATTTAAGACCTTTTTATGTTCCTAGAGGCTACTACTTCATTTTGCATTAAGAATATCTATCAAGCGGACAGACTGTGAACAAGTTGGTCATTTTATTGAAATTATTTATAAAAGCAACACATTCTCAGTTGACTGTTTACAACAGTCTTGTAATAAACCCCAACCCCACGAAGGTTTAACTTCATTTTATTTAAATGTGTTTTTACAGTGATGTAAAGATCATAAGGACCATAAAGGCATCACTTTGAGGTCCTGACTTGCGTTTCTATGGCATTGTCTAATTCATTCATACCAATTATGGCGGTAATGTTATGCTAAATAACAGAACATCTCTCTGTGTAATGCACAAACAACATCCTCCACAGTATCCGATATGAATGTTTAACGTCAGCTTTCGGTGTCATTTAAGACAGAGCACAGAGCTTTATTTACACAAACATGCACAGAACTGCAGTTCACGTTAGTAAAATTAGCATTTCATTCATATATCTTTATTTTAACTTACTTCAGTTGATCTATTCAACTTTCATACCTCACATTATTGCAAACCTAGCTAGCTAACGGGCTTGTTAGCTGCAGTGACATTGCCACATGTTACTAGCAATTCCAACACTGATAGAGAAGCGTTTCCGTTTCTGTAGCTACCTAAAATTTTCCAATAATTCTTGATTTGAAACGTACTTGTTAGAGAGGAGTGATGCCGCAAAAAGGCTGCAAATATTCTCCTGCCTGTCAGCGACTTTAAAAACAGAGCCATTTTCCTACGTGACTTTGCTCGCCGTCACCCTTGTAAAGACAGAGCTCTCACTCTGCCCGGACTTCGTGGTACCAACAGCAACTATTAGCATCCAGGGAAGCAGTAACGAGAAAGCATCTGTTATTGTAGACGACGATCTTTGATGATGCAGCAGCATGACGCGACTGCGCATGTGCCACTACAGGTGCAAACTAAGTATACACAAACACACACACACGTCTATGTTCATGAACAAAACTCAGCTGTTCTCCAGTATTACCACTGCATTTCTGTATCGTACTTAAAAATAAATAAACTGTCTCATGTAGATGATGCTGCTGTTTGCTCATTGTACAGCTTTACACAGTACTATAGTGCTGAACTTATGACTGTAGAACCATAAATATGGTTCATTACTTTTTTCACCCGCTAAACACTTTTTATTAAGGTGTTAAAATACAGCAGATACTCTGAGGGCCTTTATGATTTAACTGCTTCAAAACCAGCATTGCTGTACACTGACTGTTTGTTCTATTGAAAGAATAGAAGACAAATTTCTATGATCAATTAATAATTTTAGTCATTTGACAAGATTACTTTAGCTTTCTCCATAATGTAAATGACCTGGTTTCCAAATTCAACCGGTCTCTTTACAACAAATGACAAGAAATAAGATGTAAATCCCTTTAATAAAACTCAATGAAACGCAGTGTAACAAAGGAAAGAATCCAACAGAGCAAGTAGATAACATTTACAACCACAAAAGAAAAAAAACTGTACAACTCTAAATGCCTGGAGTCACTTCTACTCTTCCAAAGATTTTTAATTAACCATTGTGTGATGACTTGGGATAACATGGGGAGAGGGGGGGGAGGGAGGCATGTAATGTGATTTAATTTTACTTTTTTTTTTAAATATGAGTGTAATTTCATACACAGATGTATGCTTCACCAGCGTGGCTGCTGACTGTTTTTTCTCAATCCAGTGCTGTCAATTACAGCAGAAGGAGGAAAAGTGGGCTGTGACCAGGAGTGTTATTTGTACAAGATGTCGTAATGACCAGGTCTATAGAGCAGGAAGATGCGTGGGTCGCCGCCTTCAGGGAAAACGTGGTTATTGACTGTTCCTCCCTCTCCTCTATCCATGTACTCCACCAGGATGGCTACACCTAGGGCCTTGGCCAAAGCGATGATGTGAATGTGGTCGCTTTCTTTAGACATGGGCTCAACCTCCTTTAAAGCAGGAAAGGAAAAAAACAAAACAAAACAAGACATTAAGTGAGGGTCTGCTGTCACAAGAAAAAATTATTGTTAGACACTGACCATTATGATATATATATATTTCTTTTTAGGCAAAAAAAGCTCAATATGCATACAAAAGTAAGCATATTCTCTTTTGTGACCCTGACCTGTAAAATTCTTATCAGCATTTATGAGTTGCTGTTTGAAGGCAGACTGACTGAACTTTCTTTTTCACTGCAGGTTTTCCTCACCCGCACTAGCCAGGAGAAGATAAGTATTTAAATATCTCTACTCTTGAAAATTAAGTACTGGTATTAAACATAGATGTTACTCAAAAAGTTATGAACAGCCAATTATAAGAATACGTACTGAAATGTAATGCCACTGATTTTAAACATTACAGTCGGTGTGCAGGTCTGACAGAGTACTACTGTGTAAAGAAAGTCATATACAGCCTGTTGCAGATCCAGATTCAGGGGATGTTGTGTAAAATACACTGCAGTTTTGGCTGAGGATTTCAAGTTTGTATGTGTATCAAAAATCTGTCTGTGTGTAGGGTGCAGCAGAAAAAGTGAGGTTACTGGACCTCCTTAGCCTGCTCCACCTCTCTGATTGACAATAGCAGCTCAAGGATACGCTGTGCTACTAGCAAAGTACACTCAGTCGATTGGCATTGTGGATGCTGTAGGCGGCAGGTTTTGCAGGTACAAAGAAATGCATAGAGTGCATGGAAAAAGAAAACATCTGAGAAAGGGGATGGGTGGCATTAGCAGAGTGAAATGTTAAAATTTCAGAAGGGTAACAGGTGGTAGGTCTGACATCAGAGAACAGCTGGGAAAACAACATGTAAAGCCAGTATATTTTCCCATTTTATCCTCTTAATTATGGGTTTATAAGACCGAATCAGAGTTTGTGGTTGTTGAATACTGAAAAGACAAGCTCAAGTGGTTTTGGTGAGTTTTATTATGTTTCAGTCTTGTTTGAATGATGTGTATTTTACACTCAAGTTTTTTGTCAATGAAGTTCGAAGGATCACGTGAAACGTAGTGGCTGGCTTAACAAAATGGATCTTTTTGTTTATAACAAAGGTCTGTAGCTCCACTGTTAAACAGTTAAATTAACGTCAGCCTGTAAGTGGCAAAAACACACTTAGAAAAAGCACATATAGTTGTTTACATTGCAGCCATGTCACGGCTCATGCCTGAGGCAATCTATTTAAAATTCAAAACTTTGTAAGCAAGAGTCATTTAAAAACCAAAACATGCAAAAAAAGGGGGGCCCACTACTTAAATGACTTCCCCTTTAAAACCCATCTGTCTCTGGTTCAGAGACTTTCCTAGGTAGCGACTATCTTTTCTGGTAAACGCTTTCCCATATTCTGTCTTAAGAAGAAACAGTTCAGACCCAAGTTTCGGTAATTTTTTAAAGTAAACTTATCTAAAAACTTTAAAAACTCACCTGCTGACAGAACTCCTTGATAGAGCGTCCTCCCTCAATGAAGTTCTTAAAGAAGGCGTGCTCTCGCTGCAGGTAACCCGAGGTGAGCAAGCGTAGGTACACGACAACATAGTCCGAAACGTTCTGATCGTTGAAGGCGGCCAGCACCTCCTGCAGGCTCGGCTGTTTCTCACACATTTCGATCAGGTCCATAAACTTTGGCAGAAAAACAATATTTAACTCATTAGATCGATATGTTTGTTGCCAGCTTGCCAACTTACTATCAAACTGGCCAAATCTAGTGTGTCTGTCTGCTCCAGCTTACCCTATACATCGTGTACTTTGGCAAATAACCATTAAGGGCTGGCAGGGCAAACAGCAAATTTAAGTCAACTCTAATAACATAATTCAGACATCACACACTTAATCCAATAGGATACAAAACAAACTGTGAAAACTATTAGACTGAAGAAATTTATAGCTTATAATTATGATTAGAATGAGCCATCAATGAGAGCACTTTTTAAAGCCCCCTTGAGGCAGCGACATTAAATTTCACTTCAAAGAAAAAGGTTCTCCCTTAGGTTTTTTTCCAATAGGAAATAAACAATTCAAGTTTTCTTTCTTGCACAGGAAACTCACAGTATTATGAAAGTCCTCAATGGTAAATTCAGTGAAGCCTTCCTTAACCAGGTCCATTTTAGTTTTAGATGCGACTGCTTTAAACCTGAAGAGATAAAATTGCATTCATAAACAATGTGAATATTACAACTGTCATTTTGACTATAGCTGAAAACAGTACAGAGACAAGAAAATTTGACTTAACTCACATCACAAAATTGTGCAAAACAGACTCAAAAAGTTCAAGATGACAGAGGTGTGAACATGAGTTTTGACAATGCCAAAAGGAACCACTGTGACACTCACTTTTGAAGTTCTTTGCTGTCATCTAGCAAGGACTCGAGATGTGCAAAGCCAAAAGCTCTGTAGAAACAGTTCCCATCTGGTCGCGTCTTACGAATGTATGAGTATTTTTTATACAGGTCCTTCAACAAAACAAAATGAAAAATTACTTCAGAGAGTGAAATCAAAAGGCAATTGCAGTATATGAGTATGCAAACCACAAACAGTTTTGTTTTGAGGCTCTGTATGAAATGACATCCTGGACTGTGGAGGAAGTGCGCCCTGATGTTGGTGCAGTAACCTGAGAGCAGGTGATGTGGTTTAGCTGACCTTGATCTTGAGCTGGTAAACTGTGTCATCGTCAGCGTACTCCTTCTGAAGCACCGACATGTCCTGTCTGTCCGACACTAAAGGGTTAGTGTTGGCTATCTAGACACCCACACACGTACACAAAATATAAAATTAGTGCATGTACTGCAAGCAGCTTAACTCAGCTGTGAGCTGAGCTCAACAACAGGACAGGGGTTATACATTTAACATATAAAATTAGTAGTAAAGTTATACATTTTGTGAAACACAGCTTCCACTGCAATCTTTGTCATAATAAAATAACTTATTTGATTATCAGGTCAAGGCTATGCAAACAAATTTATCAGTTATATTGACAAGTCAAGATTAATGCCACTGATTAAACCAAAAGCTTAATTCATAAGTTATCTTTTACATTTCAAACACCAAGTGCTTACTGAATAAATAAAAGCCACTGTGGCAGCATCTTTGGTGTTGACAGGTGCATATTAAGGCTTAAGCTGTGTACTCATATCAGGTGAGTATTTCTCTCTAACTGCAAAGAACATGACTCAGATCTAGAAAACTGCTGATCCTGATGCTTGCAGGCAGAATGATGTCAGGTCAACTTGTGTATGTTACCAGAAAAAAAGGAAAACGGCCTTCCTCTATAAAGGGATATCTCACCTCCTGCTGAATTCTGTCCTGTTGAGCAATTATGGCCTCGTCATATGCAAGGCAGTTCACTCCTGCAAGAGAAATGGGACAGATTAAGTAGGACTTCAGGAGTAAATACAGATAGGCAACAATAGCACACTTTGTAGAAGGCCAGCGATGGATGACTCCATATAAATCATTTAATGACATGAGTGGCATAGGGATATTTTTAAAAATCTGCAAGCTGCACAGGGTGCGTTATGCAGATGTAAGATGCGAGATGCACCTGCTACACGCGCAATCAAAAACAAAGTCACAACTATTCAGTGAACGTCAAAAACGATAGTATTTGTATTTGAATGCTACAGTTATTCGCTTAGTCGCTTATTTGCGGAGATGTGCTGTTTACAGTGCACTTAACATGTACATGTAAATCTGGCAGCACCGTGCTGTTTCTACAAAAACCCAGAGAAAGAACAAAATGTACAGATATTATGCAGTTGAGGATCCCTCAGACATGCTATCCTGTCAAATGAAGTCAATACATCCAATGATACTCCATTAAATAGACTGTATCAAATCTCGAGTCTGAATCTCTAACTTAAAATGGAAAAATCAGATCACTGCCATCGTGTTTTGAAACGTCATAAATGAAGACAGGAGTACAGTGTTTACAGAGACAACTAGCTACATTTTGTCTCTGTTTTCAACCTCTACATTGAACCAAACTAACCGCAGCCGCTTCAGCCCACAGTCTGCAATGTGATGCGAGAAGTTAACGGGAATCCACAGAAAAAACAAGCTAACCACTGTCTGCTACATCTGGCTGCTCGACCTGTGCGAAAAAAACCCAAAACAAATCGTAACATTAGTCATGATGAATAACGTGCTTTTAACAACAAAAAAAAAACTGTCCTGTCAATAATATTAAGCCTGTACCTTTAACATTTCCTTAACCTAAAAACTCAGGAACTGTCACTTAAGTCTGCCCTGTCAGTAACTAAACAAGCGTTTTTTCTTTGTGTAGCAATGGTAGCTAGCTAACGTTAGCCAACAAGCTCCGGCCTCTGTCTCCCTTTCATCGCTGCACGCCGTCACAAACCATACTTATCACGGAGAGACTAACGGGTAAAACGTCAAGTGGACACATGTAAGGTTGAGGACTTCGCTTGCATGAGAAATAGCTGCGCTGTTTTTAGGATATATAATGATAACGGCTTCTCTCACCCTCCATCTCTCCCTGTGATAATTCCTGCTGCTCTTCCGCCATCTTAGCTTTCGAGAACTGTTCCTCTTCTTTGAATTAGGCAGACTAGATGCTGCAATGGCAGATTGCTGCCCTCTACTGTTCACTTAAAAAGTTCTATGGACAGGTGTTTATACCTTTTTACATTGTGCAGTTTTATACAGATGTTCCATCAGAGTCTTCATTCAGTGCAGTCATCTAGAAAAAACAGTCATTCTAGCTTTTCCATAGTATTTCAGCACCTTAGTCCTTGGAAGTAGGTAATCCTTGGCCTAAGAGCCAAAGGGATCTGCCAAGTTCATGTATTAATCGCTTATTTGTCTGGCATGCCAGCTAATTCAATCTGAAACTGGTAAGATGGTGATGTTATTACTGTCTCGGGGCTCCCACGGGATAACCATTAGCATGTTTACCAATCAAAACAATCCACTCCTCAATCCACACAATGTCCAAACCTCAGCTTTGTTATGACAAATGATAATACTCATACTTTAGATTTTTTAAGCAAAAAAGCCCTTGCTTTTGTAGTCGTAGTACATTGTAAATAAAGTAAGACCTCCCTTTCTTTTAATTTAACCATGTAATCTGCCATATTTCTCTTTTAATGACATGTTTATGATTGGGGAAGGCCTATTGCATGTCACTTTCAATTCTTTCCTCATAGATGGAATTCTTTAACCAGTAAAATGCTTCCGTGTTTCCTCTGTTTTCTCTGCACAACCATGTGTGCAGGTACACATATTAGACCCACTTCCTATCCTGCTTTGTAAAGTCTGTTTAAATCTGTATAAATCTTTTCCAACATTCATAACAGATCTCGACTCAGATTTGATTTCTCTTACTGTCTTGAAGGCTACTGCTCACTGCGTGTGACTGAGTTATCTGGTTTATTGACCTCTACAAAAATGTAATTCTTGAGTAATGCATACATAATCAATAACTGAAATAACTGCCGACCAGTCAGATTTGGCTTAACTACCCACATTTTTTTATTTCACACTTTAATGCCACTGTATGTAGGCATTGGTGTGTGTTCTATGTCACTCTTCATTTAAACCCTTTTCTGAGACATTTTAAAGAGAAAGTAAAGACATAACCATACACTTTCACATTATCATTTGGCAGTTTCTTCATATCACGTCTTCTGATTTATGATTTATTGGACCACTCAAACAGAACTTTTTTTTCTAATTCTGCATTCACTTATTTATTACAGACTGCCAGGCAGAGACAAATTTGTACATGTATATTTATTGTTTGGTATTCTTTATGTATTCGACCCTTTTTCATCGACATGGACTTGGTTTCACTCCGGTTTGAACGGTATTGAGCATTTTCACCAAAAATAAACTGGTTTAGAACCCCAAAAAATTGGTTCCCAGCAGGAACCAAAAGATAGCAGGTTTTTTTCCAGAACTAAAGTGGGCGTGTCAAATTATATAGGTCATTGTAAATTGTGCAATGCCCTCTGTGATGACATAGCCTTGATTATGATGGTTCCATTCGAGACCAGTGGAAATGTGAGCTGTTTGCTACACAGTGCCCAAGTTCCCAGAGTCCTGAATGGAACTGTTAAAGCACCAGAACTTTTTTGGTGTAAAAACACCTCTGGTGTCATAAGCTGGTCCAGCGAAAGTGGACTGACTCTGTGCCATCAAAAGCCCTCACATTTATAATGTTTTAGTTAGAGATCCTTAACCAGACTTCTTAATGGCACAACATAATACACATATCATGCACCTGTATGAGAAACAGGTGAGTGAGTGGGGACCACAGCTCATTTTGTCCATTGTAGTGTAATCTGGCCATGTACAAGGCATATGCAATCTTTTAAATTAAACCATGCAAAAAATTTTTTACAGGAGTCTCAACAGACAATTCAGTGCAGAATAATTATCAGTGAAAATTGATAATAATTTGATGTCCAAGAAAACTTTTTAACAAAGCACTTGTGTTTGGTGTACACTAGAAAACCACAGACATTTATTTCCCATTAATACAAGCTAGTCGCCATGCAGAGTTGACAAAATAAATGAAAATCCAGGCACTTGACCAGGACATTCATTTTCCAAAATCACAGTGGGATGCAGAGTCTTGCAGTTTGGAGGCTCATTAAGATTCCTGCACTTTCTGGTTGAACGCATCAGGGGGCAGTGTCTGCAACAAATACAACCTACATTCAAACTTAATGACATTCATCTGTTGCATGTAGCTGGTGGGTGCCGACCGACTGTCCCGGCATTCTTTTAAATCAACACTTACAGCTCATATGTCTTTTGACATTTCTGTCAAAAAAAGGAAGTATTTACAGAGGGTAACACGACTCCAAAAAGAACAAAATAATACTTCATATTTGCCAAAAAAGCAAAAGTAATTTTTTTTTAAAACATTTTCCCTTTGACACATTGCAAAATGCTTCCCATATGAGGGCTGAAACACAACCCAACAATACTTAGAACGTATATAAACAAAGTAATTCAAATATTATTCCTTAAGCAAACCTTACATGCTTCTCTGAAAAATCTACAACAGTTCATGTCCAAAGATCCCTCTTAAAAAGCCGTCTTCCTGTCAGATACAATATGTCACAATAGTGACAGCTTCTTTGTCTCTGGCATAAGAGTCTGAATGTATTCACAAAAGTAGCCCTATCAAGCAATTTAGTAGCATTAAAACCAGTAAAAAAAACTGTAAAACTAATATATTTTACAAACATTTGGCAGCTTTTCCAACTTGCATCAACTGTACACGTGTGCACACACATGAGGGGCCACAACATATCTGCACTTGACTTTACTGAGTGTGTTTGTGCATATTTAACATGAAAAAAAGTGTTTTAATTTCAATCTAGGAGTTTGACTATCTCTATCCTGTAAGTGTGTGTGCATAAATTTTAGTGTAAGTTTTGGTGAGCAAGTTTCTTTTTTTTTTATCTAATCCAAGCTGTTTCAGTCCCTAAGGAAAAGGCACAATGACACTAAGACAACACAGAGGTATGCATGTTGCAAGAGAGAAACAAGCCCATGGTTTACAGCACATCCCAATTATTATGTAAGGGGGATTCAACACCGAGCATTACTGATGAAAAATACACACTCAGTAGAGATGTCTTGCAATCTCTATTTCTGATGTACTAACAGTCCCGCAGCTTTGTCTCCTTCTTTTTGCATGTCCTGATTTTCTACTTTACTTGGTTTTAGGTCTCTCGACATCCATCCCAGAAGGTATGTCAACTGCTTTTATCCCTAAGGTACAGTTTTTCAGAGAAACAGATCCTGGATTGTGGAAGCGAAGCAAAGAATATCGCCTGCGATTAACAACTGCAGTAGCTGCACTGAAAATATTGCAACAGTGTCTTTGTTTGGGCCAGTAATCCCAAGGAATACGCAACATATTAGCCAGACATCAGGCAGAGATCTGGGAGTTTCCAGCAGATGCTCTTGAGCAGGTCTCCCAGTAGTAGCTTTGTTATGTTGCACCATGTTACCATACAGTGAAGTAGATGCAGAAATGTAGTCATAGTGCAGATTTTTGATAACTGGCCATAAATCGTTCTTCTGAGTTCTGACCAAAGCTTGTTTCTGCATTAAAACCACTTCCAACACCAGAGCTGGTCAGTCTTGTGGCTTCATGTGTTATTTTCCAGCTGCCTGCTAAACAATCTGGGCCTTGTGGATTATGGAGGCGTGGGGATTGACCATAGTGGGGCTCGGTCTTGGTTTGGGCCTGATGGTGCCGTTAGTCTGCTGAAAGCGCTGTGCACTGTGAGCCTCGGACATGTGGGAGCTGTTGGTCTCGCTGTCTTGGTCATCAGGATGCTCCTGACTCGCCGGACCACCCAAACCTTCATCCACTTCATCCTCATCATCCGTCACCGGTGGGTAGCTGCAGCTCAGAGGAGGGTGCTGGTGACTTTTGGCGACACTTCCTGGCCGTGAGCCCCCGTCTGTTGGGATAATGGCACTGCCATTAAGCTGTCTTACAATCTCAGTAGACTGTACCACTGGGAATGGTGATGGCATAAGAGGAGGGTGGAAACGAGATTCCTGCTGCAAAGACACAGTGCATACACACTTTTTAACTCGATTATTATTAGGTGACTATGCATACGTCAATAAACTGGGTGAGTTGCATTCTGCTCTTTGGTGAAATCAGGCTTTGACTTGCCCAGAAACACCCATGCAACGTACCAAAGACATAGTGCTGTTCCTCACATACGTCTCCACTCTCAGTCTGTTCTCCTCGTCTCTATCCAGAAGCCTGTCTCTTCCCCTCCGTGAATTGTTGTGCAGGACCGGTCGGCCCAGAGAGTCAAACGCTCCCACTACTCCCACCCGCCCACCTGAGATAGTAGATCGGCTGTCACGGCAGCGAGCCTGCTCCTGTCAGGGCAGAGACAGACACTGCTCAGTTTTCACACAAACACTGATCAGGTGCACAGATTGCTTTGTGTCTTGCTCCCCTTGTTTAAACTGAAGTGACTTAAGCGATAGAGTTCAGTTTATTTAATGCAGTAGAAGCCATAGTGGGATAATTTAATTCCAATACAAAGTAATGAATGAAAACAGTGGTTCAACATTTAAGTACGTGTGCTGAACTTCCTGGTATCAGTTCTCTCATCTAAGTCTCTGCATGAAAAACTCTAGAATGTTTAACTATTTCTTTACAATTTTTTATGAAATTGATGATTGACATCTGAACTGAAATCATCCTTCCTTAAAAAATGTTATCTCTGTTAGATAAAAATCTGTATTCCAACCAAGCATATTAACAGATATGAGGAACAAAGTTTCCAATAATAAATGTTTTAAAACTGATAAATTTGTGCATTGGATTTAAATTAAGCTTATGGCTTCCGAAATAAAAAACAATTACATGGCTCTATGAAACTTCCCAGGAAATTAATTTGAAATTATTTGACCATAAAATAAAGCATGTTAAAGGTTATTTTCCCTTCAGGGAGAAAAATACTAGAACACAAGAGAAAGAGACAGTGGGGTTCTAGCAGCGCAGCTAAGTGCAACAGAGGCCGTGGGTCCGGCGTGTGTTCATGAGAGCAGTGGAATGAAGGGAAGTGGAGACCGTATGCAGGCTTCAGAACACCGGCCATGTGAAAGTCAATATCAAAGTTGAAATGCAAGAAAAAGAATCAACAAATCACTCATGTAAATGCATTATAAGTATGTTTCCCCTCGTGGGAAACTGACACTTTTCTTGATCACTTGCAGCCCCTAACTGCCAATTTAGAGTAGTGAGATTTACAGTATATACCTATATAAACACACTCTAACACACACACACATCCAAACGCATGATCCCCTCCAGGCTTGCAGAGGGAGTGAGAAAAGTGAACTGCAGTAACCTCGTGTAGAACCCTGTGATTCAGGTCAGTAGTATTATGAGATATCATGGATTAAATCAAAGGAACATTTTGGGAAATATGCTTCTTTTCTCTCCTCCTTAAAGTGCCTATCACTCTCATATCTGTAGAAAACTATGAACTACAGCCAGCGCTAGATAAGTTTAGATTAGAATGTCTGCTGGCTTTAGTGTAATGTTTAACCAACAAACATGAGAGTAAGATCAGTTTTCTCTCAAAAGTCTTAGCAAGTAAGAAAATCAGTACATTTCCCAAAAGTCAGACTATTTAGGTGCAACTCCACAGAGGTTAATTAGGATGTTTAAATAAATCAAAAAGCCATGCTCTAGGAGTAATATTTCCCCCAAAAAAAGGATCTTAAAAGGAGCTCATAGGTCTTCAAAAATATGATGTGTCAATATCTGAGATGCACTACATTCAGATTTGAAATGCTGAAGCTCAGAACTTAGCCATCTGGCATCTGGACAGTAAAGCCTCAGTCCCCGGCCCAGGCCCTGCATGCAGAGTTAGATAGATACGTAGACTGACCCCGAGGGAAGACAGGCTGGTCCTTAAGGTGCCCTCCACCCTCAGAGGGATGCTTTCCTCTAGCTGCAACAAGAAGAAAAAGAGAACTGAGCTACATGTGGGATTGGGAGTAAGAACCCAAACACTCTCTAAATCCTAAACCCTAAAACAAAAACAAAAAAATCCTTGTCTCTAAAATCAAAACTTTCAAGCCCACTGTTGTTTCTTTAGAAAGACAAATAAAGTAGGTCAAACAATGACTCATGACAGACTAGATAATAGCATTTGGCTGCCACCTTCGACTGACACTCATGGTTGGAGTATTCGGCGTCCTTTAAAGTAAAATTTCTAAATAAGAACCTTGAATAATGAGAAGCATATGGGAGCAAGAGTCTACTGATTCTGATCAATGGTGTCATAAAGTCTGACAGCCTGAATCAGGTCACGCAGACAAAGGAGAAAACAGAAGATGATGATGATGCTGTGGTGAGATGGTATGTTGAATGAGAAAAGAATAAGTGAGTAACAGTACCCCTCCTCTGACATCTGTGCTGACAGAGTTCATTCTCCTGAAAGAAGCTTGTCTGGAGAGAGTGCTTATTTCCTCCCTGAGAAATGAAAAAACGGAGAGAAAAAAGGGAGAGAAATGTTTAAATGATGACATACTGTAAAGTGACAGACTTCCACTGTGAATTATGTGTTATCTGTTTTCGACATTTTAAGTTTTAATGCAGTTCATGCGGCATATTTTGAATTTTTTATTTAATTTTCAAGCGTTTTTTTCCCTCTTTCTGCGATTATCTTGCTCATTCCACACAATTCTCCGACTGAATTTCACACTTTTCGTTGCTCTAATTCTGAATACGCTCTACTAATAGTTGTTACACGCTTGATAATCCTGATGAATTCCATCCTTAGTTATTCTTATCATTCTAATCTTCCCTGCAGAAACTATTTCAGTTTCATCTTATCTTATCTCATCCTAATTAAACATCATGTTATTTCAACGTACTTCCTCTCAATCAGCTCCCGCTCCAGTTTCTTGTTCTTCCGTTTGTGATGGCAAGTGAGGGTGATGATGACAATTAGCATCAGGATCAGAAGCCCGCCGGCCACACCCCCCACGATGATCATCAGCATGTTCTCATTCATTTTCTGTTCCGCTGGAGATTCTGTAAAGCAGAGAATCAGCAGGGAAGCAGAATAATCCGGATGTGTTCATGTATTATATCAATTATCATCTTAATAGTCATAATATGTGATGTTTTCAGTGCTGCCACCTACCTGTCACACTGATATCCACCTCCACCTTGCTTGCTCCCACTTCGTTCTTGGCCTCACACTGATAGGTGCCTCCGTCTGACGAACGTATGGGTCGCCCAAAAGTTAGTGTTCCATTCGGGTGGGAGATCACACCCTCTGGCAACTCTCTACCCAATCTACAAACAGAGAAAAGTCAAGTTTAAATTAAAACTTTTAAATTGACAAAAAAGGGCCTTTACTTTATTTTAATTTGAGATCTTTTATTTTTACAAATATTGTAAAACACTTTTTAAAATAGGAGATTCTGTAGTATATTTCTTAAATTGTAAGGGATTATAAAAAGGGGCTGAAAATTGAGTGTCACTGTTTTAAGAGGCAACGTCCTCCCAGGCATTATTAATTCTTACAAAGACAAAAATTGCAACACCCAAAGTAATATTTGGATGACATGGAAACACCTTTAATTGTTGCAATGCCTTTTGCCATTAATCCCTATTTAAACCACAATATGTTAATGTAATAACAATCACACCTACTCACATGATATTGGTAGATTGAGCAATTTTGGAAAACACAGCAAAATGATGCTCTCTGTTGCCTTCAATCTACTGTTCCTCCTTTACAAAAGCATCAACCAGTCCATTCTACTGCTCTCCCTGTTTTCATGTCTTGCTGATGTAGCAAAAACATATTCTCCCTCATTACGCAGCTCACACACAGGCTCACCACTGAACTATGTTTTATATACAAATCTATACAAAATGCACTTGCATGAAAGGTATAATTGTTCTGTAGGCACACTGCTCACTGTGGAGAAATAAAGCTCTTCTTTTGTGACATAAATCTGTCAACTGTGTCCTGCTGTATTTTTTTTTTTGTACATTTTAATTTATTGTAGTTCTGCTTCCTTTTGAGATGCAGAACAAAGTGAAGAAGGTGACAACATTTTGTCTTGAGGGATCACAATAAATCTCAACATATCCCTAACCACTTTTGTTAAAAATGCATAAAAACCCTTCATTCAGCAAAAAGTAAACAGCAGTTCCTGTTTGAATGCCTTTCCTCTTGTAACAATTTTATTCTTGGTTGAATTAGAAAAAAAAAAAATTACACACCTTGTTGAACTTTTTTGGAAGTCTGGTTTCACAGGATTAATCAGAGCGAAAACATCTGCTTTTATTTTTAAAGCTTCCCTTTTTTCAATTTTACAAGAATGCTTAGTTAATCCACCCCCCAAGTGTTTGAAACCGCCACATAATTCCTGGCAGTGTGACTCAGGGAAAATGTTTGCGGTGAGCAACGCGGTTCAGGGTGTTGCCTCAGTGTTGTTGTTTTGCGCATATTTGATTTAATCCATTTGAACAGACTCGACCTTAATGTTTACCTGTCTCTGTGAACACTGTCAGCCCACACTGCCCCAGAAATACTGGTTATATTTATTATTATAGGAATAAATGCAGTGAAATAAAACAAAGAGGCCACACAGACTTGCGCATACTGTATTGCAGTGCAGTGCAGAGTTACACATTTTTCGTTACTTGTAGGAAAAACAAACTGTCTGTTCCACTTGCGCAGTACACACCTTAATGATAACATCGAACACAAATCCAAATGCTCTGCTTCCTCTTCCTCTACTAACCTCCTCATTCACCCCAACCAATCTGGCTAACCTGCCCCAACTGCTCCATCTGCCTTCATCAGGGCTGCTCATCCCTTTCCCTTTTTCTCACATCCCCCTCTTCCTCCCTCCTTCGTGTGAAACTGTCTAATCTGTCTGCTCTGCGCGCAAGCCGCAACAAGACACTGTGACACCGACTATTACTTCACCTGACGCCTTCTATTGACAGAGCCAACAGGTTTGCCCGCTGCTACAGCTGCCGCACGTGTGTGTTTATGTGTGTGTGTGTGTGTGTATGCGTGCATATGTGCGTGTGTGTGCGTGTGTGTGCTCATATGAAATGGGCGTATGAATAAGGAGAGCGTAATTGTAACTTGATCTTGAGTGGTGACAGTTTTGCGTGTGCGTGTGTTTGTGTGACTGTGTATACCTACATTCTCATGAGTGTGTATGTCTGTGTGCTTGGTGAGTGTCTGGAAAGCCTTACTCACAAAAACTCATTTCCCAAGATTTGCTCCTGTGATTAAGAGCCACTAACATGAACATCATCATCTCGGAAAAATACCCAAATCAGAGGAAACCTCACCAAAAATATTGTGCCAACATTTTTTTACCCATTATGAGTCCCATCGTTTCATCTGTGCGTGAGGAATTTCTCCCTTGGGGCCCAACTGTCACTTCCCATAATGTGATTGAGGTCCCTTTCCAGCCACTTTTCTGTGTTCAGTTCTTTTTTGTCTCCTAGCCAAACTTCACGGCACACCCTGAGAGTGTCTCACTCAAAGGTTACACATGACAGGTGAATAAGATAAATATTTTAAATTAATTTTTATCACCATAAAAACATTCCCAGTTGATTACTAACATTCAAGTAATTATTTTTTTTATTGCAAGTTCTCGATATTTCATGTTTATTGATTAGACAAGTAACACTGTCTAATTAATAATAGTGAATACTGATAGAAAGTTTTTTTTTAAAAAGGACCTATTAGAAAAAAAGTTTACTGTAGTTGCTTTTCTTACATGTTAAATCCTGGCAGCAGAGTTTTGTATCAATTGAAGCCTTTGAATGTTTTGTTTGCTGATACCAGAATAAAGAGCATTAGAATAGTCAAATCTGGAAGAGATAGAGCATTGAAAACCATTTCTATGGATGGATGAGTTTTTCTGATTAGAAATATACTCATTTGCATTTTCATAGCAGAAATTTGAACTAAATCCATACAGATATGTGGATTTTGTATATTTTAGATGTTTTAAGTTTTTTAAGTTGAGAAGAGGATATTATTACAGGAAAAATAATCCAAAATCTGAAATCTGTCCAGCGTGTTAAAAAGAAAAAAAAATATTACACCTAAAGTGTCTGCCTTTAAAGCACCAAAGGAAGTGGCTTAAAGACAACACCAGTAGCTTAAGCAGGAGAAGTTGAAGTATTTGAGCCAAACCCTCATCTGGGATTAAAGCTGAGCAGCAATGTGCCGCATGTGAAATTACACACGCAACATTTTGAATTGGTCTCCACTCAGGCAGCAGAATCAGGTGGTGACAATGCCAGGACTTGTTGGTCAAGTCATGTGGAAAGGGTGGAGGTGCGACTCTACTACACTGAAGAAACATATTTAAATGGAACAAAGTTTATACTTAAAATGACCAGGCCACATGAAAAGTAACTAACACTGAATATTTTGATTTTAAGAATCTATTGGTTTTTGTATTATTGATTCAACAGAACTATGTATACGATACAGTTGATAATTCTTAGTTAAAGATGTCCTTTAGAGTTTTCTTGTAAACAAATGTAATGTTTCAGTCGAAGTTTCTCATTGAAATGCACTGTATTTATCCTAAAGGTCTATCTAAAGTATTGGGAGCATTTTTTTCCTCATTTAAAGTTTGAGTTTAAGTCCTAGCTGACTTATTAAGTAAGCCTATTGCAAAACCTCAATTTTTTATATCCATGTGACCAGCTGGCAATCTACCTTTTTGCCATTTGTGGGCACATCACTTCAGTTATACCTGTAATCAGCCAATTGGTGGAATACTGTTAACAAACTGCAGAAAATTGTGAACTGGACTTTGATTAAAAAAATTAGGCCCACTCATTAAAACATTGCTTTATAGCACTGCTAGTGGCCAAAAACCCTGTAAGATTCCTTTAACTTTAGTCTGAACTGCCCAGAGCAGATACTACTCAAATTTGCATGTAGTCATGTGAGCATCATTTGAATTTTTTTATCAAACCTGTGACTGATCCGAGATATGATGCAAAGTATTATTTTTTTAAAACCAGACAAGGCCAGGTCCATAAAAATGCTAGGGTGTACATTATGCTAGTGAGTGAGTGAGTTCAAAAATGTTCATGGACATTTCTTGGACACATTAACTTTGGGATCTGAAGTCCCAAGGTTTTGTCTCATGTTTATGTTTTTTAAAAATGCCTCTTAGTTTGGTAGCCAGAAATGTTGAAATAATTTTAAATGCTAAGTGTGAATTATATTGATATACAGTGAGTGATTGATCAAATAGATCAGTTCCTTTAATTGATCTGAACTGTCAGTAACTTCATGCTACTGCAAGAGTAACTGTAACTTCATTTTGTCCCTGAGGATGACCTGAGTGCAACCTCACTGAACTTTCCATCTTCACTCCTGACTGATAAAATCACAGCAAAATAATTGATATAATTACTCTCAAAGTCACGAGAGCAATTAAATTGACCAGACACATCAGACAGTTAGTCACATAAGTACCAGACAGCCTGAGAGGGAGGCGGGTCCTACTCTACCTGATCCAGGTGAAACTCTGTGGTTTGGGGTTTCCTTCACTCACACACCTCAGGGCAGCATTATCCAACCCTACGAACCAGTCCCCATTGTAACCAGACACCTCTGCATTTGGAGGGACTGAGGGGAAAAAAAAAATTACCAGTTTTGTTTGTATAAAGCAAGTCAGGGTTAAAATAGGCATTAACAGAACAAAAAAATACCATGATCACACTGAGGCTTAATATTCAGGCTTTTTGCTGATGCATTTATAAAGGACAACTTCAAATTAATGCAAGTTTTAAACAACAACAAAAATACAGTGACATTTCTCTTCTCTATTTTTTTCTGGTAAAGACATGTAGATACAGTAAGTCAGCCTGAGAAATACAGAAATGAGTGTGAAGTGACAAGAAGTCCTTTCCTGCTTTAATGTGATGCTGACACTAATATAAGCAGGAAACAACACTCTGAAGGTGCTACTTAAATTGGTTATATCTTATTTTAGACAGTGACTGTGAGAGTGTTTCTTCTGCATGTTCCCTCAGGTCAATTCAGACCTTAATCTTTTTATAGTGTAACTCTGCCTTTGCATTATTCTGTTAAATACTCACAGTGCACCACCAGGTTGTTAGAGAGCCTGCGGGGGCCCTGAAAAGTTGGATGCCACACCAGACAGTCCAGCTTCTTGCCATTCATACTCCTCAGGGGGTGCAAGGAGTAGTGTGAGGAGACTGCCCCGCTGTCGGAGGAGCGGTTGCTGGACTGGCCATTCAGCTCGGTGTCCCAGGAGAGGCGGGGAGGAGGGCGGGCTATGGAGCGACAGGAAGCGGCCTGCCGGTAAGTCTGTCCCTCCACCAGAATCACAGGGTCCAGGGAGGAGATGGGAATGGCTGGAAGAGGGATTATTGATCAGAGCAAAGAAGATGATGATAAGTAAACACATTTGGCAGGTATTGTTGAATACATGTCAGTCAGCCTCTTACTAAAAGCAGTTCCTTCTACATGAACTCAAAGTTTTTGTAAAAAAAAAAATTGAAGTGATTTTTGTTTGTTTTTATTTCTACTTTAAAGTGGCAAGACCTGGATGGAAAAAGTAATGGTCATATATTTATTATGCACCAACTACAGTTTAGTAATATTTGTATCAAAAATTAAAGCCCATTGATGGGAACATTTGTTTATGTTACATGGTCACTGTCAACAAAATGTGATCAAACTCTATCTTTACAGTGCTGAGGAGGCAGATTAGATTAGTGCTGAATTGCAGTTTGATAACAGTAATAACTTTTGTTACTTTTTCAGAGTTTCAATGCCGAGTTTCAGTTGAACAATTACATAAAAATGTCACCAAAAAACTTATCAGATTAAAGATTTAATTTTAAAAAAAATTGTTACAATTAGTTTCTTGATCATGTAAAATTATATCATTTTTCATATGCTACACATTGATTACCTTATTAGGAGTTGCTTAACTTGACAAATAAGGAGTGAGCACGTAACTGGTATTATGTATCACTACTTTCTTAGTCACATAGTAAAACTCATCATGCTTGGAGTATATGTGACTATAGTTGTGCCAGTGTTATATGGATTCCTTTCATAAGTGGAAAGAACTTTGCAATGGTTATCATTTTTCCTTATGCAACATTTTATTAAGACTTCAGCTGCTGCAGTAACAAACTGTTTTTCCAATAAAATTGCAGAGTCAAGAGGGAGGGACTCACTCCACACGATGAGCGACATTTCTTGATCAAAGTTGCCTGAAGGGAAGGTGCTGATATGGCAGATGTATTTCCCCTCATCAGTGACCTCTGTGTTCATAATAACCAGAGATGAGTCCACGATGGGGTCGCTGCTTTTAAAGCGCACACGTCCAGACCACGGTCCAAACGCTGCAGACAGAGTGAGGAAGAAAAAGCAGGAGAGAAAGTGAAAAAAGGAAGGAAGAGACATGTGGAGAGAGAGAGAGAGAGAGTTAAAGGACCATGCGAGGAAGGATGTGACACAAAAATTAAGTTCAGCAAGTTCAAAGCAGACCTCAGGGTTTCTCTTGTCACTTTAAGTTCTATGCACATGCCTGCACACTTGAAATTGCATTTACATTCTGGGGGTTTGGCTCAGGGTCTCATCCAGCATGTCTCACACTCACAATGGGTATAAACCTCCTAAATCAACACAAATGTTGCAGTATCGCAGTTCCAATTGTCAATGTCTTTTACTATCCACAGTTCTTTAGTATTTTTAGATGCTTGTGAACATTTGACTTAAAGCTCTAATAGTTCTCTGTTCAGGGTAAAAAAAAAAGTCTTAAACGGACACTTTTTGACTGAAACTGGAAAACCAGCTTTTAATGCTACTAAAAAGTCTACTTGGTGGCATGAGTGTATAAGAGTGAGTTTAGTGTTAAAAAGAAGTTCTAACATTAAAGAAAAGGGGAAGTTATTCAGTGTGCAGCTGTAAAGTGACCATGACATGAGCGAGAACACCCCAAGAGAGACAAGAGACAACTGACCTGTCTGTCCATTCGTACGGTGTGCAGTGATGATCTGCTCCTTGGTGGCATCGTTTTTTTCCATATACCAGGTGACCTGCACCACAGTAACTTCTGCATCTGGCTTGTAGCGACAGGGCAGGACAGTATCCTCTTCTGCCGAGGAGCGTATGGGATCGTTTGAAGGGAGATCAACAAAGTCTCCCTTTATTACTGTAACTGAAGATGAAAAGAGCAGGTAGTTAAACACATCTGTTTAAAAAGTAAAAGCAATATGGAGAGAAAGACATCGGTCCCTCCATGCAATTGGCTGATTAAATTATAAATTGCATTTAAATGTACAATGTAGTGACACTGATCTCAATAGAGCAATACAGCCTCTCTGAGCCATTTAAAAGATTTTTGGCCAAAGAGCAGTTCACTTTGAAAATTTTACAACATAATAAGGCAGCATCTTTTAGGAACAAGTTCATATTACAAAGCACTATGCACTTGCCATTGAAAAATTAGGTTTAGCTGTACTAATTCTCTTTGCTGACCCTTCAAGACCCAACTAAGTACATTGGCTACTTGCTGATTACTGGAGTCTGGAGTAGAATCAAGCTAATATCATTTTGATCGACGCTTGTTTTTTGTCATTAAAGCTTGCCAGTTGGCTAATTTGTGCTCAAAATCATCTGTAGATACATAATTTCAAATCAACATCAGCAGTATCACATTATCACCAACTGTCAGTGTTTCTCTTCGTTAACCTGATGGCTGCTTGTTCTCAAATGAAAGAACACAGGCTTGGCATTACAGACAATACATTTTTGTGGAAAGCAGCCAACAGTGTCAAAAGCTGTTGCTATTACAACAGCCCATTATTCTGAGTCTCAGCACTGTTTTTGAATAACATTTTTTTTCTAACGCCAACCATCCAACCAAAAGTCCGACCCTAAACCAAGCAACGAACAGCCGATCAGAAGGACATTCAGTGGATTTTTCAAACTATTTTTCTGACCGTTGGGAATCGGAATAATGGACAGTGCCCAATTAATCTGCATTAGATCAATCAGAGGTTCCTTTAGGGAAAAGCTAAGTAGGAGTTACTACTTATTTTCCATTGCAAAGTTTAGAAAGAAATATCAATGATTCAATAACTCTACTCCAAAAGCCAATTAGCATAGCTTGAAACAAAGGATAGGCCGACTATGTGAACCATGTAATCTCCGTAATTTGTTTTAATACAGTAACTAAATCGTGAACATTGCCAGTTGTGGTTTCACAAGATTCTTAGTGCCAAATTACTGGCTGGGTGCAGCAAGTATGGCTAGCTGTTTCCTTTTGTTACCCGTCTTAATGCTACGCGAACTGACTGCCGACTGGAGCTTCATTTTTAATGAACATGTTGGAGTGATGCCATTCATCTTGTTTGACACTGTGTAGAAATGCAAATAAGACTTCCTGAAATTTCAGACCTTCTCTAATATGGCATTTCTTTATGTTTGTGACTAGACCAATATTTTGACATTCCTGTGAACCAGATGAGATTTCAAGTCTAAAATCTCGCAGGTCTATCTCAAAAAGCTCCAACCGGATTCATTTCATTCATCACTGGACCAATCAACGTCCTTTAAGATAAAAAGGGGTGGTAGCTACAGGTGTGGTTTAGTTTTTCATGAATGCGAGAAGCAGCTGCAAGTTTGTAAAAAATGACGGCTGCCAAAGAGGCTAGCTACGTGGATGTTGCAAAAGCGTCAGTTTTATCAGAACTGGACATCGTTTACTCACTAAAAAAAGAGAAAAGAAAAGCACTGAACACTTTTCTTTAATGGAAAAGATGTTTTCATTCTGGCTTTGGCCAAAGCAATGAATATGAGATACAGAACGCTGGTCCAATCGCCTTCCACCTTATTCTTTTGAAACAATGTGCCCCTTCCAAACACTGTCTATGGGCTGTTTCCCACATGGACGTGAAATAAATCCTATGGATATGTGAAACATTCCATCTCGTGTGTCAGGTTAACATTTTTGCATTCAAACTTTAACTCTTGAATTTCAAGGTGTTGGAAGCACAGTTGGGATTCAAAGAGTCCACAGAGAGTGAAGAATGAAGAGACGGGGGGAGGAAGAAAACAGCACATCTGTTAGAAGAGCTGAGTGGAGATATGTCGCTTAACTAGTTGCTCGAGATAAGATTTCAAAGCAAACTTGCGGAGGGTTACCTCAGTGTCTGGACAGAATGAGATGTTCCAAAGGCCTCAGGAGACATATAGAACGTAAAACACACATAACACACAATGCCTATATTGTGCGTATAACATCGTCATTGTGCAACACTAACCTATAAACCACCAAGGCTAGCATGGTTCTCTCTCGTTTTTCTAGTTTTATCTCCATCTGCTTGTTTACAGAGTTCATTATCTGATGTAGACAAACCTCACCTTACCATCTGCTTAACTCAAGCAAACACACGCACTTAGGGAACACACAGTCTTAATCCCTGCAGCATATTTGTTCATTAGAAACTGCAAGTGTGAAATGTTTTTTTTCCCCCTCTCTGTCAGATATTTCTCTATTTTCTCTTGGCAGCTGCTAAAATTCAACTTAATTAAGTTTTGTGAATTTCCTGTTAATGCATACAAGAGCAATGTTTGCCCCTGCTACCTAAACGTCTGGACAGGTGTTTCATCATCACAATGTAGACTGTTATTATATAGCTGCTTCTAGCATCGTGCTTGTGTTGCTGCTGACTGATTTACTGCAAAAGGGAGCGGTTTCCTGATCATAATGACCCTGTTGTGTCTGAAGGAAAACAGCTTGCATGGAAAACAAAACGCAGCAGATTGATACTCCCAAACACTAATGATATATCAGAACACAACATACCAAATGAGTTTCTACGCTGGAAAACAGCATGGCCGGTCTTTTCATCAGTAGAATTGTCTAATCAATAAAAATGACAAGAGGGGAGACTGGCAATGGTTGCAGCAGGGGTCAGTTGTTGCAAGTCTTCAACCACAAGCATGCTGGGGTGATGCCACTCTTGTGTCACATGCTTAATAAGACACCACCACCACCACCACCACCACCACTGTTTTGTTGACTTCTGGAAGACTCGATTAGCACATGGCACAGTCAATGTGTGGCTACAATGTTCCATCATGGCAGACATGGCGGGGACTAAAACTAAGCAAAGCTAAGCAGTCATATCAAAACAGATTACATCAGAGTGTTTTTCACCACACACAAGTAATTGTTAGGTTAAAATAAGGTTGGCTTTCCCAACTATTAATGTGTATTGCTTTTACACAAAATAATAACAGCTAGCCTCTATTATAACATCTCAATTCATACATGCACATGTAAACATAACAGGATAGTTCACCCATATACAAAAATAACTAAATGCATATCAATAAACAACATTTTCAGTATTGCAATTGTGCATATTTTTGTAATATAATGCTTGTTGATACAAAAAGCTAAATTTCACTGGTAACAGTTATCATATTTTAACATGTTGTAACTAATTTGATCATGTTGTAACCCCCCCCCCGGGTTGGGGTCAGCTGCAAAACGTACCTCCTCCATATGTCAATCGTGATTATCTTAAAATGGTGCGGGTAATCAGCAGACACATTAAGTTCAATATCTAAAAACTTGGTTGGTCTGGTCTTAAGAAACTGAGGAAAAATGCAAAAGTGTAGCAACCATATCCAGTCTCTTTCATTTGCTGTTTACCTCTGACTCATTTTTACTTCGAACTTCGTCTACATTTTCAGTTTTGCTATTGCATGATCAATTTGACTTAAAACTTAAATATGTATACCGTCATTCTGATACTGAAAGTATCAGGTTACTTTCACTCACTATTTAGTCTCAAACGATAGTGGCAGGATTGTTGAGAAAACTACAGTAAGAGTCTACAGCCTAAAATGTCTGTGACAGAACTTACAAGCGCAGCACTGCTCTGAGCCAGACCCTAACATCAGGATACCGTTTAGTACGTCCTGTGTTCCTGTTTCCTGTTAACGTGCCAGTGAGCATGTTAACTCTTGTTAATTAGCACTATTCAACATACAGCCAAGGTTGACTGGTATGCCAATTTTACAGATCTTAAAACCAATGTGGCTGCCAAACTGAAATTTTAATCTGATGATTGCACAAGATAGAAAGCATTAAGTCATCACCAGAGTATTACAATCCAGCCTGAGAGGGATCAGATTCATGGCCCATTGTTGAGAGATTGCACTAAAAACTACAATTGTGAAATTTAAGGTGGTGGTTTAGAAACAAAATGTAGTAGTAGTAAAGGAAAGGAAAGGAAAATAAAGTGAAGTAATCAGGATTTATCCTCTTGGGCCTCTGAATATATAAAAAATGAAATGACAACTCATCAAACAGTTGTCAGTCTGGATTAAAGTGATGATGGGAGTGACTGAGAAACTGATATTGACAGCCTGACTATTTTCATCCGGTCAAATTACAAAGTAAGAACATCAATGAACTAAAAAAACATCCTGGAACAGTTGCTTTCTTTGTTCCACTATTATTGTGTTACAGCAAAACAGTTTCGATCACAATAAATGATCCCTGTTTCATGTGTGAACATGACAGAACTTGAAAAATGACTCTGTTGATCCAAACTAAATATAGTCAACATAACTTGTACTGAGGATGAATCTGGAGGGGCAATCATGTGTGTCAGTCTCACTCTGAGCAGCTCTCACAGGCATGATTCAATACCTGATGTGGGAATCTGTTCAGATATGTCAGTGGGTAGGATGTGATTCATGCATTTACCATCATATGTGATGAGTGTACTCCTCGGGCAGGCGTGTTTTTCCATGAGTGTGTGTGTGTCTGTGCGTGCATGTGTATGTGTGTGTTTGTTTTTTGTCACCCTGATGTTCAAGCCTACTTTGGAATCTGCCTTTGCTGCATTACTGGCATAACACTCAGCCAATCCTGCCCTTGGGATCGAAAAAGTTTTTATGTCACATTCTTATTTTCTATATAATTCTCTGAAATTACACTCCAGCAGAAACATCCCCGACTTTATCCATTTGATATCTGATACACTTATTAATGTACGATGATACACTGTTATAACGTATCACAGTGCAATAGAAAACTTCTGGGCATTAGTAGGCCTAGTACATATATCCCATGTGCACACACATTTACATCAGGCTTAAGGAACACACATTAACACACACACCAGGAGGGTCCACGCAGTTCATCTGAATTAGACAGGAGGTGGGGGGGAATGATGAACAGCAACCTGTTTTTCCTGAAATATCAGACAGCGCGACAAGTGTTTTCTTGAACAGCGCTGTTCCAGCTAAGTCAGGCCCTGAGAAAAGCTGGCCACCTGCCCAGAGTGTACAAAACTCAGCTCATGAATATTCACGAAATGCTGTTGGCCAGCTTTCATTATCAAGAAAGCTAAAGGTCATTCCTATAGAAGTATTTTCTTTTGAAGACAACATTTTAAATACCAATTTGTGATGTTTTTCCATACATTAACCACAGATACTCAGCCTGTTGCAAGAGCAGCGTGGATGGATCCACTAGACAATGTAAGAGTATTGTAAGACTAAAACTAGACATCTGGTATACACATTACATACGTTCAATAAAGTTGTTAAATGAGAAAATTAAAAATCTGAAGGAATGTCATATCTGACTCCATATAAAACTTTCTTACCAAAAATCCTGAGGACGCAGAGATACAGAGCGAGCGTGTTCAGCAGAGATGTCATTCTCCTCGGCAGTCACAGTTAACTGAGCACAATCTGGGACAATTTCAGAGCTGGAATAAAGTTCATCAGTCCAGGTAAAAGTATCCTAAATGATAGGCGAGCATGAAGCACTGAGGTCATGTCTCGTGCTGCTGGATCATCCTTTGAGTTGGTGGCGAAATATCACGAATTCGGTCCTTTTAAAAAGTGTAAATCCTTTCAGTTTAGTGAGGTGCTGCTTTGTCAAGCACACACCATAATGTTTGCCGTTTAGGAAAAAAAAAGAAGGTGCAGCTTTACCTGTTTGGGATACACCTGTTTGTGCTACACCTCTCTTGCTCTGCCTCTCTCTCTCTCTCTCTCGCTCTGTCTCTCTTTCTTTCATGCACATACACACACACCTATCCGCAAACACAAGACACACACACGCAGATGCACACACATTTGCATCAGAAGTCACCATTCCGGTTTGGCTGAGGCAACATGACAGTTATTTTCTCGTCTTTACTTGCTCTGCTCAGAGGAGAGGAAGGTGAAAGCACCCAGTTTAAACTGTGTCCAAATGACGCAGACTGTGTATTATAATAGGTTAATATACCAGGCTAATGCCCAAACAAAAGGTGCCTCCTCCCATTGGAAAAAAGCTAATTAATCCCTAATTTTTAAAAGGGATAATCACAAATGCCAGCTGAGATGGACAACACACAGAAACACCATGAAGGTCTTTGCAAAGTAAATCACACAGAAACCAATCAGAGCACTTTTGGTACATTTAATCTCATGTTACTTACATATAATCCAGACATTTAATGGTTTATTCATATAGAATAACATGTTCTACTGGATCAACATCGTAATTTTTTTTTTCCTTACGGTGATACTCTCCTTAATTTGTTACAGGTTTTCAAATAGTCCGATCTGGGCTGAATATGACACAGATGAAATCTTTTAAGGCTTGGTCTTCATTAAATATATACAATCTGTCGACCAGTGTCAGAGGATTATTGTTTTATGTCTATTGGGGGTTGTTTTAATGACTGGAGGCTCACCACACCCTATAGAATCTTGCTCTGATATAATGCTTCAAAAAGTGACAGCATTCTTTACTAAAGAAGTTAAACATAGAATAGATTTTGTATATAAGTATAACAACTTCATGCGTCTGTTTACAACCTTCTGCAAACAACACTTTTTATGTTTCTTTCAGGCTCTTCTTGCCAGGAGAGGAAACAGTATGTACAGGTACATATCTCATTAAAGACACCATCACTGCCATCCTGTGGTGTGTAGGAAACACTGTTTAGTATCCGCAGGCTGTATTGTAAAAGATTAGCATGGCTCTATGGCTGTACCATTACAATATTTACCATATGTCATCTTGCACAATAGACTGACACGCTTTAAATGGCCGAAAAGAGGAAGTTGGTTGGACTATCTGTGGTAGGAAGTCACCGCAACCCAGCGTGTAGACAAAGAAATCATCTCTAAATGTTGCAGGTACATGAGAAATATCACATCTATTGCATTATGCGTGTAATATACTTCACATTCAAATATACACATCTTTGATGCATCACAGATATAATGTTTTTGTACAGAAATTAAGAATGTGCAACAGAGCAGTAGGAGTTCCTCTCGGACTTATCTTCCCTGTCACTGTTTAGCGCATCTTAACTTCCCATAAATTATTGTACAAATAAGCAAAAGGGAAGTGAACACTAGTGCACAGAATTTCACATCCTTCTAAAAATACAAGCAGGGAAATACGTGATATTTAAATACAAAAAAAGTAAAGTTTATCTTGGACTCTGGCTCATCACATCACTTCTTCATGCCAATAGTTTCATATGTGTCCTGGGCATGTGGAGTCAAACCCTGAGAGGAAAACAGGGGAAAACATCAGAAACTGCATGAACACCACCACAAATCTATCCTTCAATCAGCTGACTTTATGCACAGCACTGGAACTCACCGTGTAAATCCCCTCCTCTACAGTCTGTCAGGAGTAGAAAAAAAAACAACATTAGATGAAAAATGACTGTGAGAAAACACATTGTGGTTTAAAACCTAATGAAAGACCTCATGTCTTTCTCAATAACTGGCTGCAACAGGGCACATATGTGGAAGACTTATAAAGAGGAAGGCCGAGAAGAGGCCATATGAGAAGTGATGCAAGCCCAAGAGCACAACACCGCATTTTTACACATAAGAGTGTGTGTTTGTGTGTGTTTTACTGTAGATTAACCGTGCACAGCCCTTGTAACAAAATAGAAAACTTATGTTTAATGCTACATGTTCAGCATGTTAGTTTCAAATCTAGAAACATGCATACAATGCCGAAATGTTGGTTTTTTTTATTTCAACGGTTCTAAACGTGTTAACTTTCGTATCCAGAGTGGCTCTTGAGCAGTTCACTGTCTTGTATCTACCAGTTTGACAAAAATGTACAGAGATGCTAATTACGCGTTCTCGGTGAGAGAGCTGGTGGGTCTAACAGCTTCTCAGTGAGCTCAGGAAGTTCAAACTTTTTCAGAGCAGAACCGTCAAAATAGCTGACCTTACCACAGCAGCTGCCAGTGGCAAGCTGCTAAAATATACAATGGACATGTTTGAATATGGCAAGAGGCCATTTTATTCTTTATGTTTGATGCCACTGTTCTGCCACTGAGGTTCGACCTACCCATAAGATTAATTTCAAATTCGAAAGAATGCTGTCTCTGGTTTGTTCACTGAGACTCTGCCTTTTGCTGCGGTAAACTGCATGTTTCTCTTTAAAGCCTCAACATGCGTACTTGACCACATGTCAAGCATCCGTGTCTCAATCAGTCATGTATCTATTTATTCTTACCCCCTTGGCCTTTGCTTTTGCAGCTTTCTCTTCCCTTTCATTGAGGATCTGCAAAAGACAGTGTTAAATAAATGTCATTATAAGATCACCATCAGAATTACTGTTTTCTATGCAGACATGAATAATGTATCAGATCATTTTAAATAAAACTACATCCAATCCGCTACAAAAAGTTCCTTCCCATATAAAATGATTCTGTTCTTACATGCTCTGTACATAGATAATTATATATTAAATATTTGTTTGGTATACTTTCTCGAAAAAGTTCAGTTCTTGTCCATGTGCAAACACAGTTTGTAGCATGCAAACCTTAATTCTGCAGTAAAGAGCTGTTAGGATGAGACCGTACAAAAACAGGATTCCATCCAGCACATAACAGATCTCCGGCTCCGCGAGAGCAGCTGAGGAAACACAGCAGAACACTTAGTCAGGAGAAAAATCATAATAATAGCACTTCTTTATATGATGATATCATTACAATTATATAACTTTTATACTACTATAATTATTTTAAAGGGTTGCATAAAAAGAGAGACTTGTGGCACTGAAATTAATCATTCGACCAACAGTCCTTCCTCCATCAAGTTTGCCTTGTAATCGTATATTTATCCTTTAATTTTTGTGAACTAGTTCCAGTTGCATAAAAGGCAAAACACAAAAGTGGTAAAACACTTGTTGACACCCATGTCACACGTCTTGTGAAGATTACTGTTCTAAGTGATGATGGCGCTAGTTCTGTAACTGCAGTGTCGCCATTTTGAATTAAGAAACAAACAACAACAACAGCAGGTGAATAAGAAAGCAATATGTGCAGAGAAAAAATACATTATCTCAAAGTTCTTCTCCAAACACGCTTTAAAATATATAAAACTACTTTGATGCAATGAATATTTTGTTTAAGATGGTTTTCTGACGTAAAAGTTATTAAAAAAACTGAAAAAGGTTTGGAAGTTCATGTACTCTTTCTCACTAATTAAGAAATTATGGATCTTATTATCCCAGGCCCGCCACCACTGTTTGAGCCAAAACATGCAAGCAGATGTGCTATTTTATGCCTCTCAAACAATAACTCACATACAAGGGAATTAAAAATGAATAAAATAATAACTGGAATCATTGAATATGGTGCGTGTGAGGATATGCTATTATTTCATTTAAAATATATATAAAATAAATGTAGTTATAGGAGTATATAAAAGATTACTAGCTTTTACAGGTCAGTGCTTCCATATTGCTTTGTTGTACATTAAAGTACATGCAACCACATGGATGATAAGGATCCATAAAAGCTGCTTATTATTAGAACAAATATCATATGGATTGCTTGTTTGTTTCCAGTTGTTTGTATCCAGTCAAGCTCATTCAGACATTAAAAAAAAAAAAAAATTAAACATTTCTGACTGAGAAGAAAATACCACAGAATTACAGCTGAGAATCAGTGGATCATCATAGATTAAAAATATACTGACTTGATTCACTATTCAGCAGCAAAAAAGGTTTTTCATCATAAGCACAACTATGTTAGCACTGATTGAAAAGCAGGAAAAAGAAAAAAAGAATCCTGTCCTGCCTCTCTCCTGAAAAGGTACCTGACTAACGTAAGTCTCGAGCAGAAGCAGTGTTTGAGGTGGGCTGTCATCTGACCAGCAAGTCAAAGACAGGTAAGTTATGCAAGAGTGAAAAATTGAATATGTCTTTATACACGTGGTTTTATGTGGAGTTATAAGATTTTGGCGTTAGCTGTCAGGCCTGAAGACTGAATCAACTGGATCACAGCAATTTGACGGCAGAAGATAAAATTATCTTTATTCTCCATAAATGTGGTAAAGAGTAAAACCTCAAGAGAGATCCAATCTCTTGGAATTTAACTTGTGTTTGAAACTTGTCAGAGGCATTAAATTTAAAGTGCAATGCATAACAAGCACCACCCCACATGTTGTGTGCAAATTGCAAATTTAAGTGTAATATTGAGCTTCAAAATTGTGCTCTCTGCGTCTAAATGTGTCAGCACACATCAAACGCCGCCATCGCACAGGCTTTCTGTTGCCTTTAACGTTGTGTGCAGGCAGAAATAAACCTTTACAAAAAGCAAAAGCACAGTGACAAAAGTTCATAAGGTCCCTCTTACTTATCTGACATTAAGCTTTAAATATAAGGCTTGTTTTTGCCAAAAAAAAGGGGGCAACGTTTTTTAAATGCATTGGTACTAGATTTGCAGTTATTGGGCAGAAAACATTATCTACAATGTACATGTTTGTTTGCACCTTATGCTTATACAACAATATTTTACTTATAAACCGTAAAGATGCTTAGGATTGTAGATTTATGTCTTCAGTTTCCACTTCTATCCCTCATTTGCATTGGATAATTATGATTTGATGATTTGTATTCATAAAAAAGGACTTGGGATTGTAACTGAAGTAACTTGCATGTCAATTAAATAAAAGTAATGATCCCATCTGCTTTAATAATGATGTTTAGTGTTTACACCATCAAGTACAAAAAGTGATCAAAAGTATCATCCCAATTATTTATTTTGGGTTTTTTTTCCCCGAAAAGGATTGAAGATGTCCCTTTGTTGTTATATTTGATATTGTATATTCCATCTCACACTCCGTTATCCTCATTTTCCTTTTTTAATATCAGTAACTTCAGCAACAGCAGCAAACAGCTAAAGATCTTTTTTAAGGCATAATTTAACTTAGTCATATTAATAAACCTTTGGCACAGTTCATAGTTCCTTTTTTTTTAAATATCAGGAACTTCTCTTTAATTAAAAAAAAAAACAAAAAAAAACAACAAAAAAAACAAAACACAGCCACTGTGCAATGCAGGAACAGTAATCCAACACACACAGCAGTGTAAAGCTCTGATTGGTCAGATGAAAAGTGCAGCTTTATTTCACAAGAAACTATAAAAATATCATCCAGTCAGAGCTCATATCGGTTTGGACTTCATTTCCTCTTCATTTAAATCAAAGAGATGATATCATGGAAACTGTGGAAGTTGAAGAGGTGATAAACTGATAAAACACATTCAATATAGATGTGATATCTTAGAAAACACATTAATTCAATAACTTAAAGCAAAATTTCTGAGCCCTTTTAAAAAACAATTTCACATTTTTTATACATTTAACATGAATTAATTGAACTATGAAGTTGAACAGTTTAAAGGGTTTTTATAATTTTTTTCAATTTTTTTAACTACATTTAGTAGGAAATGGTTCAAGTTCTTTAGTAAGGCAAAATATAACTGTCTAAGTATAATACACCTGTGGCACAATCCAGACTACATAATTTTGGTGTTTTTTAAGTTTTTTTCTTAAATTTCAGCCTCATCATACAAGGCAATTCACACACAGTTCATCCAAACTTGGCCTGTAATATTATTTGACAATGTGAAGCACGTTGAGAATATTTTGTCGTAATCCCGAGACATCAGACGTCATTCTCTGTCCCGTCTCTTCCTTCCCTTTCTTGTTCCTCCTTTGCAAATTCAAAGAAATGAATCACTTCTCTATAAATCTGTGATCACGAGATTATTTTCCAAAAAATCTCTTCCAAATAATGTTCCCTTCTCAGAGGAGCAGCAATTTACAATGACCACCACCTGCTTTCTTTAGCGCTTGAAACTCAACTGATATTTTTTAACATTCCATTATTTGACTTGTAGGTTATTAATGGACATTTATCCTACAGAGTCAACGTAGAAATTCACTCTTCAGCCTTATATTTCTCTTTCCGGCCGTGCATTTCTACTGTTGCTCGTGAACCAGTTGAATGTGGTGTGTTATCGACATGAACATCTCTTCTGGTTAGATGTAGCCCAGTTTTAAAGGAAACAGCAACACTGTGTAAGCCACCTAAAATAACTGATATGTCAGCCCCCAACACATTACCCAGTATGCACCACTGAGCTCCTCATCTTTCTTATCTATTCACAAGTTGATCTCAGCACACTTTAAAGTGAGCGCACATATGCTTTTCATGGACCAGTACACCCACAACGGACCATAATGAGGTGCTACAATAATTAAAATGGTGCGATTTATAAAGTCTGATGTGTCTATATGCAGTTTTTTGCATTGAAATAGAGGATGTGCTTTTTTTTAAGGCTCTATGAGCAACCAGAGTTGTTCAGCAGAATACAGAAATACAATTATGTTCATTTTTTGTGAGTGTTTAGAATAGACGTGTTCTCAAAGATAAGGTCTTTCTCCTTTAAAATTGTACGCACCAGTTTGCCGTGACTTTGCCTCCTGCTGTAGACCACACACACTAAAAGTAGGCCATAGTCGGTTGAGGTTTGCAATTAACTGAAATATCTCAGGTGTAACACTTTTAACATCCTAAATAAACCCTGTTTGACTCTCGAAGGGTCTTGAGAAATATATTTATTGCAACCATTTATGGGCATTATTTTCACTATCAATTGCTCACTCAATTATTTGCTCAATTCATCAATTAATAATGAGTCAATACAACGCCCAAAAAAAGAGTGAGAAATATATCCTTAGATCATAAGTTTATTTCTGTTAATTGCCTTTTTCCTCCCACCAACAGCCCAAAACCCCTAATTATTTACCTCCCTATAATGGAGGACAACAAAAAGGTGTAATCTCGCTATCTGAGAAGCTAGACGTATTAAATAATCAGCAATTTTGTTTAATTTTTTACTTAAATAGTTATTAAAGTAGTTGCCATGTTTGTCTTACTTAAATTGACCTCCTTGGCCTAATACCTTCATTGTTATCTGATTAATATATTCGATAATATCTGTGCTTCAAATTGAAATGCATTAAAGGTTGTGAAATTGTTTTTTCTTTTTCATCTTGTAATTAATTTTTCTTAACATCGTATGCTGTTTCACTGCCTGCTCTTGATCGCACAGATGTCGACGCGCATTTATGTCAATGTTTTTCAACTGCAGCAACATCAATATACAGACTATACTGTACGTTTACTGATATTTACTGATAAATACAGTTCGAACCAAGTCAGGTTTTGATGGCGGCTGAAATAATCAGGAACCTTTATCACCATCATAACATGCTGAACTTCTTTGTTTGTGTGTGTGTTTGAGGCAGGGTGTGCGTGAGAACAGGTTTAACAGGAGTGGCAGTTAAAAAAGTGGCCATGTAGAGCAGCTTCTGCGACTCTTGCCACGAGCGGCAAGAACAAACGGGGTCAGCTTCTTTTTTTTTGTACAGGAACTCTAATGTGGTGACTACTACATTTCTACTGCCTACAGACCGTAAAAAGGGCAAAAGTCAGACAACTCCAACGCTCTGAGCATAATACACGCGTTCCTGTCCACCACGATCAAGTAGTGGAACTTTCAAAATTGAGTTGTGTGGGTGTTTTCTACTGAGCCAAAAAGTGCTTATCCTAACTAACCCGTACCTTTACTGCGGTTCATCAGTTAATTCAACAGCACAGCCTCTGTTCAGACAGTTTATGACTAATTATTGCTTGATTTTATCCTAAATGAATAAGTATTTCCTGTGAGACCTTTAGACCACCATAACAACCCAAAGCAAAATAAAAACTTAAAAGAGACATATTGATTTTTATGTCACAACTCACCAGCTCTCCCAAAACTCATCCACAGAGGAAGTGCCAGCAGTAACGGGCTCCTGTCCCACACGGCCATGATAACACAGGATCAACAGATAACTGTGCCCCTGAAGCAAACAGCAAACGAGACGTATTGCGGGTGTTTTTTTCCTCTGCTTTCAGATAAATGCTCGAATGTTGCAAACCTCTCAGCCAAGAGGGGAAGTTGTGGTCTGAGCTGTAAGTCCATTTGTCTCAGATCTCATCAGACCACTCCCCCCTTTTAACACCACACCAGAGGAAGGACATACAATCGAGGCTTGTTTAATCAGCCTACTAGATTTTCGCTTATGTTTTTAGACACGTCGAAAAAACGGGGCATTTTAAAAAAGAAGCATTTCTGATCTTATAAAATCACTTTTTTCAAATCATGCAGTAAAAAGCACAACACACTACTTTGTAGTTGGGTCATAAAATATTTATTAGGTTTATTTGGACATTGTACATCATTGATAATAAGCAGAGTCATCTGTCAAAAAGCCTCACTACAGCAAATAGTTAACAGGAAGAGAACCTGACTAACAGATGTAGGGAGGAGAGAATGAATTCTCCTCTTCAGGGAACCTTAACATGAGCAGCATCGCGTTAACGGTCGACCTCGCCGAACACTATGTCTTGAGTACCTGACGGAAGAAGAAGAAGAAAAGGCTCAGTGCGACTTCATACAGAAGCTTCATGTGCATTTTTACAACCCCAGTGAGAAGATTTGTGCCTTTCTAAAGCTGGATTCTTGACCAAAAACCACTTTTCTTACCAATAATGGCCACTACATCAGCAAGCATGTGTCCTTGGGACATTTTATCCAAACTGGCCTAGAAAGAAGAAAAACATGATTAACATTCAGAATTACTGAAGAGCAGCTCCAACAATTCAGGGCAGATGAGCTCATATAAAATGAATATTCATCATTTATGAGATTATGGCCTGAAGTTAATGCATTAACTACTCTAATAGTTTGTTTATGCAACTTTAAATTAGCCGAGAAGACCAGATTCAAATGAGGATGTTAACAGCGGTTCATGTAACAATGAGCAAAGAGATGAGCAGGAAGGAGGAAGAGAGGGGGAGGGTTCTGTGCGCCTTTAAAAATGGTTTTACAGTGCTTTATAAAATGTACTTAATGAAGTTAAAGTAGCCTAAGGACAAGCCGTTAAATATGCTGAATAATTGATAGCCGCTGTGTTTAATATTTCACAGTGTCTTGTGAAGTTTTAAGTGCGCACCAAGTGAGCGAATCCGGGAGCTTTGATCTTGCAGCGATACGGTCTGCTGGAGCCGTCTGACACCAAATAAATACCAAACTCTCCCTGCAAGCGACATGAGGACACACACACAAACACAAACACACACCACAAATATACACTTGAATAAGCATAATACATCACAACAAGTCTCTGGAGGCCTACAAAGGCTTCCCACTTAATTAACATATAATGAGAATCTACAGAGATGTAAACGAAAACAATGGGATTTTTTATTTGTTAGGTTAAAATGGTAAACTTTTCGGGCAGTTACACATTTTGACTCGAATATTTGATTTATCGGGGCCAGTGAGAGGAGGCTGCAAAAGGCGTATGCACACAGAAATCTGCAGTCAATATAAATATCATCCACATTATGGTGATCTCACCTTGGGTGCCTCGACGGCTGTGTATGTGACCCCTGGGGGGACCTGGTAGCCCTCTGTGTACAGTTTAAAGTGATGGATCAGAGACTCCATGGACATCTAGGATGAAGAGCACATAAAGCATTTTGTCTCTGCTGCTGTTTTAAAAGGTAAAAGGGAGTTAAACAATCAAAATTCCTAGATGAACTAAAGGCAGTTTCAAACTCACAGGCAGCCAAATTAAAGTGTATTTTACAGAAGAAGTGGTCTAATTCCATTAAGTTCTAGTGTGAAGACATATTAGTGATATCAAAGTAATTTAATTATAACACAGAAATGATTAAGTGCAAGGAAAAACCCAGACAGGAAATAGCACAAGATTTTTTTAAGATTTAATAGCCTGTAGGCGTTTTAACGGCATCTCACAGGCTGAGAGGAAAGAGGTTCTCTAATCTGCTCACCTTCATCTCGGACCTCTTTGGTGGGGCAACCTTGGCGTCATCCACCTTAATCTCTCCTTCTGGCATCTTGTTGAGCGCCTGGTGCATGATCCTCAGGGACTGCCTCATCTCCTCCACTCTGCACAGATACCTGGATCACACACAGAGAGAAAAATCAGTAAGCTACAGATACAGATACACTTTACATCAGCTAATTAGCAATGAGCCAGGATTTGCTTCGTTATTCTGCAGAGATCACTCTCGATCGCTGCCTCTCACCCAGAACAGAGTCATTTATTCTCTTCTCTGGACAAGCATCTTTTTACTACTGTGTTGTATCGATCCAACTATTTTGTATACATACAATACATGGACTTTGTGTATTGATTTATACTGAATATCAAACCAGTGCCAGTGTTTAATCAACAACATGATGTCTAACCCTGTAAAAGAGACTGGAATCCTTTCCTCCTCTGAACTTAACCTTTCCTAAAGGAAAAAAAAGCAATTCCTAAAAACAAACCACAACACGATAAAGACATAGATATATATATTTTTTTTTTTATTAAAGTGATAAGTCTGATACCAGTAGTAGTACCAGTATTGATACAGTCCTCGCAGGAGACACTGACAGCTCCGTTGGAATTTTCTTCTAGGACTGTGTGACAAAATCACAGTGAACTGTGCTGGACTGAAGGCACTACTTCCGCTGTCCAATGAAAATCTTTAAACAGGAGCATTAAGCTCTTGCTACCAAGCTGTTTCTGAAAAATACACTTTGATTTATTTACATATGGCTGTCCACTAATCTCATAAAAGCCTTCTCAGTGTTTAATGCTTGAACGTGGCAGACTTGCTGTTGCAGCTCACAGGTTGATTCAATGCAGCTTTTATAAAAACAGCGATGACGTACAGTAAAACCACAGATCAAATGTCTGACAAATACCTTTTTCAAGAGTGTTCAGTGTCCATAAATATTGTGTTTTGAGATGTAATAAATCCATAGTGCTAAGATAATGGTTTTAAATGTGCCACATTAATTCCTCATCTCTTTGTAATTGGTTTTAATCAGCCAAGGGCAGCAATTATCCATTTTTCTGAATAAAATATAAACTCTTGTTGTTGTGATTGATTTTTTTTAAGGAAGCTTCCTCAGTCTGGCAAGTGTGTTGCAAATAATTACAGTTGCCCAACCGCAAGCTTGCATTAAGTGATCTTGCCATCCACGTCACTGAAAACTTCAGTTCGTGTTAAGGATGTGGATCATCACTTCCGAAACATTTGCCTTTTTTATAAAAGGATTTTTACCAGAACGGCTTGCACACAGATAGCAAACTGTGTCTGTGTCTCATTTCACGCATTTCTTCTTGTTATTTTCACAACAGAAAAATAAATTCTGACAGTCCTTCTGCATGCTTGTGCATCAGTAGCAAGTTTTTTTTTTTCTTTTAATTTGCTAAATATGTCATATTGAGGTGAAAGGAAATGACATCACTCCACAAGTCACAGTTTGCAAGTTGCAAATGACAAGAGATTAAAAAAAAGGGGGGGCGAGTGGAAAGAGAATGGAACAGGAAACATTGTTAAATTATAACTACAGCCTTTTGCTAATCTTGTACCTGTCGTAGCAGTCTCCATTGCTTCCAATAGGGATGTCAAACTCCACTTCATCATACTTGTCGTAAGGCTGAGACTTTCTCAGGTCCCATTTGATGCCAGACCCTCGCAGCATCACTCCACTAAAAGAGAGGGGTGATAAATATCACAGTTTATACTCATTTTACTCACATTGTTATGAATATTTCAACTAAGGCTGCAGTTGCCCTGAAATATCTGGGAATTTCGTAGGAAGTAAAAGGGTCTTTTCACTCTCATTTGTTGATTACCTGAAGCCGTAGTTAAGGGCCTCCTCGGCAGTAACCACCCCAATGTCCACGGTACGATTCCTCCAGATGCGATTGTTGGTCAACAACTGCACAGAAGAAAACCAACAGACCATTCAGTTTGATCTTCACCACATCCTTTCGTCTTATCATGTGAAGAGCTAGTGAAGATTCAAAGAACTACAATCATTCACCTCTTCTACTTCATCGATTCTGATGGAGAAATTCGTGCACCACCGGTAGATGTCGTCCATCAGGCCAAGGGGCATATCCTGGAACACATTTTAGATGATTAGCACTTCATCTGTTTTGTTAATTTGTCTCATAATCTGACTGATGAAATAATCTACTTGTGCATGATAGATCTTTGTTGTTGCTCTTTGCAGCTGTTGGAGTGACCCCATTTTTTTTTTTTTTGCTTGACTGTATAAACAGTCATTAAACACACAGACAAGATAAGAGTGTTATATCTTGAATTTCACCCACCTGATGTACACCACCAGGTCTGACGTATGCTGCGTGCATTCTGGCTCCAGACACCCGTTCATAAAACTCAAACATCTGAGAGAAAACAAGGGTCACACAGTTCAGACATTTAAAGAGTCAACCTGGAAAAAAATGACCTTCTCAATAATTTGTATTAAGTAGTTTGTATGTGAAATAATGAATGATGAATCCAAGCGTCTCCATCCTTGTCTCACTTGGCAGGGTGTCTGAGTGTGGCTTTAACAGAAATCTGGAGGCTTTGATTTGACCAAGTGTCAGAGTTGTTGTGTCAGGAAAAGCTTGCTCAGACGGTGACAACAGCAGAACATTTTTCCGCTGAATATTGCGTTATGGCCGTTTCGCAAGACCTTACACTACACATCAGTTCCTGTGCAATGGCCTAAGATTAGTAAAACAACACTACTGTATTGTAACACACACCTAGCAGCCAGTTGTGTAGATACAGCTAATGCAGCTTTATGCAACACCCATGAAAGGAACATCTAAAGAAAATCAATAAAAGGACTGAGCAGGATGTCATGCAGTGGTGCTCCTGACCTTCTCTCTCTCCTCAAACATCCAGAAGAAGGGGGTCATTGCACCGAGGTCAAGAGCATGTGTGGTGACGGCCATGATGTGGTTCATGATGCGAGTCAGCTCTCCATACAGAACTACAAGCAAAACCCAGAACACACGAAACCATTTAAATATGAAATGATGAGTCCATTAACAAAAATGAACTGGTAATGGTTTTCCATTAAATATGTAGCAACACTGAATCACCTCCAGCTATTCTAAAACTCAGAAGTCCCATCTTTCTTTGTGATGCACTTTACGTTTGGAGCTGTTCATTCAACAGCAGCAGCAACAACAGCCACAATAATAATGACAGTAACAATAATAATAACAATAAGTCATCGTCCTCCTTTTTACTGCTTTTTTATACTGAGTTCATATACAACTTTTTTTCAACCATCACTAGGGGTCACCAAAGCTACATGGAAGGTCAGTACAATCAAAGAGTTAACAGAACAGTAGCAAAGTGTCAGAGGAAAAAAAAATACTGAGTTTGTCAAAAAAGAAGAAGCCTGTTTAGTTTGTATGATTGTTATAAATTAAAATTAAAAAATATATAGTATTAATTAGAATAAAGAGCTGATGACATGCATACAGGGTACCCAAGCTATTAATTAACAGTCAAAGATGTTTGATTATAAGGTATCATGCCTGTCAAACCCTCAACAAACTCAAAAATCAGTATCATTGATTTGCCTCAAAATTCTAAATTTTAAGTACAACAATTATGTGAATATTTACATTAAAATAAAATGTAACAGGAAAGCATATTATTAAAGGTGGACAAATGAGATCTCCAAAATATAGAAATATGTACATATTTAGGCCTTAAGTTATTTGATTTTAAACCAAAAGCTTTTGCATAATCTGCAGGCACTGTGGCCAACTTCAGCCTGTACCTCTGATCCACTGTGCACGGGGTGGAGCTTGGATGTTGAGCAGCTTCTCCACAGCCAATGAGTAAGCCTGTTCATTACACATCATGGAAACGTAGTCCAGACGGTCAAAGTAGGGCAGAGCCTGTAGTACAAAAAGAGGGATCAAAGCTTATTGGGTAATTAGGTTCCATGAATCATTTCGTCTACCAACGACGAGACCTTAATTCAGTCATTTTCAAGCTAGAGGGTGAGGTGTTCTCTTGCTCTTGCGCCATGTAGTTTTTACACAGGAAATCCAATTCATGTTGTGTTTACTTCCCACGGTGTATTGTTGTGTTGCACACAAAAAAGTATTATGAAATACACTTTGTTGCAATTTACTCTTCAGTTCTTTAAATAAACCATGACAGATGTGATTCTTTATTTGGTCAAAACCAAGAGGAAGCACTCAACCCTCCATATGTACATGCATTCATACATACGAGCTAGAAGATGAAAATAGAGAATGCAGAGACACTATTTTGAGACAACTAAATGGCTCAGTACCTGCAGGTAGGTCTTGTACTCAATGAGCTTCTCTGTGCCACGGTGGAGCAGGCCGATGTGAGGGTCACATTTCTTGACGGACTCTCCGCTGAGCTCCATGACGAGACGCAGCACACCGTGAGCTGCAGGATGCTGAGGACCAAAGTTAATGGTCAGGTTGGACACCTCCTTCTGTGCAGGAGGATCTTTATCTGCAGGAGGACAACCAAACAATACAGGGCATGGTCAGAAAAGTCTGATTATTTGGAGTTCAAAAAAATGTTAATGCTTCAGAATCTGATTTTATGATATAAAAAAGGAACAAAAAAAATTGAAGCTTTTTGCAGCTGAAAGTCTAAACTGATCAAGTTTGTGTCTGTGTCATTAACAAAAGCTTAAACGAGGGAATCCCTTTCCAGTGAAGTGTAAAAAAACGTGCAATGCTCTTTTTAGCCCCATTCTGGTACCACAGACCAGATTAGTTCTGATTTGGAACAGTGTTCAGGCTTCATAAATTTCTCACTGTAAATCCTAAACAAAAACACATTAAATACAAATTCCCTTGCAATACATAATACTAATAATCCAAAATTGTACATTTGCCTTTTGATTTAAGTCAATAAAGACTTTGAAAATAAGTAGTTACTGGAGAACCAAAGAACTTTAACTTAGAGTCCACTTAGTGTGTGGGTGAAAGTGATAAATGTGGATGTGAGGATGTAAGGATAGTACCGTTCCATGGGGGTACTTTCCAATTCTTAGTAATGGCAGTGGGATACATCACTGGGCCAGAAAACTGCTTCATCCACTCCACATCTGGCTGCCATTGTTTCTGCCTGTAAGAAATACAGACATATATATACATATATTAAGATAACATATACACACATATGTACCATACGTACATTAAGTAAGGCTTAGTTAGTAATCCTTAAGATTTGAGCCAAAATAGTTCACTGAAGAAATGCAAAACTGAGGTTAGGTAGGTGCCAGATCTCAGGCCAAACATAGTTCACTTCTGATGAGAGAAACATGCAAAAGACGATATATAGGCTATTAGAACAAGTATGTTCATGTGATTCTATTGTTGCAATATGCACAACATCGTGGCAACAATAAGACTGATTACTACGAATAATTTTACATCCTTGAGGCATCAGAACACATCAATTACAAAGGCCTTAGTCAGTTCCAAATCTTACTGACTTTGGTTGTACTGTATATACAGTACTGGTGTTTATATAACCAACACATGAAACGGCCAAGACAATGTCACAAATCTATGAGTAAGTTAAATAACCGGTATATTTATCTATATATCTATATCAATATACGCGAAAGCAATGTCAATTACTTAAAGAATCTAGGTGTTTGATTACTAGCAAAAACACACTGTCTACCTTTCCATATTAGTTCATAAATCCGAGCTTTTATTAACAGTCTTTATCCAGAAAATGATCTGTTTTGTTTTTAACTGCCTTTAAATGTGGAAAGAACTCTCTATATAAAATAAAACGTGCATTACATCAGTGTGATAAAAAGTGACAGACGTTAGCTAATCAGGCAGCTAATAGCTATATCTTAAGTAAGGACCGGACAGCAGAATAGCTAATTTATGATGCAACACAGTACAGCTTTACAGATGGCACTGCTACCACGATAATAGCTATATTCGTGCTGTGTGGAGATGTTATCAATTCATGAAAAGCACACATTTTTACGACAGGACAACGTTTGTTTTCAAGAGACCAAGTCGGCTTCATTAGCATTGAGCTAACATTAGCGGTAAGCATGCATACCTATGTGGAGCTAAAGCTAATAATATAAGCAATACAATGGTCACAAAAAGAATCGTGTATTATTTTTTTTTCACTTGCCTGTTTTGCAGGACAGAACAGCTAGGGCTCAGCAAATTATGATTTAAAAATAATTTTGTTGAAGGACGTTCTAGTTTGGTAAGCGACCTCAACATCGTTGCAGCCATCTTGGCTGTCCGACAACCTCTGGCTAATGACGTAAAGGGGTATTTTTCTTCTCTTGTTTTTGAGGCGTGTAAAACGCGCACGTCTGCCACCTATCGGTATGCCGTGTAACCATGCAAAAATTAGCTTACTTTCTATGCGTTGAGTGTGCTTTTCTTTTATCTGTTTTGTTTTTCAATCAGTTTTTTCAACTAATTATGTGCTATTTTACACAAAATATCTTCTTGTATCTATGTTCCCGCACTTATACACCTTTCACAGTCTTTGTTGCCAACTATTTGGATCCTGTGCTATGAATTTGTCTTATGTAAAATCAGTTACTGTAAGATCAGTGTAACATAAACATCACATAAATTTCTTTCAAAAAATAAATAAAATTAAAATTTTAAAATTTAAAATTTAAAATTTATGATCTTATAAGAAATAAAAATGTAATTCATTATAGTAAACATTCCATTTGACCCCATCTTTTCCAAGGATGACAAAATGCTTTTTTTATTATAAAAAACAGTGCTTTTATTTATGTAATACTGTGGAAAAATAATTACATACCATTTTTAAAAAATATTGAAGATAATGAAATTAAAAAATGAGAGTTTGATAATGTTCGTTGTACATCTTTTGAACAGTTTTCTCTGCTACGAAGAACAGTACAATAAGATAAACATTGGATTTTCCTAAATTCAAAGACAATAATACAGGATACAGTCCTACCAGAGGTATAAAAGTACTGTAACAGGATTGTGAGAGAAATGATATGGATATATACTGAAACACACTCTCACACACTTAGACACAGACATGCACACACACACACACACACTCACACACACATACACTCATTCACACACACACACATCAACATGCATACAACAGTCACGCGCAAACTCGAGTCGGGCGCCGCGTGTTTACAGTATGCTTCCCATACACACCTAGTCATTCACACATCTATACAAACACTGTACAAATCGATGTGCGCGCAAACGCCCACACACTCCCTCTTGAACTCTATCTCTCTCACACTCTCACACACACACACACTCAAAGTCATACACTACTACATGTCAATATTGTGGACAAGCCTTCATTGAACCTCTGCATACACATTCTCCTCTGGCCGTTTTTGGCAGACAGACGATGAGGAATGATTCAAAATGGAAATGTACGACATGTTCCCCTATAAGGCCACTCAGTTCTAAACCCAACATCTGTGTTTTTCTCTCTGTCTGCACCAGGCTTGGAGTTAAGAGCTCAGAGAAAAAGGCTCCAGCCTAAGAAAATGTCTGGGAATGACTCAAGGCCCCGAGCCTGGTTTGTAAAGCAACAGTCACCAATAGAAGGAGCTTCTACTGCATATACGTACATGGTCTAAGGTGAAGAACAACATGAACACTTGGCACTAGGTTTCTTTTATACACTGATATACCCTTCCGATGTGAAATATGACCTGAAATCAGGCTTTACTGTTGGCACAACTCTTCACTCCGTCTCAGTGGAATCACCCAGGCAAACTCCCAAGTTATGTGCGCTCACGATCAAACTTTTGGTCCATACATACACATTACATGTTTTACATTGACAAAAATAATTTTGTAATGTTAAAAAATAGAATACAAAGCTCTAGTCTGGTGTGCAAATAAAAAGAAGACATTACACAAATATAGAAGAGAGACGTCTAAGCATGAATACTGAAGATGCAGTGCAAAATGATGACAACCCTCCCAACCCCACCCCAGGCCCAACACACTCCCCCCCACCGCCTAAACTGGCAAGATGGCATGTACCACTGTACAGAGGGGCATAATGGAATACTATATATATATATGTGCTCTATGATCACTGACTAAGACGGCAGTCTTAGCCAATGTTAAAGAAAAAAAAAACCAATGACAATGGCGGCCAAATGAATTCCACTGGTTGAGGTTTCTCCCGATCAGTGTGTACCATATTTGACAGTCAATTTGCCTTAGGACGTTCACTCTCATCATTTACAAAGTCAGTTTTTAGCAAAAGCTATAGGGCTCCAAAGATCTGTGATCTCTTGTCCTCTCTCTGGTTCTTGCTCTCTTTCCCAGTCTTGATTGTGACTTGCGACGTTCACTCTTTCAGAGCTCAGATATACAAACACATTGGGAGTGAGGGAATTCAAAATTTTGTGGAATTTCCCTTCCCTGTCTCACTTAAACTCTTCCTTTCCCACTAGTCTCTTTAGCTCTCTCTGTGCCTCTGTTTTTCTCATACCCTCCCTGTCTCATGGGCATGGTCTTCTGACTCTGTGTATGGGTGTGTGTGTGATGTTTTTCGTGTTTTGTAGTCATGTTTGTTTTCAGTAGGGCGTGTTTGTGTTAGTGTGTGACAATGTTTTCGTGTAAATCTATGATTGTGTGTGTTTATAGGTGTGACACTATTTATAAAATGCTTCCTCATGCTCGTTAAGACTGTGAGGTGTCTCTGTCTCACACATGAGTCTGCATCCTCTGTGTGTGTCGGCTGTGAGAGTAGTCAGAGTGTTGCGAGGTGTAGGAGAAGCGAGTGGAGCTGCCGTACTTCCCAAGTCCAGTCTCTGATCCTGAGGGAGCAGGACCCCCCGGACCCACACTGACCCCTGGACTCCCAACCCCGGATCCCACTCCAGGTCCCACCCCATACATTTCGTAGGATGGGCCGGCCTCCAGGGGGGCCAGGCTAGACGGGGCAAAACCCATGCGGTAGGTCTGGTAATGAGAGGGGTAGCCATAGTTGTCGTAGGCCAGCTGGGAAGTGGAGTCCAGGAGGCTGCAGTCCCCTGGGAAGTCGCTGGCCACAGTGGCAGGGTTAGCTGGGGGCTGCTGGCTCTGGCCCCCACGAGTGAAGGTGTTGAACTGGGCGTAGCTGATGTGGGACAGTCTGGAGGGGGGCCGGGGGTCATAGCAGGCCTGGGGACGACCAGGGGAGGTGAGGGGGCCAGGGGGAACGGGCGCTCCTCCGCTGGCTGTGGCTCCGGAGCCACCTGCACTGCTGCTGATAGATGCAGCTCCCCCTGGTGTTCCTGCAGGGGAACGGTAGTCAGAGTAGTGCATGGTGGAGCGGGAGGCGGGGCGGCCTTCATCGTGGGTGGAGGCTCGCACGTTGTAGTAGCCATTGGTGGGGTCCTGAAGAGAGAGATGATGACAAACAGCAAAAACAAAAACATAGAGTGGGCGTTGAGAAAGGACATTATGAAGGTGATTGCCAAAACATTGTTCTCTGTGTCAGTGTACAGATTCTTTCAGTGAAAAAGGCTCTGCTGTAATAATATTTGTTGCTTCCTGATGCAAAAAGATGAAACTCTCTTTCTCTTATGAGGTTTTAATGTCAGTTTGAACTGTGCATATCAAGCTGGTCAACACACACGTCCAGATTCATTAGGATTGTGCTGTGAGGGCAGTGTGCTGTCTGTTTGTGACTCATCTGCTTCAGAGCAAAGTCTTATTGTCTTTTAAAAATATATGCACATCGGGTTATGGAGAAAACAATTCTTTAGAACATTCATAACATGTTTCATCTGTAGAGAAGTCCCCCAAAACTTGCAACCTAAAGCAGCCTCTCAAATTATATCAGCTGTTAAAGATCTTTTCCTGTGTATTTACTAACTTTTAAAAAGGTGTTAATAAATGTTAGCAAGGCACTATTGTGACATCTAGTATTTTGGTAACCATTAAATTCATTTTACTTGGGCACAATAATGACATTTGAATCTAAGTTACAGAAGTATGACATGAAAATAACACATAAATAAATACATCTGTTGTTTTAAAATGTTACTTTATACATTAAAAATACACACTATAAACAAATTGTTGTGGTGAGCTGTTTCTGTGGTTTGGATGCAACAACAGCACACTTCAAAATCCTCTTTTGGTATGTATACAGGTTCTTGTTATATAATTTGAATGTAATTTAGTCATATTTCCATTACAAGCACTCTGCATTCTTAAGGTCTGCTTTGAATTATTACATTAAGTAGTATGAAACTGGGGCAGAGCTATCAGCTTTTGACGTAACAAACAATAAGAGTCAGAAATTATGATTTGGCCATATTTGCCGAAAGCCGTCATGAGTTGTAGCTCTTAAGTTTACTCCAGGCATCTCCAGCAGGGTGGATCCCTACCAACATGCAGTGTAGATCCCAGATTGTCTGCGTTTAAAAAAAAAAAAAAGGAAAGAAAAAAAAAGGATGCTCTCCCTGTTCACTACACCCCCTGCTGAAAGCTCTCATGTTGCTCTGCTATTATTTCTGACATGATTCTGCCATCTCATTGTCTCTCACGTACCCTTGCTTCACCCCCACCCAACTCTGCTTCACGGCTTTGCGGCTGCAGGCAGCGGGAAGGAAAAAAAAAAAACCCAGTCTGGCTGAGGCCGTTGTCGGGGTGATCTAACCACCTCCTGGGGTGGATTCATGTCTGTGTTTCTTCAAAGTGATCCAAGACAGCACTCCAGCTAGAGGGGTGGTGCGTTTGCCCTTACAAAATATTAATGGGGGGGAGTTTCAGCAGAACATTTTTGGCAGCTTTACGCGTGAAAATACATTCATCACCTAAACCCAGCCCCGCGGTGTCAAAATGTATAAATGATTCACGCCAGCTGAATGGGCAGGGTATGACTAAACGCCCTTTATCTTTTTAAAATTTCCTTCTAATTTGGGTTGTTTCCCTTTTTTTTTGTCTTGAAATATATTTAAGGTGAGGGAGCCAACTTTTTTAAGTAGTCAGAGAGGCAGGTTGCCTCACAGTTGGACTGAGAGTGAAGGCCAATGAAGACTGTAGATGTTTGAGCAAATTCCTGCTTTTGTCTTAAATATCTTAACTCTAATATTCTCACAGATATTCAGTGCAACACAAACACTACGTTTAAAAGGCACATGAAGTAAAAACACATCTCAGCTGACGAGAAGGTGAACTCCACTGTTTTTGTTGAGTAGTCCAAATGACAGACTGGCTTAAAATCCTGAAAATGACTTTGATGTTTTTTTTTACTTGCAGCCAATAAAATGTTGCCAAGGGGAAAAAAAAAGCAGCTGATGCCAAAAAAGTATCAACACAAACCTAACATGCTGTAGAAAGAAGAAAACTAGAGGACAGAGAGAGGTCTAAATGTTCTTGAGGCTTGACACAGCTGCACTAAGAGGGGATTTTGTACCACTGCAGAGGTGGAATTGTTTTATCTGGACTGTAGTCATATTTTATAAGTCATATTTTCCTGGCTAAAAACAGTTAAACATAGTCCTTTTGCTTTAACTCTTATAAAGTGCAAGAAGATAATAGTTCATAAAAGACCTGATCAGGATAAAATGAAGAGGCACAAACTCTAATACTCATTTAATGTTACTTTCATCACCAGCAAGATGCAAACAATCCAGCATTAAAACGTCCCATTGACGGACAGGATGCTTGTGGGTGTTTAATGTGTTTTTTATTGTGTTAATTACAGTTACAAAAAAAAAACTTTCAGAGAAATAGCTATTTTAAAAGCAGACTGTGAGACAACTCTACTGGATAAATGTAATATTCAAAAAGTGTAAAAAATTGTTTCAAATTTTGCTCAAAAAGCCATTTGTTATTAAGTTTAAATGGACTGAGACTTGTTAAAATATGTCAAAATGGAATTTTACTGACTTTTTAAATCTTTTTAAGTGGAAATTTAGCTTTTATACCATATCAGAGCACTATATGCACTATATGAAATTTCTGCCACTAGAGGTCTCTCAGTTAAAACAAGTGACAAAAAAAGGACGCAGTTTAATGATGAAAAGTCGCACGGGACCATGGGGTTTGTTCATTTCATTGCTCATCAGCCACCGTTGCTGATGAAAATCCATTTTGAATGAGTCAGGCAGAAATATTCTCAGGAGAGTTGATGTATTAAAAGTTTTTATGTGTTACTCACGCAACTTGAAAAACTTACGTAAGTGAATTATTCATTCATCACGTACTTTTTTTGTGAATTCCTCACTCTCTAACTGGTGTTACCCTAGAAGTTAGCAACAGGCCACAAAATGAAAAACACCATAACCCTGAATCAAATAACAAATTCTGTTAGGTTTGAACTCGACAAAAAATTAAGGAAAGATATCAACGTTTTAGGAAATGTAACATATTTTACGTTTGTGTATATTTACATACAGAAAACCTGCAACACCTGTTCTAAAAGGATAATAAATACATGTCAATGCATATGGATTACTCTAATAGCGGCAAAACATTTTTGAGATCAGTCAGTGTTCAAGTAGGACTATATATTAATCAAAAAGGCTTCATTAATGGAATAAAAATCTGAAGAAGTAATATTTTGTAGTTCATCTCATTCTTATTTTTGCCTGGTGGAAACTCTGCGAGTCATCCTGGGTGACATCACTCGCATCAGAGAGGAAACGCTGTACATCATTGGATGAAAGTCATCACTCAGAGTCACCATGTCAGTAACGATTAGGATATTTCCAGCCCTTTGAGGTATAATTAGAATGAAACCTTGCTCCAAAATGAACTCCACAAGACCTCACTCTGACTTTGGCAGCATGTTATAATCAAGTCTTGTTGATTTTGATTTTATATTGAATGTATCTGAGCCTGTGACTGTAACCCTTCTCAGTACTTTGCATTTTTTGACTCTCTTGGTATTAAAATAATAGATCACTTAGATAATGGGACAATCTGATTTCTGATTGGTTAAAAAAAAAGTGTTTTTGTGTGAGCTCACCTTTAGGTCATACTCCTGACGAGTGTCTAGGGTATCGCTGCGGAGGTCAGACTTGAGCTCTATGTCATCTTTAAAGGGCTGATTGGAAGGAGAGAAGGACACAGAGGGGAGAAACTAAACCGTCAAACAACAAAACAGAACAAAAACAAAAAGGAGAGAAGGTGCCGTAACAAAACAGAAGAGGGAAGGAGGCAACAGAGTATGACAGGAAAAAAAAAAGAAAATGGGATTAAAAGTGTTAAAAGGAGCAATTACAGGGGAAAGCACAGAGTTTGTTTGTAGTCAAAAGGTACAGTGTGGTGTAGGGAGAGGTTACTGAGTTAATCTGAGGCTTTTTCTACAACTACAGGCTGTGTAAACAGTATCCTGCCCAAGCACACATATCCTGCTGCTGCTCACCGAGTACATGGCCTTGACCATGCGCGAAGCTGTGGACACGCTGCCGGAGTCCTCCTCTAAGCTGTGGGTCTCCTTGTTTATTGTCTCCACCTTGATGTCGGGCTTACCCAGAGTGACCCCGCGCCGACCTGGAAGCAAAACATAGCCAGGTTACTACAGCTGGACACGTGCACCTTAGCCAGGGTGTTTTTACGCGCTAGAGGAGCGAGTTCAGAGGTGACCTACATCCATATGCTGGAGAGGAAGCTGTAGGTGTAGGATTTTTATTGCTTTCTTGCAAGTTGTTTGGTCTGAATGATGAAGATTTAAATCATAATCCTCTATGAAACATGAAACATCTACAGTACAAGAAAATTGGGTCTTTATGTTGTGTGTTAAACATGTGGAGAAGATGACTCACTGCCTTTGCGCTGCCGGTAGAAGATTAGAACGAGAACCAGCAGAAAGCTGAACAAGAGGATGGTGGAGCCGACCGTCCCACCAGCTATTATTCCCACTGGGACTTCCTCTGAAATGAGAGAGATGGTTGAGAGTTAGGAATGCGAATGTCTGTATGTAGTGGTAAAATCAAGATTTAATGTGATGTACATCTTTAGAGTTGCCACATCCCCAGTTACTGAGACATCTGTGTTTGTCCAAAAAAAAAGTCTGGTGCTAGGTGTATATGGATGTTTAGGTCCATTTAAGTGCAAAAACACATTAGATAACTGTTTCTTTTCTGTGTCCCAAAGCTCTAAACATCCTGCAATTTACTGACATATGAATATGAATAAAGCAGTGGGTGTCACCTGTTATAGAGTTAACATTGGGAAGAATTCTTAGGTTATAGAATCTCTCTCCATCATTATAATTATAAACAATTTCAGTTATTGCTTTTTTTGATTCTACATTTTCATTTTCCATCATAAGGTATATAATTTCTGTATATGTTGTATAAAGTTGCCGCAAAAAGTCTTATAGATAAAAGCATCTGATCATGAATTCTGATTGTAAAACCTTGACAATGTCTGATACTGTCAATCACCCTTATAACTTCATAAATGGTTTCTAGATCCACACACCTTAACATTTTGATGGGGCTCTGAGGATTAGAAGGTAACAAATTTTTACCCAAAGAACAAAATAGGTAAATACGAGTGATTGACATTGTGCAAGAAAAAGGTGCTCAACATTGTTTTTTTCCATTTTTTCACAGTTTACATTCTCCTAAAAAGACACTAAAACATCAAAGATGAGAGCTTTTTTTTGTACAGACATACATTCAATGTAATCTCACAGAATGTATCAGAAACCAAAACTAATTTTATGTAGCAGTAGAAGCTTAAAATATTACACTCTTGTTTACGCTGGATATTGCCACACCCCTTCTTTGCATTTAACAGATACACTATGTGTTCACAGTGTGTACTTTACAGTCATTTTTAAAGGAAGGGGACTGTTTTGATTTTTCTTTCTGTAATTATTTAGAAAGTGTAAACTATAGCATTTTATTTTACACACTAAAAATCGATTATTTTCTCCTTTTCTGTGAAACCACTGCTTGCTGTCCTGTCTCTTCAAACTGAAAATTAATGAATTTATAAAACCCACCTGTCTCCTCCAGTGTGATGATCATGGTGCCCGGGCCGAACGAGTTCCAGGCCGTGCAGTTGTAGGTGGACATGAAGTCAGACTCCATTACGTTGTTGATGGTGAGGGTGGAGAGGACGCCGCCGCCCTCAGCTGACGGTTTGCTCTGCTCCACTGTATACCTCTCCAGCAGCGTCCCTTTCTCCTTCTCCCACACGTTCTCCTTCCAGGCCCAGACCTGCAGCACACACCAAGTGACATGACATTTATTTAAGTGCTAAATTCTGGGTCAACTGAAATTATTCACCTAATCTGATGCAGTAACAAGATTCCTTCTGATACAGTATTTAATCTGTTTTGTGCAACACACAGTCTTATTCTTCTACAAAGTTTCATTATACTCATCTATTTTTTTATTAATGGATAATTTATTATTTAAAACACATCTCTCTTTTTTAATTAATAAGTGCTGATACAACAAAATTAGGAGAGGCACCCCTAATTATGCTGTTTTTTTGTATAATGAGAATAAGGCTTCCTACTCTCCTCTGTTGTCTAAAAACCTAATCATTTAGAATTTATTAGCTATCAGTTTATGTTTTTGTGTTCTGCATCTGGACACTTGCAATTAAACCAATTTTCAGGATTTAAATATACTTTTGTTGATACTATAACAGTAAAACAAATACACATATAGCTGAGCGTTACAAAAGGAAGACTGATACCACTCTCTGTCTGCTAAATATAAAGCCCCAGCTAGTTAGCTTTGCTATGCAGCAACATAAAAGACATAAAATAGAAAACCAGATATGATTTCTATGAGGTTTGGGTTTCTCTAAAAGACTGTAAAGAAGAGCAATGCTACTTGTCTTAAAAAAAATATAATTGGATACAGAAAGAAAATATAACTTTAAATCAATTAACTTTTTGAATATGGGTTTTACATCAGAGCTGGTGCTTTATATGAAATTTAGCAAAAAAAAACCTTAATTAGCCTCTTATACCAAATTTACTGAAAGTAAAAGAGTGTGACAGATTACACAAATTTACGCACTTACATGTAAACAACCACACTGCAAGACTTACGAAAACCAGCAACAGTTTGTATTTTTCCGCACGCTAAGGTGGAGATGGGTGGGGGCGACTGATCTGGTGAGAATCTTGCACATTCTACAACTTTAAAGCCACTAAAAGCAACTGTATTATTCAGCACTGAAGAACTGTACTAAGGTGAGTTAATTATGCATAAGCCCACATGTTCCCATAATCTGCCCACTTATTCCAGAGAAGGATAATCTCTTGGCTGTGGCGTTTACTGGGACAACTGTTCCTCTCCAGTCCTTTATATTTTATAAATCTTTTTCTGTTCCGGCCCTCTCTCCACTTGCATTAGAGGAGCGTGCACTGCGAGTCAGGATGGATCAGTCACAGAGGCTGGGAGGGGGAGCGGCGGCGGCGGCGGCAGAGCAACTACTACTGCTGCGCCTCTGCGATGCAGCCGAGTGGAGAAAGCATTCAGGCTGATTTCTGACGCAGGAGCTAAAAGCGGACCAGCTTAGTGTTAGTGTTGGTTTGTTTATGTGATGGGATGGAGGAAAAATTCTGGAAGAGTTTAAGGGTGAGTCACCACTCAAAAAGAAAAGGGGACAGTGCCTAAAAGCATGGAGTGAAGCCATTTAGGAACAGAAAGGTACAGTAACAGTAAAATACAAATCTCTGCTGGACAAAAAGATAAGACTTTGTGCTCTAAGTGACCAGAGCTTTTCCTTGTTGGGGCTTTTTTTTTCCCTTTATTTTTTGAATAATTGATGCTGGGTTTAAATTAAGACATTTCCACTGGGTTTGGTGCCAGAAATGTTTTTCTTTTTCTTTTTTTTTGCATTTTCTTTAGACTTACGATCTTATCTGGAGGAGGTGTGCTGGCTATGTAGCATTTCACCTCTCCCCTCTCCCCTCTCCCTGCATACTGCACTGGATCACTGGAGATTATGGGAGGACCTGCATCAGCCAAAAAAACGAGAGGAGATGTGAGTGGAAGAGAGAAATGAAAGAAATACAACAAGCTGCAAAAATCATATAAAAGACATTGACCTTATCAAGCCTGTTCAAGAGGTTTTGTACGATTTAAAAATAAATGGCCACTAGTTTGGAAATAAAACATTCTTTTTTTTTTCAATTACTGACAAGATGACCTTTTTGAAAGCACAAGTTATTCATCTGCAAGCAGTGATACATTAAACTGAGAGAATGTTTTCTGACCATTGACGGTGAGCGTGACCTCAGTCTCTCCTACTCCGATCCGTGGGACGATGGCCTTACATACGTACTGACCGGCATCAGCTTGGCTCACTGACTTCAGATACAGCTGGTTGCTGTTACTCAGAACCTAAGAGGGAGATAAAAAAAGGACACAAATATAAACAAGACAAATCTTCTAAACAGTGGGAGGGGATAAACAAAATAAAATCCCACATGTTCACGTTCAAAAGTAGAGGAGAGAGTATTGTATTATTATTTCTCTATATGTGTAGCTTATTATGTCGTTAATTTGCATGTAAAGTCTTCTTTAAGTATACGTGTTCTACATTTTTGACCCTACCTGGTTAACAATGCACACTTGCACATCCACTTTTAACCCATCACAAAGGTTTTGCAGTTGCCTAGCAACCACATCACTGGGAAAATTAGCTGTGGAAGAATTATGGCTTAATATGTAACCACCTGGAGAGGGGAAAGTACCTGAGCAACACTGGTTATATTTAGGGTTTCTAATAAAATAGTTTTACAAAACTCAAGTTGAATTAAACTTCAAAGAAAAAAGAACTATTGTCGACAAGCATCTCATGAGAAGTCTTTCCAATTTAGGAAATTCACACTTGTCTTCTTGTTGCGACTTAAATGGGAGAACTGATATTATTCTCCTGTTTGCATAGTTAATTAAAACTTGAACCAGCAAAGAATAAGCCAAGCCTAACATAAAAACTGGGGAGAGCTAGCCTAACACTGTACAATTCTAACAAATTCACCTATAAGCTAAAGCTAAATAATGTCCAAACCCTTGTAAGACCACAACATATCATTTTTTATGCTTCAGTTTTTGATAGGATTTAACATGTTAGGTATAGAATGTGAATGTTATGCATAGATCTTTTCCATAAATGCAAGTAGAAGTGTATTTTCCAGATTTTGACATATACTGTCGAACTGTATGCTTTGTTCCCCTCCTGCAGTCCTTTGTTTCATGTCTCACTCTCAATCTGTCTTCTGCCTTTATCTTACATCTCAAACATGAAAAAAAAAGAAAAAAAATCTTTTAAATCTAAAAAATACAAGATAATGAACAGCCACGTCCATTAAATTTTGTTGTTGTTGTAAATACTTTAAATGCAATCAGACTTTTAAAGCCACAGCTGTTTACGACCTGCAATATGGCTGCCAGACGTTGCATTGCCTGCTGTTTCTGTTGTACCATTCAAAAGTTGGGACGTCAATATGACTTTAGCACAGTCTTTAAATTTTATTAAGAGTGATTCGACCCTCAGGTTTATGAAAAGAGAATACAGAGAAAAGAATGCACGAAATGGAATGAAATAGGTGATGACAAGGAAGAGAGGAAGAAAGAAATACTTTCGGTGTACAGACAAGATAATGTTGTTGAATGACAGGAAGCTTTTGTAAACACAGGAAAAAATAAAAGTGTGAACTGTAAAAGTAGTGTGAATATCAGAACAGAGGAGAAATGTGCACAGCGTGGGCTCGTAGCTTCTTACCATGTTTGAACCCTTTTTGAACCAGGTGAGCGTGAGCGGAGGGTTTCCAGCCCATTTGCAGTTGAGGGTGACATCAGAGTCAACATCTACTGTTTTTGGCTGCGGCTCCACCAGCAGAATTGGACCGACTGGAGACACAGAGAAAGAGAGAGAGAGATGTTCTTTGTTGTGCCTGAGTAATAATACAGCGGGACTAAAGGGTAGAAGCTGCTCACAGGAACAAGAAACACAACAATGGTGTATTTTATCCATCTCACTCCAGACTGTAGTGAGTGAAGTATGCCACAAGCGGCTGAATGAGGTGAGATGAGTAAAGTGTGACTCACAGTGAACGTCAACCAGGATGCTGACGTTGGTCTTTCCCACAGCATTGAAGACCAGACAGGAGACGGGCTCGGTGAAGAAGGAGTGGTCGGCCTTAGTGGTGAAAATGCTCTCCCTGGCACCCTGCAGGACCACGCCCCCTTTGGCCCACCTGAGGTTAAAACACATCATGTTAAATACGATGAAAAAAATCTAAAAACAGCATATCTTAACAGGTAAGTGCTGCTTTAGGAGGCCCAGTGGGAATAAAAATATGCATGTTTATGGATGCAGACCTGTAACCCATAATAGGAGGGTTGGCATGAGCTTGGCAGGTAAAGGTGACTCTGTCGCCCTCGAGGACAGAGCGAGGCTCAATGGACAAGGTCACTGTCGGTGGATCTGGAAGAGAGAGAGAGACACTCACATAACAACAGCCTTACCACATTTAATATATGCTGCAATCTGGAGGAAAGTTGGCTGCAAAATGGCTTCCACGCATTATTTAATGATAGCTATAAAACATTAAGCTGCCGGCAGATGTTTTATGTTTTATATTTCACACCATGCTCCTTTTATATTAACTTTTAGCAACTTATTTTATACAGTTTATGACAAATGTAGTTGGGAAAATGAGATAAAAATGACATTGTTCTATAGTAATGTCTTACCCACATTAGAACCCTCATTTTAATAAAATTTTAAAAAATACTCACTAAGTTAAAATTGGTTTCTGTCTTAATATTATTGAAACGCTTACGGTGTACATTGAGGGTGACAGTTGTGCTTTTGCCACTTGGAACAGCCAGATTGGTGGCCACACAGCTGTAGTTCCTCCCAGTGTCGCTGTCGACAGGCTGGATTGGCAGGTAGCTCCATGTGGTCACCCTCTTCCTGTCTGGAAGCACTTCCTGATGAAGGACAGCAGAGAGGAAATGGTGCAGGAGTTGAAATACAGTTAAAATGCAAAAAAAATGTAAAAAAAAAAAAAAAGATTTTGTGTAAGTGTGTGTGTCTTTGTGAACGTGGCCTCCACCTCAGACTTACAGTGGTGCTGGCAGCCCCCTCCACAGGCAGACCATCTTTAAGCCACTCTATCATAGAAGGCGGTTTAGCCCCTCGAGACACACAGCTCAGGTTGTAGGACTCCCCCGCATTCAGCAACACCTCCGGACCTCCATCGATCACCGGGTCATCAGGGGGGACTGGAGCAGGAAAGGAGAGCATTAGAAACAAAACCACATCTCACGTACTCTACTCCAGACATGTGCAGTGGCACAAGAACGTACTGAGGACAGTGAGTTTGGCCCTTCTGGACCTCAGGGCTGCATCAGGGGCCTGGCACTCGTACAAGGAGTCATCAGACAGATCAGCTGACAGGATCTCCAGGTTGTACTGGCCCAGCTCCTGCACACGCAGCACGCGATACCTGGGCCAGGCTGAAACACACACACACACACACACACAGAGTTTAAGAGTTAGATTATAATGACTGCTTAAGGGTGCACAAGCATAATCTGGATTTCTAACTTGGTAAAGTTTATGTATGATTTTTCAATCTATTTTAAGTTACAACTCACATGTCCTGATAACAAAATTAAGTTACACAGATGGCCACAAAGACGGAATGCATTCCATTTTTTAAATGCTTTCCCCTGCTTGTCGTGAACACCTTTTGGTTATAGGTTAGCATTTCTTCACATTTTAGCCGAAATTAATTTCTTAAAATAAATGTCACTATATGACTTTGTATGTCAGACCGTTCAACCGAACTGTTAATTCATCACTTCTAAGGATCCGCACTCATCCATCTGGTCTGTATCAGAACAAAAAAAATAAGCAATACCACCCAGCTTGTTCATGCTGGTAATTAAACATCAGATCTGTGTCATACATGAAACAAAACTATGCCCTTTTCTTCATCGGCCTAATTGACAGCAGAGATGCATGACTACATAATGCAGCAGAGATGCACAAACACAAACACATGATCACACATACACATTCACGCACTCTTGCACAAAGCACACAATTACACACACACACACGCAACACGGCCTCGCCCCCTTCCCCCATCCGCCACACGGCCCAGCTGTGCCACTGCCACTGTACATTCTCACCATTAGGTGGCATCCACGCTCTCTCTCACCAGCAGGGGGAAAAGATGAATGCATTATGACAGCAACGTTTTAGAGGACTCAAATCGACTCCAGTCCATGGTGCAGAATTCATGTTTGCTGCCCAGACGTAGATTTTATGTGAAGTTTTCTGTGTTTCATGCGCAGCCTCTGAACTGAGCAACGCCGCCTGCCTAACCTTGTGTGTTCTTTCTGCTATATATGTGTGTGTGTGTGTGTGGGACTGTGTTTCTGTGTGTATGTTCCTTACATATACATGCATTTGCATGTGAAATGTCGAGAGCGAGAGAGCGTATGAAAAGCCCAGAGAACGAGGCGGGGGAGCGGAGGGACAGAGCCTCACACACAAACACACACACACACACACACACCCACTGAGTGTATGTGTGCATGAAGCGGCCAGTGTTCATTCACATGTTTTTATTTAAAAGCTTTGGCTTGAAGCACTGGACCATTACAGTGACAATATGATTAAAATAAAGGAAGGAGAGACAGAAAAAATGTAGAAGAGGCAGATGAGGAGGAGGAGAGAAAAAGGAGAGGATGAACAGAGTGTGTCAAGCAAGGTGAAGGTAAGGAGAGAGGAAGACACACTAGGAGGAGAAGTTAAATGAAGAATAGGAGTGAGGGCTCAGCACAGCAGAGGCAGCTGTAGGAAAGAGAGAACAAGAGGGAAAGAGAGGAACAAGGGAGCTTAGATGAGGAGGACACAAAGGAATAGCATGACAGACTGAGGAGAGGAGAGGAGAGGAAAGGGTGATTACAAGGAAAAAGAATTAAAAAACAAAAATTTAGAGATATAGCATTACAGCTGATAAATTGTATATATAAGAAAAGGAAAAAAATTGAAAAAATGTGAAAGATAACTGAACAAAGTAAAGGGGAGGGACATTTTAAAAACTGAACACTAAAGCACAAAGTCTGAGGAAAACAACAGCAACATCCACAAAAACAAGGCAACAGCATGTCACAAATGATGCAGTCTCCCTCTGGACCAATCAGTTAAAAATATGCCCACTTGTTTTGACCAGTAATTGCACAGCCCCCTTTGGGCTAATCAGTGCAATTCGGAAAATGCTGCAACACAGCGATGAGATGCATCTTTCCCCCTCAAGTTTTGTCAAAGTCAGACGAGCTGTGTCTTAAATTATTGTTGTTTACAGACAAACAAGCGGGGAGACTTAACAAACCAAACTGAAATATTTAACACTAGGGACAAAATAGCAACAAGAAAGACTGGACTGAACAGTAAGCAAAGATAAGCACGAGCTCTATATTCTTTGAATTAACAACCTTTCAATAATAACTAGATATTAGCCGGTCAGCATCACCCACTGCTAATATGACAGAGGTGATGATGTGATGTTCCTCCACCTAGTTGAAGGGTGTCAGTTAAATGTGCCTAAGGGAGCTTAGAATTTCCCATCAGACACTGGATTACATGTGCAGAAGGTGGCCAAAGTGCACAATTTGTCCTAACACGTGATGTGATGGGGTGGCTGCTGTGGTTGTATTTAGTATAACAGTAGACACTTACATCTCTTGATATGAAAAAAAAACCCTGCTCTGCTGGCTCAATCTAGCTGTAACTCAAACATTCAGCAGCAAAAACATTTTGTCAGCATACATTAGCCACCGCAGTTACACAAACCCAATGTCGTACTGGGTGAGCATGCATCATTCAAAATGCTTTTTCTTATTAGCTGAGTTAGTCCATTATCTAGCTTTGCAGCCTCTGTTTACTGCAGCAATGTAGTGTTTGTGCATTTGTAGTTTTTTTTTAGGGGTATGTACATGCAGGAAATATCAGATATTTTGCAAAGTTTTTGAATTTTACGTCTTGCATTTTGATGGCCTCCACTGAGTTTCAGCTTGAGTTCAGTTCCAGAGCAAAGCAAAGCTCTGACCCTCTGCACTGCAAATGCTGCAGATGCCACTGTAAACATAAAACAGGCTTTAAACATTAAACACATCTTTCCGCTGCACTCTGAAATGCCGAACGACAAGATAAACAAGTAAGTGGCGAGCCATCTTTGCGACTGTGGTGTAAAGAGCCCCATAAAGAACTCAAGACTTTTTAAAAAAATTACAACTTTTCCAGCTTGTAACATGCAGCGTTAACATTTTGCTATCAGCAGCTCCAATCCAGAAGTATCAGAATCAGCTCTGAAAAGCCCTTCTTAGTCACATGCTGAACAGAGTGAAGGAAGCCTGAGGAGGCTGTATGATGTCTCACCCTGGAGGTCCTCTCCGATGCCCAGAGCCAGGCCATCTTTGGTCCACTGAACAATGCCTGAGTAGTTGAAGACAACACAGGACAGGATCACCCTCTGGCCCCGCACCACCGACTGGTCTGCCGGCTCCTGAGAGAACCTTGCTGTCCACACTGGAGAGACAGAGGAGAAGGATTGAGAGGATAAGTTAGGAACCTTCACATTCTCACTGTGTACATACTGCAGGCGGGCTATTATAAAAACTCCCTAACTACAGATATAGCATCTTCCTCTGTCTGTGGTTTTATGGTTAATTGATTGAAAACTGTATTTCCCCAACAGTAATGGAATACCACATCTTTGATCGCAGCCATTAACTGAGCGCCGATGAGTAAAAGAGCGGCATGGAAAGACGGAGGTGTCAAAGACGAGGGATTTAAAACAGAGTTGGAAAAGAAGAAAAAGAGAAAGAAAGACGACGAAGAGGTGGTTAATGCTGACTCAGGAGAGGAGAGCTGGGAGATCAAACAGGCAACTTCTGCCATAGGGTCTCTCACACCCCCTTTTCTTTCTTGCTCATGACTTTTTATTCCTCCAAAACTCTGCAACCCCCCCTTCTCTGTGTTTCTCCCTTGTTCATTCCTCCCTATGAGTCATCTCCCAGGCTTCCACTCCCCAACCAAAACTACAGTGGCTGTCATTGTCTACTAGACTCTCTCGCTCCAGTCTGTAGTTCACTACTGCTACAAGATCGACCAGCGCCGAGCTGGCCCACCGACCATCTAATAGAAGAGAAAAAAACAAGAAAAAAAAAAACCCTCTGCTATTGTTCCACGCTGTGTGATGACAAGTTGTAATTAGCTGTCCCTTGAAGACATGACACCCGTACAATAGAGGAGAGGCAATCACCGTGGAGGATTTGCATCTCGCTTTAAATTTTTTCAGTCTTTCCATTCTGTCTCTCCTTTTCATTTTTCTCCCCCTCCCACTTATTTCAAAGAATCTCATACAGTAGATCATTAACCCAATGCTGCATCGTATCCCCCTCTCCACCCTCCTCCCCCTCCAACTCAGCCATTACCTCTCTTCTTCTATTCTCTCTATACATGTTGTATGTCCTTTACCCAAATTGCTTTGCTTCACTCTCTGCTTTTCCCTTTATATGTATGCATGCCCACTCGCCTCCTTCACTTTGTACATCTATAATGCTGTCTATGAACGTCCTTTTGCCTGCACTGAATTTCCCCTATCTCTCCCGCTCTACAGTATTTGTGCGCCTCCTTCTATCTATATACATATATAATGCTGTATATGTCCTTTTTACCCATAATGCTTTCTATTTCTGTGTTCCTCCTCCTCGCTGGTTGGAAGGGGGTTAGAGGCGGACTGTCACAACTCATTTATCACATTAAATATCAGCCCTCCAGCACTTTCTCTCTCCCTGTCTTTCTCATTCCCCCGTTCACCCGTCTCTCTCTTCTCTCACTTTTTTCCTTACTCCCTTTTCTTCACCTCCTACCATTTACATCTTTCTTTCTCACTTGTTCTCTCTGCTTTTTTAGCACTTGTTTCTCCCCCTTTCCCTTACACGCCCTCTGTCATTCCCTCACACTTCTCCCTCTGAGCCCTCCAGCACTTTTCTGAAGGTTCCCATCTCTCTCACTTTTTTTTTTTAACAACTGCCATATGCCTCTGCACCCCCACCTCCCACCTCTCCAACGTGACCTTCGGTCCCTATCTCTCACGTTTTCCTTTCCTTTTTATACACACAGACATGCACTCTCCCCCTATCATGTCAAATTGGGTGTGATTTGCAGAGGTACAATATGCCTGATGATACAAAAGAACCCAGTCATGCAAAAAGATTTCCTTACCAATCACAACAATGGCTTCTGACAGTGCAGCACATTAATATTCTAAAGATAAAGGAGATGTGCGAGGATACACGGTGCAAAGGGAATCAGATGCAGATGGAGCTTTGCAGCGCCAGCATGCATACCTAGAATAATTTAGCAGTGAACCAAAAAATATAGCAAGACCTTAATTTGCTCCCTGAGGAACACCCAAATCAACGGGATTAATAAACTGAAATAAACCAAGCGAACAACACAACAGCAATGATTTGCAGTGAAAAGTTAGGGAGTAAAATCATGTCTCATAGCTCTCACATGGAGCACAAAAATGCATGTATTCACCCAGCCTGATCACCACAAAATATGTTTACGGTTTACCTTTATTTCAAACTGAAGATATGTACAATTTGTACATTTGACGTGCATTATATTGACATTTTGACAGTTTATAACAATAGATGGCTGTTCACCAGGTTACAAGTGTTCACAGCCACATTAAGCTTAACAGTTTCAACCAGGTAATTTTACCAATCATCAGAACGATTTACTGGTGTTTTATGGCAGGAGGATGGGAGAAAGTTCCAACAGTGTTTCTAGTGACAAAACCAGGAATGTAAAGTGAAAGAACAATCTTTTCCTAATACTAACCAAATGCTTTTTGTAAATAATCCTTAAAGAACCTTAACCACAGAATGTTAAGTTTAGTGTTTAAAACCTATGAAACATGAAGTTTATCTAAGGTTTGTTTCACCAGCTTGCAACCATCGTTGCTCAAAGTTGAACTCCATGCAGAAATACCTTAGCTAAAAGATTCTTTGAATGACCACTACATGTTGGCCTACAGAACACTGTGACTGTTACAACAGAAAGCAAAACATACACGTCAGTGCATTATTTATGTAACAGTAACAATTATTGTGGTTAATTAGAACATAATTAGGACATTAAGACTTTTATACTTATTCGACACCCTCTTGCTCAACGGGATGTGGTCCTACATGAACAGAAAGTTTTCTTCAAAAATTAAAGTAATATTTGGTTATTAGAAATGAATAATTTCTGTATTTCTTTCCTCTCTGTTTTCTTCCAGATTAAAAGTGGGCCAGGCTCAGTTAAAAAAGCTAATGTCAATTCATTCTGTGCGATAATAAGAATAAAGTAATATCCAATGAAGGAGACCAACTGAGATTTGACGAGTCACATTTTTAATAAAAAATTCAGATTTGTTCAAACTTTAAATTTTATTGTTGTTCATTTAACAAGAAATATCTGATGCCATGCAAATTTACAATGTCAAAAGAAGCTTTTGGAAAATGCAAGAAGGGTTATTTTTGAATTCTATCAGCTGTTACTCTGATTGCTGCTCACTTGCTCCGATTCAAGTGGCCAAAACTTGGATTTTCTGGCTTTAAATAAAGTCAGTGGTCATATTGCATGGATAACTTGTTTGAACAACAATACTAAACCCAAATGCATTTCATTTTGGGCAGTGGAAATTGGACATAATCACAGCACTTTTATATTTTGACACTGTAAACTTGTCAGCAAACAGCTACTATTTACACATACAGAGATTCGGAGTAATATTCACTCTCCTTTTCCTGTAGCTCTTTCTTTGGTTTCCAGTAACTCCTGAGGAGTATATCCGGCTCTTTGGCTGTTCAGTACTTCACTACGCTCACCAGGTAGTTGCTAGCTTGGCTTTCCTGTTATATAGTACCAGGCAGGTAGTGTACAGTGCATCTATCACTAAAAACAGAGTCTGCTACCACTGAAAATAACACTGATACAAGTGGATGAGGGAACCAAAATAGAAATTAAAAAAAAGTGCAGGCTGTAAACACTAAAATAATGAGCTAATTATCATATGCCAACCCTTAACCCTGTCCTCCCCCTGTTATGTGTATGTCTTTTTATGTTTCTTGGACGGGATGTAACTGGAATGCAATTTCCCCATGTGGGATCAATAAAGGTTTATTTTATCTTATCTTAATGTCATGTGATCCAAGTAATGTCACAATTATTTTATTAGATTATTTAAATTTTGATAACAGCTATTTGTAGACTTCTTGCTAAACTTGACTAATCAAAGGGATGCTGGAATTTGTAATTTCCACATACTTATTTTTTTAGGATGTCATCAGATATCTGAAGGGATAATATGCAATATAAAAATGACGGGTGTGTTATTACTGAAAAATTTCTATCATAAACAAAAGGTATTTCTAGACGATATAGAGATTTGCTCTCAATTCCTGAGTGCATTCTACTTTGATAAACTCATCCTTCTGATGCTAATTAATGGAGTATACAGTGTGAATTGGTGCCATTTTTAAAAACATAAGAAACCTTTCCTAAGATATACATAGGTTAAAAGAGAGTTTATCTGGGTTTAAAGTACCCTGCAACCTTGACAATAGCCTGAGGGCTAGCAAATCCTTTCCTCTACCACCTCAGATATGCTAGCTGGAGGTATTCCCTCAACTGCCTCAGTAAACCACAAACATAATCCAAACTGAATACTCCTGAGTGGAGGCTACACAATCTGCAGAGAAAACACCCATGCGAAGGCTGAGGACTGAAAACACTGACTCATTTAAACATGTGCTCATCGCCTTCTGATTTCCATATTACCCAGTTAACACTTGTCAACATGAGTGTATGCGCTCCTGGGTGTGTGTCTGTGTGTTTAAAGAAGGAAATCTACGCACAGAGAGCAGTCAGAGCAGAGGCAAGGCAAAAGAGTGTATGCAAGGGAGCTTGTATTCTTCATTATGTGGGTTATGCTGCAGTGACAAATTTAGAGTGTGTCCTGATTTCCTTGAGTCACTGATCCCCAAGATACCAACGGGAGACTCCGAGCACCCTGTCCACACAAAGACCATGGTCACAAAGAGCTGCGGCCGTGACCACATCCATATGGACGCACACACATGCACACACACACACACACAAACAAAAACAGGCAGCACAGATGACCTAATCTTCACCACATGGGCTAACCATTTCCTCTCAACACACACACAAACACAACCACTCTAAACCCCAAACATATAATCGACACATAGAGGCGGTTTTCTGAACATGGATTACACCACGACACGGACTAAACTGTCAAGCCAGAGGAGCATCTCCATCTCCATTGGGAGCGGGTCTCAGTTTAGTCTAGGATTAAGCACAGCCCTAGTCAAAGTTTGGAAAGGGATTAGGATTAATCTGGAGCCTAGGACAACAGCCCCTGCAGACACTGTGACACCAACCTCGGCTTGTCAAAGCAGACACAAAGCCAAAGGCGAGCACGCACAGCTTCGCCGGGTGACTCACCAAAAGCATGGCCACACGCCGCCATAGTGTGAACCACCACAGCAAATTAGCCCGAGAGCACCTCTCGCACCATACAATGGTGTTTTAATAGCAAGGTAATGAACCGTCAATTTGTTGCTGAAAATTACTGAAAGGGTATGTGCATGCAAAGATGTCGGGAGTTATTTTTAGCAAGTGTGCTGCTCATATGCCCTGCATTTCTTAATTTGCTACACACCCTGCTGTTTGGTGGTGAATGTCAAAGCTTGCTCTACAGCTTTTAAATACAGGCTCGCCTCACCTCTCTATATGGGACAGGAGAGGAGACTGGAAGTGATGCCATGCACTAGAGAGTGCTTGGAAAGGTTCATTGACGGCATTCAGTCGCACTCTTTCGGATGCTATTAAATAAGATGGCATTTGTATGGATTGTTATGCATTGATCTAATTGTCTTTGTGTCTGGCCTTCTCCCTGTACCCCTCTGTACCCCTCCAACAAAGTCCCCCTGCCTTCCTCTCCCTCGATCCTCTCCAGCCAATCCCGCTCTTCGGCTGGATCACAGACTTGCGTCACCATAGCAACAGCTGACGTGGAAAGTAACTGCCCAAAAAAAGTTTTCTGTACGAGCGTGTCTGCGAGCGCACACGCGTATGTGCATCTGTGTGGCTGATGAAACCCTCCCTTATGCTCAGTACACCCATTTTTATGTAAAAACATGTTTAATGACCTCATCCTCCCTCCACCTATCCAATTAATAGTCAGGCGGCTGCACTGGTCTCTCATTATTTCTCTCTTTCACCCTCCCTCCTCACACTCACTGTTAGTCAATCCGCTCCAAATTGATTTTGTTATCAGCCTAATTCCATATCACCGCTGCGTGTGGCCGATGTGTTGGTGTTATGGAGGGGCTGTCTGAAAATGAGATGCAGGAATGGGAGAACAAAGAGACGGCGAGGTCCACAGACACAGAGCTGTGAAGTGTGATGGAGGAGGATGACATCATTGTTTCAGGACAAAGTTGCAGCCATAGGAGTCATGCGGCACTGACTCGCCCTCCCTGTTTTCTCTATATGACTGTACGTGCATCCAGATGTCAGTCCATCAGTCAGGCTACACACTGACTAATGTATCTGTGTCAGCGTGAGACATGAGACCCTTTTGATTTTACAACTAGAGTTTTCGTTTTTAAGTTCTTCTTAAAATCATAAAACTTATTCAGAACACAGATTTTTGTTTTAGCTCCTAAGAATCAGAGCTGCAATGATAATTAAGTTAATTGATTATTGGAACCAAATGAAAATTACAAATTGGAAGTAACTATTTCGCTTCATCTTTTTATTCATTTTAAGCATAAATGTCCAAAATATGCTGCTTCCAGCTATTTCAATTTAAGAATTTACTGCTATCCTTTATCATTTATGATAAATGACAAGGCTTTAGGTGTTGATTGGACATAACACAATTTAAAGACACTTCTTTACGCTCTTTAGGAAATTAAATTTTACAGTTTCTTGATAATTATTAGACTATAGAAATCAGCAAAAGTTAAAAGTTATCAGCAAATTTTAATGAAAATAATTATTAGATGCAGTCCTACTAAAAAAAGCTGACCTGTATATAGGAGGTTTGAATAAAGTACAGTACCCGGCATTGTAAATGTATGTGCATATGTCTGATGTAGCCTAGATACATTTTTATGAATTCACTTATGGTTTTTGCCCTTTCTAAGTTCTGTACTTATTCTAATATATAACAGAGAAAAATACCAAATCCTTGTTCATGAGAAGCTGAAAGCAGCAACTTTTAGATTT
>JAQMCX010000039.1:3888738-3900429 GCA_029814765.1 Acanthurus leucopareius
ACCCCCCCCCCCCCCCCCCGGGGCCAAAACACCCCCCCCCCCCCCCCCCCCCCCACCCCCCCCCCCCCCCCCCCAAAAAAAAACCCAAAAAAAAAAAAAAAAAAAAAGTCTAATCACTCTCGATCAAGCTTCACCCACCTGCCCGCAAGACCACCCTTTCTTTGTCCCCCTTCCCTCTATCCATTTCTCCCCTAACCCTACACAACTTTTTTTTTCTTCTGTAAGCCGCCCCACCCCCCTCTCCATCACCCCGAATCGGTCCTCGCTGCAGAATGTGGCCGTGCAGTTTGGGAAAACAAAGCCAATAGATTCAGTCAGATGTGATAAAGTGTTCCTCTCTTGCTCGGGGGACTCTGCATAAAGAAACATTTTTAAGGGGATGGCTTTTTTTTTTTTTTAACTCCTTCTTTTTATAACTTGGATGCCCCCGGCCTGTCAAACACAATCAGATTATGGGGCCTTTAAATCCTGGGGCCTTGCTTGAGAAAGGTTCATGTAGATGTTGAGGATGCTCAAAGGATACGTATACACTTCTTGGATTGAATTTATCTGCGGCCACAGGTTTGATAATGAATTATGTGACCGAATTCTTTTGTAGCCTATCGGGTTTTTATTGGATCATCTGAAAGCAGGCATGCAAGCTGCTTCTTTCTCTCCAAGCACCACTTTAAAAAGCATTACAGGACACTCGTGTCCAGAGGAATGCCCTTAAACAAACACATCAACCGAGAGAAGCAATCAACATGTCACACATTGACAAACACCCGTCGGGACAGAAATGCCAAGAATTTGTTGATTGAATGGAACCCAACGGGGAACAACAGGCGTGGATGTACATTATAACATTACGGGCCACATTCCCAGATTGAGCTTTACAACTGGTTCAGTGATTTGCTTTCAGTGGCTGATGTCAATTAGAGATGCTTTTCGGTAAATAGGCTTCATTCAGATCCCGTAAAAAACCATGACCCGAATTCACATATTAACGGTAGGATGCTCCGGAGCCACATCTCACTCGCTGGGCTCAAAATTAAAAACAGACTTCTGCCTCGCTACATATGTCACTCCAGATCTACACTCTGAGCCGGAGAGGGTTCACTATAGCACCACAAAATGGTTCGTTAGCCTTGAATCCATGGCAGAACGCTTTCAAAAAAGGTTCATGGAGCTATAAATAGTTCTACAAGTGGTAATCCACAAGATCCTCGCTGGACGATCTTGACAAGTTCGAGCTTATATAGTAAGCACTCTTTTCTTCATCAGCCACGATGCTGCTACTGCTTGTGTTTAACCTCTCGTAGCCGTTATCTGAGCACAAACAAGTTCACTAAAATACAGTTTTAGACTATATTACAGCCCACTGTGTCCTTATCTTTTTTGTAAGCAACTTCAGTGCTTGAATTTCTCCAGATTCTGTATGAGCCTGATGAGACGGAGGTCTGGCTATGTGAGATTAGCTAAGGTGAACCACTCAGTTTTCCTTTTATTTCTTTTGACGACATAAAACACATCACTTGGGGTTTTATGGAGAATTTGTTCTCCATTAAATGTGAAGCGGCATCTACAGTTACTGTGCATGAATCAGTGATGGAAAATGGAAACATTGGGATTTATTTAGATGCAAACATCACTGATTTTAATTGGCAAGAATGCATGAAATGTTGTAACTCAGCAGTTTAAGCAGTGTTTTAGTACTGAGCTGGATTTTTTTATGAGGCTCCCCTAAATCTTCACTGTTATTTAAACTATTAAAGCCCACTTTGAGTCAGTAACATTACACATATAGTAGTAGAACCACTACTTTTCCCATTCAAACAACCCTTCAGGAACCCTTCTTTTTGTAGGTGTAAAGCCCCCTTCAATGTGTCTGACTCTTCCAACATCTGAATATTTTCTGTGCTGAGCACAACACAAGAATCCGTCTGAGGTCTATGATTCACAGCTCGGCTACGTGATTCAGAGCGGGAGTGTACAGTACAGGCAGCAGCAGCAACAGCAGCAGCAGCAGCAGCTCGTGGCCTTGGTCCACACAAAAGGACAGAGGCTGACAAATTGTACACCTGCACTAGAGCCTTTGTCCGAGTCAGCATTTGAGTCTACCGTCTGGGCTATAGGTGCAGTGCTGCAAGTCCAACCTCAAGGCCTCCTACTCATTAGGAAGTGTGCTGGCAATGATTGATTATGCAGTAACACTTAACAGCTGCGTTAATAGCGGCGTTTGCTCGGGACTTATTATCAAGTTGGTGTGTAGATACAAGGCTAGGATCCTAAATCTATCCCTTGAGTGGTGTTGCTTGTGGAGACATACTGTAGTTATGGTTGCAACTGTATCATTAAATCTAAATAACTTAAAAACATTCTGATTCACCAAAGCTTTAATTAGCTGCTCCACTAATAACCATCCGATCATTAGCACTAGTAGGCAATTACATGTGTGCAAATTGCAGGCCGTGAAATACTGTTTTGCTAGTCTAATGAAGAGATAAGAGTCTGGGTGCTCTTAAGAAAAATGCTCCCAAACCTGATGTAAGCATTATCTCTTTTGAGGTGATATTCGTTTCAGCTCTCTCTGGATTATGTTTACTCTCCTCTTATGTTTTTTTCGAACCCAAATGCAAATAAAACCACAGTACATCATTTGAGACCTCACATTTATTACATCATTTTAAATCTTGCTGAACAAAATACAGCCTCATGCACAGCCTGTTAATCTTGTCTTCGGGAAAGCCTTTGAGAGCAAATATCTTTGTGTTTGAGAGCCCAACACGGAGTAATAATGGATTATGCAGTTGTAACAGTGCAACAACAGACAATAGGACACATGGCTTCACACATGTAAATAGGCACTGTGTGTGTAAGTGTGTGTGTGTGTGTTTATGCACATCTGTAAGTGCGTGTGTTACTGAGCTAGTCATGTGGACTGAACGGTTTATGAGTGGACAAACAGTACAAACAGCATGTGGCAGTGACATGGGGTCTCAATGGCGTGAGCAGAGGGGGGGGGGCTGGGTGTTTGTTTGTTGCGACAACTGCCACATGTGAATTCATGGAGCGCCTGATCTGTCGATGAAAGAAAAGAGACCTGCTCTTCACAGTATGTAGATGTGCCTGTCTGAGCCCCTCAGCGGCGCTCTATGGGTGGATGCTGTGTACGGCGAGCCTGGATGAGCGATACAAAGCCTGGCAGACACGGTGACATCATCCCTTTCCATACCTTCCCTTCCCCGAACACGCCCCCTACCTATGATGAAGTGGTCGAATGGCGGGCCAGCGGCCAGCTGTGCACACTCCTGATCAGCCATGGAAGACAATGGAAAAAAAAAAAAAGGAGATTCGCTGTGTCTGTGCAGCCACGACACACAGATATGTCTCAATCAAACAGGTAGCTTATAGAAATTACAACCATCCTTGCCTCCTCCTCCTTCTCCTCCTCCTCATCCCCCTCCTCATCCCCCTCCTTCAGCCTCCTGTATCCCAGCAACTCGGTTACAGCTGTGATTATCATAAGCCAATAGCCTACCTGGCACCCCACAGGTACGGAGGGGGAACAGATGCATGGGCGCTGCTGCTGCTGCTGCTGCTGCTGCACATGCCTCATTGTGCTGTTAAAATGCACATGGGAAGGCAACAGAGAGGATGAACATTGGTTTTGTGTGAGGCACACAGGTAGGACAGCAGGACAGGAGAGGCAGAGGGGTGGTGTGTGTGTATGTGAGTGTGTGTGTGTGTGTTGGGGGGGGCACAGAGAGAGGGCTATATGAGCTGTCTTTCACTACAGGATCACTACAGGGGCTTGTAGCAGAGGTCTCATTGACTGACACGCCATTCAGATGCGATAGCAGTGTGGAAGTGCTGCTGGCATGTAGAGCAGCGCTGGTCAATCACTGTCATTCCCGTCACGTCCTCAGCGCCTCACCACGGCCCGTCTGAATAACGGCACCGGGGGTTTGTCATAAGCAAAAGGTCATTTAGGCCGGTGGGCGCGCATGCACCGGTCATGTTCAAGTTAGTCGAACGCACGCACGCACGTACGCACGCACGCACGCGCGCAACCAAACACATGTGTCGCACGCGCACAGAGTCGCGCGACAATGATCATGAAAAAAAAGAGTGGTGATCCATTGCTGCGGTGCGGACACGCAGTCACACGCGCGCGCGCTCACACGTAGCTGCAAGTGCATGCACGCGCGCGCACACACGCCTAAGGTGATCCATTACTGCGGCTCATGTGGGAATGCTATGAAATCATGTTATATGCCTTTCTGTTATTCCCTCTCCGACACATACATACGCGCTTCTGAAGGAATGCCGACAGACTGAGGGGCTGTGACTGTTTTAAAGCCCCTGAGGTTTCACACAATATCAAAGATAAACATTATTCGCCACGTATCATGCGCTCAAAAAAAGAGATAAATGCAGTCTTACCAGTTTGAAAACTCAACACCAAACTCAGGAGCAGCAGCCTCTGCATGGTTCAGCCGACCAATAAGTCCGTTATTGGCTCAAACCTCCGTGAGGACAGCATCAAAAAGCGGGAGTTTACAGACTTTCGTGATAATTGTACAAAGAACAATAATCCTCCAGCGTTATTCCTCCTCGTTTGTCCCCAGACTCGGGTTGAACTCGTTCAGCTTTTACACCATTTCAGTGCTTTTTTCAACACTCTCCTCTTCTACGCTCTCCAGCGACGTTTTCTACTCTGTACACTAAAACTGTAAGCTGGAGCAATGTCATGAGAAACTTCCGGTGGCGTCATCAAAATAAAATCCGCTTTTGCGAGAAGGTTATACATTGGTAGATACACTTCTTTAAGGAAACTTTACACAGTTTAATATGTTATTAATAAATGTAGGCTTTTTACATAAATCTAATGAAGTCTACATATTAAGATTAATCTTTTTTTAATCAAAAAAATCTTCTTTTAAAATTAAATAATCTTAGGTGTTGTCAATCCTTAAACCATTTTCCTCGCAAGAAGGCTTTAAGAATGGCATCTGTATCCGTGTAGATTCAATTTCACCGTTTGTGAAACCTCTTCTCGTAATAGTTGTGCAATTTTTTAAAATAATTTTTCAAAGGTGATTTCTCTTAACCTGTGGTGGAAATGAACAGGGAAACTTTGGGAATTAAATAAATAATCATTTGGCAAACACCAATAAACACATTTAAAATCTTTATTATTTTCAAGCTACTTATTATTATATTAATAGGACAATTAAACAGTGCAAGATCCACTTCCTATCCTCCCTATTCGAACAATTTAACAAATTAAATGGCCCCTATTCTAACATTCACTGAGACGACGTAAATTGGAAGTTTACTTAATGTGAACACGCTCTACTTCCGGTGTTATCACGCTGTAATCTGTCCGACTTGACGTCATATTCTCATTAGCGGGGCATTCCTCTCTCTCTCTCTCTCTCTCTCTCTCTCTCTCTCTCTCACGTCAGCAGCACCACAGCACTGCCCCCTTTTTTCTCTCCCTCTAGATCTTGTACAGGCCAACACCGGCAAAAAAATATATTACGAAATAAAAAAATAAACCAGCTTAGAGAGACATAATCATTTTGACACATTTGCTGAAGTGCTTGGTTTCTGCTGGTCACAGTGTATCATCTGGCAGGAGTTATTTTTTAACACCTTAACTTACCTCTTCATCTGCATCGACCTAATTTATTTAATTTATTTATTACACACGAAAATGCATCTGAGAAGGACAATTGTTATTGAACAGATACAAATCAGTGCATTGGGCCTAAATACCCACATTGATGTGAGAGTAAAATGAAGACCGTTTCAAAGACTGTTACTTTCTTTTAATGTTGACTATCAAGCAGAATAAAGGAGTGATGTCACTGCGATGAAATATCAGATAAACGTCGAATAACAGACCATGTCATTAGTGTTATCATATATGTAGGCTATAGATTTTGGTGATGGTTGCCCATGATACTGTTGCTGTCACAGCTTGGTAGGTCTTCACAGTGAGCCGGTTCCTGTTGTTCCAGACCTGTGGAAAGTGACTAACATTGATACTGGAGCGCCCCCCGGCGGTCTCGACCTAGGACGACCCTGCAAGCGTTTCGCACACAACTGGAGCAGGGATCCCAAAATATCTGCGCACACACGCGCGCTCACACACACGCACACAATTTTCTAACACTTCGGTTGACGGGATTAACATTGAATCCAAATGAAAGAAGAGAACTATTACAATTGGAGATTTTCGCCGTTTAGTTTGAAAAGTCAAACTGATTAGTCCGTTTTTACATGGGTCTTGTAGAGGTATGGGATGTATCGCCGAAAAAAATTTTATAATATGACGTTTAGATTTTTAAATTTATTTTTTATTTTATAGCTCTTGTTGCATGGGCTACTTAAAGGTTATAATTTACCACAGTGTCGATTTTTAGGTTCACTTAAGAGACATCATGCGGAAAAGTACTGTAAATGGGTATAACTCATGTTGCTCATATTAACCTGTCAAACATTCTTTTCTCAGAAAAGATCTAGTTCAAAGGCAGATTTTAAAAAAAAATCAATTTAAGAAACATAACAGATAAAGTCAAGAGATTTTTTTTTGTCAGTAACGATATTGTTATAAGATTATGTCAGTCCAGAACCAGTAGACAAATGTAAGTAAACCTTTATAAAAATGGACTGAATTTGCTCTCAATCGTTTTTGTTTTTTGTTTTTGTTTTTGTTTTTTTGTTTTTTTTAACTACATCTAATTTTACCACAGTTAATCGCAATATGCTAGGCTGACAGAGACTAGGATAGTATTTCGGTTCATTCAATACAATCCACATCACTACGTGGACAATGAAGATAGACAATCCTAATAAACCAAAACATCTCCATCACTCCCATCAAATAAAAACAACCGCAGGTCTGCCGTGTGGCACACAGAGTGACTCATCTCTGCCGGGACTCGAACCCGGAGCCTCTGGATTAGAAGTCCAGCGCGCTATTCCATTGCGCCACAGAGACTGCGCCAGAATATACCGGGTTTAGCACGGTTTACATACTTCATATTCTCCCGTATCGTCCCTCTCTGCATCCTTGCAGCATCAGGACCAGTCTGAGCCGACATGTTGGTTCTACCGTGGTCGACCACTAGAGGGCGCCGTTGCTACACACTGAGGTGGGCAGTCCCTCGATAATGCGTCAAGTTAGCAGGTGTATAACAGGAAGTACGAGTGTAGGTGTAATAAAATAAAAGCCACTTCTACTGTGGACCGCGCTTCAATATGTGCCTTCGCCTCGATGCTTTTATTTTGAAAGTGCACCGCCAGGAAATTTTTCTCATTGAAACTAACTAAACGCTCGTCGCACTGGAGCCAAAATGGTGCCTCTCTGGGCTTTGTACACCCTGTTTTAGCATCATTATTAGCCTTTAATGTTACGTGTCGGTGATCTAAAAACAACATCAAGGCGAAATTTGACAGGTCCCGGTCTGCCAGCGACGCCAAAAAACGACGGCTAACCAGCTAAAACCAATTTAAGGAGGGAGACATGTTTCTAATTTTCAACGAAACCCCAGATAATGGGTTGTGACATTCACGTTGGAAACAGACTAATGAAAATATGTCAGGTTTTGATTATCCATGTTGGAAAACATATTTTTTGCGTTGCTGTTTTTTATTTGCTCTTCAGTCTTGGACACATCGTTTTCTGTCCTCTAACATGTGAGCTGGGCTCTGCTCAGTGCAGCTCCTTTATATGGAAGGAGTGCAGAACACGAGTGGAGTTACACCAGGATTGCATCAGATAACCAATTATGCATCACCTTCCGCATGCCCTCCACCACAGTGTGACACCTTTATTAATTTCCTGATCATCTGAGTTTTGCTGTCTTTTGTCAAGGACGACTAGCCATACGTTTTTTTTTTTTGTCCCATGCAGTTTAAGGAGATTTTTGCTATAGTGGGTGGGGTGACAACAACGAGGTTTTTCCTCAGATTTTTAGTGGCAGTAAATTTAAATGTCTTTAAACCTGAAAGAGCCTTGGGTCTCTCTACTAGTATATTCATCCATCCATATCACACACAGCCAAATATCCAGGATTACAGACACAAGCCTCAATAAGCTTCATTTAGCAAGAACAACATAAAGATTTCAACAGATGAGTTGACTCTTTTTTTGCTACCAACACCAGACAATTTAGTGTTACAATCTGTGCTTCAAAACTGAGATCCAAATATGTTTCATACTAAAATGTCGTTGTATCCTGACTGCATCAAAACAGCTACAACATCAAAAACAAACAAACAAACACAAACCAGAAAACAGACCATTTGACACAAAGTAGCTTCTTTAATTTTTCTAGAGATGTAGTCACTTAACCGTTGATGGGGAAGTCATGAGATCCGCAAACTTGTTGCAATTTTAAACCAATTTCAAAACTTCCTCATCTGGCTTAGGTTTCTGAGAAATCATTTTCTTTATAAGTTTCACTGGTGATAAGGGAAACTTCTCTGTATAAGTTATGAATCATTTCTGTCACACAGCCGGAAAATATGCCTTTCATATCTCCAAATTCAATTTTTGTCATAATTTTGTTTATTACACTGATCCATAAAGACCTTACCTGTCTTTAACTGAACATCTAAGTTGACTTTTACAAAGATAGCAAGGTACCTGGGGGTCTGCATTTGGACCACTTTTATTCTCTAATCATAAATCATGTCTTGAGCACTTCATACACAGACTTACTGGATATATATAGAATAAAATTCCACTCTGATATTCCAAACATATGACAGAGAAAACAAAACAATTACATAAAACAGTGGGAAAAAGAAAAGATACTGATAAAGTACGCAACAAATAGGCTATTACATAAATGTTAGTTAAGCAAAAAATAGTTTAAAAAAGGAAAAAACTTCATCCATTTAAATTTATCCAAAAAAAACAGTCTAACTCCATGATGATAGTGATGATAATGATACCCTTTACACTGTATTGTACATTTACAAAACATCTAATGTCAACTGATGTCAAATAATCAGATTACAATGATTTTATATATAAAAAAAACAATATTACAAACTTTTTAATGCAAAACTCTGAACAATATTGAAGTAAAACTTCAACAAGTACGAAACAAACTTTTATTCTCTAGAATTCCATTTACAATTAAAGTTGTCATTTGTTGACTATGTAAAAAAAAGGATCATATTGTGGCTCTATTGGCAAAGAGTGTCTGACTCATTCTAGCTCAAACTTCAGGAAGTCTCCAATAAGATTCCAGGAAGTCCCTGCCCCCCAGTCACGAACCAATCCCACACATGAAACTCCAGTGAAAACATACATGGCAGTACTCTTTACTTCTCTTTGTTTAGTAAAAAAGTGAAAAGTAATACTTGAGTTTTAAGAAATTCTGAGGAAATTGCCTGACGAGCCAAAAGTAAAGTAGTAAACAAAAGTTTTAGCTACTTGTATTTTATATGGATAAAACAAATGAAATGCAACATGTTATTATGTAAGACCTAAAAGGGCTAGTAGACAGCTCTTACCTTTGGACAGAGCCATGCTAGCTGTTTCTGCAGGTTTACAGTCTTTATGCTAAGCTAAGTTTACAAACTGCTCCATCCACATATTTAGCATCAAGTTCATAATCTCTTGAGCAAAAAAGTGAATGAGCCCTTTTCATTAAAATTTGTCAAACTGGTAATTTAGGTCAGCAGTGCTGAATGCCCCTATCAATTTTTTTTTAAGACAAAAGTTTTTAAAATTGGACATTAAAAACTGAAATATGTGTTTTTCCCTTTGCAGTGATAAACTTCAAATTTTCATTGAAATGCTGGCAAACGATGTAACATGCAGTGAATAATAAAACCTTGAAATTCAACAATACCCAGTCAGGGTGAATCATCAAGATATTCTTTGTAAAGCATTAACATATACACTTTGTCTCACAAAAGTGAGTCACTAGTTTCACATTCATAGTTCACAACATATAAAAGGGAGATGATAACTACAGTAGATTTGAACTTCACCCTATAGCACGCTCAATGAAGTTTTAGCTCTACTTATCCCTGGACTTCCTGAAATAGTGAACATGTGACGTAACTTTTTCTTTTTCTGTTTTTTATCTCCACAGAAGTGTCCTCTATGGCCTCAAGTGAGTTTTAGCTCTACATTACAAGCCCCTCAGTGCAGCTCTAAAAGCAGAAGTAAAAAAGTGATCATTGGAGTAGTGCAAGCAAAACTTGGGCTGGGAGCTGTTTGCGAGTCTCACAAATGACTAAATGTTTATCAAAATCCTATTATTTGCCAATATACTCCCGATTCAAGTCAACCAGCCCGTTCATAAAAAATATTTGGAATGGACAATGTTAATAATGTTACAAATGTAACAGATGTCGAAAAGGCAGCTTATTAAAAAAGTATCATCTAATCTTGCATATTAAAATGAGAAAAAAATTGCAACAGCAATTCAGCAGTGACAGTGACATCATCAGTGTTTAAGGTGACAGATGTTCATATTCCAGGGACACAGGCAGAAGCTAATTAATTTTTTTTCATGATCAATCACTCCTCTGGATACATTTAGAGCAACAGTTCAACATTTACTTCAGCATATTAGTCTGAAAACAGTTCCCATATAATGACCACTGGCTATGACATTGCCAAAAGACAAAGGGTGTTAAGTTTTGTGGTGATATAAAACAGAAAAGCAGAAATTCCTTCACATTCGCACACAGCTGTGGACCAGCCAGTGTTTATCCTTCACTGATACTTCATAAATGCTAAAACGATGCTTATAAAAGTATTATCTAGTTCTCTCAGAAGTCTTTAAAACTGAACTCCCCATTGCTGCTCATTTCCTCTGATGTTCTGCTACTGCTGTGGTTCCAACAGCTGCATGCATCTAATGCCTGAAGGGAGTCTATTTAGTGAGTTATTGTTTGAATCTAAACCAGAAAAAATACACTGTAACTAAGTGAACACATCTCCATAAAAAGAGCTGTAAGCATGGTTTGAGGAATTGAGATGTTTCTATAATACTGAAGTGAACATGGATTTAGCTTGATATGGAGGCTTATTTTGGGTGTCTTTATAAGAACCTTTAGTTTCCTGTCATTCAGTGTCACACACTTCTGCATAAACCTATCGAAATGACAGAAAGTGTGCTGATGAAGTTGGATTTAGCTGCATCAGTTTGTTTTCAACAGTGCACAGAAGAGTAGTAGCTGTCATTGTTTTTGGTACAATGCAAGTTTGAGTTGACATCTCCTTAAACTCACTTGGTTACTCAACATGCCCCCAAAAATAGGGCCTCAAGTCTACTGGAAGCTCTAAAAAGCAGAGTTGTCCTTGACAATAACATCCTCTCAAAAATCTCCTGGATTCATCCCTTTAACTTTGAAGTCCTTCAAATTTGTTAAGCTGGAACAACAAAAATTTGGGAGACTTTCGGTTGTTGCCACTGCAGAGGTATGTCAAGAGAAAACGTTGTTGTTTTGGGGGTCTATCACCAGGGTGATTTTACAGTTATCTTCTTCCTCTGCTGGGATGTAAAGGTTGCGAACATTGCTCTAAGAAAAAGAAGAAGAAAAAATGCTAGTATGCAAGTTTGGCTCTTTAAGAACCCTGTCATTCTGTGAAGTACCGTATTTTCCGCACTATAAGGCGCACCCAAAAGCCTTTAATTTTCTCAAAAACCGACAGTGCGCCTTATAATC
>JAQMCX010000039.1:3900529-3986978 GCA_029814765.1 Acanthurus leucopareius
AGATATTACATCCATAGAAAGACAGAAAGAAAGAGAGAGAGAGAGAGAGAGAGAGAAAGAGAGAGAGAGAGAGAGAGAGAGAGAGAGGGCGAGAGCATTTATTTATTTGACACACAGAGTAACTAAGAAGCTGTAGATATTTACACCTTTGACACTTAGCACAGAATAACTGTTTGTAATATTAACACAGATTATTCCTAAACACACCATTGCTTCATGAGTAGCGAGACATAATAATAAGCCAAACCACATAAACACGTTTTTTCTTTTGTATAAAACCAGACAACGTGGACTCCTGCTCCGCCTGAGGGAAATGTAACCAGGTTTCAAATTTCGGATGTTTGACAGATCAGGCAAGTATGACAAGTACAGTAAGATAAATTTGCAGTTGGAGTTTGTTATGCCTTACCTGCCAATGTTCCTTTTTCCAGTGTAACGAAACTGAACTAGGCAGATCCTGAGGGAGGATGAAAAATAACAGCAAGCATTTTCATGGGTGGAAAAAGTGTGCATGGATATTCTGCTCAATGTACTTTTATATTTTAGTCTAAATGTTTTTTTTATAGAACATTTTTGCAACATCTGTTCTTTTGTTAAACATAAAGACTATTTCTTTACATCTTAAGGCCGTGCAGTTACAGTATTATAATATGAAAGAATTGTTCTCCGGTTAGAATAACGCCAAAGTAAAAACAAAATTTTTTCATTCATGTTTGTCAACTGGTTTTGCTGTGGTTAGATCTGTTTAATTTCCTAAGTAACCTTTGACGTTCAGTGTGCTGTAAGGCACATGAAGCAACATTTGTCAAACATTGACAAATTGAAGACTATTGGCAGGGAAAGAGAAAAACACAGCTGCAATGCGTGACTTTAACAACTTTAAAAAAAGGACAGGTCTTTTTTAATGTGTTATGACAAGCCAACTGTTTATTATGTACACTACTTACTCTAGCAAAGTGAGGAAGTTCATGACATCCTGAGGGTTGACTTTGTTCCAGTAGGCATTCAGAGTGTCTGTGAAAAAACAGAAAATCAGACTTATTTGAAGCATGTTTTTTAGCCAACGTTTACACAGGTGTGATTAACTTTTAATATTCCCTGTTTAATTTAAAGAAGAAATTAAAATGAATCCTCAGTGGGAGACCTCTGGCTGATTAATCATTTCTAAACCTCTTGTAAAACAGCAAAGCTAAGTTTCCAGTAAACTTAATCCCAAAATAACAGAAGGAAAAGTTATGTCATATCCCTGTACAAATGAAGGTCTAACTGTGCATTGTGGGTAGAGATCAACACTGACCCTCTGACAAGGTCTTGACTATATGCAGGAAGGAGAGCAGGAGGCCCTTGATCTCATACTGTCCCAGTCTGCCAGCGGGAGGCATGGTGCTGCTGCTCATGGTGGAGCCACGTCTCTGCAGCTGCACAGCAAAGCACAACACACACAGGACACACACAGTGTGCTGAGTAACATTTTCTGGATTTTTTTTTTTTTTAACGATTGAAACAGGGAGAAGCTGCAAAAAAACTGTTTGATCATGAAGCCAGAGTTTGCAAACAGACAAGAGCAAACATCTGCAATTACTTCATGTAATGGCTAAAGTTTATGTGGCTTAGAAGTGACCTAATGCATGAATATAATACATTTTTAACCAATGGGCTGTGGTGGTCTAAATTTCCAGGAAGTGAGTATATATTTACACAGCTGATAAACATCCTCTTCCTATTTTCTTTATTCAGCATGTGGGTGCCTATGTAGATCAGTTCTGTCATCAATCAAGGTAAAACAATACAAGATGCAATCAAAACTTGGTCAAAACTGTTCCTGTTATGCATGAACAGAACTCTGCAATGTGCACGTAGCAGGTACAAGCAATAACTTTAAAGAGTAAGTATTTTAAAGATGTGTTGCTTGATCATAATCAGCACCCAATAAGTTACATGCGTTTTGTGACCATCAGGAGGTGTGTATTTTACATAGTTTTAACAGTCTGACCCTCGAGGATGAATTCATGGCATTCCACCCAGTCGATGTTGAAGAACACCACATGTGCCACCATAATGATTAAGGGATGTAAATTGGATTATTTACTTAAAAAAGTAATTGCTTGTCCCTGCCACAGGGATTTTTCATCTCTGTTGGTGCACAACAGGAACAGTTTATGAAGTTTTTAATAGCACATCACAATCATGTTTCCTGTAAGGCCTGTGACCCTCTCTAGTGTTAAAGTGCCCTCTTCCCTCAGCATAAAGTACATGGTGTCTGAGAAAAGAGGACCAAGATCAAACAAACATCAGCATTTGATCAGGCGTAGTCTTTGGCATATGTTCGATGAAATCAACAGGATGCAGCTGGGATTGCAATTCCATCTCATTTGTGCACAAGATGTGGAGCGAGCACAGTGAGGGGTTTGTTATGTTTGTGCCATGTTCAGCAGACAGCAGACACCTCACGCTGAGAAGATAATCTAACCTTGTCCAACACTGAGTCGTGGCCCACCAGATATTAAAAACAGTATTTATAGATTATATACAAAGAGATTGACACAATTTACCAAAACTTTTTAGACTTTTAGACTTCAGACTTTTTAAAAAAATGACATGAAAAAAACTACAAATTTTGCTTCATAAAACATGGATGACCAAATAGTGTTAATAGTAATGGAGTCAATTTTATCGATAAATTCCTAAGTATGAGTGTAATTAATTTTGTTTTTCATGGTCGGTGGAACCAGTGAACCTGGAGGACTTCTGCAGGGACTAGGAGAACATGCACACCTAATTTAAGAATGTGGAGAACTTTCCCTTTACAGCCCACTGTAGGAAGGGTTCTCACCTCAATGCTGTCTGGTGTTCCTGGGTCTATAGACAGAGACCCTCTGGAGTCTTCTCTCCTCACAACATGGCCATTCTGAGCCGGCAGACCTGCAGCCAACACAGAGAAGTGCTGTTCATGTCGACAGATAGCAGCAGAATATAGTTGCCATCTCAAGTCTAAAAAACTCACTCATCTTTACAGAGAAACGCTGATACTCTCTCAAGCACAGTAGCAGATATAGGTTTGAAAATAGATGCAGAAATAGATACCAGATGAATTGAGGCGGACCAAAGTGTTGTTTATTTGGTTGCTCATTTCTAATAATATGATGTCTGACAGATCTTAAAAAACACAGGGAATTCCAATGGTTTTGCACAATGAGATCAGTTTACCACTAATAGGAAACACTGAGCCTGTGGACCCAGATGTATAAAAGTCTGAGAACATGTCTTTAATAATATCACCAGGGAAAATTAACTATTGCAATCCATTATGGGAAAAGGGTAAAAGGCCTAACCAGAGGTTAGGAGTCAGCGGATCTTATCCTCTACTGTTTGGATTTGAACTATTGTTTTGTTTTGCTCTGTCTCATGTGAATCCCTGACTTAATGGAAATGTAACAAGACAGATTCATTTTATTGTGCTTTTTTAATCCTGTGCTGTCTTTCTTTTCCATGGGCGCTGGTTTCATCTCAACAACGATCCACTCAGGTCATAAAGAATGGTATTCAAACTAAAATGTGTCCATCATCACAGGGGCAAGTGCTTTGATCTATATGGTAATACATCCAAAGACAAAAATTCACAACACACTTTAAATGGAGAATGTGTGACACACAGCTGCTTTCAGATAGAGTACTGCTGATGGATCAAATTGTGTGCAACACAAATATTGCTTTTTATGCATGGCTGTGTTGCTGAAGGCTTCTGTTGTGAGAATAATGGTCTGTAAAGAGGAAGATGCCAGATGGCGTATGCATTGTGCTGTATTGGTTATTCTGGACTCACCGTGGTCTTTCTCAATTGCAGTGCTGATTCTTCGGCTGTCTGTGGAAGTGGTCGACATCAGATCATCTCTGGAGCCCTGGATGAGTACAGGATGGAAGAAGTCAAAAAACAGGGCTGCTGCTAGGATGTAAACTGTTACATATGGAAAACAGGCTTCATTTTTTACTAAAGTTTAGTGGAGGATTGCTCAGATTATATGATAAAGTCCATTTTCCTCTGTGTTTCAATAAGCTATCTTTTCACCTGATAAAAAACCAATTCGGGCTTAAATCCTTATAGTTTCTTAAAGTAACATGCAAGCAAATTTGAAAGAAGTAGACAATAGTGTTGCAAGTTGGCACAGCACTGTGTCTACAAAGCACATTGTAGGCATCCAGAACTCAAAGGGAACTCACGTTGAGGCCGAGTCCGGGGCTGGAAAGCTGTGGCTGGGCTGACAGCTGCTTCAAGTTCTGGTAGAGCAGCTCAAAAAGTGGAAGGTAGAGCAAACAAATCCTCGCCTGCTGGTTCTGAAACATTGATGCATGATTAGATGAGCTTTTGAATGATAAATTCACTCAGGAAAATGTTAAATGTGTACTGATGAGCTGAGCGTGACACGAAGTTACAAAGGCCAGACTAAGTACACAGGTAATAAGAAAAGACTGTTTTAGGGCCATGTCAAAATACACATTGTTGCCTACTACTCAAACGCCATCTGTCCCCTGCTGCCAACAATGGTGAACGCACGCTAAACACTGGCTTGTTTGCATAACAGACATTCATATCTTGTCGTGGGGTTGAACACACCTTACAACTACAGTAATGTGTGTGTACAGAAGGTGGTCTTTGTCAGACCTCTGTCAAACAGAACATTAACGCTCTGCAGACAGTGAGGTTTTGATTCCAACAGTTTGCACTTTGGGGACGTGAGACAATGTGTGCCTTTTTCATACTTCACTTACTGAGCAAATATATGGGAGCAGCACAAACAAAAGAAATTGATATGCTCTATTTCACATGATATGATAGAGGATTTGCTTATTTAACAGCACTGTCTGTCAGGCTCTGAGCTTGATGCATCACTCATTAGTTCTTTGTTCTCTAAAAAGAATTTTTCTCAACACAGACTCTTCGTCCCACCCTCTCTCTTGTTCCAAATTCTTCCAAACACATCAACAAGGGTCCCATCACTTCCTCACCTTGAATGCTGTGTAGCGGTCATCCATGGCATGCTTAATAAGGAGGTTCTTGAGAACGCTAACAGCCAGCTGCCTGACCTCTGGCCCTTGCTGCACGGCCTCGGCCAACTCTCTCAGCAACAGACCCACCAGGAAGTGGTTGCGGCAGTACTCCTCTGTCAGGCTGAACTCCAGGCTCTGCTCTGTGGTTGGGCCAGAGAGGAAGGATCGGTAAGTTAGTGCGGGCTGAGCTGATGCTGATGTGGCACACTGGGTCACTCTGTTGGACTATGGTTGAAATACAAACTGGTAAAAATTTCTTAACATTAAAACCTGTAAACTGGTCTTGCAAAAAAAAGAGAGGAAAACAGTTGTTCATTGACCAACAATTGCTGGTCTTGTGTTCAAGTTCAGTTTATTTCACTTAAACAAAACAGTGACAGAACTATGATAGTCAGCTTTTCAAAGTGGGATACTGCAATCTAATATGGAGGAGAGTTTAAACAAAACACTTAACAAATTCATTCAGATATTAATGTGTTCACATCACACAGTAAAAGAGGAATTAAGCCTCATTATCTACATTAGGACATGCCTAATGTTGAAAATTATTTTTATTGATTATATTCAGAAGAGAGTAATAAATCACCAGGAAACAATGATGAGATGCGTCACTAGAGACTAGAAATGATCCGTTTTAACAGAAACAATGATGTGCAGTTTCACAGTAATAGTACTTCACAGGCCATGCATTCTGGAATTGAGTAGTCATATACTATTATCTTCAGAGGCAGACAAGGTAGAGAGAGAGAAAGAAAACAGACACAAACACCAGGGGAGAAAACTGCAGCACCGCATGTCTCTGGCTAGTGTTTATAAGTATCAGGTCAAATAAGCATTGAGAAAAGGGGGTCAGTTGATTCCCACAACAGCTAAGCTCCTCTCCTCTAAAACACACAGGCTCAGGCATATGAAGGCATTAGCCTAGCAATAGAATTGTGCTGAGTGAATGGATGTCCCATGTGAAGAAAAGAGGGAATTTGACAGGATGTAGGTTAGTGCAGGTCAGAGCGAAAAAGTAGGGGGCTTGATTGCATATTGCAGCAGACATGGGTGGCATTGATGTACAGTACGGTGCGATGAGCTTCACCTACCTACAGGGCCAAAAAGCTCCGTCGCATATGGGATAAAATCTGACCACAAGCAAAACACAAAAAACAGAGAGAGGGGGTGGGGGTAAAAATAAAGGAACTGGGGTAAAACTGTGAACAATCCATGCAGCATTTCCACAGCACTTTTCTTTTTTGCTTTTCACTTGTGGCTCTAAAAAACATGTGGTGTCAAGTGTTGGATGGACTTGTTTAGCAGGTTTAGATCAGAATACCAGCAGGTAGGTGCGACGTGCAACCTGCTTAATAACGAACCTGTGTATGCTTTGGCCAAACAATCAGGTTAATAGAGGGGATTGGTGTGGTGAATGCAGGTCAGAACAAGGTCAGTACGGGGTTGGGATCATGTGACAGCTAATCGGTGGTTATATGTGTGAAAGGAAGCAAATTGCATTCACTGAAAGGCAGATTAGAACGCCTGACCCTCACCTTGTACCCTCTGCAGCTTGGTGCGCCCAAAAGCCATGGGCAGGTTTAGAGGGATGAAGTGCTCATGGTTACACACAGTCATCAGGAAATCAAATTTCATTTCAGTCAGCACCTGAGAAAAACATGTAAACATTAGTGTATGCCATGTGTGTTAATATGCAAATTTCTATCAACTGCCTGGGTGTATAAATACAATTCTCCTCACTGTCTAAATATAATCCTCGACACTGCAGACAGGGCTGCTCAAACAAAGCCTGCTGGTCGTCTGTGTTGGTTTAATTTGTTAATCAAATTTGCTGCTGATACAGACAGGCAGGGAGGGCAGGATAAACGGCATGTTAGACTGTTGTGTACAAATCAAACACATAACTCTGCCTTTCACGTAACAAAACAGGTATTGAAACTATGTTTTACATAGCAGGTTTCTACAAATGTGTTACTACTAGTTCACTATTTCTCTTCTTCTTTTTTTTCTGTTCCCTTACAGTTTTCCTCTTTTCAAATTACACCTAAAGCCCTGGTTTCTTATTGAGTGTGCAGTTCTTAAGTCCGAACATGTACCTTGGGATCTTTGAGGCCAAAATGACACATGTAGTGGTTGACCAGGCCAAAGCCAAAGCCCCTGTTCATGACGGTCAGGCACCTCTGTGAAGGGAAAGCTTGGTTAGCATACGTGCTGCTAAGGTATACGCAATAGTTGAGAATTATGACAAAACAAACATTTTTAAGACTCAGATCAACCCTGAAAAAAGAGCTGTTGTGTTTTAAAGCAGAGCAAAAAATTAAAAACAAGTGCACAGTAATGGAAGGAAGAGCCATGTCAGAAGTGAAAGGCACTGAATTGTACTGATTCAGTTCAATGGCCTATCACAGGTATAACTGATATGTAAAAGTTTAACACAAGCATAGCAAAAACTAGGTGATTCTTATCATGACTGAACTTCATTTCACACATCAGACAGACTGAAGATATTTATTCCCATCAAACAGCTTTAAGATACATTAAGCTTCCAGTGTGTAGGATTTAACAGCATCTTGAGATGAAATTGTAGATTGCAGCAACGAAATATACCTCAGCTTAACTTTCCCTTTCAAGCATGCAGGAGAACCTACAGTGGCTGCAAAACTTGCAAAAAAACACAAAAAAGCCCTCTTTAAAGCCAGGATTTGGTTTCTTCATTCCAAGCTTCCGTAAAAACATAGTGGTCTAACAGGGTGGATTTTCATGAAAGAGGGCAGACCCACTCTGTAGACATGACAGCCTCATGTTAAACTAATAAAAACACAACAATTCTTATTCATAGGTGATTATACACTGATGGAATTATCCCCTTTTTACACGCTGGACCTTGAAATAAGTTTTATTTCATGTTTTTGTTAGTAGTCACTCAGACCTTGATGAAATTGGCCAGGCCCAGGTTGATGCAGCGAGCTTCCTCTGGGATTTCCATGTGACGAATGGTGATGTGTGGCATGATGGACAACACCAGTGACTGGAGTGCCTGGTGGAAACTGTCGGGGAAGCGCTGGGCCCGCGGCATCTGAAGGGATGGTCAGGACAAATATGTTATAAAGGATGGCACTAAGAAGTTAAACTGTAAAACAACTGGAATCAATACAAAGACAGATACACTTGGACGTTCACATTCAGCTGCCTAACATCTGGCTTTGCTGGTCACAAACCAGATCAAATCCTGACCCATAGTAACAGAATGTGAAATACAGTCACGGCTTGATGTCTACCTCTAAATCTCTGTTTATGCTTTGTATGTGCCTGTGACCTTTAGTCTGTAATGTGTCATCCTTTCCACAAACATCACATGTGGCATAAATTTGCTTGCGAGATCCATGTGGATGTATTTATAATTGACCTTTGGGTTTTTCCCGCAAGCTGACCCTCATCAGTACAATCACCAACCTTCATGCGGTTGCCCTCTTGCAGGTACTGGCCCATGGACTTGCTCATGGTTTCAAAGAAGAACCAGGAATACTAGAGAAAGTAATTAGAGAAGACTGGAGTTAGAACACCATATTATTTCCAGTGATGTACCTTTCCTGGGAAAGAACAAAAGTGGTGATAACAGTGGTGATAATAGGGAAAAATGGCCCTAAATGTCACAGAGATAACAGAGATAACATAAAAGATGAGATTTACTCAACGAGCAGCTACATGCTTAGTGAATCATTCTCTGGAAATGGACACAACAGAAGCTAAGAAACATACTTATTGAGGTTTTTTTATGGACTGGATTAGTCGTTTCATTTGCAAGTCCCCCGCCTCCTGTTCAGTACTGGTACTGCAACTGGACTGATTCAAGAGTTGTATGTACAGATACAATACTCCAAAAAAAAAGGTTCACAAACCCTGAGGAGTTTGTTGCTGGTGTTGAAGTCGGCGGTTTGCTTGAGGGTGGCTGTCACAGCAGTGGCCAGCACCTCGTGAGTGGCTGCTGAGCTTCCTGATGCAGGGTTATTGGTCACAAACACATACTGAGAAGAAAAAAAACCAAAAACAAATAACTACCAAATATGCTGTAATTTTTTCTTCGCCCAAAGGCTAGAAGGATGGGGGATTTTTTGGATTATTTTGATTACATAACCCTTATGGGAGTGTCTCTTCCGTCAGCTACCTTGATGAAAGAGCGCAGGTAGTGTTCAAGGCCCTCCTCGTGACATCTTGAGACTATATGTATGATCACACTGAAGGCAAAGAGTGGAAAAGTGTTACACTGAAAGCTCCTTAATAGCAATTAATAGCAAAAACTGCAGCCGCCTTTGATACAAGTGATCGACTGACCGAAGAGAGTTGACAGCAATCTCATGAGCTTCTTTGGTTGCTGCTGTGAGCACCTCAAACAGCTGCATCAGCACTGTTGGCAGGAAGTTGATGATTACATGAGTCTCCATGGCATGCAGGCACTATTGGGTGGAAGAAGTATGCGGGAATACAGGAACGTCAAGAGAAGGTTAGTTCAAACTTGGATATAAATAAACAACAATGTTAAACTTGTACAGAGGATACAGATAGTAAGTGGGGGTGTTTGATAAGTTATTCTAAAGGAAAACTCTGGTCAGCTTAGTCAGTAAAACTTTACCTCAAATATATTTGAGGGATATGATTTCAAAACAAAGAACAAGAAAATGTTTTATGTTTAATGTTTTTCATTTAATTGGGGCATGAACAGACAAAATACAGTTTATGCAGTGAGAGGTGCCTTTTTCCAGTTGTTTTCCATAGACAGCAAGAGTTTTATGTGCTGCTTACGGGGCCCTGGGCAACTTTGTTTTTATACAATCTGACCATCTCATGATTTTGCAGCAGGAGTGCTCTGAACATCTTGAGTTTAAAAAAAGAACTCTGAGAAGAACAACACCCAACATCATTTGTCTTTTTTTTTTTGCCCATAATCAAATCTGATGTATATAGTCTGACATTAATTACATCTGAATGCGTATAATCCTAAACGAGCATTGATTTGTCCATCATCCAGTTGAAGCTCTTGGATGAGCTACTGGCCAAATTACTCTGTGATTTCATTTCTGTCAGAGGGTCCAGTGCGACCACACAGAACTCTGTTCCTGTGTCCAGCAATAATGTAAAAGCAGCCTTTCATCCCACAGATCTGTGTGTTTAGCAAAGAGCTCTCTGATTACAGCTTGTGTTCAGGTCGCTATCAAGCCCTCATCCTGTGAGATATTTTTGCAAGATAGTATCTTAAAAAATAATAAAACATTTAAAAACGATGACTTAATTTAGTGTTCTTCCCAGAAATTAATGAAACACTGACAAGTCTACAAGTCTACTGCATTTTTTTTTTGTTTTTTTTGCGCTTAAGCTTCACCCTTGAAGCTTTGGCGCTCTCTAGTGGGGGTTGGGAGCCAGTGATTTAAGCAATAAATTGTTCCATGAAACCCAAAAATGGCAACAAAAGCTGCAGGCTGTCCAGTAGATGGAGGAGAAAACACTATGGAGCTGCGCACAATGTGCATCTGTGAGCTGATCTCTGTGCTAAAATGACTGTGCACTGCCTCACAGCAGTTTTTACCTTCAGGTATTTAATAAGTTCGGCTGGGATGCCCTCTGATGTTGTCCTCATCAGCTGACAGTACTGGAAGAACTTGTGTAGATGCAGATCCTGTGAGGAAAACAAAGCAATTCCTCTGTCATCCAAACTCACTCTCTCTCTCTACCAGTTAATGCATATGCACGTGTGGGTACTTAAAGAACGACTGAAGTGTTGTACCTGAGCATATATTGTTGATGCCACATGGGTCCTCACTTTGAAAAGTGTTTTGGCATTTTCCACCCACTTGATATCTGGTTGGGACTGTTAAAGTAAATGCAACAGTGACATATGTGAGATTATGTTTATGAAAGTATCTTCAGTGTGACACAACATATAACCAAATCACACAGTGTTGAGCAAAAGTGTGCAAAGCTAGAAAAAAAGTAAAGTAACTATCAACATGATCTAATTGTTGGATGTCAAATCTTCTGCATCGACTGGCTTTTATTCATGATTTAACATTTTGCTTTACCATTAGTAGGATTTTGGACATAGAAAGAAGGACTGTATGCTCCTCACTGAGTCTTGGTTTAAGGGAACTAGACTGTACCTTCTTGCTGTCCTGACACAAATATCCAGGAGGCAAAGTGGCTGCTACAGGCAGCTGGAGCTCTACTGACTTCATTCGCCCATCTTTTAGCAAAGGCATCCATGAGTAACCCACTGAAACACAGGAATGTAGCAGTGTCAGGCCTCATTTAGCAGGATACGCAACAATAACATCTAAACGAATAAGCAACATACTAAAATCCTTAAACTACACAAAGTCTAGAAAGCATCACAATGATACTGCAACTGTTTTACTTGACTCATAACAGTTTTCTTAGCAACCACTGTTTGTTAAAAAAGAAAACTTGTGACCAACAACCTGGTGTTCTTTTTTTTGACTACAGCTTCACTCAAGAACACAAATAAACACAGTCAAATGCAGACTCACCCAGTGACTCTACTCCCTCTCTCTTCTTGCTGCTCGTCTTGCTGCTAGACTCACAACTGATATGGTAGAAGGTGAAAAGGATGTGGTGTTTCTCATGCATGTGGACCGGCAGCTCAATCTTTACCTGTACACAGCAGAGCATGCTTAATATATCAACACTGTTTAAGACTTCATGCTGACACCACTACACAAACAGTGGTTATAATAATAGATTCATTGTAGTTGTAATACACAGAACAGCTCTTGACTATATCAGCTGTTGAACTTGTTTGAACGTGTTTACTCATGCCTTGTCGATCACACTGAAACAAATTCATCTCAGAGGAAAGTGCATTTTATTTCATGAAAAGCTTTTTTTCTCAAACACTCTTTCATGGTTCATTACAGAAAACAATTAACAGCTGTTGTGAATTCACCAACCCTCTGACTTCAATCAACTAGGAAATTCCACTGTAATAAATGCATCCTTTTATTTCAGATTAAAACAGGAATATGAGTAATTTTAATATATTTTTGTTTGTTTTTTTAAAACAACATCTAAACCTATTTCTTATTAAGAAACATCATCAAAAAATGTTGCTTGCATGGTACTTTGTGGTGTAAAGTAACTCTTTGACCCATGTGAGAGTAATTTGAAGTCCTTGAAAATACATCCTTCAATGAAAACTTGTACAAACATCATCCAGCAGAGGGCAGCAACAGCAAGGAAATGTATTTTCTATGCTGTTTATGTGCTGTAATTGTCACAGGAAGTGACACATGCTCGAATACTAAAGTGTTTTTCCAGTAATACACATCCAGTAACCAACAACTTCCTTGAGAGTGTTATAAAAGACCCTCCATTTTTTGACATGAGGCATTCAGTGAGTGTGTTTAATGTTTTTTCTTGTGAAAGTCAGAGACATTCATAAGATTGTAACAGACTGTCTGTATTTAGTTTTTCTGAAATGTCAAAATTCTCTGCACAATGCTACTGCTACTGCTTAATTTAATCCATTCTGAAAAGTTGGATTTTTATTTTTTATTTCCTTCAGTTTATTTAAAGACATGTTAGAGGAGAAATAAGATAAAAGATTGAGGCAAAGTATGTTAAAAAGATAAAGATCATGGTTGTTTGAACAGAAATTCTCCATGTTACAGGAAGTGTGTGGTGGTAAATCCCACTTTGCGTGCCTCTGTGTGCATGCGGGTGTATGTCGGAACTCTTAAGATCCTAATCTGTTTGATATCGGGGCCATATGGACCCCCTCTGTCCTCCCTCTCTAACAGCATTCTGACTGGACCTCTTTCACTGAGCTCCTGGCTTTATGTGTGTTTGTGTGTGTGTGTGTGTGTGTGTGTAGTTTGGTGTGTGACCGCTTGAGCAGTCTAGTGTGAGATCACAGCTCTACCCTGAGCAGATTTATGGGATTATCTCAGTGTTGGCTGAGGAATTTGAGTACTGAACAAAAAAAAAGTTTCAGGAATCTTCTCCATTGTTGCTAAAGTTGAACTTCTTATTATTTCATCTTAAGTGCAATTCAGTTATAATAACTTGAATAAATTGAAATTTCATATTTCTCTAAAACCCTGTATTGACTGTAAAATTGAGCTGACATTGATAGTTAGTGAGGACAGTTTAGTGAGCAAATTGTCTGACCTCGTCGTAGAACTCCGGGCTCTGGTTGTGATGCAGGACGGCTGCGTAGGTGCTGTTGGTAAAGAGTGAGTCTCCCGGTTTGCCGTAGATGCACTGAAAGGCAAGCAAATGTATCAATCATCCACTTTGGCCATTGATTATTGGGGGCACAGCGGTAAGTAAGTGTTCAGACATCTGTGATTACTGACGATATTTAGAGTAAAGACAGGGGTGAGTGGGCAGCCCTTCATCACATGCATCATTGAGGCAGCACCGGATTAAATGAAGAATTGAAAAACTAGAAAGAGGAACCCGAAATTATCAAAAGCATGGCCTTTGAATAAACAAGAGAGGCCTCATCATGAAAAATGATATACATTTTCGAGCATAAGAAACACTGTAATTAAAGGGACAGTACCCTCCCTCCTCTGCTACAAGTTGATGACAGAAAACCAGCAAACACAGAACAAGTACTGCACTCTGACTTGACATCTGGTAACAGAAATATTCACTTCTCTTTCCAAACAGCTACTACAATCATTGGCAGATGCAAATGTGGGACATTTTATAAATGCACCTTCTAACTCTTGGAGAAACTAAGCCAAAGCACCAAAGCATTGCACAAAGAGGTTCTGTGGGAAAAATTAAACCTGTGTGGCATGCTTGACCAGGTCAGGATATTTCTAATGAGGGGGCGACAAAAGGGAAGAAAAAAACTTCAGACGTGCTCTGATGGCTGTAATTAGGATGCTAACAGTTGCAGTCATCTGTAATGAACAGTAATGAGCAGTGCTGGCCAGAGGAAGGACAGAGTTCTGGAGCCAGTTGATTGAAATTGAGACTGATAGGAGCTGCGATCAGAAAAAAAAAAAAAAAAAGAAGGCTAGAGCGAGTGCAGGAGGACAAGAGGAGCCTGGAGGACAGGAAAGGCTCAGATAGGGAGGACAGGGTTCATCTCACAGCTCAGTCTGGGAGGAAGCTGGAGGTGGAGAGAGAGGGAAGATTACACAGATTCCAGCAAAGATCTTTTGTTGCAGATCACAAGGTAGAGCAGGGCTGCAGGCAGTTTGCTGTGGTGCATGATATGAGTACCACCATGAAAAAAACAACCCATTTTTAAGGGCCCTTTCCAGTTGCAGGGGGGCTGATGGGAGCTGTGATTTCCTGACTCAGGATGAGGGCTGAGGTGGGGCCAGAGGAGCTGTCTTGGATCTTATCTGTCAGAGAGGTTGACCTGTTCATGCATGTACAGTACCACACATGACTAACAACACCAACTCTTTTCTACCGGCTGCACTCGTTTCACAGAGACAGTCTGTAGCTTAATATCACGTGGGCACAGAGATAAATCAAACCTGAGCTTGTGAATGTGGGTTTCACTGGTCGACAAGCCATTGTTAATTTGTGTTTCATGTAAAAGCCAGAACCTCCCTGAGCTCCTGCTGCCTCTGATTTAAATCTCCTGAGAGGTGTGCTGCTGGCTCCTGCTCATTGTTTGTGAATATCTTTCTGCTTCACTGTACTTCAAGCATTGAGTGAGACCGGACTGTGTGTGTGTGTGAGAGAGACTGATCTATACTGCAGCATCTGAGTTACATTACGCGTGACTGCATGCTGATCCCTCTGTCTGGACTGTCTTTATCATGAGCATCGAGTGTAAACGTTGTGGCAGTTAAAGTCGAAGATTTGCTGTTTTCCTCCATCCTTTAGAAAAAGTGAAGACAAGCGATCTGCAGTGCTTTGATGGCTGTTTCCACCCACAAATATCTGACGTGTGTGGCCACAAAGGAACAGAGAGAAAAAGGAGAGAGTAAAAAAGGGTGACCATTAATTATCTTCTCCTGCCAGCTATAATAACCAGCTTCTGTTAGGTTTTCCTTTCTCCCTCTCTGGCCCCTCCACTGCACTCTGACTTCCACTTAGTAAAAAGCAATAAATAGGATAGTTTATCATATGTGGGGCGTCTGTTGTTGATCAAACCTCAGTCAAGACATTCCACAACTTTTCATGACAGTGTTATTGTTTCTGAGACATTTGCAGCAGGCTACTTCTCAAGTTAAAGACAAAAACAGATTGTCTGTGTCATGTCCTCAGTCATCGATCCTCTTTTTCATTCTTTCTTTGGCTCTGTTTCCTTTATTCACTCTAAAATTCATCTGGACTGTATTATCTGTCTGCTTTTGCTCATATGTTCTGCTATATGTGCATGTATATTGTCCAAATATCATAAACTCATGATCTCTGGATAATGTCGTTCCTGCCAGTCTATAAACTCCCTATTCATATTTTGCACATTTTACATTTGCATACTTTGCATTAAATTTGTAATATTTCAGCTCTTCTCTAATTATTTTAACTCTTCTCTAATTGTCAGAATAGCCCTTGTAGCCCTAAAACTCAAAGGTAGGTTAGCCTTACCAAAATCCAGCTGTAGGCAATTTGCAACACTTACTCAAGGAAAGATATAGCCTGCACCTGCTACATGCACGTTACTGTGCGCACCATTTGTGTGCAACAGGAACAACCTCAGAAGTTTCTGATTGCACATTTTACATAGCACACTGTTCATACAACTCACCTTCAAAGGGGCTGCACCTTCATCATCTGAATCTCTGAATTGGATGCAAACAGCAATGTTTCTGGCCTGGCGTGAAGAAAGGATTACATCAGTCAATCTCTACACACAGCAGAGCAAATAATCAGAGAAAGTGACCTACTAGGCCAAATCAGTGATATGTGCTTTTATTCTAAGCAGGTGGCAACAACACAGAGCACTGAAACCTCTTCCTCTTTCATTCCTACCAACAGGGCTCTTAAAGCTCACACACCTTGGTGAAGGTCTTCTGGTTGTCATACTTAAGCTGCAATGGGTAGATGTAGAGCTGATGCTTGTAGGTGGTGAAAGGGTAGTTGTACTTGGCCTCCTCAGGAAGAAACTCCTCGACCTCCACAGACACCCGCTCACAGCCGTCCTCGAAGGGCTTGACGGGAATGTAAGAGGACGTCACCGTATCTGAACAGGACAGAGCAAAAAAAAGTTAAAGAATCAAAGCTTCATCACTAAGGATGTACTGTTTCTGCTGCCATCCTAAAGAGTCAGCTCAAGGTGGTTTGTATATTTGTGATCTGAGTACACTAAAAACACCCAATTGGCCTGTCAGGACAAACTCAAATGCTGATATTGATTACAAAAGCAGAAAGCTTTCACATCAACTGCACATGGGTTTGGGCTCCACGGAAAGCATCAGTTTAAGTTCATTTACAATTATCTTAAGTACTTCCTGGCAAGGCTTCTGAGTACTTTCTTCAACCGCTGCCATTATGCAGCATGCCATCGTTTGTCCTTTATATACCTACTAAATCACGCTCTATCCTTTATAAGGGTACACTCTATCAACCAAAATGCTTCCCATTTCCTTTGTGAACTAATAACAGACTTCAATTCATGGCCAGTTTGTATCATCTGCCCTCTACAAAAGGGACTATTGTCTTACATTTGTTTTGAGAGAACCATGAGCTTCATCTTTGTGCTTGTTGCTAAGCTGTTACTAGTTTTTGATATACCACAACATAGATAAGATCAACAGCAGTGACAATAGTGGAATCATAGATGCACAAGGCATCACAGGAAGACACAGCAGGTTTATAGAAGTGCACAGCGGATCATAACGAATGAATCTACAGGAACATTTGTAGCTTTAAATGCATTTTATCTAAATATTGAGTTTATTTTTCTCAGTAGAGAGCAATGATGCATGACAGCTCCATCATATCTAGATTGTCCACTCTACAGTCGAGCCCCCTGTTACACAGAGGCAAATATTAGTATAAGGTGGGTGTTTAGAAATGACAACATACTTGAGAAGTCAGGTGGAACACACTCAATGGTGACATTCAGCTGTCCAGGGATGGTCTGCAGTTTGCTCTTCTCTGGCCTGATGAGGGAAAGGAGATTCAAAACAACAACAAAGTGTAACTGATGTGACTGTTCAAAATTTTTCAAAGTTGTGTTGTAATATCATTTGAAAAACACACTCAATCCTCCGCAACCCACATGCTCAAATGCGTGGTGACTCGACAGCATGTTTTGAGCTACAGTAACTAAGCACTCGCTATAATAGCAGAAGAGTGGTGATGACTCACTTCCTGATGTCGGCCAGCAGCTTGATGATGTCATCGGTGGTAATTTTGCTGCTGTCTTGGCGGTAGAGAGGAGAAAACTTCCCATCCATGTCCAGGCTGCCCTGAGCGTCTTTGAACACCTGCCTGGAAACATATTACACAAGGCTACAGCCTCAAGCAAACAGCAAAATATTCACATTTTCCATCGAGGTTTCAATAAATGTGGGGCTGAAACTGCAAGATTTTATTAAAATCTAATGCTAAGCTAATGTGACCCAGCCATTTTGAATTGCCTTCTTAAATATTCTTAAATAGACAAATATTTAACATGTTGTATCAGTAAAATTCATGGTTAATGGCCAAGTTTGAACTCTCCACATCTTAGATTTAGCTGATTTTATCTTTGGGTTGAATAACCTGTGTAACAGCTTCACTTCTCTTTCTCTGTCTACACAGGATGCATTCAAGGACATTATTGCATTTAAGCTATCTGAATCCAACACAATTGTGTAGGTAATTGCATAAAATGATTAAAATAAATGGCTTAAAGGGGTCTATGTATAATGTGGTTTGCATTAAGCAGCCTGTATTAACAGCTGGACTGATTCACACAAAAGTGTCTCAGTTCCATCTGACCCGCCTGAACAGAGGACTTTTAAAAAAAGGCTAAAGAGCCTCCAGTGTAGTCTCAATTGCAAATCAAAGGTAAAATGAACATTTTAGTCCCAAATGAATCAACCGATCAAATCAAATCTCATATGTTGTCCACTCTTCTACAATCAATGTTTGTAAAATTTTTGTAAAATGACCGTGACCCTTATTTTCCACACCCACTGGAAACCTGATGAAGCTTACAGAGGACGTCACATTTGTACATATACTCTATACTTGAATAGAAATTTTGCTTTTTAATATCTAATGCATTATCTTATTACGGTAGTATATTTTATGCGGTCATAATGAGCAGTTGAATCCAAACAGATCTGATAATGCCGAATGTTTTGACTCATGGATTATTCCTGTCTTACTTGGCAGCCCAGGCAAATGGCATCCTGTACTGGCCCAAGCGTTGGCATGTCTGCTTAGCAGCTTTGAGCACCTTCTGAGCAGTCTGCGAAGACAGACAGAAAACACTAAATCAATACAGAGGAGAAGAGCCAAAGGCAGAATGTTAGAGTGAAACACTCACTGCTGCATTCGTCACATGTGTGTGACTTTGAATGAAGTGAAAAGCAAAGGCGGAGGACCTTGTTGATGTCGGAGGTCTTGATGTAGGGCTCAGCACAGTGTGTGATGCCATTCTGCAGCACTTTCTCTACACGGGCCACCAGGAAGATATCTGCATGTGGGTTGGTCACTGAAAAGATGCCCTGGAGGAGGGAGGGAGTTAAGGGATTAGGAGGTTACTTAGTAGTGGAGACTTAATTATATAGGCCTAGTACAACGAGACCTGTGGTTGTTATGTTTATTCGCAGTGAGAGTCTTTTACTACAACTGTGCTTCTAGGATTTTTACATTGAAAATAAGAAGAGGAGATATGATCACTTGACGATTGCATGGGACTGAAGAGAAACCACTTCATTCAAACTGCTGGGTGCTGAAATAAATAGGCAATTATCAGCGATTCAAAAGGAAAATGTCCTCTCAGTCTTAATCAACTTCTTTTCTACATGGCAAGTGCAGGGAAGTGGCTGCAGTTAGCTGAAAGTTATACAGGAAACCCACATGGGGCTCATATCTATTTTTGGTCTGGCAAAAGGAGGCTGTCTTTAAACTTGAAGTGTCACTTCAAACAAACAATCTCAAGTAGAAAGAAATTACATTTGGAAAAAAACCATACTGCTCATATTAATATGCAGATGTCCAAAAAAACCCCAAAAAACTGCAGAGGGTTCTGGGAGCAGAAACAAAAAATGTAGACAGAAGCAGCAGGAAGTCGTTTTGAAAAATCATAAAAGTTTCATCATCTTGAAAATAAATCAAAATAGATGTGCACATTAATAATACACATCATTGAGAAGACTAGCTTCGTGCCAGACAGTCAAACACACTTCCTGGTTGCACTCGAAGGCAGAATCCTTCCTTTCCTTTTTCCATCTGCCGTCGTCTACTGATCGTCACAGTTTTACCACAACAGCATGTAGCTGCTTCATGGTTTTCTCTGACGTTAGGATTTGTTGTTTATAACTTATTTCCACAAATTTCGCACAACTGAATGAAAAAAAAAAGCTCCTGACTTCAAAATTTTGTCATCATACTTTCCAGAATAGCTGTGTTACAGCTTCTTTCCTCAAAACATAAACCACTGTATCTGGGAGACAAACATGTGAACTTCTTAATACCCACACTTGGATAAATGTGTTTGATTTGTGTATTATGAAATGAGCTGCAACAGTGTTTTAGCTTCTCAAGATCTGCTGATGCATCAGAGAGATACGAGAAGTGCAGGCTCTGTCCTTGGACCACACCCAATGCACCAAAATTAAACTGTGGTCTGCTGAGCTATAACAGCACACTAATCACAGAGGTAGAGTCTGCTCTGTTTGTGTGCATGTGTTTCAATGCATGTGTCTCAGTGACGTGAGTGTGTGTGTGTGTGTGTGTGTGTGTGTTTTGCTGGGGTAAAAATTTCACATATGTTAGTTGGCAGAACGTAACAATAAGAGACAAACGGAAGCTTAGAACACTTCTCATTTTTATGACCATGGCTTCTTTTCATATGACGGATTGCTACATTCCCTGTTAGAAATACTGTGTCTGCTATGAATACATGTGAGTATGAACTCTCCTCCTATTAATCTTCTCACCTTCAAGCTGTTTCTGTTTCCAATCTGTTGCCGTGATAGTCCACTCATGTGTCATGTCATGGAAATAGAAAGTGACTATGTGAGAACGTTTTATAACCTCACTGCTGCTAATTTACAACAGGCACCAGTCTTGCTGAGTGAGTTAATCACATTAATGGAACAAGCAGTCCAAGGTGAGGAACAGGGCCATGTGTGTGTGTATGTGTGTGTTCGTGAGAGAGTGTGTGTGTTGATCTCACAGCACCTGCAGGAGTTGGCCTTAGACAAGAGTAACACACACACGCTTTTCCCAAAGACACTTTTGCCTTTAAACACCATAAGAAAGTAAAAAAGAAGTGACAAGTCGTAAAGCTGACATCATCGAACACTGAGCTGATATCAGAAAACTGGCAAACGGAAAGAAAGTCTGAAAACACTTTTAGCTGAATGAGCCAAACTGAAGTCTCATGTGGATCCTTTTGGAGTTTATAAAAGCCTGGACATGGATCAAGCATTGCCTGGGGACACACTCATTATTTGGAAGCACTACAATGGAAGGAAAATTTGGAACACACTAACTTGATTAAAAGGAAGAAAATCACATCTTAAAAAGACCATTATCATGCATTTGGATAAAGAGCTCCATCATGCAGACGTCACAGTGTCATCAGGGTCCTCTGATGTAATTCTGACTCCATCATGAGTAGTGTTATGCACCTAAATGTCAATTTAGCATTCACCTCTAACCCTGACACTGGAGACAGCATCAACCACAAGTCAATGAGGGCGTAAAAAAAATCATTTGTGACACAAATGATTAAGTTCAAAATAGTAAGGGTGTTTCTTGTGAACTGTAGTTATTAATAGAGTGCTAGTTCTGTATTTCATATGCGTCACTCCTGGTAACTATATTTGTTTTGTTTGGTTTTTTGCTCTAGATCAGAAGACCTTTTCATTGAAAGTTCCTGTGAGGACACATCCAACAGAGGGGCTTCCTCTAAATATAACCCTTGAAACTATGAATGTGTTTCAAGTGGTCAATTCATTATTGTCTTGGAATAGGCGAAGATGTATAAAAGAACGTGCTTTCACACAGTTTGCTTTGGATCAGTGGTTTCTCTTTTATATGTCATCACCTCTAACTGTTTTGACAATTTTTTCATGTTATAAAGCCCCTTAAGCTGCACAATCTGAACCAACAAGACAAATTGTGGCAAAGACAAAGTTTTTGACATTGAGGAAAAACAAACAATAAACTAATGTTCATTGTCAGACACTATTTTATGTGGCCTCATTTCCTATGAACACCAGAGAAAAATGGAGGCACGTCAGCAAAACCTCTAAACCGAGCGGACGACAGGGCTGCCAAAACTCTGGCTAATAAGCGAGCCACAGCACCACAGTCCATGTGACTTTTGTTTGTAATTGAATTGCATAAACAACAATAAATCAATCCCAGAAACACATCACTGAAACCTTCTCAAGTACCACTGAAAGGAAAAACTGTTAGCTAGGAAAAGAATTTCAAATGCTTTTTCTGAAAGAGTTTGTATTAACAAAATTACTGTAACCGTTTACATATACTTCAAGTGTAATCTTCCTAAAACAATACTGCCTTTGTCTCAGCACATTTTCTACCAGTTGTTGCCTTGATATATCTGTATTGTTAAGTATCCGTATGTTTAAGTGTGTCTTGTTAACTTTAATTTTTTATCAACAAAAGTTAACTTTTTTTGTCCAGAATATAGAAAATAATTTAAATAAATTGGATTTGTCTTTTTTCAGAAGACACTGATATGTGTCACAAAGGATCTTTATAAATGATCCAACAATGATTTAGCTTACACACCCAGTTTTGACTATTTGTTCACTGTCAGTGAGTCAGGGAGACTCATTTCCTCCATCAAACAGCTGTGTGAGAACAGTCAAGTGTCTACCTGTGTGGGGAAGCGCAGCAGAGCCTCCGACACCCTCTGAAGAGCAGGCAGGCCGTTCCCTTTCCCCGAGTCTCCATTCATCATCACTCCACCTCCCCCACCTCCCTCCCGGACTCCCCCTCCTCCTCCTCCTCCGCCCTCAGAGTCAGATGAAGGAGAGAGCTGGCCCGAGGCGTCAGTCAGCATCTCCCTGACGCAGGGCGGGTTGAGGTCCACGTGGAAGTCAGCCGAGATTTTGCAGCTCTTGGAGACATCGAAGAGGGCGAGGCTGATGAAGAATGGTTCCACCTGGGGTTCAGCAGGAGGACTGATTAAGAGCTTTTAAAAACATCAGTCAGGGATTGATAATATCCCTGCATTAATTCACTGTACATCACATTTATCATTTCCTCATCTACATTTATTCAGCTAAATCCTTTCATTGAGAATTTATCCTGACATTTTTTTTAATTCTAAAACTAAACATATGCTTACTTATATATTTTAATCTACAATCATATCTCTTAAAATCAAAATAGTATATTTTTCCATTCCTTTAGAAGGGTTCTTATTACAGCACATTACGCCTAAACATGTAAGAATTAATACTATGCAAATATTATAAACCGTATGTGTATCAGACTCAAATAAATATTTTCTCATTCTTTGATTGGAAGCAACTGTTGGCTTTACAGCAGCACCACCCGCAGATTTTTGAATGACTAAGTACACTTATTATAGGATGAACGGTTCCTGTCTGATGGACAAGCCTCACTCCATCCCATAAACATTAAACCTATAAGGGACTGTGGAGGGAAAGGAGGGGAGGCAAGAGAGAGCATGCTGCTTCCAGACCACAAATATAAGTCAGTTTAATTCTCCTAGCAGTCCCTCTAATGCACCAGCAGGCAGGCAGGAGGAAATCTGACTCAATGTTTTATGACTACAGCAATCCACAATCCACAAAGGCTGTGCTCTCACATGCTCTAAACTGCTGCATCATGCAACCGGAGGCACTTTGCTGCATAACACTGAGGACATTTTTGTATTCATCAGGCTGACTTCTTGCATAACCTTAAATTCTTGTTAGTCTGGAGGGTTTAAAGTTAAGGTACATCCAGTTTTGACTAAAAAATGACTCGTATTAGTTTCTGAAATTGCTTTTACTATACTTAATATTTTTTTTATCTAAAATCATTTTTATCCTAAACTTGATGAAAGGATGTTGCAGCAATATGTAGTTGTGTTATCCTCTTTTGGCCTGTTTACTTCCATTGCTTTCAGAGCAGCCAGCATGAATTATGAAAGTACTCATATTTTATTTGGGGCACCACAGCAGACGGTGAGGAGGGTGAAAGTTGTTTGGTGAAAAAAGGAAAACCACTTGTCCTGATAGACGCTGAAATGATTTAGATGAAACCACTGGAGAAGGGTTTTCATTCGTTACCTTACTTACTTTTCACTTCCTTGTTTTTTCTACAAGTATTTGAGCTTCTATTTGACTGTGAAAAGTTATGTGGCATATTGTGAAGATTAGACAGTAGATGAGATGGATTCTGAGTCATAAAAGCAGAACATAAACTAAAGCTTGGCTGTGGAAGTGAGGTGATGACATACGTTTGTGAGGACGCCGTCTCCCTTCTCACTAACGCAGCCCTGCAGACTGAAGGTCAGGTCGTGGCAGCTGACCACGATACGCCGGCCAAAACGCTCCTCAAATGGCTTCACATCTGGCTCGATACCTGAGAAGTCCAGTCTCTGGATATCGGACAGGAGGGGGGAGATGAGGAAAGAGGGAAGCAGGAAGCATGACGGCAGCAGATTAGAAACAGAGAGTAAGAAAACGAGAAAAAATGATCCAGTGGAGAGAAAAGGAGAGAGGATGCAAGGAGATGCACGCAGAGAAAAAAGACAAAGGAGAAGAGAACAGTGTAAGTGGTGGAAAGGAGAAGAGGAGGATCAAATAGTCTGAATCAATAGGGGAATAAATAAATCATAGAACAACCACTTGTTAAAAGAAGCATTTTCTGCAGTGTACCTGCGTCTCAGGATCCAGAGAGAAAAGCTTTTGTCTGCCTTCATTCCTGTTGATCTTATTGAGCTGGTCTGTCTCCCTGGCGTACTGCATACACACACACACACACACACACACACAGATGCAAACAGAAAGAGGGAGATTTTAAGTGAGATAAAAATATCATTTAATTTTGCAATATAAATGCACTTACAATTAACATCTTTTAGTTTTACATATTTTTATTTAGCTAATGTTTACCTCTTAAAGCCATGCACTTTTTGTATTTGACAAATTTCATTCTCACTTAATAAAAAGACATTTATAGCTCCCCATGTGTGACTCTGACAAAGTAAAAACATGGGTAATTTTAAAAGAAACAAGACAATAGAAACTGGTTGGAAAACAAAAACAATAATTCACACAATCATTGACCTCTTAGAGTTTCCATTGCTGATAAAACAATATAAATACAGCTGCAGAGTGAAAGGCAAAGGTAAAGACCAGTAGTCACCAGAGCCAGACAGGAGGTGAAAGAAGGGCATCTAATGGAGTCAAACAAATCAAACCCTCAGGTCACAGTGAGCGCCCTAAACCATCTCCTTCCCCCACTTCTCCTCCCCTTGTTTCTGTTCTAACTGTGACCAGCCTGCAGACAAACACAAGTGATCTTTTGCGTGGAGAGGAAAGAGCTGTGCTGGAGTGGCCCAGAGCAAACAGCAGCAGAGCAGCACAGAGGGCTTTGTTGTCTGTGCAGCTGTGGGTTTATAGACATATTAAAACAGCACAGCCTCTGTGGGATAAACGCTGCTGTTCTCAGGCCTGGAAAACAGACTCAAACACAGAGAGTCCAACAAAAGAGCTGCGCCTCTGATGCTCTTCCATCATGTAGATATTCCTTATTAAAAGACAATATAAATGTGGTCTGTTACAAAAGTTAAGGTTATTTTTTAAGGGGAAATATGTCGCTGCTGCTGTTCTATTAAAAAAAGAGGGTTTTTTTTATTTAATTACTACCACTTGCATTAATTTTCTATGCTAAGGAAAAAACAAGCAATCCTACAAAAATACAGTGCTTGTCTATAGTTATTACAATTCCAATAGTTATTACAATCAGAAACTTGTCCACATTGGATGTTAACAACTACCATGTCAAGAAAGATAAACTGAGGATTTGAAATGTGTATTGTTAAATGTTTTCTATATTTTACTACCTCAGACAATCAGTCTGAATTGACTCCATTAATAGGCCATCCATCCTTCATACCTTCATTAGTTCAGGGTGCAAGCTCCTCCCCAGGCTCTCCAGCAGGCTCTCACCTTTACCTTGGCTGGTGGTGTCATCATCTGATTAAACAGGACAGTGATCAGGCATCAACAAAGGCAATCAGATTGCACAGAGACATTTAGTCTGACGACAAATCAAGAGATTGCAAACCAATAAAGCTCTGCTCATGCAATGTTTCCTTAATGACTCCCTGTGTGACAATCTGAGCTAGACTCATATCTTACAGTCAACTTGTTAAATTAAAAAAAGGCTATTCACTGCTCTGCTTCCTCCCAGGTAATGGACTGAGTGAACTCTCCATCTTTCTGGATGGCCTCCCACTCACTCCCCAGCATCTTGGAGATTTGTTACGATGCTAGGCCTATTGGGTTTCACTAGAACATTCTACAGAGAGTATACTATTATATAGGAAAAATAAGGGCCTACAGATGCTAAACTGCTGGCATTCTTCCACTGTTCAGGACAAGAAACGAGTCCAACAATTCATCTTAACTTCCCCCCAAAGAAACAAGCACAATTTGATTTACTCCAACCTGCACAGCTGACATCTTTTAGAAAAAAATACAACTGATGTGCAAGCATATCACTTCAATCTCTACATTGGCAGCTACAATAGGTCTAGTGATAAACCTATTTATTGCCTATGTATCACTGCAATATGGAAGCCATTAACATGTCATACAGCGGGACTCAGACTGAAATTCAGGGGAATCTTGGACTCCCTCCACTGCCACAGAGAGGGATTACTGTAACCGTGGCCACCACTAACACAGGCTCAGAGATGATTCTCAAACATGCAATTATTATTATCATAGCTAAACCGACCATAACAGTAACTACTTAACAAGACTGCAAAGATGATCTGGCTATGTGTGTTTACCCACGTATGTTTTCAGATGGAGGTGCAGTTTAGCTTACCCAGGGCACAGTCCAATGACTCTGTCCCATTCCTCTTGTCCTGGCTGGCCTCAGTGCTACTCTGCAGAGCCTGTTTCAACGTGGCGACCCACTCCTCCATCTCTACTTCACTGTCTGCTGCCAGGAAGTGGCTGTAGCGGTCCTGCATCTTCAGCTCGAAGCCATTACGCCGCATCTTAGGGCTCTAAGAGGGGGAAGAGTTGTTGAGTTTTTGTTTGACCTTCTTTACCAAACAAAAACACTAACAATGGATTTAAGAGCATAATAATTTTGGTAATAAGACGAGAACTAAAGTGTAGGGTACATCCCCTTGAGGTTAGTATAATTTACTCAATTTAATGATTATTTTTGACCAAAAAAGTGCATCTTTAATGAGCTTTTTGCTTGTGCAGCGCTTCAGACGGATTCAAACAGACTAAAGTACACTTCACTTTACTCCACAAGCTTCTGCATTAAACCCATTAACCGGAATGAGTTTGCTCATTCTTCTCATTCATCTTCTGAATGTGATCATCGAACTGAAAGCGTCCTGGCAGCCTGTCGGTCAGTGCAGACCTGAACGAGGTACCAGCCTGTGCCATGAGCCAGCAGCAGCCTCTCATAATCTGCTGGAACCAGACTCTCTGCCCAAGCCGGTGGAATGCAGTAAATCTATCCAATCAAAGCGGCTAAAATCCCCAAGAGCATGGCGAGACTAGGAAACACTCTGACTTTCACAAGGGTGAAAGCTGGTGCCAAGCAGAAAACTCATAGTGAGCACAGACAGAGATACACCAAAAGGAGATAAAGATGCTTAAGAGTCGCCCAAACAGAGAAAATAAAGTTGCTGCTGCGTCTGATATTGCAGTATTCTTAGATGTTGTTTTTTCCAGCCTCGCATACCTGAACAACATCTATGCAGGAGTCCAGGTAGATGGATCCTTTGGTTTCCTTGCAGTTTTTCTCATCCTTGTAGGAGTTGAGGATGTAGGAACCGTCAGGGAGCTGAGACAAGTAGAAGTACCTCCTTTTGAACACCTGCAGTTCGCAACAATGGAGAGCAAGTCAGGGAGTTTCAAATCCAACAGAATAAAAAGAACATGTGGCCTCTAATTACAATGTTATTGTCTAAAGCAATAATTCCTATGTCAGTCCTTAAATGGTTGTTTTTTGGGGACCAACTAGTGTGGACTAATGTTGAATGAAACTACATTTAATGATCATAAGTTATGTCAGGAAAATAAACAAATAAGAGTTTGTGATGTTACAGTGCTAAACTTTTGTTAACTAACATTCTAAAAGGATTTGGAAAAGCCAACCTTTTTTACACTTAGCTTTCTATATAACTGACTGTAATGATTAATAAAGATGTATGTGGGTGGGTTTAAACTTTTGTTTGGACTTCTGAAAAAAATGCTTGAGAAAATGTTTGAGAACTACTACCCTATTTAAGGGAAGATACTGCAAATGTCATTAATGACATGACATTAATAACATGTAAAACATGTTTAATGCATGTTTTTTGACCACACTGTTATCATTGATAAATATCTTCTTCTTCTTAGTTTTTATATTTTAAACCCTGCTTTTGGACCAGTTACACTCAGTTTTATGGCATCTGTTTTATTCTGTTTCATATAATTTATTCTGCAAGCAAGACAGATGCTGTAGCAGTTTTATGTTATCAAAGTTTACAGAAGTAAAGGCTGATGTTAGTGTAGCTGTGGACTATAGTGCAAAAAGTCTAAATTGTAACAGACAATGTAGCATGATGGGACAGAACAATGAGGAAGATTACAGAGAACAATGTAGTTCTAATGGTGCATCAGCCATGGAGGAAAACAAACAGCTGCCACGTCTCCCTAGCTGCTATTGTAGCTCCTATTGTAGCTCCTGTTGTTGTCTTGTTGCTGCTGCTGTTGCTGTTGCTGCTGTTGTGTTGTATGAATAACAGACAGGAGATCTGGTGGTGACTCACCCTCATGGAGACAGACAGGCTGCTGTTGATGTTGGCTTTCTGAAGCCAGCCCTGCTTCATGATGCCTCCCCTCTGGGAGCACAGCGATGCTGAGTCCTGTCAGGCAAAAAGCAGGTTAACACAGGTTAGAGGCTCTTATATATTAACATCACAATATTTGCTATACTTATTGATATGATACAGTCTAAAGTCATTGATATGCTTTACAAAATGTAGTGCCATATCTGCATGAAACAAGTAGCTCTTGGTTGCAAGAAATGTTTACTGATCACAGTTACAGTATATTATCATAGTTTAGTCAGCAAAATGAATTAGTTAGAGAATATCCTTGGTTTACTGTAATATTCCCATCATAATTTATCCTCATTTCTGTCAGTGCAGCCCTCCTATCTTAAAACTATCAAGGGACTGTTCATCAGCACCACAGAAAACATAAACATTCATTACAAGAGAATGAGTGCTCTCATATGCACACACACACACACACACACACACACACAAGAAAATTCTCAGGCTCTTGGAGGATTTCACAGTATGAGGACACACAGTTCACTTAATGTAAGCCTGGAACATGATACTCATATCATGACACTGAATGTTAAAGGGGCGTGTGAGCACCACTGAGAGGAGCCTGGTTACACTAAAGTGGCATTTTGTCCTCTAAGCGTCACCCCTCCTCCTTTCGCTCCAGCTTTGTCCTGTAATCTAATTGGTTGGCTGCTCTTCCTCCTGCAGCTTGCTCAGATCTGTGCATCGCTCAGACGTGCAGTGTTTGACGGCAGCAACCGTGCATACACACCTCACCGCAGTTTAATACATATGAAGGATGGTAGGACTGTCACGTTGTGCCTAATGTTCCTAAGTGCATCATTATTGATTTACCATTATGGCACTGTGGATGGAAATAAAAGGCTGTGAAAGGGACACAGAAGCAAACACTGATACATGCAAATAAAAGAGAAAAATGATGATTGTTTGCCCTATTATAGATGTGTTGTGTGCATGAGTGTTATCTCTTTTTGTTCTTAAATATTTGCAATCACAGCTAGAAATGTGGTGATGTAATGGCAGCATGGGATGTTACCAGAAGTGATAGAGCCATTTCCTCTCTGGCCTCCCTGTCCTGACAGCAGAGCAGCATTTATATTCCTTCAATTAAACCTGTTCTCTGTCTAAGTTTATCCACGTCCGTCCTGAGAGTAGAGGGAGGAGGATCGATGAGGGCTATTTATAGAACATATAAGGCTGCTGGTTTCACGGCCCTGCACTCAGTCACTCAGGGGCCACACTGCTGGGTGGACTGAAAAACTGAAACTGAGACTTTGAGTCACATTTACTGGCTCTTTGCATGCCCAAGCCTGACACAGCTTCTCTCTCTCTTTGCAAATATTTTCAGGCATGTTTAAAGAGTTAGATTTGTGTCTTATCTCCTTGATTCGAAAAAAAGGTTAGAGGGATCTTTTTAATTTCCGTGCAGGGTTTATAGCATGTCACTAAAAGCCCTGCTCGCATACATGGTGCAATCTGTTCATGAAGGAGCCCAGTGAGTCAATAGCAGGCCACTCATCCTCACTGCAGTGATCAATGTCTGATCTAACAGCGCCGAGGCCAATCTACTCACCTCGTCTTTGGCGTCTTCATCGATCTCAAACACATGAGCCGGCAGCTTGTCTGTCTTCAGGCCTTTGCTGTGAAAAGACAGAAAAGGAGGGTCAGCAGCAGTCTTCAATAAATCAGCCTCCTCTACTGTGTTGCCCCTGTGGTGAGGGCTGCTACCTCTCTGTCTTTACTCTTTGTAAAGCAAGCTACAATTCACTGCCTCCTTTGATATGCCTGTGCTGCGTTGGTCAGTAAATCTTGAACCTAGCTTGTTATTACATTACATTTTTCGATTTTTTACTTTGGACTTTTGACTTTATTTGGAGGATGCTGTTATGCAAAAGTCCCGTTCACTCCAATTTATAGTTCAAATTAAGGTTTCTGTGATAGAAATACTAAGGTAGGAAACACTTTCAACATGAATTTAAGACATCTGGGTAGCACCTGTTGTGTTGTAGGGAAAAATCTGGCTGAACCCTACAGTTACTTCAATTTGTATGCAGCATTTCCTCTCTTATGTTGAGGCACTGGAGCTACATTATTATACAGAAACAGCAATATGATGCATGTCATCATCAAGCAGACCCATATGAGCAGAGTAAATCTCTTGTACATGTTACATGATTGGTAGTAAAGAACTCTGATCTCTAACCTCCATATTTTTTGACAAGTCTGAAGTGTTTTTTCTTGCCTTCCTTACCTTGGCAACATTCGGAAATCACCAGAGTAAGCCTCATATTTGTAGTTGATTACATGCCAGTCAGTGTTGTACATCTTGATGCACTGTCGAACACATCAAGAGAGCTGGATTAGGGGCAGCACACACAGTTAAATCTAAAAAGCGTGGCATACTAGCAAAGCAACAGAAACTAAGTGCACAGTTCTTCCCTCTGACTGTAATTCATGGAGGACAGAGAGCTCAGTTCCCGTTTCTGTAGAGAAAATTCCAGTTTGTTTTCAATCATTTATGAACTCAAAATAAATCTGCAAAGTAGCCAAAGTCTCTCCCTCCTGCTGCGATTTCCATTCGGTATCAATCAAGATGGTTTCCATTGTACATTTCACTTTTTATTCAGTGTGAAACTGCAAGCAGAAACTCTTAATTAAGTCAGCTGAAAGGATCTTTGTTTGGTTGATGCTGAGTAAGCCTGGGTTGGTTTTTAACTATCCCTCTGACAGTTGTTTCCCTGCTATATCACAGTCATGAGAGCTGGCTGAGGAACACAGATTCAGAGCCTGGCAGTGCAGCAGAGTGTATCCACATCATGCCAGAAGAATCATTGCTACAACACTACATTTTCAGAGCAGCATGTGTTTACCATTGGCTTGTGCATTCCATGTGTCTGTATGAGCTTCGAGTCATCACTCTTGGATGAATGTTATGAATGCTGGTGTGAAGCCATCAAGAAATCATCTTTTATGTTTGTTGGGAGTTGAATTTGAGTTTGGAATCTGCCTCTTAGTACGCATGTGCTAAATAGATGTGTTAAGTAAAAGTGGTATTATTGAAAAACTAAATGTCAGCTGTCAATAGCTTAACTCCAAAAACCTCCTGGTTTATTTTTAGAGAAACTTAGACGTCATTCCTACAAAATGTGCTGTCTGACACTATGTAGGGCCAAGTCATTCACGTGGGATCATAGTGTTATAGTACCTCTTTGGCAAACAGACTCCTGGCCTCCCGCTCAGCATTCTGAGGCACCGAGGGAACAACAGTCCTCCTCTGCCGGGAGATCTGGGACTCCTGCACGCAGACAGTGAGACACACACACACGTGCCAAAGGACAAACATATAGAGATTTAATGTTGTTCGTTATCATTCCAACAAAGCGCAGCAATAAAACCACAAAGAAGAGAAAGAAAACAGGAGGCACAGATGCAAAGAAACGCATGAGTGTCAAGAGATTGTCTCAGAGAGAAAAAACAGACACGGAGCGAGACATGCCTCTAAACAAAACCACATGTGTTTGAAGCAGCACCAGTAAATACAGTCCAGAGGTACCTGGTCAGACTGGATTTGACTGGACTGACCTATAAATAACTGAGACTCTCGTGGTGGGAATGAAGAGTGATTAATGATGGGAAATCCTCCTTTAAAAAGTGATATTTTATACCACCCTGTTCACATTTAACTCGGGTGGTTTTGCAAGGAAAAAGCTGCTAACCTGGCATTTTACAGTGGAAATCTTTGCACAGGTGTTTTCAGTATAAGGTTTTGTATTTGACCTTAAAATCACAGGCTAAAGATGGATCTGCTGATGCTTGAGAAGCGTGTAAGTAAAAGTGTTTGGACCCAAGATGAAGTCATGGTTCAAATAGGAAGCAAATACACTTCACAAGGCTCCAAGAGAAAACAGACAATACATTTTTTTGTTATTCAGATTGTTGATGTTTATATGAGTAATCTAAGGGATATATTAAGTTTACTCTAACTAAGGTTGTGTGGGATCGTGGGGTCATGTACTTAAGTTTTATTCAAATTACATTTAGCCATGTTTGCTGACTTCCTTCCTCTCTCTCTGGTCAGTGAGCTTTACCCCGGACGTTAGTGACAGGCAACAATATGAAACACACTGTTACTTTGAGTAAAATTACAGATTTTACTGAGTCTGAACATTGTTGGAAACATTAGGGATAATTCAGGTGCACAGCTCAACAAATGTATAACAAATATATTATAATCCTTAGACTGATTATTGTGAAAGTGTTACATGCTGTAGGTTAAAACTGCGTTTCTGTTGCAAGCATGTGGCTGCTCTGACTCTATACAGCACAGCCAAACTGATAAATATGGCCTGGATTAGATGTCATGGCTATTATTAGCTCATTGCAGGTATATCGGTATCAGAAAAGTCAACATAAATAAATGACGATAAATTATAGCTCAGACGTGCCTCAGACTCGATGTAATTCAGTTTCCATTACATCACCTGAGAGCACTGACAAGTTGTTTTTAATGCTGGAGTTTGTCCCACTGTGTACATATCTTTGTCACATTTCTTGCATTCTTGTAAAAACAAATTTGTGTAAGTATTTATTTTAAGAAATAATATTGGCTGCACTGCTTGATTTTGTGGGACATCTTAAAAAAACTAAGTGAAGTTGTTAAGAAGTGATCACTTTAGAAACATGAATATGAGAGAGGGTGTAAAATGGGCGTCTCACAACCTGAACAACTTCTAGACTCCGACAAATTAGGAGTCTCCTATTAGTAGACAACAAACTGCTGTTTGCATTGCTCCCTGGGCTTTGACTTCATCCTGATGAGGGAGAGGACCTGGGAGAGAGCCGGACACAGATGACACAGTGGGACAGGATCAGGGGACTCACCGAGACATCATCAACAGGGCAGAGCAGCAGGTCTCGGTGGGGGTCACTGTGGATCTGGGCCTTTCTCTGAAACACCACAGCCTCATAGTCAAGGGGTTCAATAATCTTCGGCTGCTCCTGAGAGAGAAAGATTAAAAAAACAAAACAAAACAAAACTTTTTTTAGCTTCTGATCATTTTGTCTGTCCTGGAGACATGCCCTTGCTATCTGAAAGCAGTTAACATGGACTCCACTCCAGAAGTTTTCAGCACCCATGCAAGAACAGAGTCACACAAGATCAGAGAGAAAACCACAGAGTTCAGAGGACTGTCACGCTGCAGGAAATTAGTTGCTCAGAGAATTGTGGTTGCATAAAAGAAAACAATGCAACAGAAGGCAAAAGAGGAGCAACTGACAGCAAATACAGAGCCAGGAAGTACAAGAAAAGTGAGACAAAGCAGCAGTAAAATTGATAATTTACAATAATTGACTTGAGGAATATGTTCTTATAATATGTTCTTATAGGAATAATGTTCTTGAAAGAGGCACATGCAATAATGAAACAAACCACAGGAAATACACTGTATCACATGCCACAAGGCATTTCTAGCTAAACATCATCACTTCCCAGTTTGAGTTTCATGGGGAAGTGAAGATATGAAATCATTATGTCTTAAAGAGGCCTACACACTAAAAGCTAGCTTTTCACATTTAGGTCAGCATGTGATAACACATATAAAACTAAACCATTTGGAAACACTCAGAATTAATTCCAAGAAAGTGCCACTTTAAGCTCAAACTAAGCGGTCAAAATGGTGATGACTAGCTTAGCCAATAAGCCTTGGCTGGGCGACACCAAGCCGTTGGGACTCGAGCAGAGGAAATCAGACTGAACAGATTTGATCAGCTTCTGTGCCACATTGCTGAGCTGTTGCCACCGAGTCTGTAGCCAATACATGCAGGGCAGCCGACACACCGCTTAGTGAGCTAGCACAGTGGGGAGGAGGGCTGTAAAAACCCTGACTAAGCCCTGCAGCCAGGAGACTATGATTGAGTCTTTTTCCACTTTTTCATATTTCCATTTAAGAGCTGTGCAGCTAAGATGCAGAGCTTTGTTTTGCTTTGTACCACAGTTAGAGTAGGCCTGAGTGAGTGAGTCATTAATGAAGTTTGTCTACCATTTTTTTTCCTTCAGTTTGCTGAATCACATTCAACTGATCAAAATATTATGCATGTTTTTATGCAGGTTCAGCAAAATCTACTGCCTTAGTTTCCAAACACAACTCCGCTTCCTCACTGAAGTACTTTGGCTGCACATGTGCTCTTTGGCACGGTAGCCTTCGGTGTCGTTAGGCTATTATTTCTGAAATGTTACAAATCAAATAGCATGGGGGGGATTAAAGATTGGTCACTTGTGACAGAGAGAGGCAGCTGGATTAGAGCTTTAAATACATATATACGAGCGTATGTAAATTTATTTCAGTGACAGCAACAAGTTTAATGGGAGTAAAGCATTAAATCTAATAAACCACTTTGTTTATACTGGGGCTTTTATTCTAGGACTTTTTCTTTTTTAGTGGGTGTGGGGTCATGTAATGGAACATAATGACAGATATTCCAAACTTTTATTCAAAAACCTCAATTGAAGCTTTGAGTATGATAAAATGGCGTTCAGTAAAGCCCTAGTTAAAGAGGAAGTTGAAATAATGTTTAATTTTTCAGTATTAACAACAGTATCACATGTTTCCATCGTGTATGTGCTCATTCCATGTGGTTTAAAACCAAGACTCCATGGCTCTATGGCTGCACCATTCCATCAAACAGAAAGATGCAAAGTTGTCCTGTGCATCAATTTATATCTACTAAGTTTTAGGAAGTATCTTTGTAAATTTTGGAGATAGACTAGGTTTTTAAGGTACAGTGGGGATGAACAATTTTGAATACACAGTATGACCTCAGGGACATTTAAAGGGTTAAAATCCTCTTGAATATCCTGGTGGTGTTTGTGTTCAGAGCCACAAAGGGAAAGAAAGTTCTCTCTTTCCATGTTCTCTAACCAATAATTTGGCCCATGAAATAAGACGGTTACATGTACATGTTCTCTGCAGAGTTTTCCACCAGACCCCAACTTTATCGGCTGTCGGCATGAACGCTGCGTTAAGCATTTTTTTAACCACTAGTCTAAATACAAAAATTCCTGACCTTAATAACACTTGTGAAACACAAATTTAGGTATTTTCCAACTTCTCTGCATTGGGCAGCACCTCTATTATCTGTTTACATTAAGATCAGCTACTCAGTGGACAAATAACAACCTGAGCAGCAGCAAAACTCAACACCTACAAGTCTGTTGAAAGCATTACACACGACTGTATTGCCCCTGCACCCACAGCAGCAGCTCTGCTTCCTGTCATGTGCAACAAGCTCAACCGCAATGCTGCTAGTCAGAGGCAACCGTTCAGCAGCACATGCTGGCTCGACTGCAACACTGATCATGTTACAGAGACAGAGAGAGAAGGAGGGAGGGAGGGAGAGTTCTGCTTTCATAGAGGAGGAAAGAGGCTGAAAAATCACAAGCAGGCAGCTGTCAAGCCGCAGTCTCACTGATTGAGAAACAGAGTCGAATTCCAAAACACTGAAGGACGTGGCTTAACACTCGGGTGTGACTCTATGAGCAATGAAGACTTTCCGATTTTACATAACACATCACTTTCTCACTCTCACTCACACTCTCTCCTTTGAATTATCAACCTGACCAGAGAGGACTCAGACACCTATCACTGAGTACAAAGCAAAGACATCCAATGTGCCTCCAGAGGACAATGGTGATGATGATGATGTAAGCAAAGCTGCATTTCCAGATGTCCCATTACATTTAAGCAGATGTGAGGAACACTAGTGCAACCAGGTGGATTTTATCATGTTGGCTCACAAAGCTTACACTTGAGCCCAGTGCAGGAGCAGCACACACGCTGACATGCTAGTCACATACAGTGAAAGGCAGCTTCGCTGTCCCAAAGCTGACCTCACGAAATGCTCCAATCTGTGTGTGTGAGAGCAGCCCAGACACACAGCAGCTCATTCAAGGGAAGAAAAGGAGCCAAACTAGCTTCTTTTAAACTTGTATTATTTGCTACCTATTCCAAAACATTGATTACTAAACAAATGATGTCTTGCTACATTCAAAAATTGAAGGCTGATTAGATTTAGAATTTAAATTAGAAGAAAAGTTTCTGTTATTGAACACCTCTTCTTACAGTGGGCTTTTCTAATCTTTCAATTACTTAAAGCTGTCTGCAACACAAGTCAGCATTCACCCACTCACACACATTTTCACACACTTCTCTAGAAAGTGCCAACCTGCTCATTGGGAACTCATACACACACATTAACACACTGCTGGGTTCACTATCTTGCTAGGGATACCTAGACATGAAGACTGGAGGAGGCAGTGACCGAACCACCATCGAAGTTCAGAGTAGAAGATAACCTGCTCTACCTCCTGAGCTACAGCCACCCACTTTACATTCCAATTACGCAGTAATTATCAAATAACTTACCATATGTTCTAATCCAATCAAATCCATGTATCCCCAAAATGTCAGCCTGTTATAAAACAAGAAAAAAGGCTTTTCCATACGCTTTGTGACAATGCCTCTTTTTATATTTACATAATTACAATGATCTATTTAGCCTAAAACACAAGGGACTTTCTTTACCCCTATAATCCTTTAGTTAAACCTCAACAAAAAATGACCAAATATAGAGATATATGGTTTGCACAGTGATGCATCAGTGAGGCTTGCATGATAGAGAGAAAAGCCAAGCAAACTCAGTGGAGTACTACTAAATCCACAGATGGGTGACATTCCTACTGACTATACACTGACATGCATAGTTGGCTGTACAATCACATGAACACTGGTGCCTCTGCGTCCTCTACCCTCTACATGTCAACAGTGCATTCCTCTAGAGTGGTTCCCATCCTAAAATATTTCTGTCATTTTCCCTGTTTAAAATTGCTAGCAGTAAGATTTACTCCCCCCCTTAACTCATGAACAGACTTTACTTTATTCATAACAACACAAAAATGGGAAAACCAACAGCCACAGGAGCCAAGCTGAATTTTAATAAAATTACAGTATCAATTACACATCAAAGACAGAAAGCTCCTAAACTATACTGATTGTGGCCCTTAAGAACAAGATATGAGTGTTAAGACTCCACTGATTTAAATTCCAGTGTTGTTTGTTAGATGAGCATCACCTGTCAAAAATCTGCCATGTGTGTACTTCATTTTTTTCTCTCTGAATACATCTAGCTAACTTAAGTTTTCATAGTCTTGTTTGCATCCAATCACTCTTTTTCCATGCAGATAATTCAACTTGTCACAGGAGGAGAACCACATGTGAAATAATCACATTACCAAAAGCTCTTCACCAGCAATTGCTGCAATGCAATACAGAATTCAAGATTGGGATGTTATTAGTAGCACCAGTGTTTGATAACTCAATATGTCTGGAGTGAAAAAAGCTTTAGTTACACTCCATTTCTTCAATCCTAATCCTGTGCATTGTCCCTGCAGGGTGCCCTGAGCCCAACCTCTAAGTCTGGGAAACCACGTAGGGCAGCCAATAACAATTATTTTTGCTCTGGTTAAACTGCTGATTATTTCTCTGTTAATCAGTTGTTGAATTGGTCTAAATGCTATTATAAAATTTGGAAAAATTCCTGCTATTCTTTGTCACAGCTCAAGGAGATCTATTTAAATGACTTTATTTTTTTTAACCAACAGTCCAGAGTCACAAGATGCTTGCCTTACCATCATCTGAGACAAAGAAAGGCATCATATCCTTACATTTGAAAAGCTGTAACCAGTAAGTGTTTTGGCTTTTAGCTTGAGATTTTATTCAGACAGTTTGAGGAAGGTCAAGATTGAGTAGATCAAATTATTGGCTCATCACTCGCTCAGATTTGAGCTATTTGTGAATGTCAGCATACCTGTAGATCAGTATAGGTTAATACATATACCCATTTCTTATTTCTGCCAGCTGGCCATCATATAACTTGAACATGAACATGCAGTAGCCCTTTGGTAAGTAAGGATTATTAGGTCGACAAGTACTGTATACTGGTTCCTTAACTTTTTAATAGTCATATAAAAGACATCGCAGATGTAATGATGTAGGATCAAGATTTTTTAACAGATTTTTCCCTGAACTCTGCACAGACCCATTATCACTGACACATCAGTTGACTGGACTTCCTATGAAGCAGCTTTAACAATAACTGGCCCCAAGGGCTGTTTAAACAAAAACAAACTTGCATGTTTTGGACCCTGCTGTTCATTTTACACAGTTTTATTTGACTCTCTTATTGGAAACACTTCAAAACTAAATAACACTCACTTGGAAGGAAACATTTTGAAAAATAAAGACTGCCTTTATAGGAAAGAAGAAATTCGGAATGAACACAAAAACACAGTCACAGAAGCAGCGTGGTCACAGCATGCCTGGGAATCCCCATGTGAGAGGAACCTCCACAAAACAAGGTCTGTTCTCAGTTACACGGCCAGCAATTTACTTCAGAAATTAAAGGGCCAAAACCTAAGTCTCCAAAAGAGAAAAAACACAGGAGAACACACGAATCACACGTGGCTATGAAAGCAAACACACACTCCCACCTCTGTTGTGGAAATGAAAAACCTTATCCTTTGATTTATTACGCTGATAACCTCACTGCGTCATGCATCTCAAGATGATCATCATAAGACTAATCCCAAGGGAACAAGAATTTCTCTCTTATCCAAGCTTTACTCCTTTAACAGCTGTTGCCGTATTATGACTGTTACATTTTGGGGGGAAGTTGCAGATAATCATCATAACTTTATCTCAAAGTGAGCGATTGCTTGAGTTAGTTCATAATAAAAGGGTTATCAGCAGGCGAGCGTCTATCTCCACTGGCAGTAGCTTCAGTTTCAAGGCAAATGTCAAATCTTTCCTGCGAAATTACACGTAATTAAGCACATGCACGCACTGTCGCGCATACAAATGCACGCACAAATGCTGTATCAGCGGGATCCTCAATGCTATTTATCTTAAGCCATTGCACTTAATCCCAAATTACTGCAGTCTGTTCCAAGACACTATCAACCAACAGTAACCTACTGCTATTCAATTATAAGAGGGAAACAGTTGCATTATCCTTTTCTTTCTGTCTGCAATCGTCATTAGCAATCTGCATCAATATTAAGGACATGCATAAACTGCCTTCTATTGCTCATTTCCAGCAGATATAAAGAGGCACAGACACTGCTCCCAGGCAGGGATGAGGAAGCCATGCTGCAGCTGTCCAACTGGCACCGCTCCGCATTCGCCAGCACACAAAAGGAGCCGCACAAGACTGAAAAACCATGTGTTCCTGTGGACAATGTCATACTATTTTGTAATCCGGAAAACCAAACCAACGTATAGGAGCTGAACTGACGGCATGAAATCGCTCCTAAATAATATGTCTTTTAATATTACATAGTATGGAGCACTGCCAAAAAACCGCTGTAACACTATTTCAGTTCATTCTGAGGGGTAACAGTAGTAAAAAGGTTAACGTTAAGGATGGGAGACCTGCTTTGAATGAAAACTGGGGAAAAAACAGAAATAAAAGAGTCCGTAGAATGTTAGGATAAACCTAACAGCACATGAGCAGTGTAAAAACAGAATGAAAAAGCTAAAGAGCTATTATCCCCAAGGAGAACAGAGGGACGGGAGTTAGCAGGCTAACCAGTTAGTTACATTATCCCTGTTAGCTAATAAAATGACCGCCGTCGGTCCACAGACAGCGTTTCAGCGCTGCTCACCACAAGGTCCACGGTGCTCCTCACAGCCTCCGACACGCTCTGCCTTACTTCCGCGGCTGTCCCGGGTTTGCTTAATCTCTTTGTGAATTTCCGCACCTCAGACATGGTGCTCCTCCGCTTAAAATCCACTTTGTGTGTCCCGGGGTGAGTATGAGCATGCCGCGGTACCGGACGGAGCGGCAGCGCAGCGCTGTGTGTGTGACAGCCAGATGTGGGTTGTGTTGGAGGGGAACCAGCCAGCCAGTGGTTAGCGTCGCGAGGCGGGGCTGCAGCTGCTGCTGATGAGAGGATACCAGAGAGGGTTTGTACAGTGCGAGATGCTTCACTCTCGTCTACTTCCGGTTCTCCTTAGACTCAACCAAAGATCGTCAATGTAAAGAAGACTACAAGGGGTTAGACCTGACAACTTCAACTACAATCTTAAACATAATGGTGAATGATCTATATTTTTTGTAGTTGTGTATTTGTTTCATGGCCCACAAAGGATCATTTAAACAGGACAATGGACTTCTTGCTTCATTATGTAGACCTACTCAAGACTAAACGCACTTAAATTGAACACCGTAGTGTTTTGAAACTGTTTAATGCTGAACAGAATTACATTTAAGGCAAATGCAAAGTTATGCTACATCTTCTGGTAACAATTTAGGCGCTTACCTCCGTTTTACACAATACAACATGAAAAACCTTGGACAATTAATTTCTGCCAGCTGTGTTAAAGATCAGTATGTCAACGATAAAAACCGGGGGGGGGTGTGGCGGTTGGTGTCAATGTAATGAGTTTATGCATTTTTTACCCAATAGTTGAGGAGTGTTCTTAATGTAAAACACTCATAAACTGTTGTGTCATGTGAAGGATGTCAGCTCATTTGACAGTGTGAATTACAATTCATCATGCAGAAGTGAAGAGTGATTAAAATAACAAAAATCTTTTAGTTTGTCACAAATATTTCATTATTTAAAAAAAAAAAAAAATTACGTATACATTTTAAAAACCACTCCTCAAGCAAAAACAGTCGATTATAACTATTATTATGACATTAATTTATGCAGACCTGTTCAAAATTAAAAGTATGCTGCCATCTTGTGGAGTCTTTTACAAACTGCAGTCTATTACAAACTGGACATCAACATATGAAGGACTTACAGATTTCAAGGATAAGATATAAGCAGCATCAGTAAACATTAGTCTACAAAATGTTTGCCAACACAGACCAAGAGTGGATATGTTAAGCATGACATCCACCATATTTGAAAGAATGCTGTTTGCCCTTTACAAAATTATCTCACCATACAACTGCAATGGCAACAACAAATTTATACAAAACATAGGACATCACTCATATTCATACACCTGGTGACGATGTTTTATTTTAGTTTATTTAAACAGAAATGCTCACCCAACTTTGTGCAAATTTTACAAAGCAACAACACTTTGGGTGAGGTCTTGAATGAGAACTCAGCATTTACAAAAACATACCTTAACGCTTTTTTTCAGGTAAAACACAATCAAGTTACAGGAAAAATGTGTCACTGCTGTTCCTTCCAACTAATAGATATAATCTGTAATTTCACTTTAAGTATGAATGTGGTGATTCTTGCCTCGAGAAGGTGATATGGAAGCATATACATTTACAAAAACATGACCACTTAGTTGCATGCAGCATATCAATATTTTAAGTTTAATGTCCCTAAATGTGTCCAGGTAGAAACATAGAAAGCAGAATTTCCATGATGATGCACAGGAGGAGGCTTTACTCTTAAGGCCAAAAAGTCCAAACAGTGTTTCTGTCACACATCCAAAAGTCAATGTGAATGCAGAATGACTAGCTGTTGTCGCGGCACCAGTTATGATCTTCACTTGTCTTTGTAGTGGGTGAACTCCTTCAAAGCCCAGTTTTTCATCTCTATCTCCTGGCGTAGTTTGCAGTACTCTTCAGCCAGGGCCTCAAACTCTTTTCCCAAGATCTCAAAGGAAGCCAGCTTTAACTCAACAGACTGTTTCTCTGCCTGACAGGACTTCAGCTCAGAGTCTAGCTTTTCTCTGAAATGAAGAGACAACAATAAGACATTGTTTTTAAAGTATTACTCACCAAATGTAGTTTTATAGAACAACTTTATTCTAATGATCAAGTCAAAGGGCATTTAAATGATGAACCTTTATGAGAAACAATATGCATTCCAACTATTGTGTTACCTTTCAGACAGTGGAGTGATATGAATAATATAGGAATCACAGGCCTCTTACCTTATTTTTCTATGAGCAGATATGGAGTCAGGTGTGTACGTGTCCAGCTGAATTTCCACCATCTCAGTTCTTTTACGAAAAAAGAAAAAAATACATATGAAACAATACAGAAAAGTATGTAATCCTGATTATCAAAAAATTTAACTTCATACTTTTTTAAGTCTTTCTCCATTGGAACACCACTAAATCTACAAAATTAAAATGCATTTAAGCAGGCAGAATACAAAAGAAAAAGTCCTCACTTGATCTTCTGTAAGACTAATTCACATTTTCCCTCAAAGTAGTCTAACTTCTTTTTGTCCAAATCTATCTGGATCTTCAGCCTGTGCTCCAAGATGAAAGACTGGAGAAGCTGAATACATTTTATCAGCTCCTAAAAAGAAAATAAGAAAAAAAATAATGAAAGCAAACCTTTTTAAAAAAAAAAAACTGGAACAGTACACATGTATGGTTTGTACACACATAAACATTTTTTTGCTTTTCTAAACAATTTCAAACAAGTGTCCCTCTTAAAATATGCAACAAATACAGAGTACTTATAACTACACATTGTATACACTATATGAACACATGACAACCTGCATCAGGATGATTTTGTTAACTACATGATATTTAAAGAGTGCTCACAGTGAGGTAGAGTTGAGTCTGTCTTTGCAGTAGAACTGTGTTTTCCAGACACGTCTCTTTCAGACTCTCTGCTCTCTTCTTCTCTTTGTCCAGCTGTGCTGACAAATGAGACAACTTGCTGTTCTTCAGACCCTCACTATCACTCTCTGGAAGAAATCACAGAACAACATCCTGGTCTTCATGTCGATGCTGAACAATGACGTGATAAAGAAGTAGTGGTAGTGAATAAGAGTTTGCGCTTTTAGGAACCTATAAATCAGTTTCTCAATACCGTACCCCACTCAGGTTCATAGTAAGAGAGAAGACTCCAACACTTTTTCTTCAGATGTTTCTCCAGCTCTCTAGGAAGACTTTGCTTCATTCTTTGAACATTCTGGTAAAGATAAATGCAGCATTTTTGGTTAACGGGCTACATTCAAGAATTAATTTGCAACATTTCAGTTATGCAAAGAAGATATCTCTCTAATGATGGTCAACTTTTTTTCCCCCAAAATATCTTTTTGCTTCAATACTTCTGTATGATCACCCACCCATTCATCCATCATTTCTTGTATTCTACATGTTTACACGAAACACTATAGCATCAAAAAATTGTTATTTTTTAAAGCACGTAAGTGAATGTTATGTATTTTTATGACTCACCTTCTCCAGCGGCATGAGCTCAATCACCTGTTGGGGGCTCAGACCCAGAATAAAAGGCTGATCCTGGTCAGTAGTGCTACTGGGATCAAGTTGTCTGGCGCACTGAGACACCAGCAGAGACCTCTCCATTGTTTCATAAAACTACACACAGAAATGAAACCAAAGTTATATTTTTATCACCTTGTACCTAAGTGTCATCCAATTCAGTTAAATACTGCTGATGTCTCTCTCATAGAACACAGTGAATGATCTTTTGTTGCAAGTAATTAAATGGAAGATTTCTCGATTATTAAGTTCCAAGGTTTCAAACTATGACCTTAAGCTGCGATGTGGAGCTGCAATATGAAAAACAAACTGCTTGGTGCAGCTTAAATAACCAAAATATAAATGGTTTCCTTGATTCGCTGTCAGCTGTTGATGCATTTGTGGACTGTGCAAGAAGCATGTGAAATGTACCATGTTCTGGTCAGGGGGTACAGTGGCATGCTGCTTCTTCACACAGTGGTCCTGGATCATCTCCTGTAGCTCTTTGTGGAGACTCTCAGAGCGCAGCCAGTGACGCTTCTGGCTCTGCATCTTCTGCTCAGTCTGAGAGAGAGTATTTCTAATTATTTACAAATATACCAAACCTCATAGATTCAGACCTGTGTAGCAAGACAAAGTTACATCTCTTTGATTGCAATTCTTACTGGTTACCAGTGGAGGCCAGTAAGTGTACTACTTACTGTGTAAATAATAACGAGCAAGTAGTACCCTTTAGAAGAGGGCAATTCCACCAAAAATACAGTCGTTCAATCAAACTTCAGCTTAGTTTGAGTTGCTTCAGTTATACTTAATCTTGAAAAGTGGGGAACTTGCATGCTGTCAAATGTGGAAGTGAACATTTCTAAAGGCTTCGTCCCAGTGTGAGCACAGTGTCAGCTGATACCTTTTCCAGCTCTGTTCTCAGTGAGACAGTAAGTCCGGTTCGGTCCACATGTTGAGCCAGGGTGGCCAGGAGTTTACAGAATTGAGGATTCTGGGTCAAATCCTCCTCTGTAATGTCACACAGAGGGGAGGACGCGAGAACTGCGTGGGAGGACAGTTGGTACAATAAACTTACTATCAACAGGGATACCGATAAACAAAGTCAGGATTCATTACAACACAATAGTCCAACTTTAACTACATGCTGCCGTAACTTCTTTCAAATTCAGCATATTATTTTTTAGCTCTTCATTTATCTTTAATTCTGAAATAAACTTGGTTTCACACCAACGCACCACACATAATGATGCAGTGTAGCTGCAGCAGTTGATGTTGAACTTAAAAGTAACGTTAATACTATTTACCTTGTTGATGCAAGCTGTCACCCTTCCCGAGCGATGATAAATGTGTAGACTCAAGACCAGCTGACATTTCGGCTGAACTGTGTTCCGAATAAACCGAGCAACTAATCACTTTTTGATTTCTAGAGACTTTTCTTGCTACCATTAACACGACATGAAAACAAAATGCGTACTTCCTGAATCAAGTTGCGCGCGTCAGCAGACAGCGTTACTATTGGATAAGAGAGCAATATCGTCACCACACGAGTCAGACCCGTGTTGTAGTTTTTCTGACTCCCTGGCAAAATCCGACTCTCCTTCGCGTGAACGCGCGCAATTTAACAGTTTTCACTTTGGAGAATTTACGGGTTTTCTGTGGTAAATTTACAGTTTAAAAATTTAAATATAGTTAGGTTACCAGCTGTAAACAGTCGTCTGCAGGGTAAATGAATAATAAAACGGGTAGTAAATCAGCAGAGAGATGATGTTATGAGGGAGTTCGTTTCACTGAGTTTCGTTTCGCAAATTTCACTGAGCGAACAGAAAACCCCGTAAACTGACTGGGGAGTGAAGGACGTTAAATCGCGCGTGTTCACGCGAAGGGGAAACTTGTCGAGGGGACAGAAAATGGAACAACACCCACCTGAGATAACTGTATGCCACGCGGGGGCGCGCACTGCGAGAGGAAAATTATCGGATTCTGTTAACACACAATGACATCGTCATTTAGTGATGACAAATAATACTTTGACTTTTTTGGTTCAAATTAGAAACTAGTCTCTGTATAAGTATTTTTCCCAAAAAAGGTTCCTTTTGGGGTGGAATTTCTTACTTTGCATTTTCTAACTTTTTCTAATTTCTGACTTTTTAAAATTTCTATTTTTGCAGGATTTACAGATATGGCAGAGGCAAGAGTGCTTCTTTTGGCTGAACTGCCAAATAAAACACAATACTCCTGCACATCAAACTAAATGACTTATGATGGTAGAAAAAAAGCCATTCAAGTTAGCTATCAGACTGAATCTTAACTGTTACCCTTCTAATTTTAATGTAACATAAGATCCACTATAAGCAACATTATCTCACTGTTTAGGCAAAGCAGGTGATGTGCACACACGGGATCACAACAATGTGCTTCTTTGTCAGATAGAAGACGAGGTGTAAGTATCACCTGAAATAGAAAAGTGTGCTTCATGAGGCTTAGGCCTACATTTATTTAGCCAAGCTCTCTGCCTCTCTGGGTTTGGATCTGTATCCAAATCTCTTCTCCTTGAGGTCTGCAAGTAGTCAAATTTAAAGTCAAAGCAATTGGTTGCGCACTCTAGCCCTTTCAGCAGATGGACTATGATGAAAACTCTGTCTCAGTTAGAAAAGAAATCAGTTTCCACACTGTTCTTCTTTTAATTCTTTTTTTTTTTTTTTTTACCACTCTACTATTAATAAAGTTTTACATGCTGACACTGATATAAAATCCTCTCTGTTGAGAGTCATTTGACACATCCCAAGTCAGATTGGGGATCAGTGTGGTTATAACCGTGGATATGATATGCCTTTCTTATTATTTGTTGTGCTCTCAGGCTGCTGCATCCACATGCAGTTACCAACCTACTATCAATTATGTCTGGTGAACTAATTCATTCTTAATTCTTTGTCATACAAAATTTTGACAGCTGTTAAAAGACTTTCTTCAAGATATAGATATGAAACAAGAAGTTTTGCAGACTTTTTATCTGTCACATTCTCTTCAAATGAATCTGGGCCTACACAGCTGTTAGTATTCCTGCAGCTTAGAGCTTTCCCCATGACCCCTGACCTCTAGTGTGTGCTTCTCACAGCTGTTTCCTCACAACAGTCCTTGCCCATATCTGGCTCTAACCATTTCTTCACCTAATTTTACCCACACAGTTTTATTCTTTCTTACTTCTTAAGTATTCTACTGCAGTAACATTAGGCCGGCCACACTTTGGTGGGCCTATACAAGTTGACCAGATGTCTCCGTCAAAAATGGAAAAAATTCGTTTCCTTTTGTCATGTTTGAATATAGGTGTCATGAGCATGTGATGTAACTTTTGCTTGGTACATAATACGTATAGTAACTTTTCTGTAGTGCTGTTTACCGAATGGCTGGTGGTCCTCACTCATCAATGAGTGGGCAAATTTGGATATAGGAGCCAGTCAATTCGAGTAAAATTATAATTGACACGGAATAAAACCAATGGATTATGTTAGGATGCGACTATCTGGAGTTGATTGGTCAAGCTTATGGACCAACCCTTACTGGATAAACCAATTACTGAAAGCTAGAATTGATTGCTTAATCACCTGGCCAATCATAAGCCTGAGATTCCTAATAGGCGGGTCTTTGGCGTGGAGGGGTGGGGTGTTCGAGGTCATTCAGTCCCTCTCTGATTCACTCTGTCGGCGTGTGTTTGTGGGGACGGTTAGTTGGAGTAAGGAGTCACCGGGCGTTAGTGCACCTCTATAGCTCTTTGGGAAAGAAACACCGCTGAAAATTGCTCCATTGACTGAAGAAACGACACCCGGTGACGACTTCTGGGAAATTATTCAACGCAGCGTCTGCGCCACACGCACAACCAACAAACGCAACCAGGCTATCAAATGCTAGCCAGCTAGCATCCCTGAAAACTGACGGGATCAAGGTGTTGATAGCTAGCCTCCCAGCTAATTATCCATCAGCTAGCATCCTCCAGCAGTAGCATCATTAGCTTGCTTTTCCTCCTCGCACACGTCGAGACTAGCCATTGCTCGTGGCGGTGTCTTTCAGCTCCCGACCACCAAATCCCACATTTAGACAAAAACAGACAACTAGCTTCCTACCTAGCTGCTGGAGACAGCGTCTGCGTTGCATTAGTTGACACCATCACACCCATCACCCCAACCCCTTTCCTCTGCCCCTCTCCCTCCACCCGAAACACTGGAAATCCACAAGCGGCCGGATAGCGGCGAGGGGCCGGCGAAGCTGGGGGTGGTATCGTTACCGGACTCTCAGGGAGTCGTGACGGCTACAGACAAGCTCAGCCGTGGGGATCTACCGACAAGTATGGACGGGCTGGCCGTGGAAGTTCGCGGCTCGAATGGGGCCTTCTACAAGGTAACCTGCTTACAGTCGTAGTTTATAGTTGTCCCATATGAAAGTTTTGTTTCACAAAAACTGTTAGGTTTCTTTCTTTTGAGCCCAGGCCAAGATAACAGTAGCTTGAATAATGTTACCTTAGGTACAGCTCTGATAAACAGGGATGGTTTGCGTTTCACCAGGATTGGCCATTGTGGGGTGGGTAACTAGCTTCAGCTAGCTATTAAGCTAGGTACACTTGTCATCACCATGTATGGCCTATATTTGGTCATTTTTAGCAAATGTCACTATGAATTCCCACTTTTCCACAAGAAAGAGATTCTCGCACTTTTTACATGAGATATACCATTACTTGTTATGTATTGCTTTGTCCCGAAATGTTGGATGCAATCATTTTGGACTGAAGTGAGCTGCTAGTCGGACAGCTGTTTTGCAGTTCCTGCGTACAAGTATGATAAGATGCTACATCAAGGCTCACATATTTATTTTGTTTGCCCGACCCACGTTCTGGCTGCTCCAACTGAACCTCGAGTCTTATGTTTATTCCCCTGACAAGGAGGAACTGGAGAGTCAGTTTCTGTTTCAATTCTGTCTAAATTTCAATTGAAAGTGTACTTTCATGTCTAGATATGAGACTTTAAAGTCTTCATTGCTGCTGTGTCACAGCTTGCTTTCAAACATCACATTGATATGACATCTCCTTCCCCTGAAATTTTGTACATTCATATCATTAAAAGCTAAAATATCAATGTTTTTATTTATCAGTCATACAGATTTAGGTCTTGGTGAACATTGTAGGTTCTGACATGTTTTGGGAATTCATGGAGTTCAGTCCAAAACCAGACTCAGGTAAACCAACTCAAGGAGACACCAGGATGGTTTGGAATAGACATACAAAAAAAATCCCTTTCAGCCTCTCCCTGTTTTATTTACTTCACCATTTGTGACATGATATTTTTTATTGCTCTTAGTTTAAACACACTTATTTCTCCATGTGCTCCTTCTCCTCTTTTACGTCTCCGGGGGTTCGGCTGGTCAGCCGGCCACATGGTGGTTTAGTGATGAGCCTATATTTACTCTCCTCATGCTGCTTCACCTGTCGTTCTGTTTTACAGGGTGACAGTTTGGCTCTGGAATGAATGAACTTTTTCCACTCATCTCTATTACGTCTATCATCTCAGAGCTGGTTTTGTAGATGAGACGGAAACTTAACTGTGTTAAAGACATTCGAAATGTCATATTCCTGTAGATATGCTGTGCTTGATGGTAGAAAGTGAGGCAAAAATCGTCACTTCTTTTTTCTCCAGTGATTGACATGTTAGGTAAAGGGATTTATCTTTTTGAATGCACCTCATTCACTCTGGCGTCCGTGTGTTGGCTAGTTTTTTTCTTTTAAACCATGAGTCAAATATTTTTATGAACTCTCCAGGCAACACAGCACCTGTCATTAAAATGGCACTTTGTCCTATCTGTAGTCCTCTGGTCTGAAAGGGCTTGGTCAACATCGACTTGCATGTGGTTGCTGGCATGAGTACGAAGCAGTGTCATTACAGAGCTTCCTGTATCCCCTCTGTGTCCCCACCTTTCAACCAGTCATGTCATGTTAGATTGAAGGTTTGTATGCCCTTCGACCAGGTAGCACTCGATTAAAATTAATAATCTGGCACAACACTGACATGCAGCTTTCTCCTAATGTGACCTTTGGAAACTGAAGGATGAGCACTTTTTTTAGTCAGACCTGTTGTCATTGCTGGCTTTCTCTGCAGAAGCCTGGCAGCTCTAGTGCCGCTGGGACCCTGCAGTGTGAGAGGCAGCAGCTAACCTTCTGTGTCGATACGGAGGCATGTTTTGTTCATTAACCATGACCATCTGAGAACAGCTGTAAGTGGTGATTGATAAACTGAGTTGTCGTCAGAGTGGACTACGGGAAGGTTGTAAAAGGATGCTGATATGCTAATAGTAACGCAGCACCTTCCATATAGGTAAATCCACACCCTTAAACTACAACCCCCACACAGGCTTGAAAGTGAAAATACCTCCTGACTTATCGGTCCCATATAGGGTAGTGTCATGCTGAGAGACATGCCACACCCACCATGTCCCTCCTGTCTCCTCATTGCTCAGAGTTGGTGGGTGTTGGTCAAAAGTTTAGGGCTGCTGTGACAGATTTGTGGACGGTCATGATGGACGAGTAACATCTTGAGATGATCTCTTTCTCAGTAGTGATCACTGGCCTATTGCGTTATCTCTCCATGTGGGCTAAGCTGAGTGAGTGACTGCACTGCCCATACATGTGCCCTCATCAACATGCCTCTTGTAAAACCATAGTATTCCAACTTGCACACTCATTGAGAGCTCCTACATTTTCCTCCTATTTAAATGTGTGCAGTGAGAGAGAGAGATTTCCAGGCTGTCTGTGCTGTCAGGAGGAGTCAGTGTTTCTCGTCACTTTATCTAGCACAGAATTCACAGCCAGAGAATTGTGTCAGCGATGTGATGTCTTTGCATCCAGAAAACCCGAGATGCTCTTTTTCAGCAACAGTCACACTGCTGGTTTAGCACGGTTTACAGGCCAGCTTTTTACATTGTTTACATGCAAAATCAAATGCTCACAACTCCACAACCCCACCCCTCATCACTGTATCTGTCTTGTGCATTCATTTGAATAAAAATCATTCTCTCTGCATTTCTTCCAGGGATACATCAAAGATGTCCACGAAGACTCACTCACAATTTTTTTTGAAAACAAGTAAGTTTGCTCGTTCTGTTACCTTCTCTTGTAATTCAACCTTATGCTGAATAGACCATTCATAGAAAAATTAAGCTTAAACTGTAGTAAGTAAAAGTTACAAAACAGTTCCAGGGTAGGGATTTATCCGGACATTCAAAATTGTCCCCTTCAGCACCTGTGCTTAGCATGCAGCTGTCCATACATGTCTCTTAACGGTTTTTACCTCCTGTTCCGACCCCTCCTGCCCTTACTACAGCATGCTTTCCTATACTCCTAGCCCCACCTACTGTCCCTTTCCACCCCCACCCCCATGGTCCTGCTTTATCTACTTGGCATACAGTATAAGAGCAGGGTGCCCCTAAAAATAGTGAGCCAAGGTATGCAGGGCGGGAGGGGAAGCAGTGTGGTAGCGTGTGTCGTTTTTAGGATTGTTCCAAACCCCCCACCACCACCACCACCATCCCCAATCCCCCTTCTACTTTCCCTGAGCACATGGCACTGTTGGAGTCGCTGAATGTATAAGATAGTGAATGAATTAAACACTTTCTTGGTATACAGTGATAGTAATATGTCTCTTCAATAAAAAAAAATTCTAATCTAGCAATCAGAATGAACTTGAGGTCTTTTTTTATATCAATATTGAATGAACATAGAAAAGAGCCATTTTCCTTTTTATGTGTCCAGTGTAATATGCTCAAACTTCACCTTTAAAACTCATTACTGAATTATATGACACCCTGAAGATCTATTCCCAAATTCTTATTTAATGCAAAAGGACATCATACAATGAACACAGTCTCTTACTGTCCAGACCCTCTCTCAAACTTCCTCATTAAACTTAATGAGCCATTTTAATTTTAATTTTCATTATGTCTGTTAATGTACTGCTCCGTAGTAAGTGGGTAATACACCCGTGTCATTGCAGTCCGAATATGATGTGAGCGAAAAAGGGGGCTTGAGCTAGACTGCTGAGCTATGTAACAGTGTTCGCTTTTGTTATATGTGATTGTTAATATGCTGACATTTATTTGTGATGTGTATCTATGTCATCTCACCATAGCTGGCAGCCAGAGAGACAGTTGCCCTTCAGCGACGTGCGGTTGCCTCCACCAGCCGACTACCACAAGGATATTTGTGAAGGGGAGGAGGTGGAGGTAAGGCCTGCCTCTTTGCGTCTCTTTCATCCCACTCCTACACTTTTTGTTTTCAGTAAACTCATATCTCAAGGTGGTTTTGCATTTCATCAGATAACTCATTAATGGCTGCTACTGACTCTCGACAGACATTTCCAGGGCATGTATGTGGCCTCTGAATTATGATTAAAAACTACAATATGTAACCATCTGAAATATTTATATCACTTTGAAACAACCAAAATAGCTTCAGTCATTAATTGTAACTAGTCTTTATGATGTCCTTGAAATACCAAAAAAATTTACCACGCATAATTATCTCTATATCTTGCAATAGTAATTAGGTGTGCAGTATGCATCCTGTCTGCTTACCTATTCAATTTATGACACATCGGAGGTCTGTTTACTTGTCGTTACATCTCTACCACAAACTGTTTAAAACACAGTTCATAGGTGTGATAGAAAAGGTTGTTTTAGGCCCTAACTCGGCTTTTTATTCCAAATGTGTTTCTTTAACAGGTTTACTCTAGGGCCAACGAACAGGAGCCATGTGGCTGGTGGCTTGCCCGGGTCAGAATGATAAAGGGAGAGGTAAGTGGTTGCGAGTAGTATCTTTAAAAAAAGAGAGATGAAGAGACAAAAAATAAAAAAAAATGTAAACTTTATTTTCAGACTATGTTTTGCTTTAGCATTCTAAAGCAACACAGGGGGAATGCTCTCTATTTCGGAGACCTGCAATTTGCCTTAGTACTGTTTTCAAATCCCCTGTCAACCTTTGCAAGTCTCCATATATTCAAACATCCTTGTTGTACAATAGTAAATAACTAGGAACAACATGCTGTTATGCTGTGTTCAGATATGCTAAAAAAAAAAAATTAAATCTCACAGCTGTTTGTATTTCAATTCAGTCAAATTAGCCTGACTTTCACAGTGTCATTGCTGTACACATCAATGCAGTGAAGCAATTTGTGGTTTCTTACTTTTACTCCATACATTTGCTGTAGCTGCTTGCTCAAAAAGTGCTGATATTATTTAAAATATGATATCTTGTTTCAGTGATAAGATCCAGCCAGGCTGTTATATCTGTTTCTTAGCATATAATAATTGGGAACAGAGGCAAAGCGGTCATCTTCCACTTAGCCCCAGTGTTCTGTGTGAGTAGCAAGTTTTTATCGAGCTCTGCGTAGAGAGAATACAGGCCTGTAGTAAGATAACTATGGCTGGTTAATGACCTCAAGGAGTTAAAATGGCTTGATTTAGTCTAACAGTCTACCTTCACATTTAATTTCTCATGCACCCAGCTCCTTCTTCTTCGCAGTGACTTCATATGTCAGAATGTATTTGTGCCATTCTCAGTCTGACAGACACTGGCTTGCTTATTCTGAAATTTTTTTTTAAGTTTTCAAATAATTGCAACCAGGACTGGCTCTTAGTCACCAGCCCAAGCTGCAGGTTGAATAGTGGGTCAGTGGGATATGAGGAGGACAGCTTTGTAGTGCCACTGTGCCAGGGGAGCTGCTGCCGGTGTAGCGCTGTTATTTGGAGCAGTCTGATAAGAGCCTGCAGGAATGTCTAGCATTGACTGATGGCTTTAATTCTGTCCTTTGAGCATGGAGTGTGCAGTGTTCATCTCACTGCCTCGCTCTCATGGTTCTCCTTTTTCCTTCTCTATGTTTTTTTCATCATTGTCTGCATTTTACTCTGGTACACCTTCTTTGTTTCAGAAACTGGAAAAGGAGTGTAGTATAGCCTAATGAAGCAAATGGAATAACAAAGTATTTTTTTATGCAAAGAGTTACCTATCTTAATTTGAGAGTGAACACCGATGATTACAGCTCAGAATTTTTTTAATAATAGTTGAATACAGCAGTTCTGCTATGTAAATATGTATTATATATATGTATTTTTTCAGTTCATATTTGTCTGTCAACTCTTCACATTCTTGAAACTTCTGGCCATGATATAAAAAAAATATATCTCCTTGTGCTATTTTCAGTTCTATGTCATCGAATATGCCGCATGTGATGCCACATACAACGAGATTGTTACATCAGAACGAATCCGGCCTCTCAACCCCAACAGCCCTTCCTCTCGAAACTCCTTTCACAAGGTCCCCATCCTTGTCCCAGAAGACCTGAGAGACATGTGAGTTATATTTTAAGTTATCTCCTCACAAGTTGTCTCAATAAGCAGAGATGTTATGCTGCCTCATGCAGAACAAGGCTGACTCTCCTGTGCACGTTTTTTTTTTATGGACAGCTGTGCAAATGACAACATTCACAAAGACTTCAGGAAAGCAATCGGAGCCAACTGCATCTTCTACAGTGCCCAAACACATGAACTCATTGTGCTGGTTAGTACTCAGAATAAACACCTGATTTGGGTCTCATCTAGAGAATGAGTGAATGACCTTGTTACACAGCCACAAAAGGAGAAAAAAAATACAAAAGAGCGGGATTAACTCCCATAAAAATCTGAAATTTGTAAAATGAACTGCATGCTGGGAATTTTCTGGGTATTCCTTTTTTTTAAATCCAGAATTTATATGAAGTATGTAAATTCTGTAATGTATGTTTTTAATTTGAAACTTGATCCCTTCTGTTACCTTCACAGTCTACAAATGAAACCACAGCAAAGCGTGCAACTCTTCTGAGTGACATGCATTTCCGCAGCATCCGTACCAAGCTTATGCTCATGTCCCGCAATGAAGAAGCCACCAAACATTTGGAGGTAACAATCCTCTTTTTACATTACACATGCCGGTCACATGCACTTAGTTTTGCCCATCTGTATTAGTATTTAATTGCCACTGACAAATTAGAAGCCCTGGCCGGCCATTTCAGTTCACACATTTACACATAAAACCACTGGTGTGTTTTCTCCTCCCAGACAAGTAAGCAGTTAGCATCAGCATACCAGGAGGAAGTAAAGGTCAGAGAGGACCTGATGGGCCTCGCCATCGGCTCCCACGGTGCCAACATCCAACAGGCAAGGAAGGTTCCAGGTGTCACGGCCATCGAGCTGGAGGAGGAAAGCTGCACGTTCAGGATCTATGGAGAAGTATGTTGTGAAAGAGCTTGTGTGCCATTGTATGTCCTGGGTATTTTTGTTCTTGTCCCAACATATGGTTAAATATACTGAGGTGTAATTTGGTCTGATGCTTGTGTTACAGACCCCAGAGGCAGTAAAACAGGCTAGAGAGTATCTTGAGTTCAAAGAAGACTACTTTCAGGTACCCAGGAACCTTGTAGGTGAGTGAGCAACACCGTTCCTGAGGGAGCTCATTTTGTTGGTGACAACATCACACCTCCTTCCCATAGCACATTGCTTGTTACTCCACATATGTACACTCCCTTTTTTTGTGACATTCTTTTAACCCTCTTTTTCTGTATTTTTTTTTTCCCCTCACGTAGGCAAAGTCATCGGCAAGAGCGGCAAAGTCATCCAGGAGATTGTGGACAAGTCGGGCGTGGTCCGTGTCAGGATTGAAGGAGACAACGACAAAAAGCTTCCCCGGGAGGAGGTAGGCAGGCAGGGGGCAGGCAGGGACGACACTGCCATCAGCAAAGAGGTGAATGGACCGTTCGGCTTGTCTCCCAGTCCCCTACACACCCCCTACTCCCCCTTACAAAAGAGCAGCCATGCTATACAGCAGTGTAGAAGTCCCACGTCCTGTCTGCTTTTATACCATTCCATTATGCTGCTTTGTCTCTCTCGTTTTTGTCGCTAGCACTTATGTTTTCATTGCTTTCAATTCACACAGCCCACTGCACAGCATATGTCAGTTATTTGTGGCTATGTGTGGGCACTAATCTGTCTGTTGTCCTTGAAGAGTTGATTATTTTCTGTTGAGCTTCATGTGATTTTTTTCATGTGATTCATGTGATTTCTTCATGTGATTTTCTTTCCTTTTTTTAAGCTTAGAATCATTACAGAATTTTTTTTGTAATTCACCACTTGAATTTGTTTTTTGAGTAAGATCTGAGCTGTCAGTGATATCTGCGACCAGGTTAAGTATTTAAAGTGATGATTATTTGTTTTCTTTAGAAAAAGACACTCAACTCTTCATCTGCCTCTCTTTGTGTTTTATCAGGGCATGGTTCCCTTCGTGTTTGTGGGAACTAAAGAGAACATCAGCAATGCTCAAGCACTGTTGGAGTACCATGTGTCCTATCTTCAGGTTAGTCAGTTATGTTGTTACCAGTAGATGGCGACACCACCTTGTCTCTGTTGCTGTCACTCAAAACACTTCAGATAAAACCGGACCAGTGTGCTTACAGCATTTATGCCTTCTGTTTTTACTTTGAATTTGAATCCATTAGTGGTCAGAATAGTGGTCATTACTGCTCAAAATATCTGAACACTAAGTGGAGGAAATGTGTTTCAAAGAAGCACGGGTTCCTTATGTGACATGTGGGTAGAGCACAGGATGCTGCCGGGAATGCTGGGCACATGTGTGAGGGTCATTTCATATTGCTCACCTGTCTACCTCCTGCTAAGAATTACATGAGGAAAGCTGCTGAGAGCACCTCATTTTGGCCTTACCTCATGTGCTTTTATAAATAGCTTGCCTCTCTGGGATGGGGTGAAGGGTACACTGAAGTTTAGATTACCAGCTATCTGGACGCTGAGATTCCAAAAATAACCCCACCCCTCCCTCTCTGTCTCACTTCTTTCACACCTCCCTTGAGGTTCAGCTGTCAGCTGTCTGGTGGAGGCAGCTGTCACACTGCAAAGTGAGACCCCCTCCTTTGAATCACCTAGCACTTAACTATCACAGAAACTGCTGTCGATGCAATGCTGCCATTAGGCAGTAAGGCTCAACCCCCCTAGTCCATGAGGATGGCATCTGTGGCTCAGCTAACTAAAAAAAACTAAAATTATGATACTCCAAAGTGATAGTTGTACATTTTTAAAATGATGTAATGACAGCACCAACAGTTGTAATCATTGATAGACTGATAAAATTTTTTATTTTTAGAATTAAAGGTAACCTTACTTGTTGCTTTGTTTTAGTAGAATACTGTTAATGAGGGCATTGGTCAAGGGGATTCCCAGTAAGATGATATTGGTTGGTTGGAGAATTGTTGGGAATATTAGTATCTAGGTATATTTTTAGGAGTCTTACTTTTCCATTTCAGTTCTAGTGTTAGTGTTTTAACTTTTAAAATGATTTTGAGTTGAATGAAAAGAAACAGAGACACTTTGTCAATCCTTTTGCATAGTCTGTGCAGAATGATTCACTGTAATGCTATAAACATAATTGGCAAGATAAATGATCCATAGTATAATAATTTTAAACATTTAAGAGCATAAATTAATGAACTCATCAATTTGACAGCATTTTACAGTCTCCTGCCTGTGTGAGAAACGTAAAATGAGCGAGGCTGCTCCACTGTTGTTGTTAGCATTGTGCCTCCAGCAGTGAGGAGCAACCTCTCTGCTGTACTGTTTGCTCCAGGGAAATCCATGGTTTTACAAGCCGCTGAGCATGCACAGGGGTTTTGAGGTGAAACAGATTGAGCATAAAGTTTATTTTTCTCCTCCTAATTGGTTTTAGTTGTTTAATCCTGCAGTCATTTTTTTTTCCTTTTTATATCTGATCAACTGATCGTTGCTCTTCTGCCTTAAAAATAAGACTCTGAGTGAAGGCATAGACATTTCTACAAATATCTGACATCAGTCAAGCAAAGCTAAATATGAAATCACTGAATTTAAAAAAAGCTCACAACTTTTTCCCTTGTTTGACGGTGAAAATGTTTAGAGTTTAAGGATTAATCTATTGTGCACATGCTGCAGATTGTCCTGCCCTGAGAGCTGAATTCCTCTTTTTTGTTTCATCAGCATCCAGTTATTAACTAACATTTAGAAAATCTAATTTTTGACATTTGTGAATCTGTTCCAAATTGTAGGAGACAGGAAGTGTGATCCTCACATGAATCTTTCCCTGTTTTTTCTACCTTCCCCTATAAGATTTTCTTGTCAACAACTGCTCTTCCAAATGTTTAGGGTGTCTAAGACAGATCTTATCAACCAAATAGGCCAATCTGTTTAATCTAGTTTGGCATCTCTGAATCAAAGAGCCTGAGAACATCTGAGCCAGCAAAACCAACTGTGGAGCCCTTTCAGCTGCCCTTATACCTCACAGTATGACTTTATGAGTGTCCAAAGAGATAAAAAATCATTGGGTCTGTTTCCATCTTTGCAGTTTACTTTCACACTCAATCAGGTCATTCAAGGCTCACCCAGAACATTTCAGCTGTTTTCCACCAACAGGACAACACTGCCTTCTCCACAGTTTGAAATTAGCTGTTGTTTGGAAAAGACTAATGTGTTTACAGATTTAACTAATCTATCCTAACATATCCTAACTTTGATCCCTACCAAAGACTACTTGACTTGTACTCAACCAGTTAGACAGCTGTCTGAAACTGATTGTATACAACTCTTGTTGAACATTTTTGAAGGTTTAACTGACCCACAGTCTGTTTGGACTGCTGAACTTTACACATTACTGCCACTTAGTGGTAGAATGTTGGACAAAATGAGACGTGCAAGACCAACCCAGGACACAGGCAGATGTTTTAAGCCCATGGCCTGTGCCCAACTCACTGCAGCAAAGACTGTGTGTGTTATTGTCCACACTGAAAAACCATGTGTCTGTAATGAAACCTAGTCAGCAAATTAAATCTGTGGTTGCTGTGGGTAGAAAGCATTGTAAAACTACAAATGCCTACTTAAAGATGTATTAATAATCCTTTTAATTGTGTTTTCAATCATTTTTTTCACCTCTGTTATATAGCATTAATTAACTGCAATCCTTTTGTCCCCACATATGTGAATCATCTGATTTAAATAGTAGTGCTCATGCTTTGTTTGTAGTTAAACCTGCTAATGGCTGTTGGTCAGGTGATCTACATACAATGGCGGCACTTACAACACTTTTGGCACGTTGTGTAATTTTTTTCAGTCTGGAAGAGGACCAGGTCACCTTGAAATGTTAGAGGGCTCAGGGACCTTACATTTTACTGAATGTTTGATACAATTCTATATAGTCTGCATGGTAATAGCAAATATTTTTAACAATTTATTGGCATCATTTATGATTCAGTTGATAGCTGTTATTATTCAAGACTTTATATGTAGATATTTTTTGCTTTTCCATGCATACTCATATTAGTTCATCAGCAAAATTACTCCTTACCACTTTAGAAGGTCTACAGAAGAAACATTTTAGCAAACGATGCACTGAGGAGCATGCTATGAGAGCACATTATTTACAACTGTATCCTGTCCCGGCCATGTAGGAAGTGGAGCAACTGCGCTTAGAGCGTCTTCAGATTGACGAGCAGCTCCGTCAGATTGGTGTCGGGTACCGTGCACCTACTAGTCGAACTGGAGGCCCCGGTGTTGACCGGGAGAAAGGCTACTTGACAGATGATAGCAGCAACTCACTCCACACCTCTCGCACCTACGGTGGCCGCGGCAGAGGGCGCAGGGCTTCCAACAGCCAGTACTCTGGATATGGTGAGGAGAAACTGAGCTAAACATAATTTGGGAGTATTAAAGAAAACAGATGATAATTCTGCCATTAAAAGAGTTATATGCTTAGGTTTGTTTTTCCTTTTTTACACAATTTGTCTCTACTTGATCCAGGCACCAACTCTGAAATGTCCAATGCCTCTGAGTCAGAGGATGTAAATGAACGGGACCAGCGGCCCCGTGGCATAGGTGGTGATGAGAGAGGCTCCAGAAGGGGTGGCAGAGGCCGAGGCTCTAACTCAGGACGAGGCCGTGGAGGACCAGGGTCCAAGCCTTCCAACTCAATCAGCTCAGGTAGTTCAATGTTAAGCGCATTTGCAGACACTGATTGCTGGTCACATTTGTTAGTAATTCAGTGACTGAATTTGGATCTGTGTTCCAAATAGTCATTGCTACAAGGGCTTGTTTTCCAGATTATGAGTTTAGAATTTCACAGCTGATTTAATTTATGTAAACTTACAACGAATGTCAAAAATGCAAGAGATTCAGCAGTTGATAACAATACCACTGAAATTTTTATTATTATTCTCGAAACCTAACCCAAAGAAAATCAATAAAGATGATAGAAGATTTAAAAGATTTTGAAGTTTTGTTGCAATTCAAATTTTCTGTGGCTTGCCCAGTCCTGAGGGACCCAGACAGTAACCCATACTCCCTGCTGGAGGGAGAGGGAGAGCTGGCCGATGCAGACCTCAGTGAAAGCATGGGAGGAGACCGGCGCAGACGCTCCAGACGCCGCCGCAACGACCAGGAGCCCAGTGTGATGGATGCTGCCACAGAGTCGGACAGCCAGGCCGGCCCCAGCGAGAACGGACTAGGTGAGAAAAAAAGACATTGTAGCCATGATTTTAAGTAGAAATAAACCAGCACACTGTATGTTTTAAAACCAGCTTTGACAACATTGTAGGTGTGTAACAGGTATTTTCCTATTTTGCTGTTAGATGAGGAAGCCCGACCTCAGCGCCGCAACCGCAGTCGCCGCCGTCGCAATCGTGGCAACCGCCCAGAGGGAGGTTCAACCAGCCGTGACAGACAGCCAGGTGAGAATGGTGAGTCAACATGTATTTGTAGTTTCCGTTTTCCTCTACAGAACAAACAGGATACTCGTATCAGTGTAAGCTTTGATCATTTGCTTTTCAATTGCTTACCTCTTGGCAGCTTGATTACCTTTGGCATTTAATGGTTGTTTCTTATTGCTACAGGGCTGCATAAAGCCTGAGGCTGTCTGAATCTACACTGTTTACAGCCCCCAGTATTTGTTCTAACTCATATCTCTGTTTCCAGTGACTGTTGCTGACTACATATCCCGTGCTGAGTCCCAGAGCAGACAGAACCTGCCACAGAAGGAAAACCACGCTGGCCCTGAACCCAAGGTACAGGCAGGAACACACACATTGACATTGTTTTATTAAAATAAACAATTTTGGACCACTCTAAACTTTTTCACCTTTCGTACCCACAGGAGAACGGGACCAGCGCCCAGAAGCCTGAGCGGACGCCCTCCAAGCGTTCACCCAGCAAAGGCATGACCTCGACCAGCGAGACCCTGACCTTGGTCAACGGGGTCTCGTAAAGAGACAGCCCTGCTCCTTGCGCACCCAAGTCTAGAGCAAGACTCCATGGCAAACTCTGTCCCTGCTTGCATTAACTTAAACCTTAAACAGATGAGTGAAAAGTACCTGACAAAATACCTGAATTCATACTATGAGAGTGAAAAAGTACAAAAAAACGACAAACGCATCTACTTTAAAACACACGTTAACGGTGTATGCTATCTAATCTATCAGTACTTAGTGCTTATTTAAAAAAAAAACAAAAAAACAACTAGCTTGCCAAAAAAGAGCTGGTGGATATGACTTGATTTTTAAAAATACTGAAATATGAGGACATGAGGACAGGACGAGACTTTTTTTGTTTTTTGTTTTCAAAACGGTTGTCTTTATTTGTCTTTTTTTTTTTTTGTTATGTTATGTTTTGTTCATTGTTTATCACTGGTTTGGACTTCGCGGTCGCTCTCTCAACCAAAACAGACGCTTCTCTTAACAGTGTTAAAGTACAGACAATAGAGATGTAAGCTGTAGGGAGTGGAGTCGAGCAGACAGTCCAATAGCTGATGTTTCGCACACTGTACCTGGGAGTGGAGACAGACACACAGACAGACAGACAGATTGGAATATTGATAGACATTGTGCCTTGAATTTGAAAAAAACTTTTAAAAAAAACAACAAAAAAAACCTTGAGTTTTTCCATTAAGTTTGTTTTTGTTTCCTGAGCGGAAGAAAAGAGGGAAAGGTTTTCCAATTGTTTTTGTTTTTCTTTGGTTCCAAGAAGAGAACAGACAGGTGAGGGAGTGAGAAGTAAAATGAGTGAAAAGATTATACAGAAATAGGAGGGAGTGGCTGGCCAACGCGCGGAAGACGTCTGGTGCCAAACATGAAATTCAAGGCGCTTGTCCTCATTCCGAGTAGAATGGACAGCGTCAGGGTCAGTGCGTGCGTGTGCGCGCACATATGTGTGTGTGTTGGTGTGTGCACAGTTGAGATATTTGGCAACCACAAAACTAAAACTGGGAGAGGGCGAGGTAGCAAAACGCAAAGTAGCCCTGGGTGGGTCGCACGGTGAGGCATCTCTATTTGTCAGTAGGCTTTCACATCAGGTGATGTGTCACTTCCTCCTCCTCTCACCTGATTTAGGTCCTTCGAGGGTCCAGGGTTGCACCCATACACACAGCCTTGTAAACAGGACAGGCTGAGACCAGACAGACGGCAGCCTTGAACTATAGATTTAGACTATAAGAGAACTATACCGTGCCTCTTTCTCTTGTGTTGGAGGGGGCGGCGGTGCTAGCTTCCAGCCACACTATAGTGTCTTGACGAACCACTGCAGCACACAGCTCCGGATGCACACGAGGGCGACCACCTTTTCTGGGACGGGTGCTGCTAGTGGGCAAGGGCCTGGAGACTGCGGGACTGTGGGATTGGGACAGCTTCAAATGACATGAGAGCCACATGACACACAGGCCCACACTTACAGGTACACACAAAAGAGGCAAACACACCAGGCGCACGTAAGTCGACGTGGTGTCGCTGCGCAAAAGTAGAGGACCGCAACAGAAAACTGTAAACAAAGTGTCTGTCTTGTACCTGGCAGTTTGGGTTAGCAAATGGAGTAAGAGAGGGCCACAAAACCTCAGTGGCTCTCTGCTCATGTTGTTACTGTTGTCTTGGTTACCGCTCTCAAGTTTTTTTTTTTGTTGCTATTTCCACATCTTAGAAAATCTGAAATAAAAAACTGAAGTGAAATCAACCTCTTCTCTGGAGATGAACTTTGATTTCTCTGTCTTGTGAGTTTGCAGTCTATTTTTCTAACTTGCATGGCATTTAGTTAACGAGTAGTAGGTGGTGCCTGTCCTGTGCATGAGGAAAGGGTGTTATTAATCTGACTTACAAAGCCATTGTTTCATTCACTAGAATTGCTGCTAATGTACACATTGAATGTCCGGCTAATGTAGTAACTCTACCTTGAAGAGAGAGGAACTGTTTGTGACTTTACAAAAACAAAACATTTCCCACCCCCCGCTCATCTGCCCCGGAACGTCCCAGTTTCTGTCGGTGGATGCGAGTCAGGAAAGGACCCGTTCTTTTCCATCACAAGTTTCAGAGTCTCACAAAGTATTAAATTACAAGGGCAACATGTGCATGACAAGCAAGCGTCCAAATGACCAAAGGTTTTGAGAGACAGATGAATGGGAGTGCGGTTGAATTGAGATGACCCAGATGCTGCTCTTATACATTTCTGCTCACCTGTATGTTGTGTTTTTAAAGAATGAACGAGCACTTGAGTATTTGTACCTTGGTTCAGTTGCATGTGCGTGAGTGGAGGACGAAGCCCTATCCGGTATGTTTGTGTTTACCTTTATACCTCATTGTGTGAGTACTGTATCTCCTTATCTGTATCCCTCACGTCCTGTTGACAGACTGCTGGCTGCTGTGTGTGAGTGTGTGTGTGTGTGTGTGTGTGTGTGTGTATGGTTGTGTTTGCCTCTGTGTGGATGCTGGTTGTACAGTCAACTCCACTCTGTCAGATTTTGTCTCTGGTTTTCTCACTCATGTTCTGATGGCAATAAAGGACTTTTCATTGTTTGATATACATTTTTTTGAACACTTTGTTCTTTAAAATATAAGCTCAACCTCACACAGCAGGAAAAAAGTCAACTGAAGCTTTTACAGGGTTAATATGACTGAGGAACCCAGTAATATATATTAACACTGCAGTCAAAAAGAGTTCGTTGCAAAAACAAATGGAAGATTTAACTGCGTCACTGGTGTTAAATTTGTCTCCAGCTATTTTAGGCAATCCTGATTTAGAGTTAACAGAGGCAACAGTGAAGTCCAGCCATTATTGTCATTTTTAGCATTCAGTGGTGCTTTACCTAATCCACATTATCCATGTCTAACTGTTATAGTTGTGAGCAGACGGTTTTCGATCTTTTATGGTTTTAAACAGACACACCTTCAGTCTGTGTTGTCAGAACTGATCTTCTCTGATAAAACAGTTGAGACCGGATACTGCCCTTGTTTTATGATATTATTCTCCTTTCGATATGAATCGGGTACTTTACACAGTAGAGTGACTCAGCAGGTTGCTGTTGTCTGACTGTCTGGACCCACTGATACACAGGACATGGGGCATATTTCCCTCTTCAGTAAATGTTTATGCAAATGAAATGAGTAGACTCTCTTGACAGGATGAAAGTATTAGTTCCTCCTCGAACTTTGCTTTGTCTGCTTGTTTTACAAAATCTGGTTTTAATACTGACAAAGACAGGGCAGTGCCAGGTTAAAAATATATGTGTGCTTTACAGGCAAAAAGTATGAAAGGATCATTCTAAACCAATTAAGCATGTAATAGACGAATATAATAGAAAGAGTTAAGTACTGACGGGGAGTCAACAAGAGGCCTGCAGCCTCTGATGTTCCAGGGTTGAATGGCTAAAATATTGCACCACATGCATGCAGCATCTGTTGGCTTGGTGCTGCACCTATGAACTTAATTAGCTTTATGACAAGTCAGTTTAAAAAACAAACAAAAGAAAAAGTTAGACAAAGTTAGACAAACAGCATTCAGGAGATACTGAACCATACTGAAACTTTCTTCATAGTAATTTGTTTTGATGAGAACAAACTGTGCTTTTAGTCGTAATATAGAATGCTGTGTTTTGCAAACTACATGTAACACATTATTGGAAAAACATCATCCTCACCGTAAAGCATGGTGGCTGCAGACTTATTCAGTGAGGAATCCTCCTTAGAGTAGGCCTAGAAAAGTCTCGGAATCTGGCAAAATTTAGAGAAATCCATGGCTGAAAACTAATTTTCTAAAAGAAAATAATTCCTCCAGAGTTGCCAGAGTTGCACTGTTGGGGTTTTAAAGCAGCCCAGGGCCTCAAAAATGTTCTGAAAACTGTTATTGAACCTTCTGAATGTGAGAAACATTACAAAAAAGTACTTAAGCCAGTTCTTTTAATCCAATTTATAACTTTCTCAGCTGAGATCTACAAATCAAAAATCATCTTAAAATGATGTCACCTTTCATGCGGTTTTCTCTTGTAATGTCAGCAAAAAGATGATGAAGTCAGGAATAGCAAAGGTTGGGCAGAAAGACAGAACTGTGACTGATATTAAAAAGAAATGGTCCTACCTTAAATTACCATTCATACTAAACCCAACAGTGCATTGCTAATTCATTACTCCTTTATTTCTATCACACTGTTTATACAGCTCATTCAAAGTCGGAATGCCGAAGGTACCTTTTGTGTTTCTCCTTGTATAAATGAGTTGGCACTCATCAACCATGAGGAAGTCTGAAGGGGCTACTTGACTCACTTCTATGGTGAAGTCTGATGCACCACTATAGCCTATACTTTGTTTTAATGGAAATTTTCCCCATCTCTACGAAATAACTAGTAAATAACAAGTTCAGTCATGTACTCACAAAGTTTGTATTTGATGGATTGGTAAGCCTCAAGACACACGGCCTCTCACTCTGTCTGATAAAATTTGATGGTCTATCATTAACTACACACCCAAACAAACAATTCTGTTTAGAACACTTTTCGCTAGAAATTTAAAATGTCAGTGTGTTAAGTCATGAACAGTTTGAGAAGATGCTGAAGGACAAAAACTCTGGCTTTATTTATGTGAGGGTGTGTCTCCCTCCAGTGGACATTTAATGTTATTGTGATATCGAAAAGACTTGATAAGTGACAGGTTGAAAAAAAAAACACTTTTTAGAAATTGTTGAAAGAAACATTTTCTATTGGATGTAAACGATATACTGGGCCAGCTGCGGGTTCATTAGCTGATGCCTTTACCCCCTAGTATTTTTCAACCATGACAACAGATACATCATCGAATATAAATGTGTAAGTTAAACAAAAATGGAAAGTAAGAACAAGGGGAAATTAAATTATGTCACACAAACGTGAGTATTTAATTTATGCAAAAAAATGTACTAAGAACCGACAAAAAGGGATTTTTAAAATTAATTTTATAAATGTTGTATTTACAAAAAGGCACACAGCATAAGCACAATTTTATTTTCAGATTTTAAGTAAACATTTCGAAAACAAAGACAGAACTACAAGAAACGAACGAATGAATGATGATATGTGAAAAAAGAAAATAAACGTTTGCCTGCGTTGTCAAACACTGTTTACAGAGATAAGTAATATTCTAACTCCAGTTAGAATGGAGATCTGCATGTTTTTTTTTACAAACACCCAGTGTGCAGAGGGTTGTAGTTTGTAAACCAGATTATCAACTCACTGTTAGATGCTAAGAACAAACAAACAAACAAACAAGTGGAGTAACGTATTTCAGTTGAACAATACAAACTTTTTACTAAACTCTTTTCCGGTTAAAACTCCGTCAATATCTTTACCCAATCATAATCCGCAGCTTTCGATGGACAGGTTTATTATTACCTATCAGAGTCTTCCTTGCTCTCAAATCGCTTGCAGCTGGTATCATGTGACTACTGCGCTCAGACGTCGTTGTGGGGCAGCGTAGTGCGCCGTTGTAACGTTAGCGTTTAACCAAAGAAGAAGAATACTTCGTTGTGGCGCCCACCACAAGTTGTAAGTGTGTCGTATTTACCTTTTTTTCTACCCGTGTCTGGCTCTATTCTAATTTTATCAATGATGTAGCATACGTGTCTTGGACGTAGCTAAAGACAACGTCAGTGGTTTAACAGAATTTTGTTTGATATAGTCACATGAGGCAAAATGGCTATCACCTGGTAGCTAATGTTAGTTTGCTAATAGCAGCCTTTCGAATGAAATGAGCACAGTTAGCAGCTCTTTGACCAGGAAGAGAAAAGGCGGAAACTTCTCAAGCTTAAACTTTTAAAAAGTCGCCCTTACTCGAACTAGTATAGAGTCGCTGAAGTACTAAAAAAACACCGACGGTTAATGAGAACAACTTGGACGGACTTGATTATCGCTTTGCTCCAGTGGGCCCTGCAGTCGCTTCGATTACAAGATATCTATTTCCTGACATGACGTTATACATTCACCATTTGCTCTCTCACTGCTAACTTTCTCTTTCTCCATGGTGGCCCTTCTTTTCTCATACCGTTCTCCTCCCTTTTAGAGAAGTACACTGGAGCAACAATGGTAAAAATTTTCATTGGGAATCTGTCTCAGCACGCTGAGAAGGAGGAGTTGGAAGCCCTGTTTACCCAGTACGGCACAGTGACAGAATGTGCGAAATACAAGAACTACGCTTTTGTCCATATGGAAGACCGTAAGTCAGCCACCAAAGCCATCCGGGAACTCCATCTTCACAAGCTGAATGGCAGGCCCATCAATGTGGAGCTCAGCAGAGGGAAGAACCAGGGTCCTGTTAAACTCCACATAGCCAATGTTGAGAAGGGCTACGATAAAGAGCTCCGTGAGCTGTTTGAGGAGTATGGCACAGTCACAGAATGTTCCATTGTCAAGAACTTTGCTTTTGTGCACATGCTCAATTCTGAGGAGGCCATGGATGCTATTCAGGGTTTGGATAATACAGAGTTTCAAGGTAAGTCAATTTGATATTCTACTTTGTGAATGAAAGGAATCAGAAGTGGTTTTTAAACTGATCACATCCAGTCTTTTTTTGTATTAGGAAACTTTGTTTTTCATCTCTCTCAGGAAAACGCATACATGTTCAGATATCAAAAAGCAGACCCAAAGGGGCACCAGAGGAGGAGGACTATCCACCTCCACCAGGCAGAGGTGGCTATTATCCTCCTCGCTACCCAATGGAGAGGCCTGAGCCTCCCTACAGAGGCCGCATGCCTGCTTACCCTCCTCTGCCTCCCCCGCCGAGGCGAGCAGCTTACCCTGAGCGAGGTTATGGGGAGCGAGACGGCTATGGGATGGTTGATTATTATGAGAGATTCAGAGCCCGTCCTTATAGCGCTGCAGGCTTTGGTGACAGGCGTTCCAGCACCATCCCCCCTCCCCCGCCTCCTCCCTCTGCACTGGTTAGAGAACGTCTAGGAATTGGGACCCACGACCCGTACGAGCGCCGCCTGCTCCCCCCTCCTCCCCCTCCATCCTCCATCATTAGGGATCGAAGCCCAATCAGAAGAGCCCCCATTCCGCCTGCTCCATCAGCTGGTAATGGGTACTCCTATGAGCGGTCACGGCTCTCCCCGGTCTCCAAGCCTCCAATGTATGCAGCTCCTCGTCCTAGGGATCCCTACACTGACAGAATGCCGCTGCCACCACCACCACCACCACCTCGATATACAGGCTATTAGGCCTGTAAGTGTGTAATACAAGGTGAGAGCAGATTGTGGGTATTTTATGCCACCATAAATCATATTGATAAAAGTAGGCATGATAAAGATTCAAGATATATGTACTGAAATGAGAGAGCTGAATCAATAAGATGAAATAGAATCACACTTTAAACCATCACCATCAGCCAGAGCTTTTAATTTCAGCACATCTAGACCAACCAATAATTCAATTTATACAACCATTAAACAATTCTTATAGAATCCTAAAATACTGCTGCTTTAACATCAGAGATCAGTCTTGCGCGAATCCTTAGTAAAACACGCTTCTTGACATGTTTGGTGTGCTCTCTTTCCAGGTTTAGAATATGACAAGATCGTCGTTGTCTGCTGATGCACGTGGCGCTATACATCCCCCTTGTCTATGGCGGATTGCGTTGCGTTCGCCTGAGACTTACTGGAAGATACTGTATTGCGGACAGCCTCGTACTTAAAAACATACGATACCATGTCTACAGTTCACATATTCTTCTGAGCTGTTTATGCCTTTTCTGTTCCTTTGCTTGTTTCATTGTTCAAATCCTAAAAATGTTTTGCAGAATAGGATTACTGGTTTAGGTGCTTAGTCTATTTCAGTGTGACGCAATATTTTTAAAGGCCATATACATTCTGCTTTTCATTCTTCCTAAATTCATATGGCCTCTGGGAAACTGACATAATTTCATAATAAGGGAAGTCATTTGAGTGAAAAATTTGTTTAGTCTTTATAAACAAAATTGTGTTCAGACTAAGCTTGTTGGTTGATGACAAAATACTCATCAAAATGAGTTACAAAAAATTTAGTATAAAGTTGCTTTAGCATAATACTTGGTGTGGCAGGTAATACAGTAATCTTCAAGATGTCCCATACATGTTAGCATGACAAATCAAAACTTCCAGTGTGGTTATGTTTTTTGTTTCTTTGTGTGATTTTTTTTTTAAAAAACTTTTATTTTGCTTTTTTCCAGCGAAAATAGACTCTAGCACCGTTTATGTATGATTTAATTAACTTTACAGGTTGCTTTTCATTTGAAGGCTTTTTAATAAACAAATCAAACCAAAAACGACGTTTAAACTGTGAAATTATTCCTCGCTGGGTAGGCCCTTTTGTCTGCTGATCTGACTGACAGATTCTATTTATTATATCAGACATATGTAGTAATACCGAGGCGTTTTCCTCTAAACACGCTTTAATTTTCTTTTTGCAAACCCTATAGACTTATCAACTTGACACATGGTAGGTGATGTTTTCTCAGTCCTGTTCATTTTTCAGTGAAAATGCTGGAAAATGTGACGCTTGCTTTCTATCCCTTGTCTTACTAGTCTACTCACCATTGAAACCTGTCGATGCTCGTTCATCTGAGCAGCTTTGTGATGCAAAGGCAGAAGACTAGAATTTTTGAGTACCCTGATGTCAACAGCTTGACGAATGTTAATTTAACAACTTCTTCTAAGTATTGCCAGCGTAAAATAATGCAGAAAAATACAAACAAAATACAGACTTGGTCTCTCTGACCCTAAAAAGCTTCAAAAGTTAACTAAAAAATTCTGTAGCTGTTTAGAAAACCAGTACTGATTTTTACAAATAAACTTAAAAAAATAAATTAACTTATGTTTTGCTTATTGTTTCTCAGTGGCTACATATGATGTTTTGCTGTGCCCATTGGCTGCTACATGCTGTCTCTGGAACAGCAGGAACTACTTCATTTATAACTGTCATCCATTGCCTACCTTGTGTCAAGCCAGTTAGTAGTTTCCCTAGAAGTAAAATATTAAACTAAACCTTGCAATGGCCCATGTTTCTGTGGACTTGCGACAGTTGTTCAATATTCTTGATTTACATTCTATATTCCTCTGTCATTGAGTTAATGTCATTAGTCATCCTTTCCATTATTGTTTTTACTCATTATTTCTTTATTCTTGTACCATAAATTGCATGCAGTATTGGTATTCTTAGTATTTGTGCTTTTTGTAGGTTGTTAGACTCTATGCAGGAGATGCCAGCTAATGGTAAGTCGCCCTCCGAAGATGCGCACCATCCTGTGGAGAAGAGGTAGGCTTTGTTTCAACTTTATCAACTTCAAATCAACTTTACTCATGCAATGCTTGTCCCCTGCCTCCCTTTTGAGTTATTGTTCTTATGCTGCAGCAGAACTTCAGAACTTGCTAAATAGAATCCTTGAATGTGCAAAAGGGAAGTTTTTATTTTTTTTGTTTTGTTTTTTAATAGATTCTTTCAATAAATTAGTTTTTGGAGTCTTCAGTGTTGTTGGTTCTTGTTTTAATTGAGCCTTGCAAAAATTCTGGTTATACAACCTGTTAGGTGAATAAAAAATAAACAGAAAGCCTTAATATCTTTAGTCAGGGGTAGGATTTCTGACTGTCTTTTTGACTGCAGGCCTGTTTCCTCTATGTCAGCTGTGTTTGGTCTTGTGAATTTGCAGGAGTTTACAGTCTCTCAACAATACAAGCTGGAAAAAGTTGTGATCAAACGGGCTTGAAGCTGAAGGTAAAACAAGTATCAGTTCACTTAATACTCACATAAAAGAAAAGTCTGTTCTGTCATAGTGATGTGTTTTCTTTTTACAGGTCATCGCTGCGGCCTTCCGGTGAAAATTTGGTCCATCGGTTCGTGAGCTGGATTAAGTGTCCAGTCTTCAGAAAAAAATGCATGGGTACATCATTGTTGTCTACAGTTGATGATGGATGATAATTGTTTTAAGTTAAATTTTTGAAATCAATCCTTTGGGTCATGTTTTGAAATGATGTACATCTACTCAAAAAAAACCTCAACTTTCCAAAGACCTTTGGGGGAAATAATGTATCTGTACTTTGGAGTTTCAACAGAATGAGATTTTCTTGGTACATTAATCTGTAAAATGTTTCCATATATTACACTATTGATATGGTTGTCATTTATTTATTTTTTTTTATCAATAACACTGACACCTCAAGGATAGAAAAAAGGTTCCTTTTTGTTGAATACTGCTTCAACTCTAACCTCATCTGTCTTCCCATTAGGGGTCCTTTAAACAGCCCTCTCTACCTAAATGATAAAATGGAGAGTATAGCTTTAATTTCATATAGTATTGCAGTTGTTAAAGGAATTTGATACAATTCATAAATATAAAATTGAAAAAAAAAACATTGTATGGTCTTTTTACACACAGGAGTTACTATTTTTTGGCTATTTAAATTAATGTATATGAGATACTATTTATGAAAACCATTCTGTAAAAATCTATTGTGGTTACCGTAAATAGGCAGCTTTATACAAATATTTGTACCTATTTGTTAGTAAAATGTTTTTTTATGAATTGTTTCTGCATTTCATTGCAGTATGAAATATGCAAACATGATAGACATAAGTAAATAAAGATGTCTTAGGCATGTTGTCTTACCAGTCAAGCTGCTTTTTTTCTGAAGAAGAAGAAAACAATGCTTGTTAATCCTTGAATGTGTTCATAAATATGTTTTCAACAGAAGAAATCAGTTATTTCCAGGTGACTTTTTGTGAATGTAGAGAAATAAAGGGTATTTGTCTTAAGCTATCTTCCAATTCTTACAGCACAGGCTGTCTTAACATGTACCTTCAGTGACTAAGAGGCATAGAAAAGTTCTCGCAGTTGGACATAATTTCTGTTCTAGTTTGCAGTTTAAAAAAAAAGTTAAGTGATTTTAGAATATGTGATCAATAAAAGGTCATTTTGTTTTCAACATAAGACTAACGAGTCAGGAAACTGCTGTTTTTACCAAATTCTCTTGGTCTCTGGATGGTTACAAACTACAAGTAAATGTCCCAGATTTATTATTAAGTCTCTTTTACTGATTTAAATTTGTAGTTGAGCTTGTTCAGAAATGATTAATACTATGTCTGGCGATACAGAGCTGTGTTTCTCGATAGGGTTACAGTAGATCACTGAAGCGCTCCCCGCCCCAACGCTTCTTTAAAAAAAAAAAACACATTCTTTCTTATCTTTATATGTCCTTAACAGGTAACCAGCCATGGACTGGTAGGTGCTTTAGGAGTGTTATTTGGGGAAATAAATCATGACAAAGGATTTTTTTTTTCATTCAGAAGTGAGATTTGAGGGAAATCCCCTGCCAGAGTGAGAAGTTTCATTTTCTAAATTCCGTTTTTGGAAAAGACGGAAGATGTTTCACTTCAGTGAGGTTTTCTTTAGAGGACACTCCCTTTTTCCTGGACTTTAGTTCTGAGAAATCACAAGTGGTGGTTAGAATGTAATTGCTATGTGAACTGAAGTTTGTTTTATAGCGTTTGTTGGACTTTTATGGCTGTTGTTATCATTTTTAAAGTTTGTTGTTAACAGCTACAATACCTCTGATTGCTTTTTTTTTAATTCTGTGAGTAGTTTAAAGGCCTTATTGTTCATTTCTTACTCATAAATTCAGGAAAATAATAATAGGAGTCTTTAACCACACTGGGCCGAGACTGTAATAAAATGGCAGGATTTTCTGGGCTTGATCTGAATAAGATACCCGACCAGTGCTGCTTTACGTTTGATTTGTTTTGGTGTTAGCTAGAGGATCAGTTAAATGTAATGTGTTAGTAGACAAATCAAGATTAATGCTCTTCCTTACATTTGTAATCTGTATGTTATTTGTTTTGTTTGATCATTAGTAGAGAATCTGAGAAATGTTATCCAGCCTTTCCTGATGTAAGTGTAAATAATTAGGAATTTGAAACACTTACAGAATCGTCCTGTACCTCATTTAATCACTGTGATGAGTTCAAGCAGAAAATATCAGATTAATGTCAAGCAAATCTGAAATTATTTGTTTCCAAAGTAAAAAAAACACTGAAATGGTTGCCAATCTATGGCTGATATACAATACATTACATACACAACACTGACAGAGAGGTGTTAACAAAAAAATCTTTAATATTCTCAGGTTGAAAATGAAGAAACTAATAGCTGGAGTCTTTACATCATTTCCACTAAACATAGGTTATAACATAATCACAGTTGTCTGATCTGTAGACTTGCAGTAGTCGACATGCATAATAATACTATGATTTCACATTACAAAAAGGGATTCTATCTATGCCTGCTTAAACTCTAATGTAACATACACAGTACATTGTGTTTTCTTAATCTGTCAATACGTGTAAAAAGTCAAAACATTTCAAAGTTGTGGTTCATCATAAATAACACTGAGTCTCATCAGTCTCGAGGGGTGTTTGTGCTCTGAGTTCAGCTGGGAAACAATTCCTCCCATATGAGCCTGTGTCCATGACAGCTGTCATAGTAGGTGCACACGTGCATGTCTCTCTGGATGGAGGCACCTCCAGCACCTCAAACTCCACCTCAAAGCTCCCCTTGGCCTCGCCAGATTCACGGATGATCAGCATCTCATACTCCCCGAACCGAATCAGGGCCTTGTCCGGGAGGTCCATCCTTTCAAGATAGCCTAGTGCTGAGCTGTTCACTGACAGTCGACCCCTCTGGCTTATGTTCTGGATGGTGAACAGCATATCTGGGCTCTGGGGTGTTCGATAGGCATGGAGGGCAAGCTGTTTGCGGGACACCCGGTTGTCAACCAGGGCGAAGGTGCAGGCCTGAGCGTCACGGCCCAGCCTGAAAGAGTCATCTGCTGAGTGTCTGGTCCTGCTCCCCAGAGGAAGCAGCCCATAAAGACCCTTACACCGCTGCTGAGGGTGGTAAAACTTGATTTGGAGACAAGTCAGGAGATCCTCCTCTGTCTCCATTGTCTGAGACACATTCATTGTGAAACAAAAGCTTATACCTGATGAAATCAGTAGAAGGGGACTGACCTGTTTACCCTTAGTGATTACAGGCTGTTGGAAGAGACAACAAACAACCCAGTTAGGAATTCAGTAAGATAAGATGGTATAACTGTATGAATTAAAAGTAAAGTATTTCATTAATTATTGCTGTTAAAAGTATATACCTTACCTTTATGTTGAGTTTTTCACTTTGGAAATACAGATGCTTTCACTTCGTCTTCAGAGAACCTGAATCCAGTTTATCATTCTCAGAGAACTTTATAACAGTGCTGCTCAGTGAAAACTGGAAGACTACTCCTGACTGACTTTTTGCAAGCTGTTGTTCTCCGCTCTTGAGAGTTTCGTCACTTTCACAAGACCCAGTGGTAACAATGCTGCTTTCAAGTACAAATCTGAAAAATCATGGCTGCAGATTGTGGATGAGGTAAGACAACCAAGAACAATAGAGAGTCTAGATCTAAATTTATTTATATTGTAATCATGAACGCTATGTCTACCAACTAGAAAAAAATTAGAATGTTAGCGTGTCTGAAATGTTTATTACTCTCACAAAACTAATGTAGGTTCTGAGGACCACCAGCTAGATTTTTGACCAGAATTTTGGTATAATTAATCCTATGCCAGGTCATTAATTTTATCATTCAAAAGATTTAGCTATTGGTTAAGTAAAAAACAGAATTATTCAACAACTGTGTTTATTTCAAACATTTTGATGTTTGGCATCATGTTCTGCCTTCACTAATTGGATGTTTAACAGACAGTTTTTTTTTTTAATTTAAAAAGAAGATCAATAGATAATGAAAGATTCGATAATCAAATGATTAACTGTTGCATGATTCCTGTGTTACGATTTCTTTTTTCTTTTTCTTTTTTTTCCTTTTGTGATAATATAATTAAGGGATTGGATCGCTGTTCTCCAATTGTAAGATGAGCGCCTGAACGTACCACCACAGGACTGAAAATTCCCCAATGACGCAACTTAACACAAAAAGGAAGTCGCTACAAACTTTTACGTTTTGTAATGACCCACAGATGTCTGGTAACGTGCAGTTAAGCCCTGCTGTAAAATGTAACAGCTACTTATCCAAGGCGGTTACAGACAAGAACTTATGACTAACTTGCAATCCTTTAGTAATTATAATAAATCAAGAAAATACTGCAACTATTTCCTCTATTACAACCACCACCACCACTTCTACTGCTACTAATAATAATGATGGAAATATGTTTACGGTCAGCATCAACAAGAAAATGTCGTGGGGAATAACCAATGCAAGTAGAAACTAGATTTAAGAATGTAAAAATGCGGTAAAAATAGTAAGCACAAGGTAGAAATTATGCGAACTAATTGTTAACCCGAAACAAACAAACAGACCCGAAAGAAAATACGACACAGCAGACTGTGGACATTATCCATAAACATAAACCGACAGGCTCACATAAACTTGTGTTGACAAACCCTTCTGGGCTGTGTGTGGCGCTGTGTTCAGTGTACGAACGAAGTCAAAGAAGTAGGAAAAACATGTTACTACCATTAAAACGGATGTAGGGGGCGGTATGCACCCAGAACTTGTTTGCGATTTGCCAGTAAACAGAGAGAAAAGGAGAAGAAGAAAACGGAAGTCGTCGAAGGCAGAGCTCTCCAAAGGATTCAATTTTCTTACAGGAGCCGCCCAACGAAAAGGTAACCAAATGTGTGTGACGATACCTACAAGTAACAACGTTTTACCTATTTAACCTATTTTACAGTAAATACTTGGTATTTGACTCGCCAACTTGCCTATTTTTACATGTTTGCACCGACAGCGGTTCTTTGTGTCATGGCGTGGCAAGACTAGCATGTCAACGGAAGCTAACGGCGAGCACTAGCAAATTTAAAAAATATATCAGGAATTAGGTTTAGGCATACGTAATAATCCACACTTTAGCGTTATTGTAATAAGCAAAATAGTAACATTATAATGTAAAATAAATTAGATAATTGCAGATGAGCTAATAATTTAGTAGACTTACAATGTTAGTGAAACAAGCGTCGGCCATTTTACAATAAACGAGCCCATTAAATTTACAGCTAGGTCTGCAATACAAAGATAAAACGACATTCTTTACATTAAAGTCTTAGGCTGTAAATAATAGATACATGACATGTATTTTAATTGTTCGTTTTCCTGTCTCTTTCCACCCCTTTGTATTCTTTTTATTTCTTATTTGCTCTGCAACAGATAAACAATGGTGAAGATTTTTGTGGGTAACCTGCCCCGTGAGGCAGACCAGGATGAAATCAAGGCACTCTTTACACAGTATGGCACTGTCACAGAATGTGCTATTATTAAGAACTATGCCTTTGTCCACATGGATGACCGCAAGGCTGCCACCAAAGCCATTAAGAATCTGCACCTCCATAAGTTACATGGCACTCCAATCAACGTGGAGGCCAGCCATGGGAAGAACCAAGGCTCAGTTAAACTGCATGTAGCAAATGTAGAAAAGGGGTCTGATGACGAGCTACGTGCTCTCTTTGAAGAGTATGGCACGGTGACAGAGTGTGCTGTTGTCAAAAATTTTGCTTTCGTGCACATGTCCAATTCTGATGAGGCCATGGATGCCATCAAAGGACTTGACAACCATGAATTTCAAGGTAAGAGGTTATTATCCACAACAAATAAATACAAAGTTATTACATGTTTTAATTTTTTTTTTTACATCCGATAATTCTTACTCTTTTTTTGTATGCAGGCAAGCGCATCCATGTCCAGATTTCTAAGAGCCGTCCCAGACATGATGAGCGTGAGGACTATCCACCTCCTCCCCCAGACCGGGGTGGCTATTGGCCCCCCCACTATCCAGGAGAGAGGCATGAGCCTCCCCCACCCAGCTACCTGAGAGGTCGCCTCAGCCACATGCCCCCAGGTTACCCTGCCCCTCCTCTGCCACCCCCTCCCCCTAGACGAGCTGTTTATCCTGACCGTCCTTATGATGGTGAGAGGGACAGGTATAGCGTGGTAGATTACTATGAGAAGTACAGAGCCCGCCCATATGGCATGGCTTCGTATGAGGACCAAAGAGCTGGTGCCCCCCCTCCTCCCCCTCCCCCTCCAGCCGTCGTCCGAGACCGTCTTATGACCTCGTCGCTTGACCCGTATGAGCGTCGACCCCTCCCTCCTCCTCCGTCCTCGTACTATGCCAGAGATCGCAGTCCCCTCAGGAGAGCGCCGAGCACGCCAATGCCCCCTGCCAGTAATGGCTACTCCTATGAGCGCTCCCGACTCTCTCCGGTTTCCCGGGTCCCCGCATACGGAGTTCCACGTTCCAGAGATCCCTATGCAGATCGACTGCCTGTGCCACCGCCTGCACGCTATGCCTATTAAGCAAGGGCCTGTCATATGAAGGTGAGAATAGGTCTGAGGTAGACTGCTGTTCTTAAAATTTTTGAAATTGCCATCCGTGCCAAAAAAAAGCCATAAGCAGCCTGTCATCTGTCCTGCACACTAGATCTTTTGTGGAAAAGCAGGTTTGAAAAAGCATGCGTACGAGTGCTATTCAACCACTTGTAAATTCGTAGTTAGTGCACACCTGTGCACCAGCTTGGATTGCATCCACTGTCAGTTTTAAAAGTGTTTAATCTGACAAAAACAGACTGTTCAGTCTGGGATCTCTCTGATTAAAAAGACCGGGACTCGAGATGCCGAACTCGAAAGAAAAATAAATCAGCAGTAGACAAACAAGATGGAACAACGTGTTTTGTATCAACAGTTGCAGACACTTCATTTGTGTTATTTGCTCTTTTTTCAGGATCGTCTTGCGACTGCGTCGCCGCTCGCCGCCTCCTGATGCACGTGACACTATCCTCTTCCTGTCTGTGGCTGAGCGCGTTACGTTCCCCTGCGATGCTCACAGGAGGGCGTGATTTGCCGACGTCCACGTCTGTTTTTGTTTTAATTATTTTTGGACAAGTTTTACATTCGTATCTTTTCCCTTGATTGTTTTAGTTTGTAATTGTGCTGTAGTTTTTTAATGCTTGACGTCTCAGTTAGGCGTTTCTTTTTTAATTTTATTTCCACTTTTTACGTTTGAATAATTAGTGCTCTGATGTTGTGTGTGAACTTAGAAAGCAGAGTAATTTCAGCACCAGTTCCTAGGCGATACTTGTGACTTTAGATTCAACTGAACTTAATAATGTTTGGTATTAAACCTAATCTGCACGTTGTTCCCATCATGTTAAGCTTTCTCATTGAAAACCAAACCTCCATGTGGCGTTGCTGTGAAAATGTAAACTGCTAAAATGTAGGGTATTGACAGACATAGAAAGTAACTGTTAATAGGACAGTAACCGCAAAGCGCCCACTGTACCTTTCCATTGTTGGACTTGTTTTTAATAAACGGATATGCTCAGTGATGATGTTTACCAGTGTGCCCAAAATCATGCCCAGCGCAAAAGCACCTCTTCAATGTAATCGCTTGTATTGATTTGAACTCTTTGATTTTTCGAGAAAAAAAAATCTGCTCCTATATTTAATGATCATCCGTTTATTAATGATGAAATCACGTACAGTGCAGTTGTTAAAACCGTCACGCTGATTAAACAAACCTCTCCTGTACAATCCTGTCTGAATGCTATATATAGCTTTCATCATACATCAACGTACCTTCTAACTTGTCCCATTCAGTGCCAACTTATATTTGCTCACATTAGAGCTTGAGTGAAGAAGATCTGAACACAACTCCAGCCATGCTTAATCAGGTGAGATTTCATAGCTGAGGCTTGTTAACCTCGATTCTAGGGGGAGATAACAACAGAGGCTACTGGAGACCCTCAGAGTCAACAGGTAAGTTGGGGGTTTTAAGAATGAAGTACCTGAAGAAGAAAGCAATGCAGATAAGCACATGCTCTCATTAACTTCTACAAGTAAATATTAACCACAGAGTTGTGTTATAACTTTTATTATTTACAGGTCCTTTTATTGTTGACTTGCAAATAGTTTTTCACTCATTTTTTGTGTTTCTTATTCCAAGTGTTTGTTGGAGAATAATTAAAGCTATGTGTAAAAGTTGCAGTCCCTACTCAACAGCTCCCAGTAAATGAATCCTGACTGGTCCTCTAATCCAGCAGAATTAGAGGACCATGGTAGACTTCTGGGCGATTTTGAAACTGGAAATAAGAAGTTTTATAGGTAGCTGGATTAAGTTAAGATGTACTAGAAATAAGGTTTTGACTGAATGGACTAGAAAGAAGAGAAAGTAAGGTCTACACTAAGCTTCTAGACATAATTTTTTAAGGATTTGTAAAAACAAAGTCAATGAACAATATAATTACATTGCTGTAGTTACTGATTTTACACACATTTTTGATGGATGTGGAAATTACAGTACATTGAATTGTACTATTAAGTCTGACCTGCATGAATAAAGTACTTCAAACAATGTGGACTCTGTCTTGATATATGGCCATTAAAACTTTGTAGGTGCATGTTTTCCTTAAATCATAATTCTGACTGCATTAAGGACTTGCACTATCTACAGTTACCTTCATGTATATCTGTGAGTCTGTTTTTTGATGATTAATTTCATCAGAAACAAAGGGTGAAAGTGAATTGGCTGTTTGAAAAATGTCGGGATTATTAAGGTTTCAAAAGTGAATGTACACCTACTTCAGTCATGAAAAAAATAACAAATGCAGGCATTGCTTTGATTGATATTACCTTTCTATTTTAGCATAAATGTATTATCTTTAAAGCAGTGTCACTAAAGTATTGGAGAGTGGATTACACTGGTCAGGAAGTGATTTGAAATACCGGTAGTATACTGCCTAATTATTTCTCACATTGCTAGTACAGACCACATAACACTTTATAAACTGTCACTTAACTATCTGCAGTTATTAGGACTGGGTATAGTCAGAAAATTTTCTGGTAACAGTCAGTTTCAAGTTAATACTGGGACTACAAGAACAAAAGTATCTTGCTAGATATTTTTTGTGCTACATTCGAGTTGTAAAAGCGTTTGGATTTGCTCTTGTGAAAGACCAGTCATATTCCTATACTCAGATAGAAATGCTGCAAAACTTGTACCAAAGCATTTCAACTATTTGTTATGTTGTCCTCGCTTACATAAAGACTGACTAAGACTTATGGGCTGACAGACAGAATTATGAACCTACGGCTGTTTTTGTGACATATTCTTACAGACATGATCAAAGTTAATCAAATGACACCCTCTTAGCCAGCTGCAATTTTTATATCCTTCATGTTAACGCATCAGTATCAATCATCCAGCAATGCTGTAATTTAAAACTAAGAAAGGAGTTATGCTTGTTTGTTGCATTAAGGTGCAGGTAATACAATTTATTGTTACCTTGAAGAGTTTCAGTTTAAGTTGTTTCCTGAATCTCTGGTGGAAGCACACCTGATTCTCTTTGGTTTCACCTACTTGGCTCTGTTGTTTTACGTAACTCTTTAAAAAGGTTTTGGAAAATAGACTCTGCATTTAGAGGCTTCAAACAAGGGCTGGTTAAATTTTTGATTTTCTTTACATGATTATCATGGCCTTATAAAGTCATGATGATGGTATTGTTATATATATAAAAAAAGAAAAACAAAGCTATAAGTTAACATCATCCTCATTGTGTATTTTGTCTTAAATCACAGATGAAAATTAGAATCTTGGTGTTTGAATCTCCTTAGAATTAGCCTTTCAAGTCTATAGACGTTGAGTCCTCTTCCATAGAGTTCACTTTGTTGCACTACCATGTTTCTGCCGTAGCCTAGAATGGACAATCTGCCACTTCATCAATAAATTTCATGAAAACTGTGCTCTTTATGTCCATGACATTGCTGCAAACAACTGAGACTGCAAAAACTGTGTTGGCTTGGCAGTAGAGATAACTTTTGGCTGTTGCCAGTGAAGCTTTGCTGAAATCTATCACGACTTACAAGCACCCTGAAACAGACTGATTAGTTTTTTTCGAGGCTGAGCTACTGTCATGCTGCCTTGGGTATCTTTTCACAAGTGTGATAGACACTGTTGCACTATTGCACACTGAAGTGTAATGAAAGGTGTGGTGAAACAATTTAGGAGGAGATTGTCTTTTGCTTAACATGCTCTTTCACTTGTGTCTGACTATTTGTTAAAAAATGTCTTAATGACCTATTTTTACTTTATGGTAACTAGGTCGTTTAGTGTAGGGTTGTGATGTAGGGTGAGTTGTCCAACATGTATTTTCCTACATTTCCTTCCTATGTGTTATTTGACATTTCAATCTAATGTCCCCCTACATATTTTAAGTTAATTTGAACTAATAAAGAGGCTGTTGTTAAAATTTTAAGGCTGAGATAAAAAAAGGAAAGTTTACCATATTTTGTATGAATGACCACCCACTATAAATGGTAAATATTGTGTTGTGAGTTCACAAAAAATCCTCAGTCTGTTGCTGGAATGACAGTCAAAACCTGATCATGATGGACACTTTTTAAGTAGCGAGGGGATGCTGGGTGGCCACTGTATGTTACCTGCTCTCTTTGGGAAAAATAATTAAGAGCCCAATTCTACCTTTTTTTTCTATATCATTATCTTCTTCTGTAAGAAAAATGACCCCAACCCTAGACAAGATACCATATTTCGAACACCAAAGTTAATATTAATTTGTGGGAATTTCCTGCTTTCTGTGTTCCTGAATATGTAAGTTTAAGCTGCATCTGGTCAAAGCATGTACCTTCAACATTTTTAACTAAAAAAATTGCATATTATCAATTAGAAGTGGAAGCCCTGAATGGACAAACCAACCACTGGTTTTAATCAGGGCCTCTCTAATTTTTCCCCTTTTTCGTCCACTGTATATTGACCTACATGCCTTTAAGGGGGTGTGAGCAGAGGGATAGTCACTCTGCTGCAATCTTTAAGTTCACCACTAGATGCCACTAAATCTACACATGTGCCCTCTAAAAAACCATGACATTGCTGCATCCAACTTGTTCTTCAAATACTGAATAGACCTGACTGTAGAGATGACAGAGAACTGTTCTGGTGAAGCTTTACTGTGATCTGTCATGACTTACATCCTACAGCAGAATAAATGGTTTTTCTGTGAGGCTGAGCAGCCGTCACACTACTTCAGACATTTTTTTCACAAGTGTGAAAGACACTGCTGCACTGCATGCAAACTGAAGTGTGATGAAGAGCGTGATGACACATTTTAAAGAGAGAACATGCCCAATCGCTTAAGTCTGTCAATATGATAAAAAATAATGTCTTATGAAATATACTTATCCTTTGGTAACAAACAGTTTTTGGTGTGATGTTGTGATGTAGGGTAAGTTTGCTGTTGTGTGTATGATCCTCTCACTGTGTGACACTTGTTGCTGAGTTCTTGAATTTCAAAGTTTACAGTAGGACACAAAGGTGTTGTGCTGCATGTTTTATTTGAAATTTAAACCAAATGTCCCACCACATATTTCAAGTCAACTGTAATCAGTAGGGAAGCTTTGAGATTTTAATTTAGACCCAAATGAAGAAAAAATTTGACGACATCATCCAGCATGCCCACTCAGCAATAATAGTAAAAGTAGTGAATAGAAGAAATAAATTCCTTAGTATGTGTTAAGATAAGAGAGAAAGCTTAGCTCTGCACAGCAAAATATTTGCATGAATACACACCCTCTTTTTTATATGGAGTTTTTTTTAAAAAAACAAATGTAAACTTGAGACATGCAAACTACATAAACACAATAATACATTGGATAATAAAACACAAGTATCACTTAGAGCTGCATAGCAATTTTATTCTAAGTTGTTAACACCAGAAAGTTCCACTTCAAGCTGCAGTTCCAGTTGTTTCCTGAGTCTTTGAGGTGGCAGCAGAACTAACAAAAGGCTCTGCTTTGCTCTCCGCTGCAGACCTCCTCCTGACCAGAACTGTGTAGTTCATTTCAGTGTACACTCTGATAATAAGTATATGTCTACTTTTTTCTGCTTAAAACTGACTTGCAGTGATTGCTCATCCTTACAAAACATGAATATTGAGGAAATGAAACCTTAATCCTTCAGAATACTACATTTACTTGATTGTGGATCATGTTCTTTATAAACTGAAAAACTGACAACACATCTGGTCAGTTGAACCATAATAACCTCAAAATCTACCCACAACTATTTTTATTAACAGGAAGTTTTGGATTTGTTTATATTTATAAATGCAATCTCTTTAATGTACAATTTATACAAAAATCCTCAGACAGCTCCAGGAAACTCTGATCAAGTACATAACACATGCATAAATACACACTCTTTATTAAAATTGTTTAAAAGCTGTTCTTTTTCAATAAAGTGGTGTTAACTTGAGACACACACACTACATAAACCCTTGATTCTCAAACTGTGGTACACGTATCACCAGTGGTACGTGAGGTCCCTCTAGTGGTACGTGGAGAAGGGTCATAGATATTTTTTGAAAATAAAATTAATTAGAAAATATTTGATATTATCAAAATAGTATAAAACTTAGAATTAAAATACATAGAACATATTCAATTCATATTTAAAATAAGCATTTTCTTGCCTTTATTTTTATCTCAATATAAGCCAGTTCATGCACTTAACCCGTGCATACTTGAGACATGACTAGTTATGAGTTGAATTGTGTGTGTGATGAGATGAGGTCAAATGTAGAGAGGGAAGATGAGCGGTTCAAGAACACTGCAATTGTGGCTTCAAACTGGAACTATTACGAAGAGGACTGCACTTCAGGAGGAGAATATTTCAGGCAGCCGACTTGAAAATGAGGAGGAAGACGACAGTGATGCGAGAACAAGTGCTACAGAAACTTGACAGGCGCCAGTGAAGTGTCCACAGCACCTACTAGCACCAAGCGGCACAAAGCTGTCAGGAAATATGAGCCTATGAGCCCTTGGGCTCTAATTTCGTAGACCAGGCGCAGGCGAGGCGCACCTGCCCTGCGCCTCGCCTGCGCTGCGCCAACGGGGTGTGGCCAGCGCATTTTGCAATTTTCGTGAACGGCGCAGTCCGGCGCAGCGCGGCGCACCCACGCCTCCATCCCTCCCACCGGTGCAGGTGGCAAAGAGACACCGACTGACTTACATTTATTCAGCGAGCGTCTCTCTCTTTTTTCTTTTCTTTTGAATTTCATGAGATGACAGAAGCCACATATATACTCTGTATCGGATGCCGTGGCTGTTTATGGTTGGCTGAGAGATGTGAACTCGTTAGTTTGCATCACACTTCCAGCTGCTGTCAGGTTGAGTTTCCATTACGCATGACAAATGTCTTTGATCTGATGTCAGATGTGACGGGACAATTAATATAGATACAAATGTATATGCTGGTTCAGACAGTTACATTAAATAGTGCTTGCTGTGATTGTTTATTGCATTGAAATGTGCCTGACACTCTGGAAACCCGCCTGTGAGGTTTTGGTGACGTGTGTGCGCCTGTCAGCCAAATTACCACTACACTGGGCGCGCTTCGCCTGCGCCGAGAATAGACCAGGTTGGAGCTGGCGAGCTTTCAGCGCACCTTCCACGCAGTGTTTTGGCACTAAATTGTCACTGTGCCAAGCCAAATCTGTGGACACCTCCACCTGGTGCGCCACCACACCCATCTCAGCGCAGCCTGGTCTACCAAATTACCAAATTGGCTGTGCACGGTGGTGCGCCGGACGAAATTACCACTGCGCAGGGTGCGCCACGTTCCGCCACGTTCCGCCACGCTCCGCCACCCTGCACTACCCTGTGTTGCACCATGAAATTAGAGCCCAATGACTTCATAAGCATGTGAACACAACAAAGTCAGAACAACAGCTTCCCAAATCAGAAACTTAGATCTTCCAAGAGCACATGAATGCAGCATAAGATAGGGCCTATTGTGTGCAAAAACATTAGTTGGATCACAATATTTACATACTTACACTTCCTAAAAAACACACAAAGATTATTTCATTATTTCCAAGTCACAATTTGTATATAACTAATAATAAATTTACAACATAATGATAAAGCACCGTAGATCCAGAAATAAAACAAAATTGATCATAACCCATTGTTTGCATACACATTAGATGTTTGCACTGATAAACTGCTCGAAGTATTTTTACCAATATTGTAAATTTTACAGTGAGTGGATCAGAAGTTTTTTAACAGGACACTTACACTGGTTTTAAGAACAGTCACTGAAAGCTTCTGTCAATGTTAAAAGCTCTGGTTCAGTCTGCTCCCAGGCTAAGTGATTCCCTCTTTCTCTGTCTCTCCCTCTCTCTCTCTCTCTCTCTCTCACTCTAACACACACACGCACACGCACACACACAACACACACACAGACACACACAGACCACAAAACATAATAATGACTGTAATGCATCACAGTGCACAACTATTTCCTTCAGTTATCGTTTAGTAGATATTTGCCTAAATCCAGCTTGAGACTATTTTGCAAGTCATCACTTTAATTTGCCTTCCCTTGATGTCTGTGCCTGTGTTTTACCTCCCAAACAGAACTGATAATATACTGTGACTTTGGTTAGTTTCAACAAAGATTTCTTTAAAAATGATAACACTTCAATATTATGGAGGACTAAAAGTACCAAAATTAAATAAATAAATACATCATTAAATAATTAATTAAATATGTCATTAATTAATTAAAATTGGAATTAAATACATAAATGTGTTATTAAATGTGTCATTAATTCATTAAAATACCAATTCATCGTAGGTAAAAAACATATATTATTATTTCACTAATTAATTAATTATTTCATGGTCCTTGTGTTGCAGTGAATCATGAATTTATTTTATCAGTCAACCTCGCCCATCAAAGTCGGTGGGTGGGGCTAACACGAATCTAGTCTAATCTACTGCTTTGGTCTGCCTTGAAACCGAAAGTAGAAGAAGTCTTTCTAAACATGGCGGCTGTGTTGATGGAGGATCTCTGTGAACTTTCTAGAGAGATGGTGAGAGATATTTTAGACCTTGCAGAGTATGTGGAAGCAGGACCTGCTGACCCCGAGCATGTAGCGTGTACAGCAGAGGAATTTATTGAAGTTATTGGAGTTATTGCCAGCTAACACTATTTTGCCGATTAGCAAACTAGTTTTATGCTCCCACCATTTAGCTACATTTAGCATGTACATACGAAGCACACAGTAATGAGCCTACCGCAAATACATTTTCGATCCAACTCCAAATTGTTATCTAATTCAATCCACACCTGTGTCCCAAGTCACTGATTAGTAGCACACCTGGCTAACATTGAATTATTTAGCTTACCTTGGACAGGTGTAACGTTACGTTACAACATTGGGGCTAGAGGACCGAGTCTAGATTTGTAGCGGTTGCCAATAAAGAATATCAAAACCAATGTAGAGGAGAAAAGCGCCACCCAGTGTATCGGAATGTGTTCACAAGCTCTGCATCAATCCATTATCTGGAATCGATTTGCCTTGACTTGATGTGCAGGGTAACCAATCAGGTGTTAGGATCCGCCCACCGACTTTGATGGGCGAGGTTGACAGATAAAATAAATTCATGATCCACTGCAACACAAGGACCATGAAAT
>JAQMCX010000039.1:3992807-4046866 GCA_029814765.1 Acanthurus leucopareius
TAAAGTGTCTTGAGACAACTTTGTTGTGATTTGACGCTATATAAATAAAATTGAATTGAATTGAATTGAATTGATTGAAGGACTTTTTGGTTCTGTCTTTTTAGCAGTATGAAATCATGGGATTCATTTATTTCCTTGTTACTGTGTGCTCACACCTGACGTGAGTAAAATTATTCATGCGAATGAGTTACATGCAAAATCAATGTAAAGACGTAATTAGACATGAGTTCCTGTCAGGCGGCACAAATCGCACAAATGAAGCAAATTACTTGTGCCACAATGCAAGTTACTTGCACAAATGACATAAATCCACGACACGTTCAATGCACTACTTGCTTCATTCGCTTGTTTGCATGAGTTGATAAATCTGAACCTCAGCAAATTTGACACATGAATGAAGCGAGTGAATTCAAACTATCCAGCGTTCAAATCTGCCCAAAGAAAACAAGCTTTTGCGCAAGGTGTGAGTACACGGTTAGACATCCACCATTGTAGATGAAAATCTATCTGACTGACTTAAGCAGGAATAATCACAACAATGGTGTAGTAATGGTGTGTTAAAGTACATCAGGTGACAAAATGAAACTTAACTTTCATTACCTTTAATAGTAAAGCAATTTCTCCGGGATCGATATAATTTGAAAAAATTGAAATAAAGTAGGTACACAACTTAAAAAAATGTATCAGACTTTTTTAATGGATATGTTATTTCAAAGTAGTTCAAGGTAGGCACTGTTTCAAAGTAGAGACTCACAATTTAAAGTCATAAAATAACAGTGCTGTGCCATTTGGCATCAGAACAATAACTTTTACAACTCACTCACTTACTGGGGTGGGGTCACCAAAATCAAAATGGTGCCACCAGCTGCCAGTTTTTATTTACATTTGGGCAAAACACTTACACACATACTGCTTGAAATAAATAAAAAATATTAATTTAAAAATAAAACATTAAAAAAAACAATAATGAACACAAAAAGCAAATGACAATTGTAATTCTAAATGTACCTAAGTAACTTCAACAGCAACAATGAGTCTGAGCTTCCAGTCTTAATGGGTGTGTCACAAAAGAGATTTACATATATATAAGACATAACTTAATCATGTCAGATGCATTGTTTATATGCAAGAAACAAACAAAGAGAGTGTCCCAAGTATGCACATAAGGAAAGGATAGAGGATTTACATTTGTCTACAAGCCATCAGGAGGCAACGAAGACCTAATTAATTCAAACTTCATTCTAAATACAAGTCAAAAAAGTCAGTAAGTCAAAGAATGAATTGGTAAGTCCAGGTCTACTGCTTTGTGCTGTGGTACACACACTCACTCCACGTTGGATCTCTCTGTCCTCTTGATCTCTTGGCCAGGTTTACACTTGCGGCAGCATAATAGAGGCTGCCTATATTTTGGTAACCCTGGTGACAAAATATGTGTCAGATGTAATCATTTTGTTTACAATGTATCTTTTGGTGTGTCTGAAGGGAAATTCAGCATTTTTTGTCAACAGTTTTTCTCACCTTTGTAAATTTTGTGGAAGGAGCTGGGCATCTTGTTTTGGACTCTGGTTATGAAATAAAAAAAAATGCATTAAAAGATCATGTTCATTGAATATGACCTGTCAGATACAAACAGTAACACTTACCTGAATATTTACAAGTGTTTCCTCTGTTCATCATGCACACTGAGAAAGCCAGCACAACAGACAGGATGGTGGTGAACACTGAAATTCCTCTCCAGAAATAAACCAAGTCAACCTCATCTGTTTAAGAGCCAAATACAAATGCATTCATTTATTAAAGAAGTATCAGTGAGAACTTCTCAGATGCATCAAACTCTGCTACAAAGTTACTTACACCCAAAGTCCAGTTTGGTGCCATTTCCAAACAGTATGTGTCCACATGAGACAGCAGCACAGTAGTAGGTCCCAGCATTCGAAACACTCAGGTTATTCATTGCTAAGTTGTAGACACAGGTGTGTGTGTGTGTCTTGGGTTTCCTCTCACACTGATCGTTGCTGCCTCCATGGGTGTAAATGAGTCCTGGTTGAGATTCTGCAGAGTTTTTGAACCAGTAAACACTGTGTTCTCCATCACAGGTCCCAGTGTGTACTGTACAGTTCAAAGTCACAGAGCCTCCTGGCTGAATGGTCTCAGATGCTGACTGATGGACCAAAGTTGTAATGTTCAAACCTGAATCCTTAACAATGACAGTCAAACCTTCTGCAAATTCAAACTTGAATGCATAGAAACTCATGCAGTAATAAGTAGCTGAGTCTGAAGAGCGCAAATCTGAGATCATTAAGTTGTTCTTATTGTTTTCTGCATCTAAAGTGAAACGTGGATTGCCTTCAAACTCATCATAAAAAATGGCATGCTCATACTTGTAGTAACTAGAGATGAGCCTTGGTCTTCGTCCCAGAGGTTGTTTGTACCAGTAAAGCCTTGCAGCAAATCCGCCTTTATAGATACATTGCAGCCTCAATTTTTCCCCAGTTTGGATTGTTACAAAACCACTGTCTTGATGAACAGATGAGGAAAATTTCAGATTATCAGTCAGAGCTAAAGAGATAGAGGACAAAGCACACATGGATTTAAAGCAGTGTGACAGAATTCAGTGTCAGCGGTACATTTAAACAGTAGAAATATCTACTTAACTTAAAAAAAAAACCAAAACACACACACAACTTACCTAATGTCCCCAAGAACTGACATATGAGATAGAAAGCAAACGTTGAAGAGGACATCCTGACCAGGCTGATGTGTGAAAAGAACCAACAATAGTTCTTTTCTCTTTTTACACTCAAGACTGTATTTCATTGCCCGCCTTAAACTGCCTCTGTACTATGTGGTCTACTTCACACCCGTTCACATGTACACATTGACGTTCACTGCCACACAGTGTCAAGTGCATTTTCCAAAAAAGGTTGACTTCGTAGAAGAAACTGCTGAGCTTAGTGCTTTTTTTTGGCTCCTACTTCTACTTTTTACTGTGTAGTTTGACTTTTTGATGACATGCAAATGCTGGTTCACTGACAATGGATCTTTGGAAAAAGTTCACGTGATGATTTTGCATCATTATTGCTTATATTTGACTTCATAGCATGCACCACGTTCTTCTTGCTTTACTTGAGGCTATGTAGTGCTTGTGTTAACATTGCAAACAGGACTTTTTGCATGTCTCCATATAAATGTACAGTAAATTTTTCTCTAAATCAAGGAAAAGAGGTGTCAAAGTGCACTACATAGTTCACACCATGAATTAACCCTCCCACAGTCCCCACCACAAACTTTGCAGGTTATGAACAAGAAGCTGTCAAAGGTCAAATCTCTGGTTGCATTTAGCCTAGCGGGGCTAGATTTGTATTTAAGAATTGTGATTAAGCAATATGACTTCAGCGTTTCAGTTATATTGCTCTGTGTTGGTTTGCATGCTTATGTCAGCATTTTTTTTTTTTTAATCTGTGTGGATATACATTTTTTTTTGAGAGTGAAGGAGGGGAAACCCTTTGAAAAACTAGATCTATGTGGGCTAAGCTGCAGGATCAATAAATTTCCTCTCATCTCTACCAGATGCAGAAAAAGCCACCTTCCATCATTACCCTTCTTTCCCCACTGCCTTTATACCTAATTTGCCAACATCATCGCCTCATCTTAAGTACTGTTTACAATTAAGCTACAGTGAACCAAAACCTATTCACATCATCTGTGCATTGCATTTGGATCCCACTCATGTTAATAACAGTATCATTGACCAGTAGTTCTTCGTTTTCATATTCTCTTCAAGTTACAGGATCTTTTTATACAGTTGTTTTAGTGATCAGTTGTTTCAAAAAAATCCTAAAAAAGTATTCTCTTCTCTTTTATTATTCTATCGTAAAGCTTTTAAGATTAACACTATGTGTAGAAACTTGTGAAATCTCCAGTTTTTGTATGTATATAAGAGGCTTGAGGCATGTCTGTGTGATGGTGACAACACCTGCACACTGTGCAGAAAACCAGAAGTAACACTTCACCAGTTGACCGGGTGCAATACAACAAGACTGCAGCCGCTTTGACATTTAAACTCCACTCAGTGTTTGCAAAGTCAAGACCGGATATTATGTGATGTTTCCCTTTCACACCTCCAGCCACTGTTCGCCTTAACAGAGCTGAGTTGGTTTAGTTTAATTTTTAGTTTTTCATCCTCTACACTGTGTTACAACACAAGCTTATTGTTACTCTGCGGACACTTTGCCGATGTTGATGATTATCTGTAAGACAGAAACATCATGTTACTGTGGGAGGACATGATAAGATGGTTAGGCCAACACCAAATGTAAGCACATTACTCTCTGCATACGTGACCCTGAGGGTTTCTGGTAATGTTGTCTGTATCACACTGCACTCTTATTGAATTACTCATTACTGTTTAACATTTTTAAGACAATTAGCATGATTTTAGTTTTCATGTATTATCATATAAAAGTACAATCATGGTTAGCTCTGCATCTGTCACAGCATGAGGTTTCTGGTTTCTTCTCCCAGATGAGGTGAAGCCTTTTTGTGTTGAATTAACAAAATGACTCTTCTCTTTATGTAATTTTCTCCACCATGAAATACGTGGGGGTGTCTGTTTGTCTGTAGATAACTGCATATGTAAGTTTTGTGTTTGTGTGTATATATATATATATTTGTGTGTATATACAAAATAACATCAATTAAAACATATTTTCAAAGAACCAGAGATGATTCCCAAGCCAGTACTTGAGCTGTGTTTGTCTGTATACTTTTGATTCGATTTACAGTTTAGCACAGATTAAATTAGTCTACATTTGATTTTCCCCCATCTTTTTAAAACAATATGGCCATTAGAGTTCAACTGTGAAGCTGCTGTGCTTGAACTAAAGATTTCCTGTTTGAAACTACAGAGACGAAAAAGAGCAGCGGGGCCAAAAGAGACACATGACCAGAGTTTAGTGAGAGTCAATCTTTTTCTGCCGACCACAGAGGCTAAAAATAGATACTTTTACCTTAAGCACAGCACCTTTTCCTAATACACTTGCACAACATCACAGATTGGCGGGCTATGTCGCTGCCCCCAGATGTTTCTGTTCACCAGACCTTGAAGGTGTGAAGTCTGTGCCATATGTACTTGATCACAATGGCAGACCAGTTGCCTTCCACTGTCTCTAAGATAGCATCGCTCAGAGGTTGATGTGTATTTGCTTAACTGAATAACCACAAACAACAACCAAATGTTTTGTGTTTGTGTGTGTGTGTTTGTGTGTGTGTGAATAGGGGAAAAGATTTTTATCGCACACTATAAATGAGAAACGTTTACTAGAGCAGTCATGCCCTAAGCAGTGGATACTGTCTTGGTTGTTATGTTCATCTTCCTGTATCGAATACCTGAGGCCACAGTCACCACAGACATCAGTTATGTGTGGTCGTGTGTTTTTATGTTGACTACAAGCAAAGCAAGAGCGGAAAAAGGCGGCTTGACCACATCTGTTCAGTTTGATACAAACAACTGTAAGTTAGGCCCAACATAACTTCACATGAGAAGTTAAAAATACAAATCTATTATGTTTAGACATTCTACGACCAGTCCTCTTAAAGGCATGTAGTACTTATCACAAAACAAACTGCGCGGGTGTTGCTCTTTGCTTTTTTGTGTCACACTTTGAAAGGGTGCTGAGGATCTTGCTTTAGAGTCTGATGGTAAAAATAAACGCAAAAGTTCTTCGTAATTCATTATGATCATGGTGAGATGACTGATTCTTTTACTGTGCTGGATCATTTTTGGATGAAAGTTGTGAGACAGTTCTGATCTTATGACTAAACATTTACTCAAACTTAACACACAGACTTGCAGAATAAGCCAGCATTTAAACATAAATAAAGAAAACCAGCACTTATACTACTTTGCAACGCTATCAAGTCCTATTAGTGTAAATACGCCGTGGGAACTTAAGGAATTTATTAACAATACATATTCTTTTAATATCTCAGCTCTGTGAATGTAACTCTCTGTTTCAGCATAACCTACCAGTTTTTGAATAGAAATCTGTTTTCATGGGGACATCTCAACTCTGATGATGCGTTTATTTTAAAGTGAGTGCACGTATGTTCTTCAATGTGCACATATGCATTGTAAAACTCTAAATCAATGCTGATTTGCACATTATTGAGGATATTAATAGTGATTCCATTACAATCCATCTACTTTTTGCTTTACTTTGTCTTACACTTACCTTTTAGGTGGGGTGAATGAGTAAACCAGAACAAAAAACGCCATATTGCCTAAAAGATTGCCCTTGATGTCTTCAAGCGAAATCTAGACGAGCAATGTTATTCCAGGAAATGGAACCTTTCACTTTGTCCCTTGTCCATAACTCATAACAACCAAGCAAAGTATTATAGAACATTAAATTAAATCATTCAGAAAGAGAGTGGCGGGCATTTAGAGCACGAATTGTATGTAGTGCATGACTTAAATACATGAAACTGCAGATATGCTATTTAAAGAGTAGCCAGCTAGAAAGGATGAAAAATTTCCTGAATGTTACTGCAACACATAGAAGAAAGGTTTGACCATTCAAATGTGTGTGTATTTTTTAAAAGCTTGTGTTTCGATAAGTGTAAGAAAAAAATCATCTGTTGTCAGGTATTAAAGCAAATTTGAAGTATTTGTCTATTTCTCTTGTATAGTCAGCTCATGCAGTTGACCTTTACTAAGCAAGAGCAGGCTATTGTGTGTGACTCAGGTGTGATGTTTTTGATCTGTAAGTGTATGTGTTTCCAAAGCAGCATGTGGTTAAAGCTCTCCGACTGTTGACTTGGTAGAAACGAGGCTTTACTGACCAACACTCATTACATTTGAACCCTTACTTCCTGAATAGTGCAAGGTGATAGGGCGCTTGAAGATAACTGTGCGTCAAATGTGTCAAAGCCAAAATGGAAAATAGATTGTCTCGTTCTTTTTTTTAAAAGAAAATGAGTCCCACCACATAGCAAAGAATTAAAGGAGGAAACATTGCTGCAGGTGCAACTTTATTGACCATGTTTCAGGCAAGTTGAGCACATGGCTGCTTGTTGAACTCAACTCTGTTATGTCTTTAATGTCAATTTAATTAAATTTTTGATCCAAATGATCAAAACTGTCATATTTATGTGCAGAACCTCTCGAAAACGTCATACCTGATGACCCTTTTTGCTCAGGACATCTGTCATGTAATTAGTCAGCTCAACCCCACACTTCTGAGACATAAATAGCACGTGTCTTATCATGCATTTCATAAAAGCACATGTCAGTTGTCGTCAGAATAAATGTTTGCTATGCACAATTCTGCAAACTATCGAAGTCTATGTTTTTTTGTGGAAACATCATATTCATTTACATTTAAAGTTTTACTTTTGTTGTGACAACTAATGTGGTTAACGTCTAGTTTGCTTTAGACACATAAACTGTTAAGGCATGTTAAATGTCTTGTTAATCAGTTGAGTCATAATGGTCTCAGTGTTGTGCCTCCGTGCAGCCTCATTCCACCACCATCTCCACATCCTTATCAGAGAGGCAGCTCATACACTGTCATGCAAACTTCACTTTGATAGAGATGGCAGACATGTTGATATGATCTGTGTGAAACCTACAAAATTGAAAATATCTGTGGTTTGCAGGAAAGAATAATACCAACATATATAACATTTTATTGTGACTAGTGAGCTGAAAAACAAGCATGCCCTATGTCTCTAGCTGATGAAAGTGGCTTGTGGTTTTTTTTTTAATGCTGCGTAGGACAGGAAGCCTGCAGCATCTCTTTCCACAGCAGGGCCGCATGAGGCTACTTGTTAGCAGGGTTGCAGTAGGAAGCTGTTATTCAGAGCTCATTTCTGAAATTACAGTTCATATAAACTTAAGATTAAGTTTAACTAAAGTCAGTCGAGAACATTGAAATATAAAAATGAAATGTTGTTATGAAAAGACAGACTTTATCACATTTCTTCATAACTGGCTGTTTCAAATTCAAGCCGCATGATTTCAGGTTTCAAACTCTTACAACCACAGTGGAGCTATAAAATTACATACTATTTAATCTGTTTTAGTGTTAAAAATGGTTTTAAGAAGAACATATTTCAAATTTTAATGCTTCTTACAGAGGTTTTTAGACTATATTTTGAGTGTCAGTAAAGCTAGAAAGAGCTAGCTGCAGCTGTGCTTTTCTACATGAGAAAATGTCTTCCTGAGCTCATCTCACTTCCACAAACTCTTCGCACACAGATGATATTACACACCTCTATTACAGTTTTGTAACAAAATGTGGACACTAAGGGAAATTCTGCATAAGGTTCTTTTTTTTAATTTGATTAAAAACTGGCTGTAAAGTAGATCAAAAACAGTTAGCAGGAGGAGCTGTTTTGGCGGCAAAACATCTCATGGCAATGCTGTTCTCTTTCCACTGTGCTTATAGCTTTACAAAGTAAATCAGCTTGATAAAGGGAGCCTATTTCTTCCTTTTTACCTCTGCACAAGGAACAAAAAGTTTTTATTCTTGTTGCATCAGAAGCAAACAGCTATTTTACGACAAAAGTGCATTTCTCTTTACATTTTTCTGTCTTATGTATCAAAACAGGGACATGAGGCAAACTTTAGCTAGAAGTAGACAACGTGGTCACAGAGAAAAGACACTAAAACAAGCCCCAAATAACCTTGAATTATGCCCTTCCCTCTCTTGCCCCTTGTATCTGCTCTGACAGCTTTAGGTCAGTTGTGTGCATTTTTATTTACTTATTTTTTATGTTCTGTGATGCTTAAAATGTAACGTTGTGTATTATTTTAGAAGTTTTTAGTTCTAAAGTGTAAAGAAAAAACTTACATGAGAACGAGAAGTGAGAGATCAGAGGTGTTACTGTGAGACGAGTGAAAAAAACAACCAGCATCTACAATAAAACCACATACACATCCTGTCAGGGGGACGGCAGGTGGGGGGGCAGGGGGGCGTAAAGCCGCCTTGTTGAGCTCGACGTGAGTGAACTTGACCATAGTGGCAACTCAGACGTGAGATGTCTTTTTTTTCTTTTCATTTTAGTCACCCTGCTGCAGGACTTGAAAGCACATCAGTGTCTTTATGAGTGTTTGAAGAGAACAAAACAACAACCTTTTATCACGCAGGACTGAGTGGGGGTGGGATTTAGAATATGCACGTGACAGTTACAGTTACAGTTTTGTCGTACAAGGTCATAATACATGGTAAAGATGATCAAGGGCTGACCTCACTGAGAAAACTGACTACTGAAATTTCATCTTTTCATGTTTTTTTGACACATCTACTGAAACTTTAAAACTAAGCATTGCTTATTTTACAATGCCAGGAAATGCTGCTGTGATACTGACGGGGCCCCGGAGCTCTGAGAATACAGTAAAGGTGAAATTTTAATGCAAATCAACCACAACAGTTACTCAAAACACGTTGCTTTGTAGGAGGAACAAACAACAAAACCTCACAAAGTGTCTTTGAAATGTTCAAATGCTCTTCTTTAGCATGTCTCTGTTGTGTGTTCAGGTTAAATTTGCAGGCGTTGCTATTTTCGTCACAGTAACATGCAACTGTTGCGGTATTAGGTGAGCTAAATGTGTAGTCATGATGTAGCACTAATGTGATGTCTACTGAAAGTGAACCATTGCCCCCTGCTGACCAAGAGCTTATCTGCATGTGACAAACTGAACAGAAACAACCAGGTCTGATACTGAACTCAAACTTAGGCTCACTCATCATGAGGAGAACCCCTGAGAGAACACAAGTGCATGATGTTCTCATAATGATTAACAACAAATGAAATACTATCAAAATGAATAAATAACCACTGAATATGCAAAATTTACTCTACAAATATAAATAAAAATTGAACACTTCTCCTTTAAGGCTTTTGCATTACTATTCATGAGTTTCCTTGGTAAGATCTAGGATGACCATATATGATTATCACCTGACAAAAATCCTGTGCACTGACTTACAGGCTCTATAAATAGTATAAATAGTAACCAAGAGCACATTTAAGTGAACATCCTCTGGGTTTTTGTGGTTGTCTGGTGGTGTTGTGGTAATTTTGTGTGCATTTTTGTCCTTGGTGTATGACAGGAAACCTGCAGCATCTCTTTCCATTGTGCATTGAGAAAGCAACATTTCATGCAGTTCAAACAGAAAATTTATTATATTTTTTAGATTAAAAAAAAAAAACAGTTGACTTTGCAACAGCTTGTATAATTTTCTGTTGATCCAAGGTAACATGACTGTTCTCCTTGAATGGAACATTGCACTACTTGGCCTGAGGAGGGCGCCAGTGACTTTACATTTCTGGATTAGTACCTTACTGTCAGTCCCTCATAGGAATTGTGTATTTTTCTCTGACTCAAGTTCATTTTTACTGCAACAATAAAATGCACAACAGAAGAAAAAAAGAAAAGAAAAGAAAAGAAAAGAAAAGAAAAGAAAGACTTCTTTGAACAGGAAACTGGTGCAAAGAACTAAAAACCTGACTGATCTGATCTACCATCTTGATCTTGGTGAGAAGTTATGTAGCAGTGTATCAGCTGATACAGATCTGTTACAAGAACTGGGCACTGGGGATTCCCCCATGTGTTTTTGTTCACCCAAATTTGTATTTAAACTCAATATTAAAATAGTTTTCTTCAATTTTTGTTATGTTTGAAGGCAAAAGACAGATCCCTCAGAAGTTTTGCAACATGCTGTAAATCCTTTTTTTTTTTACTTTCATTTCATTTAGCCTTGGTTTCATCTAGTGCATTATCTCACTATTCACTACGTTTCAACAAATTAAGTAATTGTCTTTCACAATTACATTAACTTCTCAGTTTCCATGATGTACTAAGGATGCTTTTCAGGGACTTTGTTTCAAATTGTAGTTAAGTAGTCCAAATCATAGGAACGGGATCAACATTTTTGTGTCTGCCTTAAAAAGTCATAAGTTTAATATAACATGATACTGACTAATACATTGACAATGATGACGCTCCAACTCTTCTGGAATGTCTTCTGAATTGGAGGGATGATTTTGATGCTTCGCTGTTTTTTTCATATTTCCATTTATTTTATACTGTATGTACTATAAAAATGTTTACAGTGTTTACATGTTTTGCTTTGCTCTTTATCGTTTGTGATGAGACGTTATGTGGTTTTGTCATGTGACTGTGTAGTGTGAAAATAAGAAGTTTCAAATAACTTGTGCAAGGGGCATGCACAGACACATGGCGCCTCTTCCACACTCTTTTTTCTCTCACACACATAATCAAATACATGCAGCAGTGAAACAGAAAGCAGAAGTGCTTGCCCACACTGTATTTCTTGCCTAATCAACATATGTGCAATATTTTCCAGTAAAGTAAAAGTTGTAGTGGGTTCTACTATAACAACAGAATAAAGAGGGACAAGAAGATTTGTCTTTATTAAGCATAAAGGTTCAATAACAGCTTTGATGAATTGGAGAGCATTAAATGTACCAACACCCCACCAGCTGGTGGTGGTATAAACTCAAACACAACACAATCAAACCTAATGGCTTGACAACATGGAAAGACAACATGACTGCTAACCTTTACATTCTAGTATTTACACAGACTGACACATTTGGTGCTGATACAAAACACTAAATGGTGTTTGTCCTCTTGTGTTTACCAAGTGAAAGCTTCATTATTGTAACTTGGTGACTTGCTTTCAAGATTTAAGATTCAAGAAGCTTTATTTATCCCGAGGGAAATTGCTTTGCTTTCCTCTTCTCAAAGCTCTTTGGGCTTTTTTTTCTACTTTTTCCACTTCAACACAGATGTTTCTCAGTTTCATATGAATTTAAAACTTGACAAAAGGGAAATAAGATCAAGTAATTGTGTGTGCGTGTGTGTGTGTGTGTGCGTGTGCGTGTGTGTGTGTGTGTGTGTGTGTGTGTGCTGCTGTAATGAGCATGATTGTTTTCGTTAGTAATGAATCAAAGATATTGCCTTGGTTGCAAAATCCATGGCATCAAATTTTGAGCTAGATGTTTCAGACAGCTTTAAGCAAATTCCCTGGGTTCAGATTATGTAAAATAATGCTATTATACAAAAGTGTCTATATGGATTGGTGATATAACACTCTGTTTTTGTAAAAATGTACAGTATCTGACTTGCCACACCTAATTAATGTTGTACTTGGTTGCAATAAATACTTTGGCCGCTTTTGCAAGATAACGTACATTAATAATATTTATCAGATAAAATGAATAAACAAAATAAAAAAATAATAGAAAAACAATAATGGGCCTATCAGATAAAATGAATGTTTATTCATTTAATCTGATAGGCCTATTATTGTTTTCGACTAATTTTTAATTTTTTTTTTTAAATAATGGATTTATCAACTCAACCTTCTAGCTAAATTTATTTGAACACTTGGCAATTTGAGATTGCATTTAATAGCTGCCTAGTTTTAAATGCTGTGATGACATGTTATAAAACAGTAAACATAACCCTCCATCAGGCAATCACTCAAATGTTGGGATGTTTCATAATCATAAAACTGTCCTGTGTTATTAAAACTGGCATCTGTCCCTCTGTGCAGCCCTGACTTTTTTTTTTTAAGAGCAAAATCAACCAGTTTGAATCAATATTATTTTGCTGAGAATTAAAATGTTCAGCAGGCCCCCCGGCACCATATCACAGACCAGCACTGGTCCAAAGCACATGGGTTAAGTATCACTACTCAGTATCACTACTATCACTACTGTTTGTATGTTACACGGAATGTCCCTGACTTATTAAAATACTATTGCTTCAATAGCTGGAAAGCAGTGACACAGTAGGAAGCTAAACGTGGTCAGAGCAGCCTGTGACTTGTTTTTAACACATATCCTCTTTGTTAATTTTACAACTTCAGTGACCTAAATGAAGATGTTAAGTGGACCACGTTTTAAAAAAGATCCTCAGAAAATACATTTGTTAGATAAAAATAGTTTTAATGGCTGTATTACAGTGTGCATCTTACAAGGAAAAGACAAGTTTTTTGTAGCACTTTTGATTCCTTAGCATGTGAATTTCACTCTCCTCCTCAGAAACGGTTACTGTTCAAGTCAACCCACTAACACAAAAACACACCCATACACACATACACACAAACAAAACTATGTGCATAACACACAAGGTGGCAGAACAGGATATAGCCATATTTTTTTGATGTTGACTTTGAATGCATATAGGATATATCACTATTATTATTGTCATACACGTGGTTGTACAATGCAACCAGATAGAATGTGCAACTCTATTAGAATGTTTGAGAGGTTGAAAAAAAACTGCTACTAATATATATAAAATATAAATAAAAAAAAATAAATAAATAACAACAGCTGTGAAGAGGAAGTCACAAACTCTCAGTGGCAATGATTACAGCTCTGCACGAGCCCTGAAACATTTCTGGCCACAGAGCAGTACACTGGTTAGATCCACAACACCTTCACCAGTGCCTTCAGCTTACACAAGATTACTATTACATTATGAATACAGAGAAAAGCTACATTGTTTATATAAGATATATAATACTGACTACAATTGTCTGTTTTCATGTCATTTTTGCAAATTCGGGTCACTGTTTTCTGTTGACATTCTTATCCTTTTATGTTCATACACCAAATTTGAGGTTGTTTTGGTTGTGGTTTTCTTGAAGGTCATTATGCACATTTCTGAAGCTACAAAGCAGCAAGTCATGTAAAAAACAACAACAACAAAAACTTAAGTTGTATCAAAGGCTGGACTTGAAGCTGTCAAATGGATCTGGCTTAACACTTGGTTGTGGTTATACCTCTTCTGAGAATAGTTGAAGTTCCTTTTGAGGTTTTTTTTTACTTCCTTCTGCAAAAAAAAAAAAAAAAAACGCACACTCCCATCAGACTGCTTAGAAGAGCTTAATGCATTTAAGATCTGATCACCCTGACAGACAGAGGAAAAGGTAAGAGTCTGTTAAGAGATGAATTGCCTACATTTCACTGAGACAGATAGTAGCTCTTAAAATCAAATGAAGGATGAGTCTCTAAATGAGTAAAATGTTGTGATTTAGCAAAATGAAATTTTTGTTAAACTTGTTGTTAAACTTTTATTTTCTACGCTTGTTTCCTAGTTGTTACATATTTTTCATCAGTAGCACCCACCCACCAAGGTGATGGGTTGGTTAATATTTTTTTTCATATAGAGTTTAAAAAGAGAATTAGTATTAAGCTTTTATCCTGATCTGTTGTACTAAGTGACACAGTTATGTCATTCCTAGTTTAAGCATTTTTATCTGTGATTTGCAGGATGTGCAGCATGCACTATGCTGCTGCAGGACTTATGAAATACATTTTAAATTTTGCAATTATGTGAGAAATTCTGATACACGGACGTGTTACATGAATAGATTTACAGTTACACACGTGACCCTTAAAGTGTGTGTAGAGTCGAGGATGTGGGAGATATAAAGATAACAATGTGAAGACAACAGCTTTAAGTCTAAATTGTTATCAGTGTGATCAGGAAGAATAAAGTCATCTTCCTTTTTAGCAAAAATGCTGTCATTCAAATTAAGGATGAGTCTGCAGAGATTGATAGCTTTAAGGGAGTGAATTCTGCAGTTATTATACATTAGTTTTAGTAAAGGGCATTACCATCAAACCTTGGGAATTAGGTCCCACTTTTTCAACACTTTTTCACTTTTTCACTTTTTCATGCATAAGCATGTTCACAAATTGCAACTAACAATGCTTTAATTGGGACTTCTTTATGTGTTGATACCTTATATTCACATAGTAATCCACTGATAAGATCAACATTTTAAATGCCAGCTGCAGTAGTGCAACAGATTAAAAGGAAACACACACACAGATAATTTGCAAGCAGAAGTCTGAGTCAGCAGCAAAGCAACAGTCATGTTCCTCTCACCTCTGTTGACTTTCTTGAACTGTTTTAGATACAAACATAGGTGTTTGTAAAACTTAGAAAAACTGAATTTAGCCCCTAAGTAGTTTCTAACAACCTTCTGTTTTGCAATGGATTCAAACTAAGTGTTTTGTATCTCAGCAGTGTCAAATCTGAGGTAGAAGTCATCGGCTTAGTAGGATATCAAGGCATTCACCTGCAAGAGGATGGCTTGTTCAGTCAACCTGAGTGCAAATTTTGGCAGCATTGGTACCAACTCTTCAAACCACCCAGCCAAGTTCAGTTCTCTGAATTTTTTCACTATTTCCCTCCATGGCTTGGTTTCTTCTATTGGCATCATTGAGAACCTCCTCATCATTGGAGTGGTGGGCTTTCATGTCCGCCGCTCCATCATCAGCATCTGGATCCTGAACCTCGCAGCCTCTGACCTTCTGGCCACAGCATCTCTGCCCTTCTTCACTCTCTACATGGCCCGTGGTAACACCTGGACATTGGGATCAACCTTCTGCCGTATCCACTCCTCGATCTTCTTTCTCAACATGTTTGTCAGTGGCTTCCTGCTGGCAGCCATTTCTCTCGACCGCTGCCTGGTGGTGTTGAGACCAGTCTGGGCTCAGAACTACAGGAATGTCAAACTAGTGGGGAGAATATGTGGGGGGATTTGGGCCTTTGCGGTGATCTGCACTATTCCCTATTACATATTCCGTGACATCATTCCCCAACCTGATGGCAGGATCCAGTGTTACTACAAGTTTGCTAAGCTCCTCCCCAGTGAGCCCTACGACCTGAAATCTCTATGTAAACAGCGCAAAGAGGCCTTGGCCTTCATGAAGCTCTTTCTAGCTTTCCTGATCCCTCTCCTAATCATCATCTTTAGCTATGTTGCTGTGAATTCCAGCTTGGCACGAAGAGGCTGCCGACGACCTTTCCGCTTCGTTCGGCTTGTGGTGGCTGTGGTGGTGACCTTTATACTCTGCTGGGCTCCATACCACATCCTCTTCATAATAGAGGTGATGGCCACCAAAGGGCAACGGGCACAGAAAATTGCGACCCGCGCCCTCCCAATTGCAGCATCCATCGGCTTCCTTAACAGTGTCCTTAACCCTATTCTGTATGTGTTTAGCTGCCCTGACCTTTGCAGTAAGATAAGACATTCTCTGGGTGCGGTGATGGAGAGCGTTTTGGCCGAGGACCTAGCAGAGCTGGCCCGACGCCGCAGCACAGTTCAGAGCACAGTCAGCACCACAGAGATTATGTTAAAACCAAGTAACTCTCCACCAACGACTAGCCTAAAAGTAGTGGAAAAAGAGCAGGACTGAAGTTGATTAGAACTGAATGAAAATATATTAAAATATCTCTATTTGTTGGCAGACTTCTATTTCATTTCATATGCAAACAGAGAACGGTCTGTATTTGTAATATGTATATTCAAAAAACTGGCTTCTCTTTGTAATGTTTACTTTGTAGTTTTGTTACCTTATCCTGTCTTGAATTTAATATCAACTTAAATTTAAATTTGCTGTTGATGCTGTCTCCTTTAATGCAAATTCAAAACCTAAACTTTTTTTACCTCTTGTATTTACAAAGTGATAATAATACTTTCAAAAGCATCCTAGTTCATGTCAAACTCTCAAAACTGCTGTTCAGAGACAGTTATCATGTCCTCCCTTTCACTTCCTTATTCCCTTTGCTACCACTTTGCAGTTTTAACAGTAAAGTCTTCCACACCAAATTCCGATGAAGGTCGATCAAGCTGATGAATCATCAAACACTCCTGAGGGTGTGAATGAGTAATATGCAAACTCTGAGATGTTTGAGCGAACAAGTCTTTTTTTACTGGTTAGAAATATGCAGCATTTCAATGTAGCTGTGATATTGCAACTGTATTTAGACTCCAGAGAATTGTTGGTTCACAGCTTCAGTAAGGGTTGAAAGAAGAATTAAGAATTAATTATTAATTATTAATTATTAAGAGCTTAACAGAAGAAATCACTGGACTTTGATGGACTGATAGTTTTAGCAGCAGTGCTGCAAGGTGCATGATGCCAAATTACCATGTTAGCTTTTAGAATATAAGTCTTAAAATCTATCCTCAATCGTTTTTATGTGGTTTTTAATAATAACAGGACTTTTCTCTTTTTTTCTTTTCTTTTTTTTTGTCGCTGGCCACACCCTGAACTATGCTGACTGTTGCCTCAACTACCAAGTGTTTCCTGAGTGTTTTATGTGAGAAGTATCATATGTAGCATTATTAGTTTTATTACCAACAGTATAAGAGGAGTTGAGAGTAACAATATCTCTCATATGGTGTCTGACAGAAGGACATATTTGTAAATAATGTATTATGTACATGCTGTTTTAAAGGGTTAATAAACAAAGTGAAAAACATTTTGGTGCTACGTGACACTTGCTTTGCAGTTTGACCACAGTTGTCATTGAATTTCCGTAAGCCTTCACACCTTTTTTTTAATATATTTATATATATATATAACTGACGGGAACCAAGTGATGAAGCAGTTCTTTTTAATTGTGAACATATGAATTTAAAAAAAAGATATTTTCTTGTGAATTGTCTACAGTTCTTCAATAGTTGTTCATTTTTCAACTCTAACCGTAAACCCCCACAAGCAAACGAGTCAAACTCTTCGAAAAACAAACGAATAGATGAACTGAAATGTAAATACATTGTATTTGATTTGTCATCATTCTGACATGAATATCACAAAAGAGTGGAAAAATATGAATCAGTGGATTTCCATATTTCTTCTCCGTTACATAGTGCTGAGTTTATGTTAGCCACAGTTTCAAGGACTTCACACTTTGAGATCTGTCTTTCCACACACATATATTCCTATATTTTTCCTACTTTGAAACAATTCTTAGCAAATCATAACAAATAAAAAATGAACAAGTGAAATTATGTTTGTTTATAAGCCTGAAACACTGTGAGGCAAATGGATGTATTCACTGAGAGTTGAAACTCACACACAGAGACAATACATTTGGATTTCCACCAGGTGGCACAGCTGCTTTGACTAAATATTAGGAGTCAGGTCTGTGGTTCAATCCAAGTTATATTGCCAGAAGGCTACTATGTCCAGTTTCACTCTCTCTCTTGTTTTCTGGGGGTGCTCTAGTGTAAAGGCTGATCATTTTATGGGTGTTTTGCCCCCTTCCTAAACAAGGCAGGGACCTTTGCAGCTCCAGCCGGGCGTCAGGGCACAAAAAGATGTAAAAGAGAGGATCAAGCAGGGTGTTGAGGCTGGTCAGACCATAGCATAGGCGATAGGCAAGGAAAATGGAACGCTCAAAGTTACATCGCTCCTTTGTTGACAGCAAGGACACAAATCTGTATCCCCCCACCAGGTGATAAGGTCCAAAAACGACAATGAAGTTGACAGTGATCACCACCAGGATGCCCACGATCTTGCGGCACTCATGATCAGAGAGGGACGGGGAGCGCCGCAGTGTCACCCCAATGTGAGCGGAGGTGTAGCTGAAGGAGAAAGCAGAGAAGATATTGAGTACTCAGCCTGTCATTTATCAGAGTGTATGGAATGGTATGATGTCTCCAAAAGACAGAAAAATCAGACAAATGCAGGAATTAAAATAATTATAATAATAAAGAATATACAAAAATGATAAAGAAAAAAGATTTGTAGAATCTCTAAAAATTAGAGAGAAGAATGACACATTCTAATTGTAGAGAAGGAACAGATGATAAGTAGTACAAGGATTACCTCAATGTTTTGTATTTCACTTAATGTTTCCATTTTTCTTCCCCTCATTTTAGACATTTTCTCTATAAAATTTTTGGATTATTTCAAGAATTATGGAGAATTTTTTCTCCCAGGAATTCACTTACTTTGATATAAAATAAGATCTTGTGATGTGGACAGAGCTTTCATTATTGAGTATAAAATAATCCTTTATAGACATAAGATTACGTGTAGAATAAAAGAGGAACATTCTCACTGGTTTATTTTGGGTGAACTCACCCTAAGATGGCACATGGCAGCAGAAAGCCGAGGGCCACAGTGGTGATCTTGAAGTGGGCATACTCAGGGCTGACGGGGTACTGCTCTAGACACAGCAGTCTTTCAGGGTCAAACACTGATGGCAGCAGCCCGCTCAGGCAGAACAGGAAGGTGAGTGTCCAGACTGCCACGCCAGCCACTGCTGCCACCCTGACAGTCCGCACCCTGCGGCTACTCAGTGGGTACACGATGGCCAGGCAGCGGTCCAGCGCTATCAGGCACAGGAACATGACGCTGGCATAGATGTTAACATAGAACACATATCCCACCAGCTCACAGGTTAGCTGACCGTAGGGCCAGCGATGTGCACCTTGCAGATAAAGGATCCACAGTGGCAGGGTGAGCAGCTGCAGGAGGTCAGACAGAAGCAGGTTTAGGATGTAGACCAGCTGACAGCCTCCCCCACCTGAGCGGCCCAGGTGGTACAGTCCCCAGAGAGATAGCAGGTTGCTGGGGAGACCCAAAGAGAAGATCAGGCCATAGATGCAGGTGAGGCCAAATATGTCTGTGTCCAAGGGGAGGTCGCAGCTGTCATTGGACATGTCTGTTGGTCAAGCACCTGACATGGGAAACTAGAGGTGACCTTCTTAAGGCTGATAAGTTGTTTGAAAAATACCCATTTATTCACGAAAAGCAAAAATAGAAGTCTCAGTTGTTATCAATTTGATGCGTCCACTAGTTATTTGTCCATTGTATAATATTCAAGAATGGAACCCCTTGAGGAAAAGGTCAGGTTCAGATTTAGCGCTGTCAGTCGAGCAGTCTTCAAAGCATCCAGGATCCATCAGGATACACTGCAAAGCAGAGGCAAGAGCGTTCTCAGATGATTCAGTGTCAGCAGTTACAGAAACAGTCAGACCACGTTATTCAAACTGAAACGTGTTACTCACCTCTCAAGGCAGCGAGACCGACTTTGGTCCACAAAAGCGTGCTGCCCACTCTGCAGCTGGGTGACCTGTACTCGAGAAATGTTGGGAACACGGTGTCTCGACCGAGCCTTGTCTATTCTATGATCGTTTCCTCCACAGGAAACCTACTTCTTCAGCTTTAAAGGCAACATCCTGAGGCAGGAGAACGCCTTTCTACCCCAGAACAAAAACATACACTCTCTCTTTCTCTCCGTCTCTCTTACTCCAGTAGCAGATAGGGTGATTAAGGTGAACAGGGGCTGCGAGGGGAGGAAGTGATGTAGGGTTCCCACTAATTCCCTTTAGATTGTCAGCTGCTGGCTGAGTTCCACTGAACACATTAACTTTTCTGCTATGTTGTCTTTAAATGTGCTCTTCAACACATTTGAGCTAGGATAAGTGTTAGAAATGTAATTGCCATTGATTAGGTTACAGTAGGGTTTGTCTGCATAAGTGAATGTAAGTTGCATTGTCCACCTATGTGACATAAACAAGAATTAGTGTGTGTGCTTGTTCTGATCTGATTTACAGTTACAAAAACCACTGAGAGCAAGAGCAGAACAACTACCTTATAAAACACATTACATTGTTTTCCATTAAAGGGAAATGTAATGCTTAAGTAAAATGCAGTTCTATTGAAAAATATTTTCCCCAAAAATGTCCCATTTAATTAATAATGTGTGTAGACAGTGAACAATTTACCCAAAGTGAACTTTACTCAGGCACCACTGGGAGGAAAAAAAATCTCACACAATTGAAATTGTTTTGGGAAAGAATGGATAAGTTGAGACAATGGGTGTTTGGCAGTATTTTTACCACAGGGTTTCAAAGGGAGGTGGGCCAGATCCCTCACGTTATTTCCTTTAAAATGTCACCAATCTCTGATTTATTGTATTTCACAAGATTGTCACTAATAAACTCAATAGTCTCCAGGGACATTACTACCACCTTATGCTCCCCAGAGCTTTGCATTAGGATTTCTGTGCCAATATGTAGCCCAGTTTGGATCTGACAGGATAGATTAAGCTGTACACTGCATAGATAGCAAATCAACTCCAAGGGGAAACGTTCCTGGAGTCAAGATGATAAGTTGTTCCTGCAGCAGGTTGGCTGCACACTGCAGGATGTTTTCTGCTAGAATTTAATCATGTTATGATAAAGTGAATTGTGTATATGCACACAGCGAGATGAGGATGAAGTAATTGCTACATAATCTTTACCAGCACTGAACAATGGAAATCTAAGATATTAGAGCTATTAGAGTCCTAAAAGGGGAACACTGGAGTCAATAAGGTCAAAGCATTTACTGTTGAGCCTGGGCACCATTGCTGAGTTCTGCAAATTAAAAATCATACCGGAAGCTGCAGCATGCAAGCTGGCAGCCTCATTTTAACATCCCTTTGACATATATAAGGTCACGATATGGTTTCTGCATGAGGACAGTAGAAACAAGTCATCAATTCCCCTGTCAGACCACAAGAAAGGAAAAAGAAAGGTTAAAATATGAAATAGGAACTACACGTCTACTTTGGTCTTTCTACCTATAACCACATCTTTAGTTTAGTCCTTTGCAGAGCTGTTTGGCTAAAAAAAAGTCACGTCATTGTAAAGCATTTCTCAAGTTCACACTTCTAATGCGGAAACCAGTGAATTATCATCACTATAACTCTACATCTACGGCCTTCTGTGGGTGGAAGTGTTGAATATGGTCTGAACTAGAGTATTCGCTCTGGACACAATACATATGCTATAATACAACCCATTTTTACTTAAGCACTTCATGAGTGCTTGCTTTTATCCATCTTATAAATAACCTTTTACTGAGTGACAACATTTTCCTTTTTTATATTTTTTAATGAGGTGCAGGTGGAATATAATTCCCCAAGGGATTGCATAAACTTCCTACAATAATTTGGTAAAACATCCTCAGCTCTGAAACAGTCAAGTTTAATTTCAACCATGGTATTTTTTCTCCTGGGTGCTTTAGCTCTCTGCTTGACCTGATCCAAGGTTCTTTTCCAAATTTAGATGCTAGAAAAACATTTGCGTACACCATGAGCTCACATTTGTTTTTGGTTTGCAACTATGAAGTGATCTCATAATAAGAGTTCACACGTGTTTGCAGTTATAATGTGTCTAAAAGTAAAGTAAGTGCAGGACATATTTAGCGTCCTATTGCACATGCTTGTACATATATGAATGTATACATTTATCAGCATTTTGTAAGTGAAAAACCCTGCAGAGGCGAGTACATTGTTTGTCTTTTCTTAGGGATTGTATTTGTTCATTTAAGCTTTCTGTATGTCCCTCCATTTTCAAAGCATTTGCAAATGTAAAGATAATGGTCTCTGTTTGTTTTTGTTCATTTGAAAACTAGATTGTAAAATGATAAGATGATATAATTTGTTGCTACTAGCTTGAAAATAAAACCTTTGTTTTATCCCAGTTGGCTGCAAACTCTTATTTGGACTGCATGTACCACTTCTTTATAGAATTATCTATAGTGTTGTTGTTGTTGTTATCAATCAGAATAGGAGAAGAGTAGGAGAGTATGATTACGGTTTGAAACTAATTGTACCGTGATCCAACCGTTATACGATTTATGTCTTTAATGACTAATAATTTGCTAGATAATTTGTGAAGTGATCCCTCTCTGCCCCCGTTTACATTCAGAAGCCCATATGTTCATTATAGTGTTAGAAGGGACACCTCTCTCTAGTTTTGCCACAATCCTTGTGAATCAATCTGGAAAAGCCCTTATTAAATGTTAACATATTTTTAAAATAAGACTGAATACACATGAAACAAACATTTCACAACAATTCACGCACTTTTAAAGACCTTTATTATCTGTGAGAGGTTGGAATATGTTACTGAAATGTTGCTGAACTGCACATAAAAGTGAGATGCTGAAAAGCTGCACAGATATTTTCTGAACACTTAAATGGTTATTTCCCTTTAAAAATCCCTGAGCAGTCTTGAGTTATTTTCAAAGTAGTTACTCTGCTTTCATTTTTCTTCTAAACCTTCGGCAGCAGATGACTCTACAAAAGAAGACTAAAGCCCAGACAGAGACTACTACAATGGTCACAAGTACAACAGCCACATCTAGGCAGAAGTAGGAGTACCAAGGCAGACTAAAGCCTGCTGGCTGCAGATGGGATGCTCCTTTGTTCCTGATTACATACTCAGTCCAAAAGATGGCGGTGTCCATAGGTGACATTGGCCGGTCATGGTGCAGATCTGAGAGACGCTTTATGTTGTTACGGTATGAAGGATTCTCCAGGATGTCCTGTAAAGCCTCCAGAAAGGTTTCTTTGGTGAGTGACTTGGCCTCCACCACCCGAGCAGCACCACGCACCGTCAGCCGTTGTAGGTTGTCAAACTGATCGAAGATGAGAGGCAGGCCCAGAACTGGAACACCATGGTAAATAGCCTCATACATGCCATTGGTGCCTCCGTGGGCTACAAAGGCACGAGTCTTGGGGTGTCCTAGTAGATCGTTCTGAGGAAGCCATTTCAGCAGCAGAGTGTTGTTCCCAAGGGAGGAGGGCTTTTCACCAGTGAACTTCCAAACCACCTTCTGAGGAAGATGAGCAAAAGCAGCAGCAATGGCCTCTGTAACCTCATGAGGCAGGGCAGACACCAGCGTCCCCAGAGACATGACCACCACCCCATGCTCACCAGAACTCTGCATGAAGGCCTCTAGCTCATCAGGGAGAGGATGGGACTTTTTGCATTGAAAACCCCCTATGTACACCACATTAGGCATGGTGGGTCGAGGGAACTCAAAGACAAAATCAGCTCTCACCATCCAGATATCAGCTGAACGCTCCAAAGACAGCAAATCAGTTCCAGGAGGGAAGTGTCGCTTGAGCAGATCTGAATAGGCCGGGTTTATTACTAGGTACTGTTCAGCAACACTATAGAGGTAATGTAACATATTCCTGGTTCTCTCCAGAAAATCCATCTGATCACTGAGTTCACTTCCTGACATGGGAACATAGGAGACAGGAGAGGGAGCTATAATGAAGTGCCCCTCCCCATTATTAATCCAGCGCACATTGAAAACCATTGGCAGCTTGAGGTAACCACCCAGAAAGACCCCTAAAACCAAACCAGGGTCTGTTAACATCAAATCAAACTGAGCATCTTGAAGCTTCTTCATAAAAACAGGGTCATCAAGCATTGAAGCAGCTGCTCGGGCAAGAATCTGATGTCCTGCTCCCAACATGGATGTGACCAAGTACTGTTGACAGAAGGTGCGCATGAAAGTAGGCAACTTGCGGCATTCGATAACATCTCGAAGCATTTTATTGTAGAAGTTAATGTCTGCCTCATCCTCCAGCATGAGCACATTTATTGAAGTATAAATGGAAGAGTTACTGGGGATGAACCAGCTCTTGGCAGAGCGTAGCACGGTGATGTTGTGGCCTCTGGAGTGCAGCTCTCGGAGCATCACCTCCATGTTGATCCAGTGGCTGCCATCAACTGGCACCACTAGAATCTTGCTGGCACTACAAGTGGAGCTGAGTAACAGGACACAGAGCCCTGCCAGGAATACAGGGATTATGCTTGACATATCCTGTGAGAAACGACAAATAGAAATAATTAGACTTGCAAAACTCAGCAACATTTGCCTATTCATAATTTTGATAAACAAAAGAAAATAGTGCCTAATATGTGGAACAGTTAGAGAGAATACTCATATGGTTGACAGTGACAGACATCAGAAGCTTGTTTGGGAAGCTGGAATATGAAAAACATTCAGGACCCCATACATTTTAATGGAACTGCAAGGTTTTGCTGAATTACAGGCAAAAGGGGTCAAAAGATGAAAAAAATCACTAACATAAATCAGGTCAAAGTCCTCTGCAGTCATGCAAAATTATTCCAAAGTTTATTTTAGGATAACTATCATTATAGTTTCTAAGATTTCTTTTTTTAAGTCCCTCATCTCTGGGATTGTAGAAAAAACTGCGTTGGTTGGTTGATAGGCTAGGTCAAATGCTTACAAGATGTTACTAAGCTACAAGCTTGATTCCAAGTGTTCACATGCTCAAAGTGACAAGCAATGTTTGTCCTGAGTGTGCCTTCAATGTGACCTCTCCTGTTTCTCCACTAACTTTATCTGACCGTGTGATCTGCTGCAACTACTGCTACATATAGACTATCTACAACACAGTGCACATCTATCTGCATTGATAGTCAGGTATAGGTCACCACAGTAAAAGGTGCACTTCGAGCCATATTAAAGTTTTATTCCATAGAAAGAAGAGCATTACTGAGTCATTGCTTTAGCAGTAATCACATATACACATTCGAAACAGGATTATTGGGATTATTCCTGCCATATGGATGTGTTTGGTCTAAGTGATGGATAAATAACTGACTGTATACTGGTTTATATTTGACTGTGCCATACTATAGCTTCAGTTTTTTACTTTCTGTCTCTGTTGGCAAAGCTTACATGTATCACCTGCTGGCTTTTAAACTGTCAAGTGTTAAGCTAGCTGTCAAGCATTTACAGAACAGGGACTGGGTCTTATTTGCAACCAAAGTGGACTTGTCTCGGCAACATAAATCCTTGTCTGTCAGTGATTAGTTATGACCGAAAGAGAAAAACATTAGGAATAAGATATTACACACACACAGACACATTTGATCATAAGTGATGCACTGTAAGCAGAAGCCTCTAGGTTAAGTAGCTTGGGGAAAAATAATAACATTTTTAGCAGGTTAAGAGTAAAACTAAACTTCCATTAACTCTGTTTATGATGACATTTACATTTTTTTAAAATATATCTGATTATTATTATTGCTGTTATCCTGTATAAAGTACATGTTCTATAGACATTTCACGTATAAAATGTATTTAATTTAAGCTTCATAAGTTTTTCTTGCTGTTAAATAGTTCAGTGGTTAAATCAGATGACTCACCTTGCTTTTGTTGTATTAAAATCAAGAATTTTGGCTTGATTTTTAGGACCTGATCGAGCCACGATACTATGTGATGTGTGTTTTCATGCAGCTTACAGTAACTTTAACTCGAAAGCCCTGCTCTTCCTGATCAAAGTCCAGTATGTGTGAGAAAGATAACTCATAAAGTTATGTAATAAAGACCAATGGTCAAAGCTGATAATATTATCAAAAAAATAAAGAGTAAAAGTGAGTATGGTAGAATGCATTTAAATATAGTTTTTGTGATTTAAGTTATTTAATATTTTGTTTTAATGGTACAGTGTGAAGGACTTATGGGGATACATTTGTAGAATTTGGCAAAAACAGGACTATATATCCAAAAGTGTTTTCATTAGCGTATAATCACCTCAAAGTAAGAACCACTGTGTTTTCATTAAATTAGAATGAGCTTACAGGGGAAGCAGGTCCTCTTCAATGGAGTCTGCCATGTTAGACTGCCATGTTTCTACAGCAGCCCAGAATGGACAAACCTAACACTGCTTCTAAAGAAGGCCTTTCACTATTTGTGTTAGTTTAATGACCACTGTAGATTCTCCAGTGCACTTGTACAGAAAGAGTTGGGGATTTTCAAGGATGTTGGGGTTGTAATTATTTAATCAAACAGAGGTTCATAATATGCCTCTTTTTTTGATGCATAGACAACCATACCCATCTCTAACACCCCTGTCTTTTGCTTTCCCTCACCTGGCAACAACACAGTTGCCAAAATAAAATCTTGGGGCTGCAAAGATGCAAAAATCAACATTTGCTAAACAAAAATCCCATTATGTCAGAATTTCTAGAGACATGTTATTGTGTGTTATAGTGTTTTATTCACTCATGACACTTTCATGGTGTAAGGTGGGTTAGTGTCCACGGCACAAGTAACTTACACACCTTCAAAGAGAGTTTTAAAGCCTTTGAAGCAACATACAAGCATTATCTGCCAAATACACCATGTCTTTTTTAGAGATGTTCCTCGTTTGGTATTAAGAAAAGCAATATGTGACAATAGAGACCTCAGGCTGTTGAGCAACTGAAGTCATTCATTAAGCAAACCTTAACAATTAATGTCCCCATTTTCCCAAGCTTACTCAGTGTTATAATAAAAGAACAAAAGGTCAATAAAAGGTGATGTAACACAGTGGTGCAAGCATCACATTCAGAATGAGTTGTATATTTATGAAGAACAATTAAGTTTTTAGTTTTAAACACTAAATATCTTCTATTTGTACAGTATTAGGTTGAATGTATGTTCTAAAGGATTTGCAGACCATTTCACTTTTGCAGCATCTCAAACATTTTTGGTAAGGTGTAAGAGAATCAGACAAGATAAAGTTATCACATAGACTTTGAAATGTTTTTTGCCCAATCACTTAAATTCATAATTTCTTTTTGTTTTCATTTCTTTTCCTTTTTGAATGTGTTGGCATTATATTGTCATCAGTTTATCCCCTGCTCAGCTCCAAATTTCTACATTTTCCATGTCTTTGGATGACAGTTTTCATTTCTCATAGATTCCTGTAAGACGTTTGCAGGCAAAGTAAAACGCACAGACTCACAGTCCTCCGATGAGGAAACTTCAGGGAGAGTTTGGCAAAAATCCAAACTTGGATGCAGTCACAGAGTGTGAGACAGGAGTGGCAGGATTGAGGGAAGAAGGAAGCAGCAAGGTCACACAGCGGAGGGAAAGTAAAGTGAGCAATGGTGACAACAATGACTGTACAGCCGGTGTTTGACGGTCATATCAGTGAACTGCAGCTTTCCCCTCTCTCCTCTGCCTCTGTGGAGTTACATAAACCCTGAAAGAGGCAATAACAGTCTGCTCGGGGTTAACAGCAGACATGAAGACATGCATCTGGTAGCTCATGGGGCTTTAAATTTACTGGTTACATAAATATACAGCATATACCAAAGTTACATACTTCACAAAGAACGTCACAATCCAATATTAAACAAGCACATAGTACCGATATCTTTTTCTTGCCTTCTTTCGTCACAGCTTAACAAGAGTAAACACAAATGAACAAGCCTGAACAAACAGCTAATGTTTGGCTTCACTGAGCGCACAACATTATTCATCATTACATATTAGAACAACCCTTTGTGCCAAAAGTAAAGAATGAGAGAGAATAACAGATTTCACTACTTACAGTGTAGCTGAAACCTTTAAGGGCAGCTTCTCAGTGATCACATGACCAGCCACGTGTGCTAAGAGCAGTAACAGCCAATCAGAGACAAGGGTTTCGTCTACAGTGCCCACAGTATATTCCCTAGTCCATTTAGTAAATAAAACCCGAGCATTTTCTGAGTGATTAACCACAGAAGTACATACGATTTAAATGTACCTATGTGTTTATGTGTGCAAATAAAAATTATTAGCCACAATATTTATGAGAACAGACTAGCAAATTTAGTCAGGGGAGGAAAGACTGGTGCTGAAGTATGAAAGAAAATATATAATTTGGGGAAATTTTAGAGAACACCAGCAAAGAAATAGTTTTTAATCCAGAGGTATGCAAAACGTGACAGTTTGCAAAAAAGTATGTGATGCAACTTTACTCAAACATGTTTTTGCTGAGTATAATATTATTATAACCGAAGATAAATTGCACTGTCATTAAAAAGTTCTTAGAAGATAAGTTCCCCTTTTTTTTATTTTCTGCCACCACACAAGACCCCATACACCAGTCAGCACCACCATTTGAGAACACTGGACCAATTTTTTGGCCATTTTTTTTTTTTTATCAAGGTTAAAAGAAACATGACTAAAAACTTTTATTCTCTAGTTTAAAAGTATGATTTAAAGTAAAAGATGGTTACTTTTTTGTCACTGATTGTGTTTTGTGAATTGTTTTCATTGTTATTTTTAAGTCCAGCATTTCAAACTTAGCCATTGGATAAATATAAGCCCAGTTATTGTAAGAATAAAATAAAAATAGGTATCTGACCAGGCAAGTTTAGAAGCTGACAACAAACAGAGGGATCCATATTTATCATGACCAAGAAGTGCACTGTTGTTTTGGCTAAGATCTAAAAATAGTCTTGCCTTGATGTAGAACATTAGATTTATTTCCCAAGCTTCCCACACGGCCTCTAAACAAGCAGTGGGAGATTTTATTTGAGAAAGAAAATAACAGAAAATCTAATTCACTGTGGTATCTCTCAGCTTTTAAAATTACTGGTTCAACACAGGTGATTTGAGATTAATTCCAAAAATTACATCATGTATTTATGATCTGTTACTTTTACCCGTGTTTCATCATTTCACCAGTTTTGAGTTTACACAAGCTGACAAGGTATCATCAAGGTTCTTATCTGTTTCAGCTTATGATGACCTGACAAACCCACAAAAAAGACATCATAAAAGAGAAAGATTAAGCTTTGAGTTACAAAAGATGTTATAAAGATGTGAGGATCCATAACCCAGCGGTAACTGTCTTTACTGTCTGAAGTTTTGTACATTAACTTGCTCGGCCTCAGACCTTTAATTTCATCCAATCCACTAGATTCAATAGACTGATCCTAAAGTTTTGACATTCCTGTTTGATATCAGTCTCTGGAGCTTTGAACGTTTGAATCACACTTTTTAATGATGGGCAGATGAGACCTAAGAAAAAAATAACTATCTCTGGACAACCCCATTTTAAAGGGTTAAAGTGCTGACTATGCTAAGCTATCAGCCAGCAGACGGACTATTGGACACTTGATGTCTACAACATATTGCCCACCTACTGGCACGTGTTTGCATGTTAGTCTTATCATCGACCACCTGCTGCCAACTCCTGACAAGTAAAGACAGGTCTGCAGATAGCCTTTAACATGTAGAAGATAGGATGATACTCCTGGATATGAAGTTGATAAAATTCTTTTATGTCTAAGTCTAAAAATGAAAGCAGACGTGCTTTACAGTAAGGACTGATTTTTTAGATTAAATAGATTGCCTGATAACAACATGTAAACTTAAAGGCCTAAAGACAAATACATAAATTCAAGAGGATTTTGAGAGAAAACAGGTCACATGAGAGGTCAGGGGAAGCTAAAATAATTGGCTAAGAGGTGACAACACCCAGCTAGGTGGTCATCATGCACCGTGGACATAAGTACACCTTTATACAAACTGAGCAGTGATGACAGTAAGCAGCTGGCTGTGTTTTTTGATTCATGTGGTCACCTGGCACCCAGGCCAGATGGTACAGAGTAACCAAAGGCACAGAAGCAGAACTAAAATGTTACAGCAAATAATAAGAATTCAGGATTCTGTATTGACATTGCACAGCAGCACCCATACATATAGAATAGGTGGAGTACATAGTGGGTTGAACACCATCCGATGGGTGGCCCACATCATATCTAGGAGGCGGAAACAGAAACGCTCTCCAAACTCCGACAAAAGACAGGAAGCTCTTTTATCGTCGGAAAGGTCAACATATCACAGCAGTTTTGAGAGTGATCGCAGATTTCAGAGAAGGACTTTCAAAACTTAGACTGCAAAAATTGATTCAAGTCCATTACAACCACAATTCTACAAACTTGATGGAGTATTCCTATTAAATGTTTTGTCTTTACTATATGAATTTAATAAACAATACGGGCCAATTGTGGCATATTAAAACAACATATGTAAAATTTCAAAAATTGGATTTCTCACACATGGAGTTGGTCTTGGAGGTGCTAGATCTTGAACTTCACTAAAGTGGTCTTGACTATGGTTCTTGTTTATTTAAACTTAAGATTCTGTCCATAATTAAGTGCCACTTTAACAAAATTTGCACGCACCAGCAAAAATAAACACACTGGAGGTGTATTCAAAGCACCTACAGCTACACCTACAGACATTTAGATCCTCAAAGCAGCCACAGGTGCTGGTGCTCCACTGGTTAGATTGGATCACTGGATCAGTGTGAGAGACTGAAGCTGATTATTTTCTAACAAACGCATTCATTGCCATGGTGATCACTCACATAAAGAAAGCCTGGAGCTGAAAATATTTATTACTGTGTTTTCTCATGGGAGTCTTTCTGCATTCATTGCACCTTTCAAAAGTTGAACTGGAGCCCAAATATCTGCACAAAGCTCCGGGGACGCCTGCAGGTTCAGAACTTTTCCTTCCTTCAATTGTTCCGCGTCATGATATGACTTATTTAAATGCCCATGTTAGTGTTCACACCATTTACCCAAACCCTTAACATGTTCTATCATTTTATTACAGCTGTTTACCATGAATTAGAACAGCTGTTTCGTGTCCGTGCATGCGTACAGTAAAATACTTTATCCTGCTTTTCTATAATCATATTGTTTTAAATATTATCTGCGCAAGAATTTCCTCTTAGACTTAGACTGTAATTTGATAAAACTTATCTGATGGTGGAATTTCCAAGGCCACTGGTTTGATAACAAGGAGCAAAAGGCATTTAACTCTTCAAAGCAAAAAAAAAAAAAGATGATCCATTTTCTAAAGTCTAATCTAACTGGTTTTTCTTTGTATGTCTAATCTAACTGGTTTCTCTTTGTATGTCTATAAGTTAAGGTGTTAAGCTTTGCCAGGTGGGAAAAAAATCATGATTGTTTTTCCAGGAAAATGAGAGACAGTTTTAATTTTCTCATTCATTTCTTAGGGTCTCCATAGGATATCCCAAAAGGATCTATTGTATTGAACTTCTAATAGGCTCTGCGGTATAAGACTATCACTTTGTTCAACTGTTTAAGAGGAATCTCAAAGTCATGTTTTTTAATTTATTGGCTAAATGCATAGGACAAAAGGTCAGCAAAGATAATACAATACATTCTGAGGACGTTATAATTGTTGTGTGTACCAAATTTCTTGATAATTAATTAAATAGTTTTAGAGACATTTCAGTAAATAAAACAAAATCAAACCCTGCTGTTTATACAAGAGAAAAGTGAGTAGGAGGAGGATCATTACTTTCTACAAAAGCTCTCCATCCGATGTTTAGATATCTAAGTCTGTCAAGTAAAGTGGTGAACTGGCTGACAATTTAACATTGCCCTTGACTTAAATAACTAGATATATATTACTAGGCCAAGCAATAAATTACCCAGAGAAACCTTGAAAACAAATGCCTTGGAGAGTAAAAATTACAGTTTTATCATTGAGTTGATCTCTCATCAGCTGCTTGGTGGCATTCCTTGGAGGCAGACACGCTTGAAACAGATCACAAATCAGCAGTAGCAGCCCTCTCTTATTCCAAAAAGCATGAAAGCACTGATGCAGTCAGGATTAAGTCCAATAGTTCGAGTTGATAGTGCTGACGTTTTGATGTCCCGATGACGTGATTATTAGTGTAATCTGTGTTCTCATCAGACCCCTGCGTTGACAAAGGTAATGGGGCTTGTCCTTGTTTTGATTTCTCTTGCTATTTGGCACCAGGTGCAGGGCCCGCAGAAGAAGGAATACACGCAGTCTTTGCAAACTGTGCCCTGTGAAGACAGAGAGTTAGGCTTCAGTGTGGTCAGAGTTCAAGGATATTGCGTAAAATGTGCACAAATCCAATAGATAAATCCAACAAGCTCAAAACTGTCTCTGGTAAACAAATACTTGTGTGCCCTATGAAGACAGATTGATTTGCATTAAATATAGAGCTATCTGTTCTATAGCACAGGTACACAGTAACCATTTCAAAATCTCTTTTAATCATCTGGAACAGAAAAACAGAGTGTACTGGAAAATGACCATAAATGACTATGTGAACTGCTGGAAGTTGTTTAGAAATGTGAACAGACACTGTGACAAAAGGATAAACTAGTTTGAGATCTGATAAACAGTGACGACAACAGTAGCTTTTATGCCAGTTAAACCCTGTACTTGCAGGTGCATGTTGAGGCAGCTGAGTTGCGCTGTAATGAAACCATGAGGTTTCAAATGATATGTGGCTTTATAGTTTCTGTTTTGAATTATGTGCATATAATTGCATAAGCACGGTGTCTGTACCTCAATGCCATATCGTTGGCGTACTGACACCCTGAGGGCAGTGGTCATAGGAGGGATGACTCCAAAAGCATCGAGCAGAGGTAAACATAGACACTCCCCGGCCTCGTGTGCTGTCTTGCAGGTGAAGCACGGAAGACACCAGAAGGCAAGACAACCTGGAAAAAAAAGGTTAATGTTAAAATTGTGTTTATAATGGCCCAATAAAGGCCTAAATGTTTTACTCTATTTTAAAACCTCCTTAAGGTGTAACCATAATACTGTTGCACAACTCATATGACCTAAGGATGTGGTTGGTTCGCATTATCAGAGGAGGCATCTCACTACACCCACTAATCTGCAGTCTGCCATCTCTTTGCATTCTAACATCCAGATCAGTCAGAATGATCAAAATGTTTTCAACCTTATGCACGAGACAATAACTCAAGATGGAAAGTTCTTGTTTTAACTTGTAACTCCCCTTATCCCTCAATGCAAAATATGTTTTCCCAGTCAGAATGCATAAAAAGAAAGAGTTGTACTCACACTGAGGCAAGTCTTGGAAGCAATCACAGATCCCAGAGGTCCACTGGTTAGATACATTGGACATGACGAAGGGTCTGGGTTGAGTCACGACCTTGTTGTTGGACATGACTTCAGCTTCTGATAAGGGAAAGAAAAACAGATCACAGTTACTGTTAAGACAAAACCTTTGCTGTTGAAATACTTGGTGAGGTCAAAACTGCAGCATAGCCTTTTCCTCTCCAGAAAACTAGTGCTATAGTAATACAGTTGATGATTTAACAATACACTGACATGATTACAAAAAAAGCTCATTAGTGAAATATTTTCTTCTAATCATTTATATGCTATTTTATGCATTTTTGTTGAGGGAAATATATGTTGAGAATACAGAGAAATAGATTATGGCCCATTCACATCTCTCTGCTTTGTTGCATTGGTTGAATTCATGTAGCTCTTATAATGATGACTGCAATGATTTCAAATAAACTAACATATTAATTACTGCAAATGTTATGTCCCCTAACCTACTGATCAACGAATTCCTTAAAAACAACTGCATTATCCAAAATCAATGGGTTTTTTTTGTTGTTTTTTTTTTTGTGAAGTGAGACAATATTTCCTGTTAACTAACAAGAAACTACAGCATATTTGTTTGATAGCAGTGACATTATATTTAAAACTTATCAAAATCAAAACATTATTAGGTAATGGAGCAGCTGAGATTAATAATACATGGTATTTTAAGTCATAAAAACTGGACACAAACAACAACAAACAACAAACAACTTCTGTATTTTCTCAAACTATATAACAAAATGTTCACATTTGAAATTCAATGGAACAAGTGGGGGGGCAAGTAAATTTGCTGCTTGAAAGGAAATTTACTTTTAAATTTAAAATCAGGTTATAGCAGGTTTGTTTGTGGCTCACTTTCATAGAGTACCAGTGTTAGTTGAATAAAAAGTGGTTTAAGAAATCAGACAAATGATTTGGTTGTGTATCATTTTAAGCTTTTTATGTCTGTTGTTTTGCCTCTGAACTGTTCAACAGTTTGTAAACGCATCAAATTGCAACATCTTTGGACAGATTTTAGATACTTGTGATGTCACAAACATGAAGTAAAACTTTGAGCTTTCTAAGTGTAGGAGATAGAAGTGTCCTGAGTCATAAAAATAACACATGGGTTTCACCAAACAAAGTTTTCACCTAATAAAAACAGAAGTATCCGTGGCCTAGACTTCTACAACTTCTGCTTATGAATGGTTTCAAAAAGAGCCACAGATTGCAAAATGTCTTGCAGACGCGATCCTTTACCCGAAGTTGAAACATAAAAATCTCTCAAGGGCCATGCTCATACAACAAGCTAAAGAAAATTAAGTCTAATACAAAGATTGTTGCAATTGAAATTTTCCCAGATAATAAAAATACAGTGGTAACAAATGTGAATTAATGTGACTTGTACAACAGCTGATCTGTATGCTTTCAATATTCTTTATGCTTCAGTCGTCACTTCAGTGTTTTGTCCCTGAGTGCCTAAAAGTGATTGATCTTACCTTTCTGTCCTGTGAGGAAGTTGATGCAGAGTTCAGTGAAGTGATGGATTTGAAGGTCAGGGTGGAATCTTATAGACCTGCTGCAGAGCAGTAAACAGGAAAAAAAAAAAAACAGGACAGCAGAGGACGCATGTCATCGACTGGTCTGTCCAGTCTGACTTGTGGTGACACTTCTGGCAGTCAGACATCAGACAATCAGCTGTCACGAATCCTTTTTAATCTGCTGTCATCATGCCACAAAATGCATATTATGTCATGTTTAAAGTTTTTGACTTTTCGAAGACAGATGTATGTGATAAAAACAAAAGGAAATGTCCTGTAAAATACTTTAGCTGCAGTGACAAGTGTGTTTTCTTCATCATATTCACTGAGAAGCTGTTTGAGAAGCTAGCTTTTCTTCAAATTCACATCTCCACATTGTTTGTTGATTAGCATTGCAACACTGAATGTTTCACTTGTGTAATCAACAAAAACATACTTGAAATAACAGCATACATAAAACTGGAATAGACATGTAAAAAACAAAAAACAAAAAAAAAAAAACAATGTAGCCTTTGAATGCAAAAAAAAGACATTTTTACTAGAAATAGTTAAAAAGGACATAGTTGTCCCAATGGATTACTCTGCAGCCATTATAGCCATGTCATAGCTCCGCCCACAGCTGGTCTACTGGAACATTTACAAAAGTTTTGGTAAATACCAGTCATTTGCACACAAAAACTTGTAAAAATAGGCCCCTTGTTTAAAAATACCACAATTTACCTTTAAACATGCACCTATAAGAAATGCAGAGGTTTGGACTTTGGCCATCTTAAATATGATTTATTAAATTAATCTTGTTTGAAGATGTTTTACTTTAATGCTGTCATGGTTTCCTCCCTATGAGTCTGTTGTACTGTCACACTAAAGGCTAAAGATTCCAGGAATGATAAGTAGTAACCTCCACCTTTTTTATTATTTTTTTAATGGAGCAGCAGGTACCTTTTTTTTTTCTTTAAACAAAAGTGTCAATTCTATCCATAAAAAACATGTGGTTTTTAAACAGAGGTTTTATAGTCTTTGTGTAACGTTTGTGCCCCTGATTAAAGCAAGAATCATAATCATCACTGTGCTCTGCTACCTTGCCTCAACTCTAAGAATACAGAGTAAGAGGAAGTATTTACATATTTTACATATTTAAAAGTACAAATACAAGTTCTAATTCACTAACCCTAGCCCTAATTAAAAAGACAAAAATCTTGCATTAAAACTCCCCTAGCTCAAATATTGTTATAACTATATGACATATTTAGACTGACGGAGCCCATTTGTGTATGTACTTTAGATAAACTTGGATAAGTTCAATCAATAGTTCTCAACCCGGCATTCAGGGTCCCCCATGAAATCTAAGGTGCCATCAGATGACCAATTGGAGAGGGAAGAAAGAGAAACCAAGCCATGCTGCACAAACCTGTTTTCCTTTTTGAAAAAATTTTCTAATGTAAATTTTTTGTGATTTTTTTTTAACCCTTTAGGCCTCAATCAGTAATTTAATTGTTAAAATGTGATTGAGGGGAACCTTTGTGGAACTACAGGCAACTCACACACATCTTGGTCCTTGCACTGCTTTGTTGTAAAGGCATACAAGCAAAATAATTACTGATTAATCTTTAACAAATGACATTTATGAAACCTCTCATATGTCAGTTAAATGTAGTAAATTAAAAGTTATCATATGAATCTCAAATAAAGTGGAGTAGAAGTACATTGTAAAATAAAATTGAAATAAGCCGAGGAGAGAAACCCCCAAAACTGTGTGCTTGTTAATATGTAGAAAGAATATATCATCGTATGTTAACCACTGGAAATAACTTGAAAATGACTTTTATCACACTTCTTTGACTTCATCTTTGGGTCAAAGCGATCTCTCCTTTCTGTGGGACTCATTGTGTCCCTGCTGAATTCTCTGAGGTAGCAGGGAGTGGCTGCAGAACAGAGGAAGTGTGATTAAATCAACTCCTGTACTCTGGAGGGCAGGCTGCAGCAAAGGCAAGGAGAAAGAAGTGTTGCACGTGTCTAAACCAAGTGCGCCCCCTGCAGGGAGGTCAGAGCAGTGTATCTGGCTGAGGAGGAGGAGGAGGCGTGGGTTGCTGCTCTTCTCTTCAGCTCTCTGGAGATCTGGAGCCAAGATAGAGGATAGCAGCAGCATCCATACAGGCAGTCGCTCCACACACTCCCCTGTGAGACACAGAGAGAGAGGCCTGAACACAGGTGGGAGGCTCGAACAAAAGGTGAACATTTACATTCAGGTCCTTTTTTTTTCTGATATGTTCAACACAGCAGATCTGTGTTTCATGTCTGTTGTGTTCTGGTTTCGAGCCTTTGTAACTACCAAAGCCAGTTAGAATAAAATCTCCAGTAAAATATAAACATTTCTCATAGTTAAACCACATTCATATTTGTTATGTGAGACAGAAAAAGACCAAACAATGTAAATATGCCAATAATCACAGAGAAAAAAAAAAGTAGCAATGCACAGTAACATATGGCTTCTTAAAGTTGGCACATGGCACCACAATTGTCAGTGTTACAATAATAATCGTGCTCTTCTGTTTCAGTAAAGATCCTCCCTCTGCGGACAGTGAGTTTCTTGCAGCCAAGTTCTTGCTCTTAGCCATGGCAACTAGGATAAAGAGCCTGTCAGTAATGTCGAGATGGAAATGTTGGTGGGTGAGATGTAATAAATCAATAAAGTCTGAGAAACACAATAAGAAAGCAGATCCTGGATCTTCCATGTGAAGCCTGAGCAATGGTACATGATACTAAATCAACACTGTAACTTAGAGCCAAACAGTTTCTCTCAGTTTCTTCAGCTAATAATTACTTCTAGCTTCTTCTCTGTGAAGTTGAAACATTATTCTTTCGAAAAGATTACATTCACAAAGGAGAATCCGCCTTAATTTTGTCAAAATAATAAAAATAAAATTCATGAATAAAAATAAAAATAAAAATGATGCAACAGTTCTGTGAAATAATTGTTGGAGGTGTCATGAACAACAAAAAATCTCTGCACCCACAAGCATCTTTGCAGATCTGAGGATTCAAATGCACATTTTTGGTTCTAATTCAACTTCATACCAGCCATTCATGACTGCTGCATTTCAGCTGTCTTCAATTGCTCCCAAAAAGAAGTCAGTCAAGTGGATCTTTAATACAAATTAATTAAAATGGCTGATTAAAATAACAGCCTGTTTCCTTTTTCTTTTTGCTGCATTTCTTTTGCTTAGTGCTAAAGTTAAAGTCAACTATGACTTTTCAACAACAACCCCCAACAGCGCCCCCCGCTGCACATCTGCTGTAGATGCAATGCCATTTCTTTCTCACTGCATCATATTAAAATCGCGCAGTTATGCAATAAGTTTCCCACAATGCACAGTGTCAACCAGTGGTTTTGAAAGTAGACAAGTCTATCAGAATATTGTGTGAAACCCCTGCTTCATTATAAATGCTCGTAAGCTTCCTCAGAACAGTAAAATCAATGACCATCTTTAGATTTATAACTTGTCTTTCTTGAGCAACAGACCTGAGATCTGCACACTTTCTGGACTGTGCTGCCTCCCCTGTGAATTCATTGTGGGAGGGTGACATTTACAACTAAAATTATCATCAGCCACCAAACATCATTTGAGGCCTTGGGATTTGAGTGCAACATGCAGTTTTGCGAGTTATAGTTTGCATGCACATCCAACTGTACCATTATAAAAGCATGAAAAGACAAAAATATGTTGTCTAAACTACATATTTGGAGTAATATATTGAAATGATTAAATCATTTATGTAGTATTTTAAGATAGCCTACTCAAATCAATACAGTCTGCGCAATTAAGTTACTCTGTTACACTGTGCCAAAGCAAAATAACTTAAGGAGAAAAGTAGTTAAAATATGAATGATTAACAAAGGAAAAAATTATGAATTATGTCATTTATGAAGTGCAACCAAACAAGACTAAATCCATGGCATCTCAGTGCCAATTTAGACTCTGCTATAATTCAAATGTCAGTATGATGGTGGCCCAGAAGGGACAATCAAGGGATCACATATGTTTGCAGGATTCAGAAGATTTTGACTGCATTAGAGCCGAGCAACTATAATGACTATAAATACAAAAGTCACATTCATTTTTAGGACTTAAAGACAATAACATTTAGACTTAATACACAAAAAAGAACATATAATTTACACAGACAGATGATCCAGAACTTTTTGTGCAGATCCAAATGGCTGTCTGAATTTACAGTCCTCATGTCTTCTTCCACCCATCAGAGAGTAATTGCCTTGCTGTACAAACAGCCTACATGCTGGGACTTGTTTTTGTAAGAACTTCTGGCATCTTCCGCGCTCATGCTCCGCAGTATTGACAGCGATCCACAGCCCACTCCACCTCCAGAGAAGACAACATTACCAACCACCTCCTTTCCTCTGATGGCAGCGCTCCAGCTTCTGCCCGCCTGCCTGCCTGCCTGCCTGCCTGCCTGCCTGGCCTCCAACCACTCCCACCTCCTGCCTTATCTCTCCCTCTCCTTCTCCACTGTCCCAGAAACGACCAGCTCGGCTTATCTCACATCAAGCTAGGAACTTGGCCCTGGCTTGTGCTGTTTGCATGTGCAGCATTCTGTTTAGTATTGGTTATGTGCGCAGATCAATGACGGAAGCCAGATGTCTGTTGAGATCTGCTGTCATGCTGGCAGGTGCATGGTGGACAAACACCACCACAGTTATGTAACTGATGATCAGCTTCAACAGTTTGTTGTATTTTAAAGGCTGCAGCAGTTGGTTGTTTATTTATCATGTTATTTATGATTTTATTGCAGATTTATTTATTTATTTAACAAAAATTATCCTGATTTCACTGCATCTTCGGCACATATCTAATATTCATTGGCCATTACTACACAGACTTAAAACAATGTTTGCATTGCTAAATTAATAACTGGTGTCATTAGGTCCATCTACCTGTTGTTGCAGCTATTTCCCCTGTGCTGTTATTGTGTTTCTTCACTGAAACTTCTTCTTCTCCTCAGCAGTGATCATGATTATTTAAAGCTCCTGCAGCTCTGTGTAATTAAGCTGGGTGTACATTTTGGCACGAGAGAAAGCAATCAGTTGCATTGTTCAAACCGGTGTTTTTATCACAAAATCATAGCGGCCACTTCACTTGACTTTAAGAATTTAACCACAAACATAACTCTGAGGTTCTCAGAGCTCCTCAAAGAACTTCTCTGGAAAGCGCTGATGTCTTGATAAACACCAAACTTCTTCCGTCGCAACACAGAAAAAAAGATTCAGCTGCATGTCTAAAGATTTTAAGCAGCTATCAGTTGTGAGTAAGCTGTCAAAACTGTAAAAGTAGTCACTGTAACTACAGAGCAGAACTTGAAAAGACATGCTGCTCTGTCAAGTTAAGCAACGTGCTGTAAATTGACCTGCTGTTTTATATTAAAAAGGTTTTTTCACCTAAATTACAAAAAATATACATACAGGTAACAAAATAAAGGGAATAAATAAGTGAAGAATTCTGACTGAATCAGATATAAGGCACAAGGATTTAGAGTGAGTCACTTCAAGGTTCACAGTGATGGGACTGATTGATTAATCATAATATAGAATCACAGAACACTGGAAGAGGATGATGACATTAGTCTCTCTTATTTATAGCAGATATTTTGACAGTTTGAAGGGAAGACTGATCCAGGATTAAAATTTGTCTCAATTCATTACTGATATTGTGATTATTTTTTAATCAGTAGAGTTCAGAAACTTGGACAATGTATGACAAGGAGTATGTCAACTGTTTTTGCAGGTTGTGGTGGAGCAAAACCTAAGACACTTAGAAATGTTAGACTGTCACACTTATCGAGTGTTGTATCAAGCCAGAGATTATTTGTAAAAGTTTGGAGATATCTATCTCTAAGACTACAACCACCATCCCAAAATGGAAGTTAATGAAATGAAGTAGGAAAGCATTTTACATTTCAGTGTGTCTTTACAGAACATACTCTTCAGTTACATTAGACAACCAAACAGTCAGATTGAAAAGCATAGTACAGTATATCTCTTATAAAATCAAATGAGGTGTGCTGTGTTACCTGAATGCCGAATCGTTGTCGTACAGACGCTCTCATGGCCAGAGAGGCTGGTGGAACACAGCCGATACAGTCCAGCAGAGGCAGGCAGGGACACCCACCCACTGCACTGGTCACCTTACAGGTAAATATAGGAAGGCAGCACAGGGCAAAGCAGCCTACACACACACAAACACACACACAGATGCATGCATGCAAAAACGCAAACACAGAAAAAATGTGTGCACAAAAAACATGAAAGTTCATTGTAAAGGTTCATCATATTTTGCATCATAGTTTATGCCGGATGTCATGTCTCATAATTAAACCTTAAAATCTTTCAAATTAAATAACCTTGAATCTTAAGTGAATAATGTTTGGACACTTACAGTCCCCCACGTCTTTATAACACTCACACAGGCCAGTGCTCCATTGACCTGCCCCTTGAACCCTGCCCTCCGGCTGGACCCGGACCACCTGCCGAGACATAGCTGAGCTGGCTGAAAAAGAGAGGTAGGGATACAAATGCCACCATATAAAAAAATGAACTTTCATAATAATAAGAAGGGCACAACTACATTGTAGTTCTGAAGTCCTTCATACTGTATGTCCATATAATAAACACAGTTGTTTTCCACTCTACCTTTTGAAACTAGGCCTTTCTCATCAGTGGTTACCTCCTCTTTTTTGAGTTTCATATGATATTGCTTATTCAGCTGTGATGCATTCTAACCAAGATACTGAAACTATTTTATCTAAGACAGATTTTTTTAAGTCGTCCAGTTTCCGTAACTCTGCAGAACCTTTAACTGTAAGTTCAAAGTGATGAACTGAGCAAACATTCATTTTAATAAGATTATTAACTTGTTCTTATACCTTCCAGTATGCATTTTATGGACTAAAATTTTAAGAAAAGTTTTTTTTTCCTTTTTTTTCATTTAAAAAACAAGCCCACTCTGTTCATGTAAAATTACTGGATTTCAAATGTTTTTTAAATAAAAGACAAGAAAAACTCTATCAGTAAGATGTTCATGAAGCTAATAAAAGTTTATAAAGGTATTATGCTGCAGACTGGCATGTGTCAGTGTTAGGTTTGGCATGATCTGTTATTGAATTTCAGTTCTGTAAACTTTTAAGTTAAGTGTCAAGTTTCCTTGATTTTTGCGTGTATCCTTGATTTGTTGTCAAGTTTCCCTCCTTTTGGAATCACCTGCCCTGCCCTTATGTGTTTCACCTGTGTTGATTGCCCCACCTGTGTCTCATTGTCCTAGTGTGTATATAGTCTCTGTGTTTCCCCTTTGTCTTTGTCAAATCATCTGTCGTGCTGTGTCATGCTCTGTCATCTGTTGTCGCTCCCCATGCTTTTGTCATCCCTTGGTCCTGTCTCTGATCCTGCTCTCCCTGCATTTTTGGTTCATAGCATATGAGGTATTTTTGTCTTCTTTGATTTTTTTTTCCTGTTTTGTTAAACTTTCCATAGTTTGATTTTTTTTATTATTATTATCAACTTGATTGTCAATAAAGCTCACCTTTTGTTAAATTAGTGATTTTTTTATCTGCACTTGGGTCTTTAGTTTTTGTATTCCACGACAAGGTTATAATATATTATAATACTGGTTGTTATTACTGGTGCATTCATGTGTAAGAAGGCTGCAGGAAATCTGATTTTCACAAGATGATTGCAGCAGCCTCAAGATTTCAAAGTAATGATGTTATTACAATGGCTGTAGAAAATTCTCTTCAAAATAATGCTATCAGTGTAGTTTATTTTTTAAATTAGTTTACTGTGTGTTTTGTCTCAGAGTGTCTGTAACTAAAGCTGAACAAAAGTGCACAAAATGAACTGATACAGGATGAAATTCCTGATTTATGGTGGGTGGAAACCAGTATTGGGTGCATTACAGGCATCTACTGTGACAAAACGATAAGGGAAGAGAATTAAATAATTTAAGCGCTGCATTAGTTACAAATTATCAGATGTCTATTATGTGATTTACAGTATCAATATTTCAAATCATCTATACCAATTACAGTGAACGATCCTAATGTGTAAGGACCATTTTTAACGTAGTATCTTGGGACTAAGCTACTTTGAACTATTTTACATACTTTTATGCAGAATTTATTTTAAAAATTGGTATCACCTATTATGGGGTGACGATACTTTAAATGTAAAATATTAATTTATAAGTAATTTAGTGAAAGGTAATAGAGCAAAACCATAAAGGAGCATGAAATGGATAAACTCAAGTAAGGTGCAAATACCTCAGCAGTTAGACAAAAGACGTTACAAATCAATAAACTTTGTATCCGTGTACTATAAATTCTAAACTTACAACCAAATCTGACCTTTAAAGGAAACTATGACCCAGTCAAAAGTAAGCTCAGCAAATCATGGAGGAGCAAAGGTCCACACCCCTCACTCACTAAATATTAAACACAGCTGTCCCCTGACCAGAGTTATTCTTTAATCCTGCTCCTCAGCCACAAACCGCACTCATCGAGGAGGAGGAAGTTCCTTCTCTAAAGAATAACTTACATCACCTTTCTAGGTGACCTGGGTAAAGTAAAAGAATAATGACTGAAAATATATAACCTTGATAGATGACTCACCTGTCTAAGAATTTAGTTTAGTCCGGACCCCTGGAAAACAGCACTGGGCACAATTTAATTATCTAATGTCTTCTAGTTTTTCTCTCTTTCTGTCTTCTTACTTTGACTTTCCCATGTGTGTTTTCAGTCTTTGCTTGACTGCAGTGTTTTGGTGTAAATATGAAGGGATCAGATGGGATGGGTAAACACAACACCAGGCTGACCTGGCAGTTTAGCTCTGCTGGCCGTGGTTTATTTAGAGACCTCAGTGGAAGATTAGTTGATGTCTACAAGAATTTCAGTCCACCTGTGAGTGGAAATATGTTTGATGACCTTCAGTGGAAAGGTCAGTGGCCATGGAAAAGATAGATGAGTACTTTGGTATGAAAGTTACACCACAAGATACTCCTGATCTGTAACAGTTGAGCAAGGTGCAAGAAATCACAAAATGTCATAATGGAGCACTTCTAAAAAAGCACATCCTATCATTGAGAGTTATATAAATACAGAGCAGCATCATGTTTTGAAAGCCGCATCAAAGGAATTGCGGCACATTGAAGGGTTTCCAGAAATCAGACTGCAACAAAAGAAATGCCTCTACTGTTATCTGATTTCACAATGTCCTGATAGAAGTGACGGAAACAGGAAAGACCAATCCTTCCCCTATCAAGCAAAACTGATCTCCTCTTCCATAAGGGCTGCAGCTGATACAGATGATCATACAGAGGTGACAAAAGGTGACATTCATGGTGAAAGGAAAGTATCACATCCACACCAAAATTCAGAGCCTGCCATTCACAGTAAAAACTGTTCATGACAATTTACTTTCTAGTCCAGGAGTTCCAAACTTTTTTCAGCTCAAGACTCCCAGGACCCAAACTTACAAATATGCTTGTCAGATTGCCATAACATCTACGATTTTGAGCTGTTCATAAAGATAACACACAACCATTAGCGCACAAAGTGTGTACTAAAAAATTATTTATTTCATTTTAAAAGTACATTACTGCAATAAAGAGATTTTCTGAGTGTAATGTTGAATTTCTGACCACCTCAGTTTTCCAATTATCCACTTTGTTCATTTTTAAGCTCACATTACTGAGCACCATCCTACATAAAAACACACTCAGGGCTCTCATCATCATTTTAAATGGCTTTGGTGAGGATCAGAAGCTTTTGATCACATTTTCCTTTAAAATTATGCAATTGATGGATAGTAAGGGAAATCACAGAAATCTCAGTTGACTGTACATCAGAGAGCACAAACATGTTTTCAGAGCTAAACAGACCAGCACAGCAGGAACAGAAAGCCCCTTCGCTGTTTTCCTAAGGGAAGGAAATCACATATCAGCATTCTATTCTGCCAGTTGGTGTCAAAGTAAAACTGGTTCTGCAGCTCATTTTGGGCCCTGATCCAAAGTTTTGATGTTTGGGAAACACGACTGGAGGCTGTCCAGTACATGCTTTGCTGTTTGTGTCCTGTTTTATGTGTCTTTATTTGGTTTATTTTCACTATGAGGCTGAAAGAAAATATATACTGATATTTGAATGTACACAAAACAAATGGACAAAACAAGACTCTGCAATAGAAAATGTGTCTTTATTTACAATACATGAGAGGTTACAAACATGTATGATCTACAGGCATGATATAAAGCACATGGAGATGTTATTTCATGTCGGGTCATGGTGATTAGGTGATCTTCAGTGAGTTGATATGCTTTATTCATCTGTTTAATGATGTGATAAGCAATATGATGTGTTCAAGGACCTTCATCCATGCTCTCTTTCTGTGACTCCTCTCATTCAAAGCAGGGTGATTGGAACTTCAGGACGCCATGACCTGCAGGCTGATTTAAACTTTGGGAACTCTGGAAAATTTGAGAGAAAAAAAAAAAGGGAGCAACAGTGTGAACATCTTTGCTAATTATTAACACAACAGAGTTCCTTTGTCTTGCATGAAACATCAGTTCACTCACTGTGTTGGCTGGTTTTGCTGCACAGGCATTTGACCAGTTCTTGTGTCTCAGCCTGGCTTGTGGGCAGCAGTGGGATGGGACACTTCATTTTCCCATCAGGAAAATCTGCAGTGAGAGCAAGGGTTGAAAATTAAAATTAACACTATGGAAATGGATCATCACCAGTTTTAATGCCTTTTTTGTTTCTTTAATTTAACAACATACTGAAGAATTTTGTACAATAAAAAATAGGAGACCTGAACAGTTTCATAACAGCCCTGATTGACTGGTTTTTCTATGTTAATGCTGCTTTATACCATTGCAAATTTTTAACCATGATGTATGAAAAACACTCACGTCTGCACCTGCACATGCGGAGTTGCCCTTTGGTCATCTTAAATCCAGCTTGTGAAGCTGTAAGCAGTGGAAAAAGACAAATAGCAAGAAATCGGTAAGATTTAACATTAATACATCACTCATTGACTGCTAGAAAATTCCTAGTCAAATACAACTTCATTGAGTTTTCACAAGTTCAACTGCTGACAAGTACTTTTTACATTATAAGATGCAGCCTCGGAGTAAAAGTTTAAATACAAACTCCCTTTGTGTTTACCTGAGCTGTCGTAGAAGTTGTCAACCAGAATGATAAGCAGGAGTGTGACACCTATGATCCTGAACATGATGGCAGCGTCTTTGCTCAGTTTGTGACAAAGAGGAGCTTCACTTCTCTACAGGAGAGGAGAAACTGACAGTTTTATACCATCGCTGTTGGTTAACATCCACCTAAGTCTTGGCAGGGCTAAAAGGGGATTTTTTATCGATAATCTCTCAACCGTGCATGGATTCATCCTTAAAATGCGATGAAGATGAAGATAGCACATTCCCAAATACACACACACAAGCAAGGCACACTGATGCACAAAAACACAAAACATCCCCCCTCAGTCACCAGCCTTTGAACCCACAGACATTTCAGGGGTTTAAGTCAACACAGAGTCTGTCTTCAACAGACAGACAGGTTTATGGACTGATTAACATGAGCACTCAACCACAACATGGGACGTGTAGGTGCTAAAACCGACTCCTGTCTGATTCTGCCCTGTGTGTTCAGTCTGTTATAGATGGAAGGTTTCCATTATTTGTGGGAGTTTTTTGTGATAAAAACATTGTGACATAATATCTATTTTTCAAATCAGCTACACAAAACCTCCACATTCTTTTCTCTGGAAATCACATACTGTATAATACAACCTTTGATAAAGAACTGAACATTGCAAAACGAAACAGGCCTACGTGTCGCAAACAGTCATTTATTTGTATGCAGTTTTGTTGATCATTTACTGATTTTATTCACTAAAATAACATACTAATTTATATGTTATTTTAGTGAATAATTAACCTCTTAACATGTAATGTTTCTTATTCATATTATTCCTCTTTTATGTTGGAAACAAGCCCACTGTCAGACATTATAATACATAGGCCAGTGCTCATGTTGCTTTTTTCTTTTGAACAATAGGATGTATAGTCCTCATACAGCTATATGATGGCCACACTGAGTGAAATATTCAAAACCAAGACTGCAAAAGTTCACCAAATGGAAATATCCTGGATGACTTATAGATCATTTATACAGAATTTTCCAAAATTCAGCCTGAATCTTTGGAATCTTTGAAAACTCTGGAAACTCCACTAGAATTTAATATGACATTCCGTTGATGGAAACAGAGTTTGGCCAAACAGCACTGGTTCATACTGAATGGAAGGATTTAGGAAAGATAAGTTAAGGGTAAATGCTATCACTTATAACAACTTTAACAAGTTGTTTTTTACTTGATTCTTGCCCGTAATTGTGATGCGCAGTCTGTTCTTTATGCCTCATAGGTGCCCCCATGGGTTGTGATGTATTGAGTTAAGAGCAAACTGAGCAAATATTCTTGTCACTTACTTCTTAATTTTTGACATGTATGAAATGATTTGTTGTAGAAGTTAGCTGCAAAAACTGTATTAAAGTGATTAGTTATTTCTCTTTACACTGTATATGTTTTTTTTTCTTTTTCTACTGTAATACTACTATTTTTCTGTAAGAACTGCAGAGTTTTAGCTGCTGCTTCTGACATAAGCCTTGCATGTATGGGGATTATGAACCGTTTCTGCCATTGGCTGGCGCCCCAGTCACTCTCTCTCATTACTAAAGGTGCGTAATTACGCACTGCGCTCTCGAAACTTTGGCACACCTCCACTGTATAATCCGAAGTGTCAGCACTGTCCCTTATATCAACCGCACGGTGACGTTCACATGCTCCTATGAGTCAAGACACAATACGAGGAAATCCCCGAGGCCGAGAAAACGACGAGAGGCTCCTTTAAATCGACGCTTCCTCTGTGTGGTGCCAAGAGAGAGAGAGAGAGAGAGAGAGAGAGAGAGAGAGAGAGAGAGAGAGAGAGCTATAAAAAAAAAAAACAGCGTTCCCAGAAGCCGCGTTTACCGGATTCAGCTCTTTACTGCGGCCTCGGTAAGGAAGAGGTGAGGTAATATTACTGATAAGTAACCGTTCAGTGTAAAGGATTACAGAGAAAGCGGCTGTTGGTTTTAGAAACGGGCGGAAAAGCAGTTTATTATACTGAGGAGATCAAACGGTGGACACGTTATTGTACTGTTCTGCTATTGTGATGGTCAGGAAGACATTTGCTACACCTGTTAGTTGAAACGGAGTGGAAAAACAGATGAGATCAGGCTTCATCGCTTATTTCAGTATAAACAGCGGAGAAGTGTGTGTGTGCGCCTTGCCAGGAGCTGGCCGCTGTCTGACGCAGGAGAGCTATTTTTGACTAACGTATTTACTTTCTTTCACAGGCTACGAGGACTTCTCCTTTTTTGTTTCCAGCGTTTTACCGTGTGTTGTTCATACATTCATTGTTGAATAATATTGCGGAAGTGAGAAGCTTTTCCATACGACTCAGAGTTTGAGCAGTGCGGACACCTAGTGGTCAACCGGGAGAAGGCACCTAATAGAGATGTACGGAGCATCAGGCATCCCGGAGCTCATCCCGCCCAGCGGGCCCCCGAGACAGCCCGGCCCGGCTGGGCAGTACAACCCGGGACACCCCCAGGTTAACGGCCACGGCGGAGGAGGAAACCCCCAGAGGCTCGGACAGCGGGCTCCAAAGCTGGGCCAGATCGGTCGTTCCAAGAAAGGTGAGCAGCTTGTCTGCCAGATTTACCTGTTAAAGCTGTTTGTCTGTCTCCCCAAAAAGATATTGTATAACTATTTTTCTTCTAAGTCTATTTTAACATGTACAAAGTGGCATTTTAAGTCAACACCACCTACACACAAGTCACATGAAGGCCACATGATGACATTAACACATGAAGAGATATGACTTTAAAGGTGCAATGTGTAACTCTTGCGCCTGTTGCTTATTAGAATAACATGATATCCAATACACTATGATGTAAAACATCAGACACAAGATGAAAAAGTAGCCACATGCTCAGAAATATTTAAAAAGTGCTATACAAAACTATTTCATATTAAATTGAAAGAGACTGACAGATAAAAAGTCATTTTAAAGTCTCTGTCAAGGAATGTGAAATCCATTCCTACATCTCTTCAATATGACAGTCAACTGCCTTCAAGCATAAAGTCTGGTCTATCTAGCAAATATAAATAGTTCTCTGCATCAGTGCAAGTTCAATACAACTTTAATGCATCAACAATATGTATGGAGTCTCTGTCATTATGATTCAGATAAAAATTAATCAAGAAAGCAATTTTGGCATATAGAGGTTCCCAAAACTGGGGCATGAGGACCACAAAGGCTCCTTTTGAGCCAAAAAAGTCATAAGAATTTGTAGCGTCTCTCTTTTATAGTCAATTATGTGGAGAAATTAAGAGATAAAAACCTCAGTTACTGTAATTTGTTATAATGCATTTACTTGTGGAGGATCATGTGGGATTTTATTTTAAGAGTATTTTACATTAATAAAGATCAAGGCATGGATCTCCAGACGACAAAACAATAACTGAACAGCCGCAGTAGTTCATAATTTTCCGCAGATGCAAGGTTTTTGGGGCTGCATATGCAACTTTTCATTGCGTCAAGGTTTTGACTTTGACTAAGGACAAGAGGATAAATTTGGGGGATTTTCTGAATAACATTTGATGAATACTAAGTAGATTGTCAAGTATGTAATTGTTTGGAAAATTTGCTTGTTTTCTTTCCAAAAGTTGGATAAGAAGAATCATTCAACTGTCACACCTGCGCCTTTAATATTAAGCTTATACCAGCAGCTGGTTGGCTTAGCTTAGCATAAAGAAAAGAAAGAAGGGGAAATATCTAGCCTGGCTAAGCAAATAGGCAACCTTAAATGTCAAACTACTTCATGAGGAGAACGAATCCAGTTCATCTCTCTGGATGACAGCAGCCATATTTAACCTGTTATTGGTATCAATGTGTTCTTCACCCTGAGGCACACCTAACTTTTGTCCTTTCCTCTTCAGTTGACTTGGACGATGAAGACCTGGATGACATCATGAACAACAACGGGCAGTGTCCCGTTTCCTTATCACCCATCTCCTAAACTTCACCAAGAAGTGCCAAAAAAAAAAAAAATGAAATTTCCCTGGGACGCCGGAACTCCCTGCCAGTGACCTTGGCCTTGAGCCTGTCAAGTGTCCTACTGAAGCGTCTGATGGCTCAACAAGGCACAGAAAAACCGCTCTTTAAGCGCCAGCTGAAGCCTAAAGCCCTGATTGTACATAATATTTATTTATCTTAACTCTTGGTCAAACTGTGAATGAATTGTATTGCATCGCCCTCTACTCTATACCTCGGCAGGCAGTAGACTTTCAGGACTTGAGATAGATTTTTGAGAAAGTCTCTATATTTTTCAAGCTTCTTAACAAGGGCTACATATATACAGTTGCACTGAGCAAACCGGTAGATGAAGAGCAGCTTCTCACCTCCCTGTTTTCCGGTGAGGGTTTCTGACTGTGGGGCCTGTTAATGTGTACCACACGGGTGAAATGTTAAGCTTTAGTTGTGCAATGACTATCATTCTCTACCTTCACACAATGCAAGTGGTGTACTATTATCCAGTGGATGAAAGCTCGCTATTTACAGTTTCAAAAAAAGAAAAAAGAAAATATATTGCTAATTATTTATTGTTTTAAAAAAAAGAGAAGAAACACTTGTGATGTTATGGCTTCTACATGTTTTTTACTTGTTTCTGAATGGAAATCACTTCAGTCGACAAGAACTGAGATTTATTATGTTTTCCAAATGGTGCACTTTGTGGGAATGCCTGTTATGTGCAGTGACATGTTGCAGAATTCTATGCATGGAGTCTGTTAAAGCATCAAAACACGTAACTGGTATCCTGTTATTAAGGGCTATGTAGTAGTATTTTGAACCACACCACCGTTATGCTCTTTAGATCATGCAGAGTCAGCGTTTTCCTAAGCTCATTGTTGGCTTGAGCTGCGGACTCAGCAGAAAAGTACAGTCAACAACTGCAAATTTATGGAGGTTTTGTTTGTTTTCAGGTGGAGATTCCCAGTTGGCCAGATAACTGTGATAAGAGACACATACGGATCTAAATGTTTTAAACAAATTGCCAAATAAATGCTGTCAGATTGATGGTTGTAATGAATCCTGATTGGCACACAAAGAGTTTTAATGAGCAACACTTACTTTTTGTTAATGTTAAGAAGTTATTTGCTTGTCAAGCTGCAACCACATGGCTTCAAAGTGTCTTTCAGGTCGAGGTGAACTATTATGAAGATAATGGCAGCCTTTACAATGACAGTATGAGATCACAAAAACAAGCAGTCTCAGATGAGCGCTCACGGCTGAGACAATCGTAACACTGATGTTTTTTGGGGTTTTTTTGAAGACTGCAGTGGACCTTGAAATGACATATAATTGTCTTGTAAAGGCTCACGCTGATGTCATGTTACTTGTTTGGCAGTGAAATTGTTACTAGTTCACTTATACTACTCTGCGTCATGGATTTCATGGCTCACCCTCTGACTCAGAGGTTGTTGTTTGGGTTGTGGTTAACCATTTGCATGGAAATGGTCGACTTTTCATAATGCATCTCGGGAAATAAAAGATGAATCTTTGTGGAGTCTTTGTATTTTTTTGTGTTCACTGAATGTCATTTAATTGCAATGATATGCAGTTTTTCTTCTTGTTGTTGTTCTGGTGCATTTGTGTAGTTTGTGTTCTAGAAATGTTTCTGTTGTGTCGACTCGTTCATGGTTTAAACACGTGCAACCTCAGCGAGGCTCCAAGCTCATTCAAAATATACAGCTGTCAGTATCAAAAATGAGGTTTTCACTGATGTGTTAGGGTCACAGACATCAAAGTAGTCATAAAGAAGGCTATTATATAATATATAAGTCCTGTGATGTGGCCAAATGTAAAGCTGAGTGAAAGATATGGAGAAGTAAACAGATTAGAGGATGCCCTCCAGACTTACTTCATATACAAAATACTCTGATAATATGTGCCTGACTTGTTTTTTTACCAATAAAAAAATCCCACAACCTTGTTAGGAATTCTTAAAATATACCCACTATGTCCTAATTGAAAAATCAAGAAACTAATATGTGAATATGAAATTATGTTTATTACAGATGTTTAATTACTGGACAGGCTACATGATGTCTACTGGTTCACTGAACAGTCCATTTAGTGTATGTATGCATGCAGGATACACTAGATGGACTGATGAAAAAGTAAGTTGAAAAAAGTGAGCATTTTGCATAGTTTGCATGTTTGTAAGTTCGTTGACAGCATGAGACATTTTGAGAAAAAAATGTTGTGGATGATCTGCTGTTCTGCAAAGTGAAGCTTTTGGTTTTTATGTCACTTAGTTGAGAAACTGGGCTCCTTATTTCTAACAATGGAGAAAAAGCACTGTTGAACCATCGCCACCACACCATCAACAGTGTTGAAATATATCTTTTATTATCTAACTATTGTTGGATGTTATTTTTTTTTCTATCATTTGTTTTTGATTACACCGTTTGCTACAGTAGATAAGCTAAGTGAACCAAACTATGACATTTTTAAAAAAACAGCCCACACTGTTCAGAGCATAAAACATCATAAAAAAAACACTTGTTTCCACACTGAAAACAACTGGGCCACATTGAACTACCAATTATATCAACCTACACAGGAGCAAAAACATCCTACAATTGACAAAATAAATAGAGGCAGTTTAATCTCATGGTGGCTGGTATTAGAGCCATAATGGCACGGTGACTACATCATAAAATATTTCATATCCGAGCAGGGTTTGTAACAGACTGGTATGAAGAGCTGCAGGGCCTGTAGAGAGTGTTGTAGTAAAAGGTCTGTGTGATACCGTCACCCTACACAGTGAGCCCCGTGTGTGAAGTCACACCCTGCTCATCGTAACATCTATTATAAAACCACTAATATTTCATATAAGCCTCTGTATTGTCACCCTGTCTGTTGTACAGCACCCCTGAGTCTCAGCCTGGCCACCTAACTGGAATTGATTACTTTCAATTACACGGCAAACGCTAATAGATGCTGGTTTTTAACATGGAGGTGAAAGTGCTGGCTATAATCCACCATTTAGGCTACAATTCAAGAGGTTGCACCCCACAGGCTGGTCTATAAAGTTAGCAGATCCAATTATAATGTATTTGTGAGGATCACTTGTAAACAATTGTGGAATGTGTGGACGGGGTGAAAGACAATCATTCATGGAACAATTAAAGAGTGCTGCGTGATAATCAAGATGTTATCTAAGGCCTGCCTGAACAAAACGAAAAGAAGGTCCAGTTTCAGTATTTCTTTGCCTCTATGATGCACGACTTCTTATGACAATGTCAGTTTTACTCCTTGGTGGGGCTGCAAAAGTTGGCAGGGGTCCCATACTGTAGGGGGTGCTCTCAGACGTATTCTTTAGTGCTGCTCGGTGGACCCGAGCGGGAGCTGGCCATGGATGGGTACTTGGATACTTGTTTCTTTCGTGGACAGGAAGCTGCCAACATGGCTCCACCCAGGACATCGAGGAGGGCGCCCCCCCAGGCGATGAAGATGGCAGCGCCGAACTCAAACCTGCGGTAGATACGATATTTACCAGCCAGTCAATCCAAAAAAGTAGTTTGATTCCAAATAACATATGCAGCATCTGGAGATATTTTTCTCCATTTTGCTGTAACACGCAAAGATAAAATTTCTTTCTCATCAATTCTGTTTGAAACTAATTTGACTTACAAACCTTGTAAACACTCAAACCTGCACTGGTGAAAGATGTTTTCAGGTTTTTTATTAAACTTAGGGGTATAACCTGCGCTGAATAGCATCCACATTGGCCGCAGGTGTCATTCATGATAATAAAAACATTAAAATGTGAGGCAAGAGTAGCAGAAGAAGAGGGTAGTCAAACTCAGATTCTAAAGATTCTAATATCAGAAGTAAGGGTACATAAGAGGAAATACTGTTTTATATATATATATATATATGTGTGTGTGTGTGTGTGTGTGTGTGTGTGTGTGTGTGTGTGTGTTTG